>CAOLHI010000231.1:0-600000 GCA_948474755.1 Ctenosaura bakeri | reverse complement strand
GACTTGATGGCAATTAACAACAGTGAGGGTGATTCCTCTCTCTTTGAGTTTTTAACTAAAACTCTACTGGTTGTGCCCTGTTGTTTAGAATTTGTTTTCATACTCTTCTTTTTATACACTCTGGGACACTGTTTGAATAAACAGATGTTTCGAAGATGTTTTGATTAATAATACCATAACTAAACAGTACAACTGTTGAATGGCTGACAGTGCTTAGCACTTGGGAGTAATACTGCTGGTGGCCATTTAACAATCACTTGCCTAAACAGGTCCATTCTCCAGCTGCCGTTGTCCCAGCTACAGCTATGCAATGCCTACTAGCATGCGGGTCCCTATCACACTACCCTGCTATAATGCTATTATGCCACTTTAAATGCATGGCAACATTGCATGGGATCATGGGATTTGCAGTTTAGCAAGAGGCATTTAGAATTCTCAGCCAGACATCTCCAGTGTCTCACCAAACTACAAACCCCAGAATTCCACAGGGTGCAGCCAGAGCAGTTAAAGTGGAATAATAGTGCTATGCCAGTGAAATGTGATAGGGCCCAAGATTGGCTACCACTCAGTTACCCTGCAAGAGCAGAGCTTGGAAATACTTTTTTTATTACTGTTATAACTCTCAGAGTCTCCCAATCTGTATGACCACTAGTTATAATGTCCAAAGGATTATGGGTATTGTAGTACAAAGAAAATTCCCAAATGCTGCTCAACAACAGCCATATTCCTGTTTGATAATTTCAGTACCTCACCAAACGAGCCACCGTCTACGTTTTCCTGAACTATAAGATGAACTAAAATGACTGGATATGTGCTTTGATTAAAACTTCTACAACGACACTGTAATTTGCATCCATGTGCAGTTTTGTAAGATGTAAAAACTACATCTGTTTCAGAATTACTCTGTTTTTTTTTATGGTTGTATAACATGGGTAGGCTTGGAACATCTATATAATCAAAAAACACTGACAAGCAAACATCACAGCAACACAGTTAAATCGCAAGTGAAAACAAAATTGCCCGGGATTACTTCATAAAAGTTTGGTTTATATAAAAAACAAACAACCTCAGGAAGTCAAAGACTAATAAAGGTTTCGTACATAAAATAATATACAGAGGTTTTTTTGGTGGTGTAACCTTCCTGCTTTGTGCTGTGCAAAGGATGTCTACTTTCATTCACAGCCTCCATGGTAATCCTCTTTGCTCTGTAATGGTGGGGAAAAAAAGAAACCCAGAAAATTAGTTTTTCACTGAAATCACATTCAGATGAATTTTGTCTTCTTCCTGGGTTGCCATCTCATTAGTTTTCAACATGGCTGCCTAGGGTACAAGACAATGAAAAGGTGATCAGATTAGTAATGGTCAGATAAGAGAACGACTGTGGAGGCAGAGAACAGACCCAATGCACATGCTGGTTTTTACTTAACTCTTTTTCTCCTCTACAACTTTTTACTGGAAAACCCCTCGATTTCAAGGCATAGGTTTGAACATAGCTATGCATTAGGAATTGCAGGAGCGTTTGTTCTCTGTGGAAAATTGTGATTAAATTTGATTAAATGTCACACATCCCCTTCAATTTGATTAAATGTCACACAGCCCCTTGAACATTCTCTCTATGTCTAAGCTTATCATTCACCCTTATTTCTCAGGTCTATTATGGGATATCATTGTCTGATTCTGAATCTGAACTTGCTCCTTTCAGGACAAAGTATCTATCATGTTTTTAAGATAAATATGTGCAAGAAACTGTAGAAGCGATGAATATTTTAAAAAGTGTGCACAGAGAAACAAGATGGTGCAACAGGAAAACAATAAAGGGAACAGAAAATCCACTTTCTCTGAATATGGGTGGGCTTAGATCATTCTTTTATTACAGAAATCTTGCAGCTTGTATTTTTAATCAGAATCAAACTAATTTGCACTTTCAAAACTATTGCATGAATGATAAGGTTATTATCTGTCAGTTTTCAACATTGCTTGAATTTCATGATGACAGATTTTGAATTAAAATGTATTCAGTGTGTATAAAGTAATGAAAAATTCATTCCAAAATGAATAAGTTGGGGAAATTCCATGCAACAAGATAGTGGAAGTTGGTGGCTTTTGTGTCATTGGAGTGATCCATCTGTTCCAGGTTTTAGTCCATCGTTTCAAAGAATTTTCTGAGCCTGTTTTGAAGATAGGGAACAGCATCTTGAATAACTCCTTTGAAATTTGGAGTAAGCATCAGAGTCACCAAAAGAAACTAAATAAGGGAAGAAATATTAGAGAGATGTTCCTTGAAAAAATCTGTATGCAAATATATATGTATGCAAACATGCATAGAGACTTTTGTACCTATGAAAATGTCCATGAAAATATGTAATATGTTTATGTGGACTTGAAATAACAGAAGAAGGTGGCACCTAATGTTAAAGAGAATAGAAGGAACTTGTACTCATAGAAACGCAAGTATTAGGAGAAAAGGAAATGAGACAGATCCCTTTATACTTTCAGTTACTGCAGATTTTAGAACTAAAAAGGAGTTCTGTGATTCAGTTTTTAAAAGATTAAAAAGCAATTGTGATTAGGGTCACATCACTGGGAAAGGGACATGAGGGCAAAATTTGGCCAGTGTCCCCTTTCTGTTGCCTACATCCACTCTGTTTAACATTAGGGAAACCTTACAAATTTCTTGAACAATAGGGTCTAAATCTTAAGAATAGACCTAATTGCTAGAATGCTGTACAGTGCATATTCTAGTGCAACTCCAGTTTGCTGTACAGGGACATTGCCCAAAGAAGTATCTGGGATCTCCTTGTGAAATACCCTTTCTCTCTGTTGTGCAACAGTAGGTAGAGGGCTTCCCGGTGCAGCTTCATCCTTACTGATTGACTTCAGGGTATTTTCCACTCAGCCATCCATACCTGTGGAAGAAACAGCCTTATTTTGGGAATCATGGTTGCTCCATCTTCCCTGGGTATGCAAAAACAATCACATTGTGTTCAGGTGGGCTCCTGCAGCTGATCAATGGGCAAGGGAACAAATCTGAACTTTGGCCCTATGGCTGTTGTTCCACAGCTGGGGTGTGTGTGTGGGGGGCAGCCCTTAAAGCTTTGGAGAAGGAAATGGAGTCTCCACATCCTGTCATATGCTGATAGCTGAAATGCCCAGGACAAAGGCACCAGAAACACTTTCTTCTGTCTCAAGTAAACTAATTTGGTTAGTGAGGCCAGGTGTGCTAATTTACTTCTGGCTATAAATTACCTTAGCCAAGGCCATTCTGGTGCTGTCAGTAACAGATCTTGTATCTCTTGCTGGGCGTGTGTGATTTCCTTGGCTTCCTATAACTCTGGCTCTTAACCTTGGGCTAATTTCTGTGACAACCCTCTTCTCTGTATTGGTTTGGGATTGTTTGTTGCATTTGTCTTTGGAACGTTCTGCTTCTACAGACACAGGTCCTTTCTGCAACTCACCTTTTCTCGATGCTGGGGTGCAGTGCTCATGCAAGCAGCCTCTTGTGAGAGGCCCTCGTGTCTTAAAGCCGAAAATGAAAAAGTGCATGAGCGGTGTCTGCCAGGCCCTGAAGCGTCACGCAAATGGGAGTGCATCGTGTGGACTGCTCCTCACATGTGTGTGATGCTCGAGGGTCCTTTAGCATGGAAAATGCTGTGCGAAAAGGGCCACAGGTATCACCATAGGAATGACCTGGCTTTTCCCTGGGTGTACACTCTTGAGTGCTTGCCCACTTTAAAACAGGACAAGTCAATGCTAACTGTTGCCAAATATTAGATCCAGGAAGAACTAGAATTTGTCTGTGGATATACATACAAGGGATGGGCATGGATTTTTCTCTCAAGGCATGATTCTCTCTCCAGAGAGAGTTGTTAGGGATGCTTTAGCTCTGTGTTTCCAATTTTTAACTGGCCTACAATGCCTTCATGAACTCAGTTGGGCTGAATCAAGGGGGATGGGATGCATGCAACCCTGGGGAGGGGGTGTCCAGTGTGACTTTTGAGACTTTCACTGACTCCTAAAGTCCCTAGCATCCACACAGACCCTCATATAGTTTGACTGAAAAAAAGCCATATGAGGGCTTAAAAAGCTTTTTGTAGGGCTATGACACACTGTTTTGGACAGCTCTGGTGGCACAGTGGTTAAATGCTGGTACTGCAGCCACAATGATACAAGTTCGATCCTGCAGGGCTCTAAGTTGAGTCAGCCTTCCATCCTTCCGTAATTGGTAAAATGAGTACCCAGCTTGTTGGGGGCAGTTAGCTAAATACATTGTAAACTGCTTAGAGAGTGCTTTGCACTGATAAGGAGTATAGAAATGTAACTGCTATTGTTAACTGGTATAGCTCCCTGTCTCAAGCTAGCCACCCTCAGTTTCTTTTCTTTTTTAAAAAATAATTTTATTAAATGTTCAAAAGAAAAAGGACAATACACAATACAAATGAACATCCTAGAATAATAACAGTTAAGAAAAAAAGATACTAACATAATAAACTAGCATATTAACATAACAAACTAACATACTAACATAATAAACTAAACTGTCTAAACTAATTAAATAATAAACAAATCAACGAAATAACCAATAACGATAAATTTATCTAAACTAAAAAATACAAATACAAAAACCAGATACTTTCTCTTTCAAAAGCGCCTGAGACATGATCTGAAAGGAAACATGCCACTTCTGTTCACCCAAAATATTGACTGCAATGATGTAGCTTCTGCCCTCTGGAGCTCCAAAGGAGTCAAAAATTGGGCAGTGAAGCCTTCAGGATCTAGAGCATGCCCATCTCTGGGATGAATCCAGTTGTAGGCCTCAACTAGAGCAGACTCATGAAATCAGTTACTGAATGGTAAGTCAAGCCATACATACATCTCGTAGATTCAGTGGTCCTTCTGTAGTTGGGACTAATAAGTGGATGCCCATGATTCCAAAGTGGAAGATAAAATTCAGCAACATTTGAATTATGTTTCTATATATATATATATGTATGTATATGAATGATAGTGTTACAGACAAAATGTGGAGCAAACCAACATGCTTGAGGCAAAACGCATCTCTAGCACAGAACAGAAAAAAGAAACAGGAGGGAAAGAGGAGAGCAAACAATACCTAAAGCTTTGTTGAATATGTATTCAGTGCTTTGGAAGGAGGACAGCCAATGTTCCTTTGTATACAAACACACCCCACACCCACACCCACCCACAACAGAAAGAGAGAGAGAGAGAGAGAGAAAGGGAACACATTGATTTTTCTCCGTTGTGCTTTCATTTTGGGGAGTTTAACCAAGTCAGCGTACAATTCATTTTCTTTCCTTTCCTCATTATCAATAAAGACTCACACAGAGTTTAGAAATATCTTTCAAGCAAGAGAACTTTATGTAATAGGATTAGATTTTTAACCACGTATCCTTTCTGGTGCCTCTTCAGTAAAGACTTCTTTGATTTGCTTAATTCAATGGTTATGGGTAACTTAAGGATTCCATTGCCTTAGATGGTCAAAAAGTCTAAATCTCCCAAGAAAATTAATTAACAAGTTTAGATAGAAAGACTAGGAGAGAATCTGTAATCCTCTATCTTAAAGTGTGGTTTAATGTATTTTAAAAAACAACACTTCCAAGAACTCAGAGAGACTGTGGATTGGATACTTAAGCAAATTTATATGTGACTGAATTTAACTGCAGTTCACAGGAGATTTGATCTACCCCGCAACTGACAGTTGTGGTTTAAATACTCTTTCAAGATTGATTATTGAATTAACTCACAGTTGCATGAAATTTTACCTTGTGGCTTAAAGTAATAAAGGGGTGATTCTCATTCTTTAAACTAACTGGGGTACTCACATAATAAGGCATTAGGCTGGAATGTTAAGATGCAAATCTCATCAGTCATTCTTCTGGACAAAGATCACAGCTATAGATTAGTTTGTTCCATCAAATACATTTTTTCCATCACCAAAATTAGCTTGCCAAAAGACTTGAAAGATATTTTATTCCTGGAATGGGCATCATGACAGAGCCTTTTGGTTAAATAAGACCCTTAAAGTCTTCTAGAATGCCTCAAAACCTTTTGATAGAATGTTTAGAATCTCTATTTTTTTTTAAAGCTTCTAGTCTTCATAGATAGCCACATGGTCCATATGTAGATATTTGAAAAACTGTCTCATATTTTTGAATAAATATGCACCTGAACTTTGCAAGTGGGAAATGGGTCCACTGTTACAAAGTTGGGGAGAAAGGTTGTTTTGAGGTTGTTTGATAGTAGAGCATGTGATTTGCATACAAATGGTTCAAGGTTTAATTTCCCAGTTGCAGCTGCCAAGAGCATTTGCCTCAAACCCTGGAATGCCATCCAATATACATAGTACTGAGTTAAATGGACTAATGGTTTACTTAATATAGAACAGCTTCCTCTGGTCCTATCTTAGCCTTCTTTTCAATGTGCGACTTTTGTACCTTTAGTGAATATTTGTGCATGAACGAGCATTCAGTTATGGAGGTGCTTATCTGCAGTTGGAACAAAATGGTAAACGCACATTTACCAGCTCATTAAAAACCATGCTTTAAATGCTGACATTTTGGGGAGATATCTTAGGTGAAGTAAAGGATTTGCATGGATAATCCATTGAAATAGACATGGTTCCCTCACCAATATCTTTTTGTAGAGGGATGAAGCTTTTTTACCATGTCGTCTCAATCTTTATCTAGCGAAGTGCTCAGAGTTCACCATTTTGGGCACGCGGGCTCCCCAGGTTGCTAACTTTTTTATCTAGAAGGCAGATCAACATCAACATTTCCCTTAAGAAAATCTTAAGCTTTGAACTTTCAGGAACTTAGGAGAATAAACATATGACTTGGTAATTCATTTTATGTATTTATTATGTAAAACCATTAACCTGTACCTTTCCACAGTTGTTATAGAATCACATCTTATCACATAGAAATTTCCAGTCTGGGTACATTCTCTTTCATAAACATGATACACATTTTTTCTTGCAAGGAAGGGTTTCCATAGTTATAAGATACATAATACATTTCACTGGTAGAGAACATCGTTTTCACAATATATTTATGCTACATGAGGTACCATACATCTCCTGAGGAATTTCACATCTCCTACAGAGCATTTATATACATGTAAGTGTTTGGTAGCATTTCAGTATTTCTGATACATAACATTAAATCAGCATAGGAGTTTCAGAGAGTATTTCTAACTCTATCTATGAACTGGCATTCAAGCAAAATATGGTGAATCTTATTCATTGTACAGACTGGAGTCAACACAGAAGACAACTTATATCTTTGGTACAATATACAGACTGGCCCTTAACTATTGCAATCTGACAGCTTTTGCAGCCATTGCAAATATTTGCTTATTTGTTTCTCAGTCAGTTACAATTTGAGAAACTTGCTTCTCAACAAATGTGGGTTGGAATTCTATATGTGCTACTTGGTCATATAACTATCTCAATTGTGTGGCCAGGTATTATCTCCGGGCCCAACACCTCCCCCCCCAAAAAAAACCTTTACCAGGCATCAGCCATGTGCAGAGAAAGCTGATCAGGTGTGTGTGTGTGGGTTACACTTTCATCTTCCTCATCAGCCAGTGAGGCTGTGACAAGGAAGTGCCACAGAGGTCCTGCTTCTGATCATTGCAACTCATTGCCTGGCAGGAGAGGATGGAAACATCAACCCACAGTCCAACTCTTGGCAGTACAGACTTCCTTTTCTTTGTGCAGCTGATGCCCAGTGAAGTAGGTCAGGGGAGAGTTATCATTGTGACAATAGTGCCATGACAATGATTATGTAGGGACTGTGAATATAGATTCACTACACATGTATAAAGCAAAGTTACACATCTGTAAGTCTGATCCTGAATTCTGACCATAGTTTTGGGAGCTAGAAATGTTCAGTCTGGCATCCTGCTGGAAGGATGCAGTTTTTACCATATGTGTGAACTATTCATCCAAGGATCCAGGTTCTGGTTTGTTTATATGCCCAGCTGTCAGCCTGGGCTTGTTGACACCAAATCTCCATATATTCATGGACTGTTTCTTATCTCTTGGAGAGGCCAGCTATGATGAAGTTCTGGGGGTGTGGGTGTATCTGAAGTGCCAAGTCAGAAGCAGGTTGTTAGGCAACCAAAATAGCAGCTCCTCAGGAAAGAAAGCCAGCTCAGTAGTGAGTTGTGGGGAAGCTGGTGGCTGAAAGAAAAAGTTACATATATAAAGTCAAGTACCAGTTGTTGGTCATTAGTCCTTCAGTGAGATTCCTAGCAAGAAGCTATGGAATAGAGACCCTTAGCCAGTCAGAGGGTGTGACTGTGTGGAAAGGTTAATTTTCAGTGGAAGCTGAGTAAGAGGCAGAAGAGTAATTGAACCCTAATAGAATCTGGTCAGAGAGTGTGACCTAGATTGGGGAATGAGCTTTTGGTGGGAGTGTAGCCAAAGGGTTGTTATATGATACATGTGCTTTATATGAGAGTTTAAATATACAAGCAAACTGTCTAGAAAATGCACGAAATAAATGTGTTAACTTTGATCTGCATATGAACTTTAATACTTTATTCTGATTGTTAGCTTAATAACTTTTATAGTTTATTTTTATAGTTACGGACCCAGCTAAGTCGTATACAGTATTTAAAGTAACACAGAAAGCACACTCTCATAAAACTATTCAGGAGTTTTAAATAAATATTAAATATTAAATAAATAAAGATTAAATAAATTAAATAAATATTAAATAAATAAATTTAAATGAATATTGAAAACCCTCTCCCTTTTACACAAAGGCATTGCTATGTGGTAAAGACAGGGTGCCTTATAAGATTTAGGAACTGTCATACCAGTCTGGTAGGAAAAAAGAGCCTGTCATACTAGCTTTACTTGATGCACAATGTCACTTTCTTCTTTTCCGCTGGGCTGCCTTTGTCTTCTTTGGTTTTTTTCTGGCTATGCACATTTAATATTTCCCTGTCTTTTGCATGGACAAGTAAACTTTTTGAACTTGATTTCTAAAGTAAGTGCAGACCTCCAGTGATGTATTTAAGGCTTTTACTCCAAGTCTCAAGTCAACTCTCAAGTCTTTACCTTCAAGTCTCAAGTCGAGTCTCAAGTCTGGAAGACAACTTTATACCCCAACCAAAACTCCAGAATTATTGGACAGAGTCAAATAAAGTCAATTTTAACAATTTAAGCAGAGTCGGCCCTTCACATTTGCAATTTTGCCATCTGCAACTTCGGACATGGGGAATAGGATTCTTCTTACTCACCGTTACTGGAGCTTCAAAAACTTTAGAAGGATGGATCCTTCCTCATCAAGCCTGTGGCCTAACATATTTGCTGTTCCTCAATAAGAAATGAACCCTGCACTCTGAGGGCAAGTCTTGTCTTTTGCTCTTAGGAAACATTTTAGAAGGCTCCTCTGATATGCAGCAGGGACAGGCTGCTGAGCAGACCTCAACCCTGCCTCAAGCCTATTGCTTAACCCTTTTGCTGTTCTTCTTTGAGAAATGCATCCACACTTTGGGCTTGAGATAGATTGCCATGTGACCAGTAGGCAAAAAGAGATGGAGACATTGTTCAAAGTTGTAAGGTTTCTAGATGAATGTGCTATCTTACTGAACCAAGGACAGCAAATCAGTCACTAAAAATATACAAGTCTTGAGTCGAGTCGAGTCAGCGCCTCATTTATTGCCAAGTTAAGTCCAACTCAAGTCACTGAAGCGACTTAAGTCCAACTTGAGTCCAAGTCTATCGACTCGAATCTACATCACTGCAGACCACAAAGTGCAATAGGTGTTTTAATTGGTAAATTATAGTGGATTTCTCTCAACACCACCAGATTGCAACGTTTCTGTAATTAATAAGCTATATATTGGCTGAATCATCTCTGTGAATTATAAATACTCTTATTAAGTTACATGTATCTCAACATATGCAAATTATCACCATTCCCACGTTTTATGTATTCACTATGATTTCCATTGCTGAGTATGTTTCCCACCCAAAGTCCCAAAGGCAGCTTGTAGAGGAAGGACTCTGTCTTTGAGATATCTGTTTCTGCAAATGGCTGAGCAAGGACAAGCTTTTAGATGATTCATTGGTACTCAGCAACTCAAAGAAGTTCATTGACTTCCAAAGATTTAGCCAACTGGAAGTACCCAACCACTTACAGAGCAACAAAAAGGGTTATTAATGGATTTCAGAAAGATGCTGTGCCAACCCTTTATCAAATTCAGGCTGTTCCTTGTTAGATGTTTGGTAAATACTTGTTTGTACAAGCACTGAGAAACTTCCTACTGAAGTCTTCCAGGATCAATAGAAATGATCATTTCTACATAATAAGTTTTAGTATGTTTTAAGATGAAAGCTATTTTACTATACCAAGTTGCTGTGCTGTGACTTACAACTTCTAAGCTTGCTGTAATTGTTGTTGTTAACTGTTGTCAAGTCAGCTTTGACATGGTAACCCCGTGAATTATATCCACTAAATTGGTGGGTATTAAAAACAGTTGGCTTTACTTCTGAGTGAATATGCTTGGTAATGTAAATAATAGAACACATATGGCTGTTTAACCTTTATTTTTATTATTTTTAATTATTTATTTGTATCCCGCTTCTCCATATGGACCGAGGCGGCGAACAACTTACAAATAGCATGTATTTTGATATATTTCTATACATGCCCCCAACAAGCTGGGTACTCATTTTACCGACCTGCGGAAGGATGGAAGGCTGAGTCAACCTTGGAGCCCAGCAGGATCGAACTCACAACCTTGTGGCTTGCAGTACTGGCATTTAACCACTGCGCCACCAGGGCTTTACTCCTTTAGCATATAAACATTTTAGCAAACTGCAATTGTACATTTTAAAAAGTATAGCCTGTGCATAGACATAGTACAATTAATTCAGATCCAACAGCAGTAGAATGATCAGGTGAATAGCTCCAGCCACAATATTTCTCACCATAGTAAAATCTGTAGCCTTTTTACTTGATTGATACAATTAATTCTGAAATTGCTTCTATACCATATAGATTAACTAATGTAAAGCAGCTTCCTTTTTTATACTTTGTTTTGGCAATGTCTTTCATTTTGCTAACAGTGTGTAAGTGATAAGATGGTGTTGCTTCTTCCAGTTTTAAACTTATTCTATGATAAATGAGAATCTGATTGATTGACTGATTTACACATACATTCATGTATTTTATTTCATGTATTGTTCCTTTCCTCTTTTAACCCCGATTTGATCCTCATCACAATCCTTTGAAGTAGATCAGACAGAGAGACAGTTGTTGGTTGAAGCCAACCTAGTGAGCTTTAATATTTTTTGTCCTAGTACTGGATTTTTTATTTCTTTTTCTAAAAATAAAATTCTTAACTCAGTCATTTTTCTCCTGGAGAAATAAAAAGTGGGCCACATAGTTCATCCAGATACGACACATAATTGTTGTGTGTCATATCTGTTATTTTTTTTCCCCTCTAAGAAAGAATAGGCAGCTGTAAATGACAGTAGAAAAGTTCCCATGGGTGCCTGTAGCACTGAAAAAAGTGTGACCCAACTAGTTTTTCTGTCACAGCTTCACATTTTCCAATGTACACATACGCATGCACACACACACACACACACAATACTCCATTTCTTCCTTCTCTCTGGAACAGAAAGAGAGGGTGTTAGGTGTGTTCTGGCGAAGGATTACTGTGCCTTTAAACTGTTGTGGGTGGGAAAGACACTGAACGTTTGTGATCTCAGAAGCTCCCAACAACAAATATGTCAAAGCAGAGACTTTAATTCCATACTGAGAATGCAAAACCCACCCACATAATTGAATCCTATTTACAAGTGCTCCCAAAATTGTGACAATCTGAGCACAAGGAGAGGCTGAGGGACATGCAGTTGCAGAAATGTGATGTTCACTCAGCCTCCATTGTCATCTGTCTGGCATGTTTTCGACTACAAGTGAGATGTTCTCCAGGATTAAATGCTAAGAGATTATTTTTCATACTATTAAATTAAATAGCAAAAGTGCAAATTGCAGCAAAATGAAGCCTCTTCCTCGTCCATATGCCTTAATCTTTGATTTCACCCTAGAACATATGCACTAAATTCACTAACATGTTATATCCCCCGAAACAGATACCATTTGGCACCCTAACCTGCAATGCTGCATCTATACCACAAGATTTTGTCTTGACTGTTAAGACATTTCCTAATAAACAGAGATATTTACACTTTGGTGATAATTTTGTTCAAGGACCCTAGGGATCTCTACTCCCAGCCTCCTAGATCTGCAGTTCTTAGGACAGTTTTGAAAAATCAGATCAAAAGTGCAGTCCTATCAGAACTGGTGTAACTGGGCTGGGCTGTGTCACATTTGATATGGTTTAATTGATATAAAATCCTATATTGCTATGGCTGAAAGCTATACCAAATGAGAGGTGAAATTGGCCAGGTAAAACAGGCCAAAATATTCCTTCAAGCTTTGTAGGCCATAAGAATGAAGCTTTTAAATGCTAACTAACTTCCAGCCAGCCACTGAGACAAAGGGATGAGATCAAACAGTCATCAGCATTCCCATGGAAGATTTGATGGCTGTTACATCTTCCCTGTTTGCATTTTTTTCTTTATTTCTCTGCCTGCCCCGATAATATAAACCATCAAATCAGCTATGAACTCTCTGTCACCTACATGCTAAGAGTATTTGTTACAAACTGCATTGTTTGTTTGACCAAAGAGCCATTTGCATCCAAGCTCTCACATCAAAAGGAGAGACACAAGGTATTTACAACTAGGGACCATCAACCTCTGGATTCCCATACAAATGCAATTTGAATTCCAAAAGTTCACATTTATGTCAAAACAATCTTCTGTTAGTTAGCTCTGTGGAATGGTGTTTGAGCAGAACTAGAAACCTCCATTTCAAAGCACAGAAAGTAGATATAAACCCTAACATTTTGCAGCTTTGTGCCAGTATCTTCACTTGCTGGACACCACTATGTTGCTATGCTGCCCTAGGCACAAACCAAAATTTCATTGCTGTTTCTTCAGCTCTCTTCTGGATGGGTACTCCCTTAAGCTTTGCTAATTAACCCTTTCCTCTCTTTCTTTGGCTAGCTCTTGTGTGAGTGTGTGACTGTTTTGAATCCAGTGTGCATGCATGATTGAATTCCCCTCAATAAACACATTTTAGTTTACTTTTGAATCTCTGGCTGATTTTCTTGCAGGGACATATCCTGCTAAAGCAGATCCTGCTAAAGTTACCCCTCCCTTTGCAAGTCTTGAGTTCAGTTTGAGTTAATTAATTCCCCATTTTCACATTTGATCACCGGTTCTGATACAGGACCTCATGGGGTCCCATGCTTTTGGGGTAACACTGGCTGTACTACTAGGCCGTGTGACACAAATGATACAGCCAACAGATGCTGAGAAAGAGCAGTTTCAGCCCTTCAAGAGTTTATTTTGAGCCTTTGGTTAAGACCATTAATCAGAACCTTTTTGCTTGCTCTGCCAGAGAGCAATTAACACATTCCCCTTCAGGGTGGGAAACAGGGTATCTAAACCCTGGCTCCAAGCCCAATGATTCATAGTATCTTGGGTGCATGTAGACGTGTCACTCTGTTTGTTGGCTCCCCAGTTCTTGTGCTCTGTGCTACCCTCAAACTCTTGCTTGAGCCATCTCACTTTGATCTTCTGCTTCTGGAATGGTAATTATCACACACTTCACCCCCAAATCCCTTGCTATCCAACCTTTCTTTCCTTTACCTTTGCTGGTCCTGTATGGTTCGTGAGAATGCTTGAGTGCTTGCATGTGTCTGTGAATCCTCCAATAAAATAATTGTTTTGACTCTCAACTAGTGTCTCACAGTTAGTATTGGTATACAGAGGTATACCAATGTCCTGTGGTTACCATCTCCATTCCAGCAGGCCTCCTTGGAGCTCTAATTCCCTACTTTTCTAAGCTGGCACTGCTGGAGGATCTCAAGGTCCCCCAACTTTTGGGACAACAGATATCTCTAATCACTGCTGTACAATCCAGTTGGATGTTGAACCATATCATTACTTTTTAACAATTATTTATATACTTATAAAAACATTTATACCCTCTTTCTCATATATACATCCCATTCAACATACTTTACAAATATTGAAACAAATGGTAAAATATAATAGTTTTCCTCAAAAATAAGAGTATGATAAATGAACCACTGGTTCATTTGATAAGCAAAGATAAGAAATAAACTGCTTGGTAAAGGAAAGTCTTTAAAAACATGGCCGTAATACTGTTGCGTAGTTACGGATGTGTAATTTACAGTTACGTATTTGTGACTGTTTCATAGTCTTGATCCCTATGTGCTGCTAATTTAGGGGATACATAGGAACTGTGAAAATCTCCCCAATCCCCACTTACCAAGCAGCAGCTGCTATGACCAGGGGGCCTTTCCCCCATCAATCGAGAAGCAGAAGACTGCCTTTTCCACCCCCTTGTGCAAGTCATCTCCAGGACAAGGGACAATTGTGTTGGAGTCCTTTTGCCTGTTGCACCAGAGATTGCTTATGAGATAGGATGGGAAGACCAGTCAGCTGCTCCCAAGTGATAGGAGAACAAACTCCCATCAATCACAGCAGTTGCTGCCTGCTAAGTAGGGATTGGAGGGGATCAGGACAGGAGGCACTGCATAGTCCTGTATTCTGCAACAGAACTCTGGCTAGTGTTTTACCATTCAGTAGAAAACAACAAGAAATGGGGTCAACTGAGCTTCCATAATTTGAGTGCTACCACTGAAAAGGCCCTTTCTATGACATCATCAACAAAAGCTGTTGGTCATTCTAGCCAATAGAATTAAATTTCAAATATGGGTCAATGAGGCCAACAACAAATGAAACTATGGCCCTTTTCACACATGGGCGGGGAAACAGGGAAAGCCATGCTAAAACGTGGACTTACCTCGTTCCGTCGCCGTGCGGAGCAGAGCATTTCGCTGCTCTACACGGAGCAGCATCCCGCGGTGTCCTCGGCACCCGGCAGTGCTCAAAATGGCGGATTTTGACTGGCGGAGCCTCTCCACCAATCGGAGAAGCTAGCTAGCCGGATATCCCGCCCCCTACCCGATCTGCAGGGACGCCTTTTCGCGCGTCCGTAAATCCATATGGGCGCTGTGACGGGGCTGCATGGGGCTGGACGCCCCGTGCCTTTGAAAAACCACATAAAATGTGGTTTTTCAAAAGCACGTGGCGCTGCCACTTGAGGGCGCTCCACTGTGAATTGGGGTGTGGAATTACTCAAGAGTAATCCACCCCAATTCACGTGACGGTGTAGACGACCTCCGTGGAGGTCGATCTACACCGTTTTTTTAACCCCATGTGGAAAGGGCCTATGAGTAACAAATGTCAATGTGTTTGCAGGGAATGCCTCAATGAGAGGCAATTTTGGCATTCACAAAGAAAACACAAGGTAAGAAGTTTTGGCTCAGGTTTAGCATGAGCTTGGGCAAGCCTTTTACTTTGTAATGGCAGAAGAGCAGGAGGTGGGGAACTGAACAGGAATTATTTCAGCGGGTTCCCTATGGTGAAAAACACATATCTTGTGAAAGCAATATTGTTAGCACCGCACTATATTATTAGAGGTAGGGTGGGAACATTTCAACTGCTTTAGTGAAGTAATTCCTACTAAGTTATCATTCTTCTATACAATAGCCTTTGTTAATCCTCTTGCAATTAGTCTTTCTTTTGAATATATGCTGCCAATTTTAACTTCTCAGCAGATATAATTATACCACTTCTGGAAAAGAAGGAGGCCTTTTAGATTTTCCAAATTAAAATCATGCATGGAGCAAAAGTATGAAAGTACAAACTTGTCTTTCTGGGATTTTTTAAGACAAAGAGAAAAAGTAAAAAAAAATCTGCCTCTTTTATTAATTCAAGCATGGAGAATATATTACTATGCAACAGGTATATGGCAATTCTAATTTGTCATGTGCTTTGTGGCTCTTGTTATATTCAACTTCATAATAATGCTGTAAAGGAGGGGTGGGCAAAGTGTAGTGTTTTGGATGTACCATATACACTCTCAGCCTCAGGGGAAGGCAATGGCTCTGAAACAATCTTGCCAAGAAAACACCATGATAATTTGTCCTTAGGGTTGCCATAATCTGGAAGTGATTCGAAGGCACTCAGCACCAATCACAAAGCAAAGATAACCTAAATTGTTAGGACTAATATCAGCACCGATGTAAACTGGAACTGGGGAAACTCACTATATGAATGGTTGCTCTGTAATAAAGATCCCATGGGGCTTGAGTCAAACATGACAATGAGATCTTCATTTTTTCAGTGCTGAAGATGAAAAGACCAAATCTACTTCCCTTTGCCCTCTTTTCTTCTCCACCATCATGCCAACTGCTTCTTGCGGTGTCCCCCAAATAGCTTTATTTTTGCACTTTCTCTGGTGGTAGCAGGGGGCAGATGATTCTAAAATGGTTCTATGCATATGTATGGAATAAAACCATCCAGGTGCATTTGATCTGTGATGGTGCCATCTGTCCTAATGTTCTAGGAAAGATGATGTATATATTCAGCAGCATGTGTACCAGCAAGAACGGCTTAGAGTACCATCTGAAGTAATTAAAATCCTGGATATGTGGGAGGAGAGGGATGAGGAAAAAGGTGCTTAAAGCCATGTCTAATGTATATATGATATACCCTGTGTGGATTTACACAAACCCCCAAACCTCTATACATCAAAAATATAATTACAACAGCATGGAAAACTGGCCTATTTGTTTCCAATTTAGCATGAAGATTCCAAACTAGAAACAAGAATACTTCTATGCAGATGGATTGTAGCATGCCAAGAGTACTACATCTCTGGACTGAAGCCTGAGTTCCCTTCAGCCCAGTGAGTCTCTACATTTCTACACATCTTGGTAGTGATGGTAGTGGTGGTGTCGTGGTGATGGTGGTGGTGAATTGCATTCATATTCTACCATTCATCTGGTTAGCTCAGGTCCTTGTATGTGGTTCTTCCCACATTCTATTTAATATATCAGCCTTTAAGCTAGGAGCCAGTGATTGGCCCACAGTTGTCCCAGTGAGTTTTAGGATGAAGTGCGAATTTGAAACTGGTGTCTCTGCACTAACAGTTCAACACTCTAAGCATGACAAAATAAGAGCTTTCATTATGTCTCTAGCAACTAAACTCACCAAGTTTAAGTCATTAGTTCTAGTGCCTGCCTTGACTTCTCTTTTTGTCTTTTCGTTACCAGTTTTCTTCACCATCTCTTTCCTTTTTTCCATGTCTAGTATTCCCATTATTCATTTTCAGAAGAAGTAACTGTGGCCTCAGCTGCTGATCCTGGGTCACTTCACCCAGCCCAGGAAAGCCCCTCTTTTCCCAATTCCCCTTTTATATAAGCAATACAAGCAACACTGTTGTATTCCTTTCCTGTTTTTCTGCAGTCGGTTATTTTTCTGTTGTCATTTTATGAAACACCATATCAAGAAGACACAAAGGACCTATTTGAGAAAAGTATGTCACAGTCATATGATTCATGTAACAGAACACTAGACATCAGGAATCCCATTATTGTAAGAAACATAATAGAAGAAAGAAATGCACCCGGGTAACTAAAAAATAATTACATTGTATTTGGTCCAAGAGTGACAGTTAAACCTGTTGGTAGCTAGCAATTTGCTACTGAAGCTGGAAATATTTGGAACAAAGTCTTGCATTTAGTGTTTAATGTTATTTGTTTTGTGTCACATGAATGAGATGTTCACTTGTTTGTACAAATATGCACAATGTTTCCTAATCATTTAATTATGCAATTGATCAATAATTTTCCTTTAAAAATTGCATGCAATTACTCTCTCTTTAGAAACAACCTCTTAGTTCATTACATCAATTGCCAACTAATTTAATACAAAACTGCTGTTCATTTTGACCCAATGTTCTGTGGAACTTAAAGAAGGGAATTATAGCTGAAATGCAGGGGTTTTTTTGTGTGTAAAAATATAGGACTATCAGTGGCCATTCGTCATGCTTGTTGGGGGATTCTGGGAAATGTTTGTTACCATAAGAAGCACCAAAATTTTGTACCATGGCACAAAGTCTCTTTTCGTTAATATAAATGTCTTAAATTTTCCTCAGTTACCCTGGTATTTGATACCTATATCAGTTATCTAACAGAACAATTTAACCTGTTGTGATAGTGTTAATGGTAAAGGACAATGAAGCTGCCAAAGAGTCTAAAGCCATGCCAAGCTCATTCTGGCTAGGCAGAATTATAAGAAGAGTGGTGTTTTGGAACATGCCTTTCTGAATTTTTTTCCTTTGGAAATCTCCGGATCCATATGAATCTTTTAAAAGATTAAATCAGAGCTTTCCAAACTTTTCATGTTGGTGACATACTTTTTCAGACATGGATCATTTCGCGACACAGTAATTCCGTTTTACTGGCAAAGCGGAAGTTAAACTAACCCCTTATAGAAGATACAGACATGTACATAAATTGTAATAATAAAATGTATGAGGACACAACATATCTCATGAAAACCTTTCATATATTTTAAAAATATATGATTTATAAATAATAACTTACATTTCCAAGATTGTAGGCGACACACCTACACACTTCAGGTGACACACTAACGTGTCATGGCACATTGTTTGGAAAGCCCTGGACTAAATAATAGCTGATGTTCAGTACTGCAGTTTTTCAGCTGCCTGCTAGCGAGCCTGAAAAATGGGGTACTTGCTTAAACAAACAAGACCTCCAAGGCCACTCTTAGCAAAAAATACAGCCTGGAGAAAACAGCCACTCCACACCCCAATAAGGAAAAAGACAAATGAGTTTATTGCAGGTAGCAATTAAGGCAATTAGCTAAAAAAAAAACACCCGTCGTAAAGTTTAACAATAAAAGACAGCAGAGTAACATACAAACCACGAGGTGAGAAGACGAGAGAGAGATACAGACAGCTTATATACATTTCATACAGCTGTACATTATTAGGTGCTTTGCATGTGCCTTAGTCAAACACATAGATCACATACAGCTGCGTAGCCTTATCTCAATCTACACTTTGTGCTTAAAGGACTCAAGGAGCAGCGCAGCATCAAGTCTGACTAACTCTTTACATATCATGACACAGTTACAGATTTGTAACCTAGAAAAACAGAGATGTAACTGCTCTGTATTTGGTAAGATCACATAGTCCCACCATAAAACTATGGAAATGCTACCCTAGCCCACTATAAGAGCCAGCAGCTGGATCAGGTGAAGATGCTCCATTTAGCTTCTAATAGGGGAACAAAGGGGATGTTTCCATTCCCCTCCCACCAGCAAGCAAGGCTGCAACAGTCAAAAGCAAGATCACTGACTCAAGTTCTTGTCAGAGCCTTGCTCACTGATGAGAAGGGAGCAGAAGCATCCCCCTCTTTACCCCCTGATAGGAAGGTGAATGACCTCCTTCATCAAATCTAGTTGTTGGCTGTTAAAGTGGCTTTGTGAGGTTGGGCCAAGAGACTTTATTTAGTTATGTAGATATAATTAAGTAGCCAATGTAGGATAATGTTGTATATTTTTAACAAATTTTTCATTGTCCAGTTTTCATGCTCAGATTATATACATGACCTCAGGAAAAAAAGGTTGCTGAAACATAGAACATGTTGCAAACTCTTAGTCATTTCAAATTAAGTCAAACATGTACGAAGGATCCTCAGCCATGTCCTTAGATACCTTGATATGTCCTGTTGATAACAGCTAGAACATCAGTGTAAAATACAGAGAACAACTGTGACAGAGATAGTTTGGAAACAGTGCTTTTCTCTGTTTGTATGACTGTC
Organism: Ctenosaura bakeri; assembly: GCA_948474755.1. Classification (NCBI taxonomy): domain Eukaryota; kingdom Metazoa; phylum Chordata; class Lepidosauria; order Squamata; family Iguanidae; genus Ctenosaura; species Ctenosaura bakeri. Next base: position 580,161 of record CAOLHI010000231.1, on the reverse strand, counting down.
CTAGCCTTTGTTGCTCAACTACTGGGACTACATGGTTTTGTAAGAATTCTCTGGTTCTTACAAAATTTGTAAGATTTGACTGCCTAACAGCCAGTGGACTATTAGCAACCATGTCAAAGTCTCTGCTGCATTTGTCTGCAGAAACTGCTATGCTCCATCTATTACCAGATTCTATTCATGAACCTTAAAGGTCAATCTCCCTGCCCCCAACATTAACCTAATTTAGGCCAACAGCAAGACAGACATCAACATGTAGCTGGTTTAGTGGCATAGCTGGAGCCTGCAAATGAATCTGTATCTTAATTGCAGTTTCAGCTGTCTGATATCCCTTTAAACTCTTTTAGTTCCAGATAATAGCATCCAGGGACTTGCAGTAGGGTGAGCTATGTGGAATTCTGTGTAGAGAATTTGGAAACCTTGTATATATGTTTTGAGCCTTATCAGTGTAGGAAATGCTATAGTTGGGGACATACCATACTCTGTGCAAGTCATTTTATTTTATTTTTACACAGAAAACAGTATTTTATACACTATTCTATATGTTTTAAAAAGACAACAAAGCTTATTTACGTTCTCTGTTAAACCCTGTGTGGGTGGGTGTAGAACTAGTTGTTCTGCTTCTGCTTTCCAGTTTGATTACTCCACTTGGGAGATCCAATCTTATGTCTCACATTTCCCGACATCTTCTTCAAGGTAGCAGCCTATTTGTATTAATGAGCAACGAGATTTTCCTATTGTATTCCCAACAACTAATGAACTATACCTAGAGCAGCATTTTAATTATTACCAATGATGAAAGAATAACATCTAATGATTAGTCATATGTTCCTATTTAGAGTCTGAGAAAAACTGGGTAAGCTAGAATTTCAGGATGCCATGTGCTCCTATATTTTACATTTATGCTGTAATGCTATATACATTCACCTGGGATTAGGCACAATTATACCCACTAGAATTTAGGACTTTACTGTAAGATTTGATTGCTGAGAGAATTGCATGGCTCAGGGGCTAGAATTCCAAGGCCAACTTTGTGGTCCCTGTAGCCCTCACCCCATCCATTTTTTCCCCAAGAAAGGAGAGTAGTACCTCCAGAAGCCTCTAGTCTAGGGGGTGCACTGCCACTCTAAAACAAGATGCCCAAAACTGGTTTTAGCAAGAAGGGGGGGGAAGATTTGAAAACTTTGGTCATGTCTGGTTTTATAGGAATAGCTGGTATACCTGGCAACAGGTTCAGTGGAGGTGGAAGCTAGCCCATAGACCTCTGAAATTTCCCATCGTTGCTATACACACTTATATATGGATATGTATTGAACTCAATGAACTTCCTAATTGAACTCAAATGTCAGGTCCTAAAACATATAAATATTTATGTGTGTTGATGTGTGTGGTTATAACTTCCCCATTTATGCCACCTGATTGTGGCTTAAAATTACTGTGCCTCTAAAATGGTGCTCTCAAGGAAGTCTGACAACATAGTTTATCCCACTGAAGCCAGCAGTGTTTTCTAAGTTTGATGAAAGACAGAGGCTGAACTATCCCAAAAAGGAGAACATGTAATATGGGATATTTGTGTAAAATATCTGTATTTCACTCTTTCTTTGTAAAGCAATCAGAATGGTGCTAAACCCTTAAACCCATATAACAGATCTCAATGGACAAACACTTTGCGCAGCCAAAATATTAAGAGCTCAAAAGCATGAGTTAAAGATTTGTTTTAAAATGCTTTCCTAAATGAAGGAAGAAGGCATGTGGAACTCCTGGAAAAGGGAGTAGCATAGGCAAGGGGTCAAACCCAGGATTTTCTTAAAATTATTTTGTTATAGAAGAGCATAAAAAGGATCATATTGGATCATATCAAAAGCATATCTAGTACAACATTTTGTTCACACAGTGGCTGGTCAGTTGCCTGTGGGAAGCCCACAGATAGGATATGAGTGCAATAACACTTTCCCTCTAATGATATTAGAAGGCAAACTGAAGAACCAATATGGTGTAGTGGTTTGAATCTTGGACTTAGGAGTCTAGGAAACTAGAACACAAATCTCTATCCATTAGGTGACCTTGGGCAGGTCAGACTCTCTCAGTCTTCTCAATAAATCTGGCCAAGAAAACCCTAGTGTACTCAGAGTCAACCTGAAGGTTCATAGCAACAACAACTGCCTCTGCTCCTGGCGGGAATATATATTAATTGTGACTAGTAGCCACTGATAGCATCATCCTTCATGAATTAGTCTAATGAAGAACACCACGCTAGTGGCCAAGTTGGCATTTTGTGGCAGTGAATAGTCAGTAGGCTTTCAAAATATCCCCTATCTTTGGGATTTAAGGGGAAAAAATTGAATTGCTGATTTTCAACACACACAGATGGATGCATACACGAACACAAAATGTTACCGTAAGTTGATTTACAATATAGTAATGGAAAGATAATTCCCCTAAGGTTACTAAGAAGCAGTTTTACTTACTTATTTTACTATGATATATGCTGCATTAATGTGAGCATTTCTGTGCTCCCATGTTGCTTCAACATAACTTCCACCCATTAACTTGTAATCCGCTATCAAGTTTCATTGCCATTTGTCACACAGTTTTGCACAAGTATCTTATAGATTGCCTTATCATTCTCTTGGTTAATCACAGGAGCCTTGAAACTGTCTAAAACATAATTATAAATGAATATCATAAAACAGAAAGTTAATGGTTGGAGCAAGTGTTTATGAGACGTTTTTAATTGGTTGAATATATGCAACTCACTAGGCAATTCCATATGACAGACAGAAATGCATGTGCTAGCATTCTTTTTCTTTTCTCAGTAGTTCATCCAGTTTTTAGTGATAAAGATTTGATCAGCTTTATTTATAGTACAGTCATATATGTGTTTATGATAATTTCAGTAGAGCTTACTTCCTGTTAAGTGTAGGTAGGATTCAAGCCCTAGGGGATTTCCATTGCAAAGTAAGATAATGGGAAGCTCTTTCTGCCAATGGCACAAAGTTATTCTCATTTCAAGAACAGTGGTGCCTAGTGTCTCTGCATTTTGCCAGCATTTTAAAGGAGATAGCCAAGATGCTATACTTAGGACAGGACTCAGCATCTACAACATCTCTTTTACAATTTGAGCAAAATCTTGGAGTGGATCACTGACTCACTGACATGGGAGACACCAGTTGGTGCTGTTCCATTACATGGGTAAGTTTTCAAGGTACATATGAACATTACACACTTGTCCATGAAGAATGCTTAACTCAATGCAATGATAATTAGAATGTTTGAAAATTATAATTGTTATGTATGCAACTTTAAAGGAGGAGGATATCACTTTTGGTCAGTAAAGACTGGTTTCCTTCAGAGGTAATCTTTTGAAGACCACATGCCAATATAGAGAGGACCAGGGTCACCCCCTCTTCTTTCATTTATGACAACCACCTTCTCTTATTTCTATTTCTGTGATGAAGGAAGTTACAGAGTATGGTAGTAATGTGTGTTTGTGTGCAGGGGGTGTTTAATTTTCCCTGTCCTTGTCATTTGCATGAAAAAGACTGTGTACGGTGTTGGGGCCACACTTGCCCACCTCTGCTTTAAAATAACTGACAAGAGTCCAACAGGCATGATAAGCTTCATTTTACTGAAATGAGTAGTCCCATTCATATGATAAAGGATATAAGTTAAAGAAGGATGACAAAAACTACCAAATCCTACATTTGTACCTCAAAATCCATTTTCCCCCCAAAATTTTCAAAGTGATTTTTCTCCCAAAACGAGTACAAGTAAACCATCCCTTGAGCCAGTACAGTAGCCCCTTCACATTTGCAAGGGTTTGGGGCAAAAGTGGAAAAACCACAAATAACTCCCCCAGCAGTTCCCCTCTCATTCCCCTCTGGAACTTTCCCCCTCCCATTCATTTGCCTTTGGCCTTGTGTGGGTGGGTGACTGGAGAAAAAAGATAACATAAAAAGCTTATGGGTACTTTCCCCTCAGACAGAGAAGAAGGGAGTTAAGGAGTTCTAATTACTTCCAGCGTCCATCTTGAGAAAGGAGGAGCAGGAGCAAAGAAAGCACATGACCAATCAGCAGCCATTACACAGCAGAAAGTGCAGCCACATGGGAGAGAAGGCATGCCTCCAGCAGTGGAGGGGTGCTTACCCAAAAAGAAAAAAAGCCCATTTTAAACACAACCCTTGCAAGCCTAGGGCGAGGAATGCAAGGGATGGAAGGAAGAGAATTTGTGGTGGGGGAGGGGTGGCAAGCACATGCCTCACAGATAATCAAATTCATGAAGGTCAAACCAGCGAATGTGGAGGGAGGGCTGTACACACACAAAGTCCACATTTGAAACAGTATATATTTTGAAAAGAAAGAACAAAAAGTTTGCACAGAAATTTATACTTTATAACAAATCAATGCAAAATGTGGATAATTTGAAAAATGTACCATATGTGAAAGTGAGTATGAATTTTCATATGGATGCTAAAATGCGTAATTATCTATTTGATAGGTAGAAGAAATTTTAACAGTGGAAATATGAGAATGAGTGTCAAACTGAAAGTAACAGTGGAAACATTAGAACTTTTATTGAAACAACTGAGGTTCCCCACTCCATCTCTTTAGACCAGGGGTGGGATGAATCCAGAATTTTCCAGATCCAAATCCCTGGAAAGTTCTGGGAATCCACAAATCTCATGAATCTTGAATCTTTCGAATCCTTTTTTAAAAAAGGGTTTAAAAAGCAAGGGAAAGAAGGATAATCTTGGGCAAGACATGCTCTCTCAGCCTTAGCAAGAGCGTAGGCAAAGGCAAACCTTCCTCTGAAGAAATCTGACAAGGACAATTGTCCTAGTTTTGCCTCAGGATCTCCCCAGACTGAAAATGTCATGAAGGCCCTTTGTACACAGGCGGGAAAATGTGCATTAATCCCACATTTTCCTGCCTGTGTAAACAGAACCACTACAGTGCAGAGATAATCCAGGTCAAAACTGGCTTTTCTTTGCATAGCTCCTTATGGCATCCTGGGGTTTGTAGTTTGATGATGCACCAGCACACTTTGGCAGAGAAGGCTGTGACCCCTTGTAAAACTAGAAACCTCAGAATTGTGTCTGACAGAGCTTTGCAAGTGAGCTATGCAAAGGAATGTTTCAACTGTCCTTGAAATCTCAAGCCTGTAGCTTCCAGTCAAGTGCTGAACTTAAATATGAAATGTTCAATTTAAATATATTAGTATACAACCTTAGATGTAATTTGTGAAATTGTTCGCAAAGGCCATTATTACTCCAAGGGAAAAATTCACATACTTGTCGTCCCCCCTTGTGTGTCTAGTATCCCAAATTTTCAGGTGTCCTGGTGTCCCAGGTTTTCAGGCATCCCGGTCTCCCAGGTTTTCAGGTGTCCTGGTCTCCAACAAACTGTTTGGGTGGTGGATTTGAAAGATTCGGTTTGCCTATTTTGGCACAAGGATCTGGATTCCCGAATCTCGAATCCCTGCCGAAGATTCGAGGATTTTGTTGGCCCATCCCTACTTTAGACTGAGTGACTGAAGATCCTTTGCCATTTGTCAGCTAACCTGTGTCTGTTTGTAGGTCCATTTCAATACCTTCTGATTGCCTGGCCTTTCAACCCCTGACTCATGGAAAAGGCCAAACAGGCAGAGCTAGCATCAACATTCTACTTAAGCACTCTTAAGTCATGGACTATCAGAATATTTATATGGGAGTATGAGCAGGCTCTCTATTAGTCTTTTCGGCTATTTTATTAAACACAAGGTAATAGATATACAGTGTTGCCCTCTTCATAAGGAGGAACATAAACCCTCTGATGTCTAGGCACAGAATATATATCACATAATATTGTAGATAATGCATCATACATCTTGTACAACATTAAGGTGTCTGAATCCATGACAATCTTTGGACACAGGCATCCAAGAGATCTTTCTTTGAGGTTGCTATATATATCATTCATTACAAGCATAATGGGAAATATATTTTTACCATAGCCTAAGCCTTACCAGTACTTTCTGGGTCTTTTTTCAGCCAGTAACAGTGTAGCTCTTATCAACCAACCATCATGATACATGGAGAGGCTGACACGGCCAGCCTGCTGTTTTTTAGCCTGTTTTATATCCTTCCCAGGCTTTCTCACACGATCAGCTTATTGATCTTTAGTGGCCTTTGCTTATGTAAATAATATTCTCCTCCAATAAAGCTAAAGGTCTTAGTGGGTCCCCCCCCCCGTGATGAAACACTCAGTGACCACTTAGCTTTAGCTCCCTTCCTTCAGATTATATCAGGCAGTAATTCTTTTATACAATACCTTTCTTGGGTTAATTATAAATGAATTCATGGTTTATGTTTCTCTTTACGGCCATTCCTCCTTTTATCAGGTTTTGAATCCCATACTCTTAGCCTTACATGCACGTTCCACAATACACACAAAGCTTTGTGCTTTATGTTTTATGCTGTACAGACACATTAATCAGGCTTCAGTGTCTTAACTTTCTCAAAATAAAACCGAGATCAGTGTTCAGACTGTAACAATATGAAACTGAACTTAATAGATTTACCCATCCCTACCACAGGGCACTCATGCTCTGAACCATGACTTGACATCACAAATAGCATCTCATGGCCTAGTACCACCTTTGACATTCATCCGTTTATCCTATTCGTCTCATTAATTTACCACCTGCTTGTATTTAGACCAGATTTCTTAAAATTGCTGTTCATTGTCGATCATAATGATAATGAATGAACATGTGATTCTCAATACCAAATGTCTTCATTTCAGGAGGGATGGAGTGGATGAGCGCGTAAGCAGTATGCACTTGATTCAGTACATAATGAGGCTGTGGTTCATCTACAGTACCAGTCCTCAGCCTTTGGGTCCCCAGATATTTAGGACCAGCTCCCAGAATCTCAGATGCTTTGTTGGCCTAAGTGGCTGAGGCTTCTGGGTGGTGAATCCAAAACATCTGCAGGATCAAAGCCTGAGAACCACCTATCTAGAACCTCTAAAAAGTTGGTATGGTTAACAGTTAAGAACATTTGTAAATGCTGCAGCTAATATTCCTATAGAACAGTCAACTGGTGAGAAATTCCCCATGTAGTTAGAAGAATAGGTTCTATGTTGTGATGTATGAATGAATCTTTAAAATGTTATTCTTTAGCAAACCAGCTTCTGCTGGTAAATTAAAACCAAATAACTAGGGGCCATTTGAAAACCAGGATAAGGTTGACAGAAAGTAACTGTCGGGATCTAATACCAATCAAGGAACACTTGAATTACAGAAATATAATTTTCTAATCTTGTTGTGTCTAATTTTACTAATTAGCAGCAACATGGTATGTGAACAGACCTTTGTGAATTTGTGCCATTTCTCAACATGACCCCTTCTACTCACCTCTTTTTCTTTCCTAAATATATACAAAGAGGAATGCTAAGTCACTGCATGATGTGCTCATGTGGTGGAACCAATAAGTGATGCTGTTCAAGCATGCAGTTGTGTTTATTATGCATACACGCAGTACCCTTGGCAAAAGATGTGCTGAGTAAGTAAAGTAAGAGAGATCTGCTTGGAACTGTAAATTCTGCATTTACATTGTGCGCGCGTATGTGTGCAAGTGTGCACTTTATTTAAAGTCTATGTGAAAACCTTTCTTTGGAAGCCTGCTGAGCTGTTTGACTAGCTAAGTAATTTCTGTTCCTTTATCACACCGTGTGATGACATTTTGGAGCCCTCCAGAACAGCAATGCGGTGTTGCTCCACTGCCTTTTGTAGCTTTGCAAAATGTCATTTACACCATGCCAGGAGGCTTTTTATGAACAAAAGCAAGACATCCAAATGGCTCGGGCTCCAACAGTCTTTTGGAAGAATGCCTTCATAATTTTAAATCTGGAAGAAAGTATATGTGACAAGTACAAGTATAAAAACAAGACTCTCAGCTAAGGTTTCAAACAACTGGTGATCTGACTCACTTGATGCTATTGGAGTGGGAGGAAGCATTGAGCTATTTTGTCTGTACCATTTTCCTCATAGTATTTTTTCCTTATTTTTTTAAAAATTTGAATTTATTTACATTCAAAGGGGATATCAGTTATATGCAATAATATTCCAGTATAGCAAAAGCAGGAAAATAAGAATACAAAAAGAAGAAAAATAACCAAATTATGTATAAGATCTGACCAAATGTCCAAATATAAATCCATTTGTAAATTTTGCCTATGCAACATACTTTCAAATGTTGCAAGTGTTTTCTATCCATTGGATCACAGGTGGAAAAAAATCTTTCTGATAATTAAATACCAATTTTTTAGCAGTCCAAAGGGTGCAATTAATTTCTAAGCAACAGGTAAATAATTTAAAAGAACTTGTACTTCCCTGAATATCAAGGAGCTTTCCCTAACCTTATTTACTCATGTGATTACTTCCTCCCAAAATGTTGCTGCTATGAGACAGCTCCAAAACATATGTGTTAAGGAATAATTAGCAGTATTACATCTCCAACAATTAGCTGATTTAGAAAGCCTTTTCTTGAATAAGTTTTGTTGTGTCCAATATGCCTGAAAGAACAAATTTCTGCTGTATAAGACATAGTCAGAGATCTGTTGCCATACTAATTATAGATGTTAAAACAAATGGCCATTGATTTATCAGAACTGAGTATTCTGGTTCTCTATTCCATTCTTGCTGTAAACTTTGTGTTTCCTATGTATTTATAGACAGAAGAAATTTATCTATATAATTTTTTGATTTGGATACTTGGTTGGCTTCAGTTAAAGTCTCTAATAGTAAAAGAAACTCAGATGCACTTAAAGCTGCAGGGCAAAATCTTACCAATCCAATTTTTATGAAGGCTGTTCACATCTTGTTTCATCAAATGTCTTTCTTCTAGGAATGCAATGTCAGCTTTAAATTCTTTTAACTTGGAAATCACTTTTTTTGTTTACATCCTACAGCTCTCTGACATTCCATGAAAATACATTAAGCATTAAAACACCAGTACATTTTAGCATCTACATCACATGATTTCCAGCATTACAGAACTTGATAGGGGGAAAAAAACTTGCATAAGAAAGTGTATATTTCCTAAACTGTCATCTGCAGTTATTAATTCCATAAATCACCACTTCACTGCTTATACTGCTTACGGTAATCTTACAAACTCTGAGAAACCTTATAAAATCACACACACACACACACAAAAGTATAAGAAGCCACAGACTACATGTGAAATTATTAAAAAAAAATTACAAGTACCAAAGCATTGAACAGAGAGCCTCTGGCCATCCTTACATATTTAAACCACTGAGGAGTTAGGGTATTTAACCCTATCTACAAATAGGAAACATACTTCTCATGTTGAACAGTTTGTAATGCTTTGTACCAAATTCATTCGAGACAAAAGTAAATGGGAAGAAATGAGAACTTTACACCTTTCTTTCACTCCCAAGTGTTATACTTTATATACCTAGGAAAGCAAACAAACAACCTGTTTTAACAAGAGAAACACACTTGCTTTTACCATGCCAACATTTCTCTTCTCAGCATCCTGCTGAGAAGCCAACCAAGTATCTAAGAGTATTTTTATTTCAGGTGAACTAGGTGAAGAGGAAATGATAGAATCCATTCTCTTGTTTACAAACTTGAGCTGGAAAGATTTTCCAATCGTCCTTCCCACTTTACTGCTGAATCTGTTGGCACACTCATGGAAATTAATCATGGGTAAACATGCCATCAAAGTGAGCCAGCATTCTATAGAGGTTTGAATCTTGGAGTAAAATAGTTTGACACCCTGACCATCCATTGAAACTTACTGGGTTGCCATGGGCAAGTCATACTCACTCACCCTAAGAGGAAGACAATGACAAGCTTCTCTGGGATCATGATAAGACAGAATTGACTTGGCAGTAAGTATTTGGCAAGATGTGCAGTACTTTAAGCTACATAACAAGTAATCTTGCTAAATACTTACTGTCAGCGTGCTGTGGTACTAAATCTTTTGTGCCTACTTGCTTCTTTTATAATGTTCATTTGTTCATTCATTTATTTATTTACATCCTGCTTTTCTTCCAATATGGGATCCAAAACAGCTTAGAAAAACTATTTTTGGAGTGTTAACTACTAGAATCCCTCACCCTGATGGCGACCAAAGGCCCACCAATTATAAGGTCCTGTTTCCAGTGGTCTTTGACCAGTTGCTTGCCACAAGCCCACTGACAAGACATGAAAACAACAGTTCCCTGGTTCCCACCCCTGCTGCCTACATCTGAAAACCGAATCTGGAGGTTCCATTTAGCTAGTGGTTAGTGATACCCACTGCTGTATAGGTTTTCCCTGAATTTGCATTGTCTTTTTAAAAAATCTACACAAGCATTTGACCATTTATGACAGTAAATCAAGATTTGTCCTGCTGAGTCTACATGACCAGTGTAGCTTGAGTAAAATCAAGAGAGTTTCATTCGATTGTAAAGAAAAATCTACAATGATAATTAAGGCTTATAGAATTTTACTTCCTAGCTGTTATTGCAGAAACTAGTCAAACATTATATGGAGCAAGGCAGTACTTTGTTGTTGTGTGCCTTCAAGTCATTTCTGACTTATGGAGATCCTAAGGTGACCTCATCATGGGGTTTTCTGGGGCTGAATATGTGATGCACCCAAGATCACCCAGTGGGTTTCCATGGCTGAGCGATGAACTGAATCCTGGTCTCCAGGGCTCTCTAGGTACCCAGCACTAATCTATTAAAGAACAGACTAAAGTGAGGAAATGGCAGGATCCCACTTGTGGTCTCATACAGCTCCCAAATGAGACCACTCAGATGTATCATCAACGAACTACAACCTATCCTGGAATATAATGCTGCCCTCTCAAAGGCTCTTGGTGGCAGCACTTCACTTACCTTCAGACAGCTTCACAATCTCAAACAGTTATTTAACTATAGAAGGACACACAACACGGATGAGGAGAGAGGAAGATGTGCAGACAGAGTTGCCACAAATTGAGATGCCAACTCTGCCCACAAATTTACTTGGCAAGTGTCACCACAGAACCTAATCACATCACCAACAATATTAAAGATACCTTCAGTTGATCATCCTCTGATGTGATATATGTCATCCTCTGTCAACAATGCCCTTCAGCACTCTACACCTTGTGCGCGCGCACGCACACACACACACACACACACACACACACACAATATCGCAGTACATTTCCATATCCCTAGGCATTTCAATTTGTACCTGAGAACAGCAGTCCTTGGACAAATAATCTGCAAAGGAAAGGACAAATAATTTCCAAAGGAAGATTAGAAAGCAAAACAGCAGAATTGGAATATATCCACAGGTTCTAGTCCATCAACAGTGGGTTGATCAGAGACAATGGTTTCCTGGCACACCACACATAATGCTAGTTAACATCCCAGCCTTATGAGGGCTCTCTTTGCCAATATATCACATGTTCTTTCTGGTTCCCAGCCAACATCACTGTGCCTTCCAATAACTCAGTGGTTCTCAACCTTCCTAATGCCGGGACCCTTTAATACAGTTCCTCATGTTGTGGTGACCTCCGACCATAAAATTATTTATTTATTATTTACAATGCTCCCCCCCCCAGCAAAGGCCGCCTCGCCAGCCAGGAACGGGGGGTGGGTGGGTAGGGAGGGAAAGAGGAGCCGCGCATCTCCCCCGGGAAAAAACTCTGAGAACCCCCTGGGCTCTGCTTCTGCTTTGCTCTCGTTTCTGCTGGGGGGGGCGTGTGGGAAAAGTTTCCAGAGTGTTGACCCTGGCTGGGGGGGGAGGAATCCCAGCACCTTTGTCTTTTGCACCAGGTGCGACTTGCCCCCCAGGAAAAGCGCCGCCTTGCGGCCCCCTGACCCTTCCGCAGCGCCCCCTTCATGGCGAGTGGGGGAGGGGCCGTGGTGAGGAGGGGGCCTGCCCCCTGTGCTGCCGCTGCTCCCCCCCAAGCTGGCCCATCAGACGGGAGGTTCTCCCGGTAGCGAAGAAGGGGAGCCATTTCAGTCCCTTCTGAACAGGGGGCAGGAGGACGCGAGCACATGGCTCGCGCTTGCGCACCACCACTCTTGCTGTGGCTGCACACGCTTCTGCCAAAGGGGGCAGGAGGGTGCAAGCATGTGGCTTGCACTGGCGCACCACCACTCCTGGGCCTTTTCCGCACGTTACCTTATTGTGGAGGTGGGAGTGCCGTTCGCACAAGCAGGTTCTTGTGCGAGGCGCTCTCTTCGCTGCTCCTTCATCCCACTGCTGGCTTTATGGTTGCGCAACTGCCCTGCCCCTCCCTTCTGCAGTGCAGCCTGGGAGCTGTAGGCTGCGTTGGGGAAGGAAGGGGCGGGGCGGTCGCGTGACCAGGAAGCCAGCTGCGGGACAAAGGAGCAGCGAAGAGAGCACCTCACCCAAGAACCTGCTTCCACAAATGGCACCCCCCACCTCCGCGATAACGTAACGTGCGGAAAAGGCCCAGGAGTGGTGGTGGCTCGAGTCCTCCTGCCCCCTGCTTGCGCACCACCACCAAGGAGGGAATGGAGCCTAAGACCATTGGAAATACGTATTTTCCGATGGTCTTAGGCAACCCCTGTGAAAGGGTCGTTTGATCCCCAAAGGGGTCGCGACCACAGGTTGAGAACCGCTGCAATAACTCCTTTCAGCATTCATATGGTTATCCACCTTGGCTTTAGGAACATCTTTCTCCTCCAATGGGGAAACCATCTGTGCAAAGATGTTGGGACAACCATACTAGTGCACTTATAGGCAAAGAATCTATATTGCCTGGCACAATATAAGTGTTCCACAGCTATTACGGCTCACCACTCAACAATCCCAGGACTCACATCTTGCTGTAATATCTCTCCCCCATGAATAGCTACCATGGCTCATGGAAAGCTGGGAGGGGAATCAAAGAAGCATCTAGCTATGCTTATAGCTAGATGAAGAATGAAAGCATCTTCTGCTGAGATCTCTGAAGTCTCAATACATGTTATCAGTCTGTGTCTGGCTATGGGAACATAGCCAGAATCTTCTCATATCCCCTGTACACACTACCAGTTATGGAATAACCAAGGAGGGGGTATTATCACAACAGGAGTCATGGGGTGCTTTGGCCATTGTGGAGAAGAAAATAATACTAATTGCTACAATGACTTTAAAAAAAAGACACAGGTCTGTATACATTACTAATAGGATGGTAGTCTCTATGTGAATGGATGTGAACATGCTGCAATTTCATGTTATTTGGTTTTGTCAGATTTCCACTTTGAAGAGTCGCAGAGAAGAATCTCAAGAAGGCTGAGGGCCTTTCTGCACTACACTGTTATAATGCTATTATTCTACTTTCAGCATCCTCTGGAATCCTGGGGTTTGCAGTTTAGGGAGGGGCATTTAGAATTCTCAGCCAGAGAGCTCTTTCGCCTCAGTAAACTACAAACCCCAGAATTCCACAGGATGTTGAAAGTGGAATAATAGCACTGTAACAGAGTAGGGTGGAAAGGTCCTGAGTTCTTCTTATGCAAAGCACTGTTGCACTTTTCAAATGTTGTTAACACCTGAGAACAGCTAGTCAAATACATTATATTGTTAGCCTTCACTTTTCTTTAGATCTGTGATTTATAGACTCAGTTAACTTTTACAAGATGTTAGATATTTCTCAGGGGGACTAAACAACAAAGGTAGCTGTGGCGGCCATATTATGATAATTTCCTATGGATTTTACTAAAGTCAGTGTTTGTAGGAATCTTTAGCAAATCCCATCTATTATCTTTATTGATCTGAAAATGAGCATGGATCCAAATGAGTCTACAGACTCCAGAGAGATTAAGTGGTTACCAATTGTATCCACTGAGCTGTGATAAATTTAGTCTGCTTGATGAATATGTTGTGCTTGAAGGTGCTTAAGAAGATGAAAATTACTTCTGTAGCAGTTTTGTAAGCAAACAAATTTGAGATAGGAGCATGAAGTCAGTTATTGATTTCTTCTGTATACCTGCTTTGAACTGAAGAGCACTAATGTGACAGAGCGATGAATTTGGGTGCATTTCATGGAAAGCACAATAACAATAAGGTTTATGTTGGTAGAATTAAGGAACTAGTCAGAGGTACCAGATGCCTCATGGATCAAATAAATGCATGCCTCATGAACTGGATTAAATAAATATGTGCCTTCTGAATTAATTAGGTTCTGGCAAGAGGTCAAGAGGATCCCATGCAGGTGGAATAACTCTGAAGCAGATTTATTTCTTGGGAGAAGACTGCATTTCAAAATGTTTCAATAGCTGTTAAAGCATTGTAAATGTTCCATGTGTTCGTGTTACATAGTTGTACAGAACCAATAGGCTACTGCCTTTTTAATCACGCTATGCAGTATGGTAAGATACCAGGTGGGGAAGGGGGAACAGCATTGATCTTCTTTTCTCTCTTTATATCAGAATGATGCAAGTATGCCCTGTAAGCCACATGTGGCCTTTGGAACCCCAAAGTCTGGTCATAGAAGCCCCCACTGCCAATCCTGGGGGGTCTTTTACCCTAAAACTGGTCTCAGACACCCCAAATTGTCTGCTCATGTGGAAATTTTTCTCTTCCACTCCACAGAATCCCTCAACTGCCCCAAAACAAAACAAGCATCTGCCCATTGGCCAAAATGGTAGGCAGAAGTATTATGTTTATTGATTAAAATATTTATATCGAAAGATCTCAGAGTGGCTTACAGAGAAAGATCTCAGAGTGGCTTACAATAAGATTAATTTAAAACAATAAATAATTACAAGAGTTCAAAAAAGATTAAAAATATATTAAATAGTTTCTCAATTAACTACAGACAATTTAAAACCAGTTAAAACAATCTTGAATAATAAAACCACAAAACATGTTCAGCTTGGATAAAATCAGCTTGGCCCAACAGCTTTAATAAAAAGCCACATTTTAACGTGGTGCCAAAATGATTCCAGCCTTGGTGCTCACTGAGCTTTCAAAGGGAAGAAATTCTATAATGAAGATACCCACTGCAGAAAAGGCCCCTTTCCCGTGTCTTCCCCCAGTGTATTTCTTTTACTGATAAGACAAAGAGAAAGGCTTCTCCAATAGATGTCAACTCTCAGGCAGGCATAAGGAAAGAAAGAGAGAGACAGAGAGACAGAAAGCAGACAGAGACTCAAATGTTGAAGTACCAAGCTGTTTGGAGCTTTAATTGTTACTGCCAGCACCTTGAATTCTGAATGGAAACATATTGGCAATGAATGCAGTTATATCTGAATGGAATTCCATGGGGCAGTCTACCTATTGCATTCTGTACTAGCTGCAGTTTCTGAATCTTTGATATGGCTGGGAAGCCTACATATCCTATTCGCCCTCAACCAGGCCACTGCAACATCCAGGCACTGCTCCAGCACCTTCACAGCTCAATCTAACTCAGAGCTGAGTGTGAGCATACTGATGGCACTCCAACCCTAGAATGCTGAATGACATCTCCCAGTGGCCTCATATAGATACTGAACATCAAGGGACACAAGATTGAACTCTGTGGCACTCTGCAGCACAATGGACATGAAGCTGAGCAGGAGTTCCCCTATGCTATGTCTGGAACCAGCCTTACAGATAGAAATGGAATCACTATAAAACAGTGCCTCTGCCAGATCCAGTCCAGTAAGATACCATGATGAGTGGTATCAAAATCCTCTGAGAGATCCAGGAATAATAACACGGTAGCACTGTCTTTCTCCCAGAGTAGGTTGTCAGTTAAATCAACCAATAGTGCCTCTGTACCCTGGCCAGAAACCAGACTGAATTGGGTCCAGATAATCTGTTTCTCCCAAGACCATCTGAAGCTGCCGAGCTACCACATGTTCAAGCACGTTGCCCAAATAGGAGGTGTTAGTGATAGGGTGGTAGTTCTCACATACCTCTGGATCCAGGGCAGTCTTTTTTGGGAAAGGGCACACTATGGCCTCCTTCAAGGCAGCAGGCACCTCTTCCAATGTAAGTTAGGCGTTTACCGCCCCTTGGATCCACCCAAGTCTCAAGTTGACAGAGGAAGTGATTTCAGCACCGCTTGATTTTTTGGGGGGTGGGGTGGGAAGAACTTGGATCATTTCTGTGTCAGTTGTAAATGCACAGAGAAAAATTGAGCTGCCTCTGCATCCAGATAAAATTCTCCCACCCCACCTGTATCCCCTGATGTCTCCTTGCATCTGATGGATAATTTTCTATTTCTGTCTTATTTTCTCTCTTAGTTGTCTAAACCTTTTTAGCAGCCACTTTTGAACAACAGAGACAATTGCCTGAGATAGCAATAGAATTATATCTGTTATAAATTGCCCTTGGCACTGGTGACCTCCTCTTATTCAAAGAACGTGGGAATCTGAACCTCCAATTTGGAACATGATGATGAGCTTCTTTCATTGCCAAGGGAAACCCACCTTTCAACCAATGACCTTCTTTCTGATGAATTACTTTTAGTGGCAGATAAGCAGCAGGGACCTCTGACTGAGCATATGCTTTTGGGGTTATGTAAATATGTTCATCAGTCTGATTTCTTCCTAACAATGAGAAACACTTATAATTATGAATATTTAACAGGACAAATGTTAGGGTAAGCAACAGGGAACCCTAGGTAAGGGCATACTAATGAGGTAGAGGCACCACTTCATTAAGAATTTTCATATTAATCAAAACCTTCTTTTTGCTTTCTGGTCATTTTTATTCAGCATCTAACGCTGACTATTAATGAAATTTACCTTGCATATGGATGTCTGTAACCTATTTTGGGTACCTAGACCATTTCACAGATGAAAACAGGGGCTGCCTTGTAAAACCCCTGCTGTTTTGCCAGTGATTGCTTTTCAAGCCTTGCTGCCTCTATTATTAGTGTTAGAGTTAGCAACTTTTACAGGCCTATATTCACTAAATGCTAGTTTGTATGTCTGTTCATTTGTTTAACAACAGCCGTTCTCTTCCTGCATCCCTGTGACCAGCAGCCATTTTCATTGTTCCTTTTCTCAATTCCAGTGGCTTTCGCCTCCAAAAATCAACTCCCATGGCTTTCAACTCAGCGCAGAACAAGATGTGAGACTAAATATATATTATACAAAAGGCTGAGTAGACTGAGGGTGTGAGAGTCCTGGTGGAAGATAACAGTTACCCTTGGGTGTATGTGACTATGGTCACATACTGTCCTTTTAAATTTGCCACCACAAGATTGGTGGTCTCCTATCCTTTCTGTATGGATGCCCAAATCCAGTTTTTAATCCTGGCTAGAGTAGACAAATTGAATCAATGAGAACTTGGCAAACCAACACTATTGTATGTGCCACTGTTTCCATGGGTCTACTCTAATTAGGACTAACAATTGGATTTAGGTTAGAGACACTGCAGTGATCTCCTCTGCTGGGAAAAGAAGGTTTATCCTTTCAGTTTTCATGTATAGAGCATTCCTGAAAATGATCTTGCATCAAAGAGCGGTTGGTTAGCTTTTTTGTTCCAATGTCAACACAATGACAAAATATTGGCATTGTTTTGTCAAGCCAAGCTATAGACTTAGCACAGTACTGATAGCCTTATTCAGAGAAATCTGATAGGAAACCTGCATCAGCTATTATCACAATTATAAAATATATATCAGCACTGACAGTGTGTAAAATGGCAGGGCCACCTCTTTATGGCACCTTAGTGTTCCAAGCCATTGATTGACATGTCTTAGAAAAATGCATCTATCCCTGTTGTTGCTGTTGTGTGAATTCAAACTGTTTCCAGCTTATGGCAACCCTAAGGTGAACCTAGCATAGAGTTTTCTTGACAAGATTTGTTCAAAGGAGGTTTGCCACTGCCTTCTCCTGAGGCTGAAAGAGCGTGACTTGCTCAAGATCACAATGGGTTCCATGACCAAGCAGGAATTTGAACTCTGGTCTCCAGAGTCATAATCTAATGTTCCAGTCACTATGCCATGCTGGTTCTCTAATCAGAGTTTAACTCTGAAGCACCCTGAGGAATAGAATGGACTACACCACCTGAATAAGTAATGAGGAATGAGTAGGCATCCCTGTGTTGTTACAACTGCAACCCCAATCAGTCCCATCCCACCTAGTGGGGTGAGGGATCATGGGGTTGCAGTCCAACAACAACTGCATTCCCACATGCTCCCCATCCTAGGCTTGCATGAAACTGCCCTTTAAAAGCCTTCTTAAGGTGCCTTTACTTTCCAGTATTAAGCAAGTGGAAAGAAGACATTATTTGAGATGTGTTGTTTTGAGGGCAGTCACTTTAGTTGCAGAACCAAGTATGCCAACGTCCAGTATTATTGGCATTAGTTGATGGTGCTCTGCTGCTTTTAAATCTTATAGTTATCTTGAGTTGGGCCCTCCCCTTCTAATGCAGTGGCTGTTTCTGTCTGTGGATGAGGTGAACAAATAAAGACCAGATCTTTTTTCCTCCAAAAGTCTTGACTTTCTGCATTGCAGCTCCCAGTATGAAGCTGGTATGGATCTGAGGGCAAAGAATCATGACCTGGGCTGGGAATACATTGCAAAAAATGGCTGGGGACTACAACTATGCTTAGAACACAAAGTTCACATTACCTGTTTGGGGCAGAGTGGCATGTTGTGGGAAGCCTTGACTGCTACGACAGTACTTCTGAATCTGTCTGATGTGGGAGATTGTCCCAGATATCGGGAGAAAAAAACACAGTATTTGTACCCATTGGCTACAACTGTTTCTTTCTTTCCTGGAAAATTTCATGGACCAGCAGCCAATGGTTCGTAGGCCCACAACAGTCTCTGGACCACCCCTTTGAGTAGCACTGTCCTACAATACTTTGGTATGCCATAGGCTGCCATAGGCATCCAGCTGGGGCAGTGTGAGTTGACTAGGTAGAGGGCAAGGGACCTCATTGGTAGATAAAATGGAAAACTGGGGTATTTGGCCTTCCTCTGGGAGGATATATAATTTTTGAGGGGTCTGGGGAATAATCAGACCTCCACCCTCAGACAGTTGCCCATCTCTGCTTTAGAGCTATAGCCAATAAAGTTATATAGTCTTTTACAGTCAACATAGGGCTGCCTGTGTGTTTTACTGCCAAGCATCACCTTTCTCATCTTCACTGTGGGGCTCTCAAGTTTGTCTTCTTCCTCCATATTTTAGTGGTATTTAAGATCTTCCTAAATGTTTACGCTGATAATTGTTGTTCCTGTTTTTTTATTTGTAGCCTCTGCTGTTTCTGTACTTGCAATTCTGCTGCTACTTGTGACTGTATTTTCACATTCCATTTTATAATATTTCTATTTGAAACAACTTGCATTAGATAGGAAGTAAGATAATATTAATCCTTTTGCAAATTAAAATATAGCCCTCATGATGTAAAGGGGAGATATATATAGATATTGCTATATAGCAATCTATACATTTTTGCTATTATGATGATATTGTGAGGGGGTATGAAGGGGAGAAGATTGATTTTTGAATAACATATATAGAATAACATATACTTAAAAAAAAAGTATCCAAAAACCTCTGCTTCCAAATATAACGGTGTCCCTAGTGGATTAATTATCTTGATATTACTCATGTTGAATTCTGCACCAGAGCTTTGGTTAGCACAGCCAAGCAGAGATGAAGGGTTCCCAGGAGTTTCCTTTGCACTTTGTGGAGAAATATTCCTGTGGCAAAAGCTGATTTATTTATAGCATCTTTGGTCCATAGCAGAGCAGAGCACAGCAGAGGAGAGCAAACTCCTAAGGCATTAGTGGAGTGATAACATCTTCATTTCAGTAACCATGAGAATACAAAGAGTGAAGACACACTTCAGTGTCAATAGTGCATAGCTTTTCAGAGAAGATGTATAGTTGAGATTGCCCTGAGCTCCCAATAGAGAGAGCTTTCTTTGCTAAGAAAACTGGGGTATTCCAGACCCTGAAGGAGAAGAGAGCTCAACATTATTAGATACCACAAAGGGATGGAAAGGGCTTACTTTCCCCTTTAACATTGAATGGTGTAGGCTTTTTGAAATGCAATTTACCTTTATTAGCATCTACTGAGAGTAGATGAAGCCAATTTGAAGTCATCCAAATTGGCTCAATGGTTTGATGTTTTGAAAAATGACACGAGCTTAGCAAAAACAAAACAAAACCCCCCACCTCCATATGATTTTGTGCCCGTATCATAGTTCAGATGAGAAATTCTCTAAAGCAAGTGTGTGCTTTAAAAAGAGCTCTCCTTTGTCCATGTTAAAAAATTGGGAAAGTACAATTCACATCCATAGCTATTGAAAGTTGCAAAGCAGTTTAAAGAATATGTTATCAAATATCAGTGATATGATTGATCACAGTCTATCAACAGGAATGTGAAAACAAAGATCTTCACACCTACCAATATTTCACAGATGAGAACTGAGACATGTGTGGTCAAGCAGGTCAAGATAACAGATGTTATTGAGGAGGAAGAACACACAAGCTTAGAGAGGCTGCAAACATTTGCTTTTTTTCTGAGCCTTCTGGAAAGGATAAAAATTCTCGCTTCCTCTTCTCTCCCTCCTGCTGAGTTAATTGAGTAGAAGTTGTTTTTGCACTTTGAACACATTTTGCAGCATTTGAAGTACCGTAAGCCGAGGACAAAGAGGGAAAGTAAAAGGATGAGAGAGAAACCAGGACATTTCACAAACAGATGAAAAAGTAGGACGATAGAGGATTACTTGGGACTGTCTTTGCCAAGTCAGGATAGTTGAAGAGTTTGATATTTTAAAGGATTTCTTTTTTAAAATGTTGTAATAGTTTTACAGAGCCAACATTGTTCAATGGCTTGAGTGTTCAAATAGGGCTCCAGAAGGACAGGTTCTGAACCCCCATTCAACCATGGAAATCGACTGGGTAACCTTGGGCAAGTCATACACTTTCTTAGCCTTAGGGGAAAGCAATGGCAAACCTCCTCTGAATAAATCTTGACCTCTCTCCTCCATCATGACAGGATTGCCAGAATGTCAGGGTTGACTTGAAGACAGATTTATAACAACAACTGCAATAACAATGACAGTAGCTTTATGCTTTAAAGCAAGAAAAATCTAAACACAGTAAACAACCAAAAACACCAAACAGTCTAATAATGTGCCACAATCATATGATTTCCAATTGTGCATAATCTGTATTAGTCTTATTTCAGTGGTGTTTATGGATCTGTTGTCAATGGGGTGCTTTTCAAGTTTTTGCCTGGACTCTAAAAGAGCTCTCCATTGTGTTCAACCTGCTTGGATGGATAGGGTTCAACACTTTCAATTCACACTCAAAGCCAAAGCGAATCCATTGTCTCCACTGGTTAGCTGTCCCTACACTGTCTAGTGTAATCTTAAGTCTGTTATTGTGTTTTTTTAAAAAATAAACTAAAATAAAGCTTGTTTTATTGTGAAACTGGTGATTTATTTAAAGCAAAAATAAAAAATGTCAATGACAGAAGACTGTCAATAATTACTGGCTAATCTAATTAAAGCAAAAATGTAAGAATGTCACCAAGTGTTTGCTCCTCTCTTGTATGCTTCATTCATGTGTTTGCCAGGTCCATCCCATCCTTCTTTGGCAGAATGTCAGTATATAAGCAAGTCTCAGCACTGTTGCCTTGTGATATATTATAGGAAGGGGAAAAAATGAAATAGAGTTATACTGCCACCCAGAGCACTGATGCTCGCAGGGAAAAAAATATGAAATTCTGTCTCTATAAAGTATACTCTGTTTTCTCTGGCCTGTGCTCTTGGTCTAAACAAATGCAGGTCTAAACAAATTCTTATATAATGGCACAGTCTTCATCTCCGCTAAAGGCAGAATCATGAGGATGGGATCACAGTTAAAGTCACAAGATTGGCACTACCAGTAGCCATTCAGGTATGACAATGGTGTAGCTACTGGGAGAGGGTAAAATGAGGGCATTGCCCCCAAATCCTGCCCGCTAAATGAAATTCCTTCAGTCTCCAAATTTCTAGCATTGCAGAGAATGAGACACTGATTATCCCAAATACCTAGCATTCTTATGTTTGCTATGTTCACATTGCCTTGGTGTTTTTGCCTGCCCTTTTCCTTGGATGCTTAAATTGTGTTTCTAAATACTAAAGTTTTAAGTTAGTGCAATGCTAGAAATTTGGGATATGGAGGACAATTTCACTGGAGAGTCAGAATTCTTATTTGGGAGGCAATGTTCTCATTTTGCCCCCCCCCATTACACCACTGGAGAACTATGATTTGCCATCCCTTCTGTTCTCTTGTTTTTCACTGTGCATAGCCTTATCTTTCATCCTGGAAGACAGGAAAAGGAAACCTTGATCTGGCCTCTCACCCCCTCCCCTTTTAAATGTTGAGGTAATTAGCCAATTTGCTGGAATGTATAAAAGACCCAGTTGTAGGGGTCATTAGTAGATGGTTTAAGTGAGCTGGAATGTTTTGAGTGAAACTTCAGCTGTAGGATTTTACTTAGTGCAGACCTTGAACTGTACAGCTCACTGTATGTATGCTAAGCAGCAGGAGGTGGTGGCTTTTGTGTCAGTAGGGTGGTGAACAGGTTGATGAACCTGTTTTGTTGACAAGATCTAGCAAACTGGGTAGCTCCTTTAAAGTTCAGACTAAAACCCAGAGTGGATGCACAGCTGCCACTGTTACTAAGCAGTCCAGCTGTGGAGCTCATACCATCCTGCCATTTCAGACACTGTTGTGTAAGAGATTGCAGTGCCTCTGCATTTGCTTCCTCCAAATCCACTTCCACTGGCTCAAATTTATAAGGTTCTGTGTATGTATGTATGTGCCCTCAAGTTCCTTGTCACCTTGTGGTGATCACTCGAATTTCATAGGGTTTTCTTAGGCAATGAATACTCAGAGATGGTTTGCCAATTGCTTCCTCTGAAATATAGCCTACAACACCTGGTATTCATTAACGGTCTCTCATCCAAGTAAAGAGGGCTGATTCTTCTTAGCTTCCAAGATCAGACGGGACTCAGTGCCTTTAGGGTATTTAGGGCCTTAGATCTTTCAAATTATCTTTTTGAACTACAACTCCCCAAATCCCTCAGCCAGCATGGCCATTTTGGCTAGTGGTCAAAATATACACAAAAAAAATGCATGGAAGGGCCGGGAGCTTCATTTCTATAAATTCCACACACATTCTTGGGCTCAGAAAACTCATGATCTAGTTGGTGGAGCTAGCCAAAACAAAGAAACAAAAAAACAACACATAGATATTTAACCTATGGCCCACTATGATATGTATTCTGTAGGTAATTCCAACTTAATTCCAACACCCATTAGTTTGGAAAAGAGAAGACAGGAAGGTCATGGTGGCCATTTTTATATATCTATAGTGATGTCATTTGGAAAATGGAGCAAGCTTGTTTCTACTGGAACCAGAAACTAGGACATTAACCAATGAATTCAAATGGCAAGAAGAGATTCAACCTAAACATCGGAAATTTTTTTTACTGATAGTGAGATCCATTCAACAGTGGAATATATTGCCTTGGAAAGTGTTAGGCTCTCTTTTGGGGGTCTTCAAGCAGAGATTGGAAGGCCAACTCATAGGAAATGGCCATCTCACAGCATTAGCTATGGATCCTATGATTCTAAGACCCACTGAACCAACTGTAGAATGGTGAACCAACACTTATGTAGCATGCATTGATTCAAAGGATCTGTAGTAGTTGAGATGAACAATTGTTTTGCAAAATAACCATGTACAGATTTTGTGAGTCCCAAATTGTGAATAGCATTCAAAATTCCAAGAAGAAATCTACTGTAGAACTACACCCCAAGTTTCAGGGCTAACTTTGAAAGTCATATTGTCTAGGCTAGATCACTTTTCTCATTCACAGCTTTTTAAAAATCCCATTATATTTTGCTCATAGTGAAGCAACTGTGAGCAGACAATCATAAACCTTGCAAGAAGTGGCAATGAAACTGTAGCAGTAGCAGTAACCAGGAATACAGGGTAGAAAATGTGTAGTGTTATGGATAGACCAGTTGAGACATTTAGCCAAAGGCTGGCATCCAACATGCTCAAGTACACTTCAAAACTCATCAGACTGCTTCTAGAATCAACAGGCTCCTTCATCTGGTTAGAGCATTCTCTGGAACAGTCATTCTCAATCCTTGGTTTTCTAAGTGTATTCTACAGGGGGTCGTATCCTTGAGCTCAGGATTTGTAAATTTAACCCACCATGAATTCAAAGGTACCCAATACTGTATGTCTGAATCCACAGTGAGGAGCATGCTACCACCCACTTGTGCCTTTGAGGTGGTGGGGTTCTTTCATAAAACAAAAGCAAGCAGCTAGTGCCATTTTAAATAGGGGCTTACTGTATAGGCCTCACCTTGCTAGGCTTTCTAGTCTATTTGGAAGCCTCGCAGACTGCAAAGATGAGGCAAGGCTTATACAGTAAGCCTGTATTAAAATGAAATAGGGTAGCAGTGGCATTGGCAATCCCCAGCTGCCAGGTACACCACATTCTTTGGGCTTCTTCACCTCTAGGGAACCTGGCTGGTGTGCTCCTCACAGAGGTTGCCCAAAGAAAGCAGTATGCTTGACAGTCAGGGCTTGCCACCACCGCTGCCCTATGCCATTTTTAATATGGGCTTATAAGCCTTGCCTTGGGTTTGCTGTCTCTCTGCATGTCTCATGAGGCCGACTTGAGCATGCACTATTTTTGGTATGTGCAAGTGGTCTTGGAACCAATTTCTTACAGATAACTGATTTACAGAATGGGAATACCCTTGTGGGACCCTTGTCTCATAGATTTCCAGAACCCCTGACCTTTGGCCATCCTGATTCTGTTCTAGAATCTCTTGTGGAAGTTTATATAAACTTGGAGTGAATTCTACATGCAGAAAGGTCTTCATACTGCTCCTATACCTGAGGTCAGAATTAGAGTGTAAGTAACATAGTTACCTGTTACTAGCTAATTTTAGGAACTGCATCAAAATTACATTTTCTAACCAATGTTACAAGTAAGAGCAAAGTTGTTTTATGCTTAATGCATTCTTGTTATTTCAAAAGTTTCTTTTAAAGGACATTTTCAAACAGCATTTTCACTGGTTTCTTCCCTAAGTTTTATGCCATTCTTTTGTCAATTCTAAGAGATTTTCCTCTGACAATATAGTGGGAAGTAACAGAAAAGTAAAGAACAGCAATCAAGCAATGTAATAAGTTATGTAATATAATAATTAACAACAACAATAACAATAACAAGCAATATAATAAGTTACATTTTCAGCATTTCAGTGGATAATGGCAGAAGGTTACTGTCTACACATAGTTATCAGTAGTGGAGAAAAAATTTTTTAAAAAAAAATAACTTTCCATGTTCTGGGCGGTTAAGACCTCAAATTTCCAAATGCTATTTAGGAAAAAGATGTCAAAATGGCCACTATGAGCACAAGATGCATTTCAAAAACTTTGCACACAAAAAAGCAGTGGCCAGAATCCTTTGTCACTGTTTACATCATGGACCTTCACATATACTTAGTTATGTAGAAGAGGTACTAGGAAACCCTGTTAGTGAATTGTGAATATGTGTAACGGAATAGACACAAGAGTGTCTCAATGCACATCATGTGCATGTACCAATGTGCATCATCACTCCCTGGCCAATGTCTCAATGTACAATGGGACCAATCCATGCTGGGACTGATGCACGTTGATCCTGATACACATCAGTCTCATTGTGCTTTGGTCCTGTTGTACATTGGTCACTTTACTAGCTCCCTTACTTAGAATGTAACTTTTCCTGGATGTGGACATTATGAAACTGCCCCATTATAATTCCCACAGATATAACTCCACTTATGAAGATGTGTGTTCTCAACAAGATTCCAGACAGTATTGGGTAGAAAACAGTATAGCTTGCACAAAACACACTCCCTTCTGCATCATTTCCCCCCACTTCTTGTTCAAGAAAGTTTTTTGGTGCAAAACATCTCACAGTGGTCAGCCATTTTCTCAGTGGAATATCTTGATCTGTTGAGACCCTCCTTCTCACTGCAGATGAGAAAAACAGTGGCTACTCTTTTCCTCCCTACTGTCCTTGCTGGTACCTCCCATCATCCACTACTTAAATTAACTGCCCCACTCAGCAACCTACCATTTGTCTCATGGGTAACATAAATATTTAATTTTAATTCTGTGTACTTTTTATATTGTATTTATTTGTGATTATTATTCTATACCACTTTGACATCTTCAGATTGAAGCAGTTTATAAATATCTGGAAAATGGTCCTCCATAGAATAGGTGAATCTGTTGGAAAAGTTAGTTCTGAAAAGTAAAAACATAAAGTAGTAAGAAAAAGAAATAATTTTCCAAGAGCCCTACTCATGAATCTGAAAATTGCAGGGGTGGCTAAGAAATAGCACCTTTTGTTATTGTTCTTAAATTGGTCTAGCAACTTCAATTGTATCACCACTAGGTGGTGAAGTTGGCTAATGTTTCACTGTTTTATCAGCTCTAAAGAAAGAGCAATTTCCACCAAGTTAAAAGAGCTCCAGTCATTCTTAAGAACATAAGTAAAGTTGTGGTGGACTCACTGCATACCAGCATTCTCTACCCAACTGGAGGGCTATGAGGAGCTCACGGGCACTAGTTCCAGCTTGTCTCTTGCAGCAAATGACGAACAAAGACTTTGATATTTCAGATGATATACATTCACTACAGATTTTTAGGAACTGACTTCAAGGGCTTTTAACACTCTGCCATTTTACTGATTTTTGGTTTTTGGCTTTTTAATGGATTTGTTTTCACCACCTTTAATTCTATAGATAGTTTAATTGCATTAACAATGCCATTTTGTATGTGTTCTCTCCCCCCTCCATTTATCTACATTTGTTCTAAGCTTTCTAAGCCATCTTGAGTCCCAGTTTTGAGGAAAATGCAGGATATAAGTCAGGGACTGGCAAGGTGTGGTTTGTGGGCCACATGAAGCACCTGGACCCCAGTTTTATGGCTTCTGAAGCTCCCATCAGTCCCTAAATCCCCACAACGTTCAAACCACAAGGAAATCAATTTTTCCCCAAACCATGCAGAAAAACCTCCAAATTTATGAAAGCCCAAAGCAATACCCTGCACAAGCAACCCAAAACCAGATATTGCCCCTGAACACCCATGTTTTCCTCTGTGCTCTCTCAAAACGGTAACAAGATATCACTTCCTATTGCCATTTGGAGAAGGAATTACTAGGAAAAGGGGAATTTGGGCTTACTGTGTGTGAAAGGGTGTTGCTCACAGAGGTGGTATGGGGAGCAAATTGGCCACTAGTTACTCACCACTGATATAAATGATTAAATGATCATCAAGATGACGACAAATAGGTGCAGTTCCTCTACTAGTTAGCTATGAATACTGTTGCTGAAAAGAAATTTTCCATGGTGCAGTTGCATAGGGACCGGGTGGCGGGGGTGGCGGTTTGCCCTAGGTGGCAATATTTTTTGGGCATCCCAGCCTTTAGCCACACCCCTGTGCACTCTGGCCACACCCCCATGCACAGTTGCCATGCCCCTCATGCCATGGCTCTGCCCCTCATACCCCCCTCCACACACTCCAAACTCTACCACTGTCATGGTACATGAGAAAGAGAGAGTATAGCGAAGTGGGACAGAAAAGATCATGCTCCAAATCTCTGCTCCCAATTAATTAAGAAGTGTTCTAGAGTGCTTTGGGTAAACTCATTTTCTCTTAGTTCAGCTTCTGAAGACGCAAAGAAATACATAGACATTCATATAATCTGTTTATCCCATAGCAGTTAGACATACTTGGTTATTTGACCTTTTAACATGAAGAGGAGCCCTGGTGGCGCAGTGGTTAAATGCCAGTACTGCAAGCCACAAGGTTGTGAGTTCGATCCTGCTGGGCTCCAAGGTTGACTCAGCCTTCCATCCTTCTGCAGGTCGGTAAAATGAGTACCCAGCTTGTTGGAGGCATGTATAGAAATGTTTCGAAATACATGCTATTTGTAAGTTGTTTGCCGCCTCGATCCATATGGAGAGGCAGGATACAAATAA
Source organism: Ctenosaura bakeri (assembly GCA_948474755.1). Lineage (NCBI taxonomy): Eukaryota > Metazoa > Chordata > Lepidosauria > Squamata > Iguanidae > Ctenosaura > Ctenosaura bakeri. The sequence continues at coordinate 552,159 of CAOLHI010000231.1, read as the reverse complement.
ATAAAAAAACAATATCAGGCTTTCCTCACAGCTAGAATTATTTCTTTCTTTGTTTCTTTAGCACAAAATCCTATTGGTAGTCTTGACTACAGTAAATACACTGAATTAATGAGGTTTATGTGAGTGTTGACTGACCATTCAGCAATCGATTTAATGAGTCTCTTCTAGGGTTACATAGGTACTGTTAACAAAACAGAATCCACCACAAAGCACAGATTACCAAAAAAAACCAGTAAAAAAAATTGGGTGGAAATTTGGACATTGTAATTGTATGGATGTTTTATGAGACTCTTAATGCAATCACTGAAATATGGATAGTTACAACATTTCTTATGTATGGATGTTTTATGAGATCCTTGATGTGTTTATGGATTTTCGAAACTCGATTTCTTGTTTATGTCATATTTTGTATTAAAAATATCATTGTCAGTTTAAGCAGTACTTCAGCCCCATTTTTGCTTTCTCTTCTAAGATTGCTGGACTGAAAACTGGAGATGGCTCCTGTACTTTAAGTGGTTGTGCAGAAGACGGCATTTCAGCAGATGCTGCTTGTTGCCTGGCAGTGTGAAAAGCAACACTTGCTTAAACTGCTTCTTCCACTATGACTGCTCGCATTGAGCTTGCAAGGTTGTGGAAGACTGAACTAATACCTAATATTGAGCAATGGTGGGCAACTTTCATTGAAAACTGGAATGCAGATATTGTTTCACAAAGATTAAAAGGAAAATCAGATGTTGATATTAACAAAGAATGGCAGATTGTGAAGAATGTGGGCTGGGTATTGACAGAGAAGTATTCATAAATTATGGTAGCAAGTTATGTATTAGTGAAATGACAGTAAAATATCATGATACATGTAAAGTTGAAGTGAAAAGCAGGAACTAACGAAGGTATAATAACAATTTATTGTGATACATTGTAATGATGTAACATATCAATGATGATTGTGATCCAGAGAGGAAAGGAAGGCAGTTGTAATATGACATTTAAAGTACAATGACAATTGTTTGTTTTATGTGTGGAAATTGTAATAAAATAATATAAAAAAAATAAAGGTACAGGAGCCCTCTGCAGTTTTCAGTCTGGCAAACCTAAATTCAATCCTTTATCTTTACATAGGATCAGGGCTTGGGAAAGTATTATTGAAAAGTAATTTGTTACAGCTCAAAGCATCCCCAGGTAGGTTGTTGGTATTTTAATTTCCATTTTAAAAATAACATTTTACTTTTGTCTTGTTTGAGCATGACTACTTACTTTAGATTACTTTTTGGGGGAAAAAATCAGAATGCTTAAAACTGCTGACTTGTGAAATATTAATAATAAAAAAACTACTACTGAGACCACACACACACTCAGTAACTACAAAAGTAACTAAAACAGAGCTACACTGCAAACAGGTAAAGTTTTTTTCTTGGAACATTACAATCAGAACACCAGCAGTTTTATTATCTAATCAGGGAATGGCTTGCCTACTCAGAGCACAGGCTGTGGATAAATCATAATATAACTTAGTTGTGCCTCATTTATTTGGGAAAAAAGAATTAATTGAAATATTTCATTATTTGTAAACCCTTGCTTCCATTCACAGATCGTATACACTTCTTGTAAGCCAACAGAAATAATTTGGCATGAAGTGATATTAACTGAGACCACCGGCTTACTTTCTGGGGTAAAGTCTGATTGACTTACTTCTGAGTAGATATTATAGGATTGTGTTGTTAATATTTCATTCATTATTCCATCTGTGGCGATTTAATAGTTTTGAGCGTGAAGACAGATACAGTGGCCCTTTCACATTCGCAAGGGTTTGAGGTGCAGAACCCCCACAAAAGTGGAAAAATCACAAATACCCCCCCATGATCCCCCTCCCATTCCTTTCCTGGAGCTCTGGCACAGAAGCCTTTCTTCTCTGTCACTGGGCCAGAGGCAAGGGAGTGAGAAAGGGGAGCCCTGGAGGGAAAGAGTGTGTGTGCCACCCCCAATTGCTCTACCTTTTCCCTTGGTGTGAGTTCTCAGTACTGAGGCAGAGGCAGAACAGTGGGGGGAGAGCTCCAAAGGAGACAGGGAAAGCACATGCACATGCATCTTCTCCCGCCCTATTGCCTTACCTTTTGCTTCGGTGCCAGTTCTCAGCACTAAGGCCAGAGGCAAGGGGATGGGAGGAGGAGCTCTGGAGGGCAGAAAAAAAAGCACACACTACCCTCCTTCACTCCCATCCCCTTATCTATTGGCTCAGTGCCATTTCTCAGTGCTGGAACCAGAGGCAAGGGGATGGGAGGGGTAACTCCAGAGGCAAAAGGAAAACATGCCTTGCCTTGCCTTCCTCTTCACCCCCAATCCTCTTATCTTTTGCTCCACAAGAGTTCTCAGTGCCAGGGCAGAGGCAAGGGAATGGGAGGGGAGAGCTCCGATGGGCACAAGGAAAGTACATGTGCCTACATCTCCCCCCCATTGCTTTACGTTTTGCCACGGCATGCTTGCCTCCTGTCTCCCAGATGGCAAAACACAAGGGAATAGGAGGAGGAAGAGAAGGGGGAGAAGCACAGGCACCCCATGAATAATCAAATTCACAAGTGTCAAATCCAAAGATGTGGAGGGAGAACTGTACACAACTATTGACCAGACTGCAATCCTTGTCACATATCCTACGTTCGTAACTTACAACAATCATATGTTTAGATTATTTATGCATGGGACAACCAGTGCATGGTATAAATTTGGAAGGAGGTATCTCCCCTGTTCAGATGCTAGCAACACCTCAGACACAGTAATATACAGAACTTAGAAAAGTTACTTTGGTTCTCTCAGAACTCTGGTGCTACGATCCAAGAAAAGTAACTTTTTGAGCTCTGGCAATATACAACTAAATCAACTGAATTGTCCCTTTAACAATTTTCTGTTAACAATGACAAAGCAAAGTAGGAGCAAATTGGTTTTTTTTCCACAAATAATCTCCATATTTTCAGTTGGTACAATACTTTCCAAAGATTGTTCCCGTTTGGTTTCATAAAAGAACCTAGACTTTTTTCCTTGGGAAAAGGTAGTAAACTATAATGAATGAAAGATTATTACGAGTGAAGGCAGAGTACACATCAGTATGATACTTTTCCCATGGACAAGCATTATTTGGGTATGTCATTTTCAGCAGTAGGAACAGAGCTGAATACTCTTCTGTAAACCTCTGTCCTGGTCTCCACTGGCCAGTAAATAGCTTGTCTGAGCAATGTGGGCTGCAACAGTCAAAAGATAGGCTTGAAGAGGATTGAGGGAGAAGATACACCATAGTTCCACCTGATGGAGCTTTATGGTACCTTTTCTTGGTCCAGCGTCTGTGAATGTTTAAAGCTACAGAGCTCTGCTCCCTATTCAACCCTACATGTAGAAGTATGCCCTATAAGGCTGAAATTGTTAAAAGAGAATAAGTATAACTGAACTCATTGACCTACTTCACAATAAACATACTTAGAACCCTACTGATCTTTTCTTTTTAATTGCTCTTGTTGATTGTTTTTTTCCTTCTAATTGCTATGACTCCTACTTTTTTTTTTAAAGAAAAGTCATAAAAAGACTCGAGATATTTTGCTTTCATATACTGGCTACCCTCCACTGCAACCTAGAATACAGAGAGAAAACACAGTGATGGTGCAAACTAGGACCACAACTGCATTTAACTACCTTGCAAAAGGCCTTTGCTAATGTGGAATATTGGACAAAGCCCATGCAAGGCCAGAAACAGGAATACCATGTTTTACAGTAAAATTTGTCGATATCTGTCTGCTCAGAAGGAGACTGCACTGACTCCAGCAGGACTTATTCCAAGGTTTGGAAAAGACTGCAGCCTCAGGTTTAAAAACTGTCTTCCACAGATATGTCTCAATTTACTTCTTCACTAAACCATTTTTCCCCCTAGAATACTTCATCACACTTCTATTATCTGTCTGTGAAGTGTTTGCATCTCACCTGGCCATAGGCATCCACGATTCTGTGTAAGAATATGCGGATGAATTCTGATGCTAATGAACTGAACACATGGAGAGTTATGTTGAATGTCTCTTGCCCAAGCTCTGGCTGCACTGAAATGTGACAAATGTGTACAGTCTTTCATTGTTCATTCCCCCCTGCTCCTTAGACTAACTTTTTAATGACTGATGCTTTCCCTCCATCCAAAATGGAATACAAATTGTGAACTGTTAGATATTTCATCAAGGCATTCTAAGCACATTGTATCCACTGGGTGGAGAAGTTGCCTTATGAATTGTTAAAATATGATAGGGAAAGAGTCCATTATTTGTACCGGGGTGGTACAGCAAAATCTGCTAGTACAGTTTATATACTTCAAGTTTTCCTTCCCTGTGACTAACACAGTTCCATTTCTAGCCAGGACAAAATTTGATCAGTTGCCTAGCATCAAAATTACAGCCACAAACATGGAATCACATACCTTAAAAATTGTACCAAGTTGTCTTTAATTTCATTGGAATTGAAATATATTTGTTATACTTACTATAGTGGGAGTGTGGGAAGTTCCTGCAGCCACAGTATGTGTGCCTTTTTTGCAAGAAGGTCCAAGATATAAAAATTGTGTCCTAGAGAAAAATATTTAAATAGTCTTGTTTTTAACCTCAGTTATATGTAGATGACCACCTCAAAGGAACCTGTTCTTTTAACTGATTGGTTGATTTTTAACAGTAACTATCTAATATACAAATAAAGGTACAATAAAAATACAACCAAAGAAACAGAAGAAAGAGAAAAGGAAAGATGTATAAATCATGATCTGACCCCTCCCAGTCCTGAGAAAAAAGAAAAGAAAAAGAAAAAAAAAAGAGAAAAAAACTATTATTCTATCATTATAGATCCAACTAAATTATCTTACTAAAATGACTAATAACCATAACCACAGTTCATTGTGTCATTAGATTTCTTATTGTTCAACAAATCTATAAATGGTTTTCAGTCTTGCAAAAAAAAAAAAAGTCAGTTGGCTTATCCTTCAACATAGATATTAATTTGGCAATTTAGGCCAATTTAGCAACCTTAACAATCCATTCTTCTACTGTCAGTGTTTTCAAGTTTGAGCAAACAATATTCTTGCTGCTGTGTTTTGTGTGTGTGTGTGTGTAAACTGCTCTTGATTTAATTGGTAGTCCAGTTGGTAGTCCTAACTACAGTAGACCCACTGAATTACAGAAAATGGTTTTCTTTGTAGAATGTGCACACCAATACTAATAAGGAAAAGTGTATTTCTGCATGCTGTGTATAGCTGCCATCTGTTCTACTTCATAGAGGCTAGTTCTGTGCTTGAACTCAGACCAACTCTGATTTAAATATAACGAAATATTAGGGGGGAGTGACCATGCCCTGTTGGAATTTAGCATTCAGTGGGAAGGAGAAGATAAGGGTAGCCAGACACTCATCTTAGATTTTAAAAAAGCGGACTTCTGTAAACTTAGGGAGCTGCTGGCTGGAATTCCGTGGTCAGGAATAGTGAAAGGGAAAGGAGTTCAGGAGGCATGGGAGTTCCTTAAAAAGGAGATACTGACGGCACAGTCTAAAACTGTGCCAATAAGGAGGAAAAATGGAAGGCATCTGAAGAAACCAGAATGGTTGACTAAAGAACTCTCAGCTGAGCTAAGAGTTAAGAGAAACACGTATAGGAAATGGAAGAAGGGGGAAACCACCAAAGAAGAATTTAAGCAAGTAGCCAGGAGATGTAGGGAGGAGGTCAGAAAGGCTAAAGCACAGAACGAACTTAGGCTGGCCAGAGACATTAAAAACAATAAAAAGGGTTTTTTTAAATATGTCCGCAGCAAAAGGAAAAAGAAGGTGACAGTAGGGTCGCTACGCAGAGAAGATGGCGAATTACTCACAGGGGGGAGAGAAAAGGCAGAGCTACTTAACACCTTCTTTGCCTCCGTATTTTCCCAGAAGGATACAAGCACTCAACCTGGCGGTAGGGGAGCAGGGGAGGAAGCAGAGGAAATGAGGCACTTAATAAGTAGAGAGGTGGTACAGGAATACCTGGCCGCATTGGATGAATTCAAGTCTCCAGGGCCAGATGAATTGCATCCTAGGATATTAAAAGAGCTGGCAGAGGTCATTTCGGAACCGCTTGCTATAATTTTTGAGAAATCTTGGAGGACAGGAGAAGTTCCAGCAGATTGGAAGAGAGCAAATGTTATCCCCATCTTCAAGAAGGGAAAAAAAGAGGACCCAAATAATTATCGCCCAGTCAGCCTGACATCGGTACCCGGAAAGATCCTGGAGCAGATCATTAAGCGTTCAGTTTCTAATCATTTAGAAAACAACGCAATAATCACGAGAAGTCAACATGGATTTCTCAAAAATAAATCATGCCAGACTAATCTGATCTCTTTTTATGATAGAGTTACTAGCTTGATAGATGAAGGGAATGCTGTGGATGTAGCATATCTCGATTTCAGTAAGGCCTTTGACAAAGTTCCCCATGACATTCTTGCATCGAAGCTAGTAAAATGTGGGCTAGACAGGGCTACTGTTAATTGGATATGTAATTGGTTGACCGACCGAACCCAACGGGTGATCACGGATGGCTGCTTTTCATCCTGGAGAGAAGTGACTAGTGGGGTGCCACAAGGTTCTGTCCTGGGCCCAGTGCTGTTCAATATTTTTATCAATGACTTAGATGAAGGAATAGAGGGCATGCTCATCAAATTTGCAGATGACACCAAATTGGGAGGGGTTGCTAATATGCCAGAGGACAGGATCAAAATTCAAAATGACCTGGATAGATTGGAGAGCTGGGCCAGGGCGAACAAAATGAAATTCAACAGAGAGAAATGTAAGGTCCTACACTTAGGCAGAAATAATGGAATACAGAAATATAGGATGGGGGACACGTGGCTGGATAGCAGTACGTGTGAAAGGGATCTAGGAGTCTTCATAGACCACAAGCTGAACATGAGTCAGCAGTGTGATGCGGCAGCCAAGAAAGCCAATGCAATTCTCGGCTGCATCAACAGGAGTATGGTGTCTAGATCGAGGGAGGTACTGGTACCACTCTACTCTGCTTTGGTTAGACCCCATCTTGAATACTGTGTCCAGTTCTGGGCACCCCAATTCAAGAAGGATATTGACAAGCTGGAGCAAGTCCAGAGGAGGGTGACCAAAATGGTGAGAGGCCTGGAAAACATGCCCTATGAGGATAGACTGAGAGAGCTGGGTATGTTTAGTCTGCAGAAAAGGAGGTTAAGAGGGGACATGATAGCCATGTTTAAATATTTGAAGGGATGCCACGTAGAGGAAGGAGGGGGCTTGTTTTCTGCTGCTCCAGAAACCAGGACAAGGAGCAATGGATTCAAGCTGCAGGAAAGGAGATTCCACCTGAACCTCAGGAAGAACTTCCTGACAGTCAGGGCTGTCCGGCAGTGGAATCTGCTGCCTCGGAGAGTAGTGGAGTCTCCTACCTTGGAGGTTTTTAAGCAGAGGCTTGATGGCCATCTGTCGGGAGTGCTTTGAGGGTGTTCCTGCATGACAGGGAGTTGGACTGGATGGCCCGTGTGGTCTCTTCCAACTCTACATTTCTATGATTCTATGATTCTATGAACAATAGGAAAGGGGACTATGATAAGCACCAACTTTTAGCAATTAGACTTCAGAGTTACCAAGCACAGAAGTCATCTGGTCCAGGGCTTGGAAGAGTTCATCAATCAATTTGTTAATTTGTTAGATTCCTCACCCAACCCTATGACTGATCTCCATATACATCCTGATTAACACTTAACAATCCTACACTTTAAATAATTATTTTAGGTCTTTAGTATTTGTAAGGGGTGTGAGGTAGTAATTGCTCTGCCAAATTCAGTATGACAGGTGGGTCAAAGGAATAGGAGTAGGATTGGAGGAAATACATCACATGTGTCCTATCTCAGTCCTGGCACAGCTGATAAATCAAACTGAATATCTCTCAGCTTGTTAGTTACTTCCAGACAGTAAGCATGGAGTCATAAATAAAGTCCAACATAAAGTCCAGCAGGGCTTCATGGCAAGGGAGTGTCCAACATCAATCTCAGTATTTGTCAAGGCATCTAGCAAGGTAACAGGTCAGATAAGTTCTGACAACTCCTAGAGGGGAAGGACGCTAGCTAAATAGGTCCTGAGCCTAACATGGCTGAGACTTGATTGACTGTTGCCCATTATAAATCCTGAGAAAGTGACGTTGGCCCTCTTTTTGCTGCCTGCACACTGTGAAGCTGGGTCGAGGTAAGTGCTCCTCTATATCTGAAGAGGAAGGACTCTCTGTTGGAGCTGGCATCATCCCCTGTTCTGTTTCCAGCACTGTAACCTCTCTCTGAATAGCAGGCCCAGGCATGCCTTTTGTTTCAGCCGCTGGCATGCCCTCTGTTTCAGACTCTGACCCTTTCCGCAACTCACCCATTTTTGGCACTGGGGTGCGGTGCTCATGCGAGCAGCCTCCAGAGAGAGGCTCTCACTTCCCTGCTTCTTCGGCTCCGCATGAGCTTCCTGATTGCACAAGAGCCCCACCTCTTCCTTTCACAGTGCAGCCTGGGACCTTCCCAGGAAGTGCAACCGGCCCGGCTCCCGAGGCTCCGCATGCAAGGTAAGTGCACACGGGGCCCCAAAGCAATGCAATTTTCAGCTTCAAGCTGAAAATGAAAAAATGTATGCGCGGTCCATGTCAGGCCCTGGAGCAAAGTGAGTGTGTCATGTGGACTGCTCCTCACGTTTGTGCAATGCTCAAGGGGCCCTTTCGCATCGAAAATGCAGTGCAAAAAGGGTCTCTGAATCCGAGTCCATGCTCTGGAAGCAGGGCATGACAACATGGTTCTGTACTGGTTGGCTTATTTTTCTAATGAAGCAAGGGAAAAATGGTGAGGAATGGAGGAATAGAACGTATGTATGTAGTGAAGTGATCTATTTGTCCAACAAGAAAACCCCAGGGAGCCATAACCCTTTCAGAATGTCACGACCTTTGTGGCTAAATGCTTGTGTTTTCTCTCTCTCCCCGATACAACTTTATTGGCTTGTATGGAAATTGTCAGAGTCTCTTTGGTTGTTGAGTGAGAATGTTTGTGAGTGTTTTCAATTCCCTTCTAATTTTTACTTATTTTATTTACTGTTTTCAAATATTATTATTCTGCATTATACCTCTGAATACCACATTCAGACTAACATAGGTACAAAGCAGAACTAGCAAGAAACAGGGATTCAAAAGAAATGTCAAGAAATTGACCTAGTAATGCAAAGAGAAATTGTTGCACAAAATCACTACGTTGCCTCCAAATTTGTTTTGCCAATTCATTTATTCTTCAGTGTATTTACTAAGGAGTAAGCCTATTGAATTTAGCTGGACATACTTCAGATTGCATTGTTAATTTCTGACTTTCCTCTTCCCTCATGGACTGCTTTTTAAACAATTGGGACTCTTTTCAAATAAAAAAATAGTTGGGTTTTTACAAGATCATTTTATTTATTTCGCCATTCACACACTTGCAAAAGTCAAGGAGTTTGAACAACGCATTATAATTCAAAGACATAGGCATGTTAGTCTGGATCAGTATGCAAAGAGATGTTATAGGACCTTTGAGACTAACTGAGAGAAAGAAATAGGTAGCGAAAACTTTTGTAGACTTAAGTCTACTTCCTCATATGGATATGATGAAGTAGACTTAAGTCTGTGAAAGCTCATGCTACTAACTTCTTTCTCTCAGTCTAAAGGTGCTGCAGGATCTCTTTTCAGCTCATTTTAATGTGAGTGAAATGTCTCCAGAATGACTGTTGTCACCTGTCACAGAAGATTGAGTTTTAGATCATGATACTGGATTGAAAGATCAAGGATTTTGACTTAGCACAATAACTTTACTTAATACCATCTGCTATAATCTACCTCACATTTTATAATGCTGATTACTTTTGCAGAGATTGCACAAAGAATGTTTTATCTGAAGCAAAAATCAGGAAAATGTGTCTGTTAACTGCATTTTGTCATGGCTGACTTGATTGTTGTTAGTGAACCTTAAAGAAAACAATACTTGGAAAGTGAATGTCCTCTTTCTATACTATTTGGCCTACGAACATTAAAGTAGAGTGGAACAAATGGATAAAGTTCAATGCATTTTGATGCAGCAATCTATTGAAGTGGCTAAAATAAAAATGAACAACAGAACTCTTTGCTTCAGTGAAGAAATCATTTCACAATGGAGACTGTCTCAAGCAGGTATGATTAGTCCATGTTCAAAGAAATGTATTCCCTTCAAAATTTATTTTGCATTCTAGAAATAAATGTCTTGATTCTACAGGACAGCCATTTGCAAATATGGTAGCAACTTCTCCTACCATTTCCAAGCTGTTACAATATTAAGATAATAATAAATGAGCTGGGTTGGAGCACATGAGTGTTGGATTATGACCTTAGCAAAACAAATCAAAATATCCAACTTACTATTATAAAGTGAGAAATACTGATTTAATATATACCTATATATGTTGCTATCGGGAAAATGAAAAAAAAAAGATTGGCTCAGTGAATGCTTGCAGATAAATGATTGTGATGAAGATGATCATGGCCTACCAACAAAGTTGTAAAGACACAATTCAGAAACAATACAGTCTTGACTCAAAGATGAGCTAGCTATAGAACTTCAGGATTAAGCTGATTAGGCAGTCCTAACAGAATTCTTTTCTTCTGGCTGATCTCAAAGATCTGTTGATAGAGCCATGACTTACTATGCAGTATTTCACAGATGAACACTGGGACGCATGTGGCCGAGCAACATCAGAGTGTGGTCAAGATGGCAAAAGTTATTAATGTGGAAGAACAGATAAGCTATGAGGGGCTGCAGCAGTTTGCTTTTGCCTGAGTCTACTGGGAAAGGCAAGACTCTGCCCCTTTTCTAATTCAGCAAAACCAGGGGCAGAGGTAAGAAAGATGAACATGAGGAAGAATTCTAGCCTGCACTAGTGATACCTCAGTGGATCAGAGGTGACTCTCCTGTCTGGTCCACCAGAAAAAGGTAGTCTCAGCCCTAAGACATTTCTCGTGCCTTTGTGGAATGGAATTAGCAACACTGAACGGCAAGTTTAGTAGGATTTTTCTGGGACCAGGAAAGCATTTTCTGCAGGGAGACTGCTAACAGGAGAATCTGACTGTGAAGAATCATCTTGGAAACAGCCCATTTAAAACATTGAGAGCTTGGAAGAGAGGCTTTGTAGGACTACAGTTCCTAGAATTGATCATGATGACTAGGAGATTTTGGGAGTTCTTGTCAGGTTTTAAGGAACTACAGTCACAAGGCTTCTCAGTAAAGCACAGTGGCGGAGCTTGGAGTGCATGGAGGGGGGATGGGCAGAGGGGCGGGAGCATGTCTACAGCATGGGGGGATGTGGCTACAGTGCATGGGGTTATGGCTATGGTATGTGAGGGCGTGGCTGTGGCATGCAGAGGAGGGGCTACAGTGCATGGGGGCATGGCTACAATGGATGAGGTGTGGCTATGATGCACAGTGGGTGGGGCTTCAGTGGGGAGGGCAAAAAAGGATCCACGGTGCCCCTCCAAAATTGCCGCTGGAGACTCACCACCTCATCATCCCCCCATCCTTATGCAACTGGTAAAGCATGGTTTATTGGAACTGCAGTACACTCAGCTAACTTCAGTGCTCAGACTGAAAGAACAGGATAGAACAAAACTATTTAGGTCCCAGACCCTTCCACACATTCTTCTTAGTCTGAAGCTCTCTTATCTCCCTGCAGATGTTTTTCCAGGCCTTGGTGCCAGTCTCAAATCTTCTACCTTTGTATCTAATATGGCTACTCTAATTCCCATACTAGTGGCGGGCACTACTGACTGCCTGGAAGTTCTAGTCCGAAAAACTAACCTTCCCAGATTCTGATGAGGATCTCTGTAAAACAATAAAGATCCCAAAGAAGGAATGAACCACTGTTTTAGTTATGTGTGTATTTGTCAGCTTCTGGTGAACAATCTCAACAGAAGTCCACATCTTGGGTAATGGCAGAAACCCCAGAAAGAGTCACACAGAGAAAGAATATTTGATCTCTCCTGCTGAATCCTGTTGAGAAGCAGTGTGCACCAACCATTATGTGTGTCATTTGAATGCTATGAGAACTTTGTCATCTCTTGCCTCAACCTGCTTCCAGATACCATATTTTTAAAAGCCTTTAACAATAGTTTGTTTCTGTTTTTTTAAAAAATGCATCAAATATCACTATGTTTCTAGAGAATTAAAATTAATTATTACAACAGAAATGTACTTTTCTTGATATCCAAATAGACTGAATGTGCACACACACACTCAGCTACAGATAAACACATAGTCTATCATGTAATTCAATCCATCATGGTTATTGGCATAGATTCCATTTACTTTTCTGAAAACTCCAACTTTCTCATAACATTATTTCTGGTGCTGCGATTACTCATGCTCATTCTGCAGGCATCACTCTGAAGTGCATATTCTTGGAAGGATTGATAGAAAAAAAAAATCCCCTGTTCTTTCTGAATTTTCAGAATGTAGGAAGAACAAAACTTTCGCCAGCTGACATTTTCCAGATGGTTTTCCAAGTGCTTTAAAAAACACACCAGAAACCTGCCTTAGCTTATGCTGGCTAGTAGGAGGAATGAGATGACCTATGACATTATGTAATTTCTATATTTAACTTTTATGTTTCTGCAAAATGTATTTTAAGGATTGTATTGATAAAGAATCTGAATAGAGGTTCCATCACTTTTTCCTTCTGGTTGAATGGCACAGATCTGACACTGAGTCAGTGTAAATCGGCGCTGCTCCATAGAAATTCATAGAGTGAAATACACTTTAATGCTATCTGAGGATCTGGTACAGAGCATCTGGTCAAATTAGTCTTCTGAAGACAAGAATCCATGTTCATTAAACTTGATTAGGTTGGTTTCCAACACAGATGAAAATAAGCAGGATTTTGACCTTAGAAATTGAGAATCAATCAGCTCCTGTCCCTTGGGAGAGACAAGAAAGCTTATAGCCTACAGTGCCTATGGCCCCTGCAGTTCAACTTTGTTGATACTTTAACATCATGAGAGGCATCTGAGTAAAACTTTGGAAAGATATAGCTGTGTTGCCAGGAAGCATATTTTCTTTTCTTATTATCACACCTCTGTCCTATATTTCCTCAAAGAAAGTGCATCTAATCTACCTCCTCATCCCATTCGTTCACTCACCCAGGCTATTTCCACACTAGACGTTTCCACATTTCCACACCCAGGCCATTTCCACACTGAAAGGCTCCTCCTTAAACTGCAAACCCCAGGATTCCATAGGATGTTGAAAGTGGAATAATAGCACTATAACAGTCTAGTGAGGAAATGGCCCCAGTAAGCAGAACTGGTGTTACCTTCTTGAAATACACTGTGGTTTTAGTTTGGCTTTTTTTCCATCTTCATTTCTTCAAAAATGTTTGTGTATGTTGACAGTGCCTGTTCTACCAATTCCTTCTTCAAAGAAGGTATCAGTCTAGTGAGGGAATGAGGAAGAAGGAGGAGGGGAAGTAGTATTAGTATCAGCAGGGGTGGTGGGAGACAAATTTATGCTGGACAATATTGCAGAGGGTCTGTCTTACAAACAGTCCTTTGCAGCCCTGAACATAGGCAGACCCTCTGCAATATTGTCCAGCATAAACTTTCCTTCCATCACCACTGCTAATATTGCTACTACTACCCCTCCTCCTCCTCCTCCTCCTCCTCCTCCTCCTCTCGCATCACCTCTGCCTCTAGAACAGTCAGCTCCTTTAGGTTATCCTTTGTGAACTCATCAGGTCTGTTAACTCTTGCATTTCCCCAAGATCCATAACCTTAAACCCTTTCCCACCCCCTTCTTTGCCAACTCCACAATGTCTTGGATTGGCTGTGTAGTAGAGCCAGTGACTTTGTTCATACTTTCTAGCCAAAGTTTCTTCCAGCACAGATTTATTGTCTCTGGTTTGATAGCTTTTGTGACTCTTTCAGTGAGAATTATGGCACCAGCGACAGTGTACTGTATCTATATTTTCATTACGTTATAATTTCTGCACTAGCCTGTTATAGTGCAATGATTCCATTTTCAACATTCTCTGGAATCCTGGGGTTTGCAGAGGATGTTGAAAGTGGAATCATCGTGCTAGAACAGGCTAGTGCGGAAATGGCCTAAGTTGGAGTCTTCTCCACAGACTGCACTATCTTCTTCATTGAGTAACGTGTGTCCCCTGATTGAGAGACTGGATGAGAGATATGTTTGGGGGGCAGTTAGATGACTTCAGCACCTTCAGCATTGAATTCACAGGACTCTGCTTGTCCAGAGGCATTGTCCAGCAGTAATAGGACCTGAAAAACCTTTCTTTTACCGGCAAGGTACTGGCACAAAACACTGATGAAACCATACTGAGAAAGGTGTCTTGTTGTTCAAGCTTTCTTCTTATGCACCCAGAAAACTGGCTTCTGGAACTTATTCTTTCCCCTCAAGGCTCGAGAATTAGTGGCTCTATAAATCAGGGTAGCCTTTATCATATGCTTGGCTGTGCTTGCACAAGACAACATGGATAGCCTGTCTCTTGCTACCTTAAAAGCTTGCTGCTCACTTCTCTTCCTTGCTAATGAATGTCCTCTGTGGCATTCTTCTCCAAAGCAGAGCGGTTTCATCTGTGTTGAATATTTGCTCTGGTTCATATCCCTTCTCTTCAGTAAGTTTGCTTAAGGTGTCAAGAAACTTACTAGCGATCTTGTGGTCAGCAGAGGCCTGTTCTCCTGTGGTTTTCACATTATGTTCGCTAAGTCTTTTCCTAAAACTATCAAACCAGCCCTTGCTAGGACGAAATTCTGTAAAGGTAGACCCTTCACCTTCCCTTTCTTTTATAGAAACATGTAAGAACTCTGCCTTCCCTCTTATCATATTGGAATCTATAGAAATACTCTTTTTATAGCAATCCTGCACCCATCTCAAAGTAGCACTGTCAACTCGAGTGATATAAGGATCTCACACCTGAGGCAGTGTCTTTGCACCCAATAGCACAGCTGCAGCATGAATTTCCCTTTCTTTTTTCATAATGTACCTTATTATCAGCTTGTTGATGCCATAATGGCAATCAGCTTTAAAAGTTGACTTTGCTGTATGCAGCATATCTAATAGATCAACCTTTTCTTGTAATGTCTTCACTGTCTTTGCCTTGGGAGCACTTTCAGAAGCACTAGAAGCAATACACTGTGGACCCATGATTACCTGTACAGTACTGTATTGTACAGTTGATGTTTTTGTTATGAGAAACATGAGATACTGCAGACAAAATGCTGAGAGACAAATCACATCATGTAGAACTGGAGCAATCATTATCTGGCTCAGCTGAGAAGGCAGACTGGACTTAGATGAGCTGATAAGAAAAGCTGGCCAAACTTAAGTAAGGGTGAGGAAATTGTGGCCCATGGTCCTCAGAGGTTGGTCAGTCCTTGCTCTTGGAGGCTTATAGGTGTGGTACATGCCCCAAACACACCTTAATGCCCACCATTTCTGTCTAACACCTAGCATCAGGCAACGTGGAATGACATTTGTTTATCCAGGCCTGAATTCTATTCTATGGGCCTTTCCGCACTACACTGACATAGTGCTATTTTTGCACTTTCAACATCCTATGGAATCCTGGGGTTTGCAGTTTAGGGAAAGACATTTAGAATTCTCATCCAGAGAGCTCTTTGGCCCCAGTAAAGTACAAACCCCAGAACTCCACAGGATGTTGAAAGTGGAATAATAGTTCTATAACAGTGTAGTGCGGGACAGCCCTTTTTCCCAACTATAATAGCCTCATTAAATTAATGGGATTTATCTAGTCAAGGGGTCTACTCTAGTTGGGATTAATCAGTAGGATTCCAACCTTTCTATCTATCTTTCTTTCTTAATTAATTAATTATATTTGTATGCACCTTTCTCTCACAGTGGGACCCAAAGCGGCTTCCCAAAAAATTATAAATGTTGGAAACATTTAAAACAATTAAAAGCATATAAAATTATAAAAACATAAAACAATTTTTAAAAAACAGATTGATAAAAATAAAACACTTCCCTACTCACACGTTAAAAACCTGCTTAAAAAGAAATGTTTTTGCCTGCTGAAAAAACAAGGGTGGGGAAGCCACTAAAAAAACTTTCTCCTGTGTTCTCACCAGGCGAGCCTGGGATGGTAGCCGGACTGAGAGAAAACCATGATGTTTCTAACTTTAATGCTTTTCATCACTTCAGATTTTGTCTCATTTCTTAATTTTACTTTTCTTTAATTGCATACTGGGCCTAGGGTTTTTCCATAACTCTTACCTGTTCAATATCAGGTATGTTCAACGTATGCCTCAATACATTGATAATATTGGGTTTTGAGAGGACTTAAGGTGGGGAATGGGGGGAAAGTCATTCAGTCCACATTTTAATAAGAACTGACCTAATTCACACTTTCCAAGCAATATATGAACTGAAATGCAGTTTTGCTTCTTTTTCTTTTATTATTTTGGTGCATAAAAATGCACACATTGGCAAAAACATCATGCAAGAATGCACATATTAGACCAATTTGCTTGCCAAAAATGCATTTATTATGAATAGTACAAAATGTATTTATTTTCATTACATTTATTGCAAGGCACACATACAAAATATGGCATGTGTTTTGAACAATCTTAATTTGCGGACTGAAACAGAAAGGAGATGGAATGAATTTAAAACAGAGAAAACCAACACAATGTGCAGTAGATACGTTTGTCCAATAAAGTTTAAAATCATTTGGTCAGCTGGTACTGCTAGTTGGTGGCAGAGTATCAAAGGTTTGGGGGTTCTTTGACCTTTTCTGTAGTGCAAGGAATTGAAGTCATGACTTCTGTTTCCTATCCCCTCCCCATGCTGTACCAGTTCAGAGAACAGAGTCAAAGCTGCAGCATATAAGCTAGCCTTGTATTCTCCCAGTCAGACATCTGCCAAGTGTATTGAACTGCAGATCCCATAATCCCCAGGCAGCATGCTAGTTGGCTGGGATTATGGGGATGGTGAATCTTGTAGCCAAACTTATCTTGAGAAATACCACACTGGAGAGATTGCTGTAAGTTGCAAGCTTTGGGTGTAATTTTCACAATATAGGTACCGTATATGGAACACAGCAAGCCTCTGATATCTCAGACATTATTAGGAAACTACTGTGGCCATTTCATAATTTATAAATGAGTAGTGATGTGCACATGAAACATAATCTACATGTGTTGGAGCAAGTCAGGAGCTCTTGTGTGAACTACCTGTGGAGCACTCTGGAATTTCTTTCATGCTAGCAGATTTGGAGTAGAAAATACTACACAAGATGTTAACACATTTCTCTATGAGGTACTCTTATATGAAGCCACTTACATATACTTGCATAGGCAAAAATGTGCTTAATCTCCCTTGTCTTTTATTGGCAACTCTTTTGTCATTATTCTATCAGATTAACACAGTATTTTCCACAGTATTTATTTCTGAAGTAAGTAAATAACTCCATGAATTTTAACAGAAGTGACTCTTACCTGGCTAGCCACAAATCCAATTGAGACAAAGCAGTTTGGCATCTCAAGGATGCCACACTTTTTTTCTTTTTATTAAAAAACATAATATTATAATAAGAACACACAAAAATAGAGGAAAAATCAGAACTCAGAAAAGAAGCAAACAAATACTAAAAGCTAATCCAGTACTATTTATCATACATCGCTGTCCATCCAATACAAGAAAGAAAAACATATGTAAGCATTAGATTAGAAATAGGAAAATTTAAAGAAAAGTGGTTGTCTACTTCCTTCTGCCATCTATCCAGAACACTATTTATGTGCTTTTGTTTTCATATATATGTGAAACTCCCTACTATTTTATTCTAAATATATTCAATAGTTTGAGTGCACTCTTTCCCTTGTAATTTTTACATAACATATCTTATTTATTTGTCAACGCTTTTTTTCCAAAATGTAAAGAAATGCTAATATCGTGATTCAATTCAATTTACCTTTTAGTCCTCCATACATAATGCATATATCCATCTTCTGAAATTAATATCTATGTATTAATAATTAGCGTATACATTTTGCTATGTTATTTCTTTTTATCTTATATCTTAACACCCCATCTCTTATTTAAGTATGTTGTCACAGGCTCCCAATCTTTTTTCTAATTGGTTAATTGGTTTTCCCTTTATATAGTGAGTACGTAAGTCATATTCTTGGATTGGATATAGAATTCAGCCCATCGAAGGAGGTGGATGCAAAGTAACTTTCCATCCTCTCCTCTTCCCAGCAGTTGCTTGAGCTCTTCTGAAGAGCCTGACAAATTCAGGGGACCCTTAAGCATGCACTGGACAGTGATATGGGGGTGTGGATGGGGGCAGTAGATCCTTGAAAATTGGGGAGGGTGATGACATCGTGTATGGATTAAAGATTCTGCCCCCCATTTTTCTGCCATGTCCCCTTTCCTTCAACAGATCAGGAGGGACTTCAATCCTTGGAGATGGGGTCAAAGAAGTTCTACTGGGGGCCTTCTTCCCACCCTCTTCCACAAGTAGGTCTCTGAGTGTGCAAGTATAGGGTTACAGTCTAAAGAAGGAACTTGTTACAAATAATGCATTGTTGTGTGCCTTCAAGTCATTTCTGACTCATGGCAACCCTAAGGTGACAATACCATGGGGTTTTCATGGCAAAATTTGTTCAGTGTGGGGTTTGCCTTTGCCTTCCTCTGAGGCTGAGAGAATGGGACTTGCCCAGTGTTACCTGGGGGATTCCATGGCTAAGCCTCAGTTGAACTATGGAAACCCAGTGGTTGACCTTGGGCAAGTTGAACTCTGATCTCCAGTCATAGTCCATCAGACCACACTGGCACTGGTTGTGTGCTATTAGCAACCCTTCTAATATTGAGAGTATAGGTGTGTTATGTTATAGTTGTAAGTTGTAAATTAATGGGAGACAACTTCATTCCTTTGTAGTGTAACTGTAACTTTTTGTTTCTTTTAAAATTATTTGTTTCTTTTAAAGTTATGAGGATGTAGCTCCACTAAATGGAGGAGGAAGAATACCACATGATTTAAGTACTGGCTTTTGATGAGACCCAAACTTCATGGGGGGTGCTGTAGCCAATTTGCTAATGGGTGAAGGTTACAGTGAACACACAACTCCCTTGTTGCATCTCCACTGGTTGCCAATCTGGTCCTGGGCACAATGCAAACTACTGGTTGTCACCTATAAAGCCCTACAGGTCTCAGGAACAGGATATTTAAAGGACAGTGTCTACCTGTATGAGCATGCCTGAACTTTAAGATCTGCAGAGGAGGCACTGCTCTCTATCCCATTGCTTTCACAGGCATTGTTGGTGGAACTTCAGGAGAAGGCTTTTGCTGTGGCTGCTCCCACACTTTGGAACTCCCTCGCTAGGGAAGCTAGAATTACTCTTTCTTTGTTGTCCTTTGGGCAGCAGGTTAAGACCCTTATTTTCCAGTAAGCCTTGGAAATTGGTTTTTAACAAAAACTCTTTTTATGGTGCTGTGCTGTTTTTAATCTTTGTTTTCAAGTAAGATTTAAATTGGTTTTAATTCTGTGGTTGATTAACACTGTTTTAGTCTTAATTTTGTCTGTTTTGAGCTTTATGTGTTTCTATTATAATTTTATGCCTTTGTGTAAGCTGCCTTGAGTCCCAGTATGGGTGAAAGGCAGAATCTAAATAAAGTGATAGATGGATGGATGGATAAATGAATGGCCAGACGGGTGTTGATTCAAGGACAAAGGTGACAGGAGTGTTATGAAAGTAGGGCAAGCGTATGTAGCATTATGTGTTTTCTCTCAAAGTAACTCAAAGTAATTGTTTTACTGAGCCTTGGGAAATGTTAAGAGTTACTTTTAAACTGGTAACATAAAAGGAACTGACCATCTTTCTTCAAAATGAAAACTAATTACTTTTAAAACATGACTTCCTAGGCTCTGGCAAGAGCTGATAATTATCCAAGTTCCCTTTGCTTCTTTTTTCATCTTGCTTTAGACCCCAATTTGTCCCTTGATTAAATAAATCAGATGTGACTAAAAAGGTTTCAAGAGAGCTCGTTGTAAAAGAAAAAAAAGTCTTACTTCATTTCAGGTACAGTTTGGTTTCCTGCAACTTTAAGTAGCTAATGAATGGTTTTCATATGGAGCTTGATTTTCCAATACATTCTGTCCGGAGTTCTGGCACATATGATATAGTGGAATGACATCATATCCATTAAATCTCTTTGCCTTTCTTTTAGAAACTTAAGGTTAAGAGCTCAGACACTGTTCCAAGGATCTGGTGCGAAAAGGACCATGGAGCTCTAATTCACAACGTCTTTAAAACAATGAAAGAATAACCAATAAGTAGGTCACTGAATTTGATACAAACCATCAGTGCTAACAATATCCTAATTTATATGTCACATATATATCTAACTATCTATATATCTATATAGATATATCATTTCCTTCATGTTTCCAAGGAATCCAATCCGTGTTTTGCTCTTTATAACATAATTTTGGTAGGGATTTTAATAAAGACTGCTGATTTGACAAGACATAAATTAAATGAATATTAAGTCGTATCTGTTAACTAACTGACTGATGACAACTGCTGAGCTCCCTACCATTAATATTTCACCTCCAAGCAAGCCATAAAGTTGGTAGGTAGGAAATTAAAATAAAATCAGACACTAAAAAGACTAACAATGGAAAAAGAATGTTTCAGTTCAAGCCCTTAGAAAACCATTGCATATATAACTCATTATAATTCTGCACATTCCCATCCAAGCACTATAAAGTAATTTCAGCCAAAACCTTGAAACTTAACAATGTCTTCCACTGGAAAGCTTCCATCTAAAATGGTTTAGCACTAAAGGTACATTAGAAGTCCAAAGGTGGGCCATATTCCTCGTAATCTTCATATTCTTGAATGCTACTTAGATTAATATTATTTTTATTTATTTTAAAAATAACTTTTATCTCATAACACAAACTCTTGCAGGTAGGTAGAAACTGGTAGGATCCCCATACCCAAAGTTTTGTTCCTTCCTGCAGAGTATGTGCATGTTACAGATACCACATCAAGATGTCTGTAACATCGTCTCTTAGTAAAGGAATGTAAGTTCAGAGGGGATACAGCCTACCAACTCATGCGCATGTGATTCAGGGGTATAGCTACTGGTGGGAGAGTGAGGACATTGCCCTCAAAAAAGAAAAGAAGAATTCTGTCCCATGACATTTTCCTTCAACCCCCAATATCTAGCATTGCAGAGAATGAAATGTTGAAAATTGTTCATACTTAGGGCTCTTAGTATAATTCATATACTTAGGGCTGTGTTTGCATGTCTTTGGTCACTGTGCTGGCCGCTATTCCTTGGCTCCCTTAACTTTATTTCTAAATATTAAACTGTTATTTTACATTTCTTCAATGATAGAAATTTGGATAACTGAAGGAAAAATTCATTTGGATGGGCCAGAATTTTTATTTTTTGGGGGGAAGCCAGTGTCCTCATTTTGCCCCAGTCCCTGGGTGCAGGTGACTCCCTTTTTTGGCTGATGTGACTCCCTCCTTGGCTGTTTTTAAATGGATCTGAAAGATCTGGATGTTCCAACTGGCTTTTAAATATGGATCACCATCTTTATTTACAGGTTGTTGTGGTCATGTTCAATGTGTTATGCTGAGTGTTGAAAAGTTTGTCTTTGGACAACAACTCAGAGAATCCACCAGCCAGTTGTGCTGTCTGAGAGATTTGAGAAGCTGCAGTTCAAAAGAGCAACGTTTCTAACTTCAGGTTCTGGACCATTTCCTCGGATAATTGTAACAGATATTTTACTGTTTTAAAACTGGATGGACAACTGTGCCCAGGCTTGCTCATGCACCTAGTGGCCACACCAGTTTTGATTTAGCTTTACCTTTTCACTTTCAATTCTGAAATAGTTTTGTTTTTGGTGGATTGTTGGCCTTTTATTTCTTTTGGGGCTGGGTGGGCAAATAAAACCAGCCTACTGAATTTTTGTGCATTTCTTTGTTAGTTTGGGCATCTCTCAAGTGATTTCTCATCACTTTCTGAAAGCTGTGATGTCTGTTTTTTTTTTATTTGTATCTTGCCTCTCCATATGGATCGAGGTGTCAAACAACTTAGAAATAGCATGTATTTCAATACATTTTTCTATACATGCCCCCAACAAGCTGGGTACTCATTTTACCGACCTACGGAAGGATGGAAGGCTGAGTCAACCTTGGAGCCCGGCAGGATCGAACTCATAACCTTGTGGCTTGCAGTACTGGCATTTAACCACTGCGCCACCAGGGGACTCTCAGAGCTGGAAAGGGGGTTGGGACTCTGTAAAGCTCATAGGCTGTACCTTGTTCACTCCTTAAAATATTGTCTTCTAAATATTTAGAATGTGTGATATAATAGTTTATGTTACAAACAGCATAATTAGTATTCACAAGTAGAAAGTAAGCATGAACCACACTAGCAACCTATGCACATACAGGTCTATCAGAGAAATAAAGCAGGCTTAGTCTTCTTTGTAGAAAGGAAAAATTGAAGTATATCTACTTATACATACTAAAGGTTTCCTAACATTTCATAATGGAAGGCTCTGTAACCTAGGCTCTTCAAACACGAAGGGAGAACTGCAGACAACACAAACGGGAATGAACACACATGGACTACAAGGTAACTGATGCAGGAAGAGAAAGGGATGGCTAAAACCAAGAAACAGGAAATGATGTGAATACACATTATCCCTAAATACTTAAAGAGATCCAAAGTAGCAACTGTCCAGTATAGATATGTTAAGATATGCTAGATAGTATAGGTATGCTAAGGTTCCTACCAGTAACACTAAACCACTTTGAGGAAACTTACCTCAAAAACTAGTCTAACAACCTGGCAAATAAATAAGTAATAATAATAGTATGCACAGGTCTCCCATCTGAGATAATGAAGTGATGTGCTAACAGGTCCATGCATGCATGGTGAAGGGGGAATATCTCCTATACTCTTTGGAATAACACACAGCATTTCTCAGACAAATATCAGAAATTGGCCACAAGCAATTCTAGAGAATTTCAGTTCTAGAGAATACCTTTCTCCAAAATACGGTACAAAGGGAATCACATGTTTTCAATATTTTGGGGATTTCTTAAAAAAAAATTGCATCTTATAAAGTAGAAAACCATTTTCCTCCCGCCTAAATACATCCATACTTACCTTTTTTTAAAAAAAGCAAAACCTGCAAGTACAATGATTACATCATTGAAAATAGCAGCATTTGGCAAGTTCTGCAAATGGATCAAATCAAACTACAGTTTCCAAATACAGTGTTCTTTGTTCAGTGACTGACTGGGTAGTTATTCAGAAACATAATAGTGTGATTTTACGTTAGCAAGTACTAATGCATGGTATTTTACAGTTCCCATGTTGAGCTGTTGTTTAAAGGCCTTTATGTGTACATTCTAGTCTATTTATATACCAAAATGCACTCCATTTTAAACTTTTACTGTCCCAGAAATAATAGACATGCAGAGAGCTTGTCTTAATCTGCACTGCATGGGCTCTCTTTCCTTTTTTCCTCTTCTTCTTTTGCCATTTGTAACAACTGATATCTGCAGTTGCCTAGCAGTATTTTCAAGTGCATGCCATTCATGTATACTTTGAAGGTATGCTTTGTCGTACATATAGAAGTCAGCTTCGGGGCATTTAATCTGTTGATCATACTCACGTTTCATAACATTCAAAATGGCCAACAGAAGATTAGGCACTGCTTTAGAAATAAATAATCTTCTGTGTTTTGCTTATTGTCACTTTTGGACATTTAAAATTGCAAGCAAAGAATATGAGAATCTGTCACTTTCATTTTCATTGCTTTTCTTAGCATCCTACTCACATTCCTGCCACATTAAAATTTGGTACCTGGTTGTGAATCTTTTCTTTTTTTCTTGCATGGAAATCTGTGTATATTCTGGTACACATTTTTCCTCTTTGAGTGAAATGAGTATACTTTTCAGCTACACACATTTTTGGCTTGTCACATTTCCTTTTAAATTGACTGGTGAAATATATCTCTGAAATGGATCACAAGGCCCACAAATATGCGGATTTCCAAGGATGGTGTGTTTTGACTCACAGGAAGTATCAGGAGATACAAAATTGGTACTTCTTATTAAAATTCCAACGTTATTTTCTACCTCAGTTGCCCGTTCCTTTTCTTGTATCAAATATAAGTGAATGTTGGCAAATGAACTGGAGTGAAGCTCTTGCTCTTGTGCACTAGCCACATTGAAAAGGTAGAGATACTCCAGTATTATAAGAATGTGAAATATCTGATTGCCACATCATGGTTCAAGATGGGTTCCACCATAATTTATCACTAAGATGGTTGAATCCCCAGGAATTCAAACCTAGGCTTTTAAAGAAAAGAAAAAAAAATCAAAATCTGAGCCCGGAATATAAAACAGATCAAGTTTCTTCTATCTGCATTTTTTACAAAAAATCTCAAACTCTTCCTGTTCCAAATATGAAGATATTTGTGAATACTACCAAATTTATACCTATAAGATATTGAAGTGAAAATTTTGTCTATTACTATTGCTGTCTTACATTCAAATATCACCAGACTGACGTTGAAAACAGCACCAACCCACCCTGCTGTGTTAATGTGTGAATCACACATGCAGTGTAGCTGAATTAGGAAGAGTGTTGGGACTCCACCAACACATTCGCTGTGCTATTTTATCCACAGGTGGTTACTAGTAAAAGTGGTGCATATGAGGGATGCATACTGACATGCAGGCAGCCAATCGTGGCTCTGAGTGGCTCTGAAGGGGGCTGCAGGGGAATAGGGTGTATCAAGAGGTAGAGGCTTCCCTGAGAGAGATTTGGGGCCTTTCTGCACTACACTGTTCTAGTGCTATTATTCCATTTTCAACATCCTATGGAATCCCAGGGTTTGCAGTTCAGGGAGGGGCATTTAGAATTCTCTGAGAGCTCTTTGGCCTCAGTAAACGACAAACCCCAGAATTCCACAGGATGTTGGAAGTGGAATTATAGCACTATAACAATGTAGTGTGGAAAGGTCCTCTGACAGAATGTGAAGGAGACAGAGTGTGTTTTGGAGACAGGACTTTGAACTGGCACTGCCAAGGTAAAGTTGACAGAGGGACATTTAAACTGATAGAGACAAGATTGTGGATTAGAACAGGAAGGGAGAAATGCTGTGCATTTGAGGACAGTGTAATGTGTGTGTGTGTGTGTGTGTTAGAGATTGTCATATTTGTTTCTATTGCATTTAATAAATCTTTTCATATTGTTGTTTTTAAATCTAAATTTGGCTCTCCATTAAGCCTGAATTGGAGGCAGGCCATACATACCAAAACTAAAGAACCCACACAATGACACAGCCACAAATACACATTAAAGGGGTCACCTTGAGACCTTCTAATGCAATCCAGCAAAGGAATAATTGGGGAAACAAGGGCAGGGTGAATGGCAAGATTTCTAGGGGGGTGGAGTTTTTAGGCCAGCCTAGGTAAAAGCATCTTTCACAGTGCAGAATAAGTAATAGATCTGATTTTACATCCGAATCCTCTGTATGTTAGAGGCAGCATAGAAGGAGATATTGCTCAGTCTGTGTGACTATGGGGGAAAAAGTAACATTTATATTGCCCTACTCATTTGTCATCAATTACTGTGTTACTTCAACTTCCTAAATCTTTGGGGACTTCTCAAGTCAAGCACTTGCAGCTTTGAAGCTGAGTTTTTAAAAATCTGATTATTCACAGCTTGCTAATTCGTAATTGGACTTTTGCAACTTGAAAACCTCCAGATTTCAGGGGAAACTAATTTATTTTTTTTCCTTGGGTTAATTGTGGCATTCACACTCAAAACAGTGGAGTGAGATGACTTCTAGTGTGCTGTGTGCAGTGTGCTGGAACTAATAAAATATATTATTGATTGCCTAATGAAAAGCTCCATGTTCACACAAATTTACTGTGACTGGGCATAGATACAGCAACTCCTTCTGATTCTGTCTGGGTGATCACCTACCATTTTGCTTCTATTGCTGCAGAGCAAGGGTGCTTTTAAATTAAGTTCAGGTTACCTACAGGGCAGTACATTGGGTGGCCCAATTATGGTGCCCTCGTACCTTTTCACCCATGCAGGGCTACCCATTGGTTTTAATTTAGCTTAGGATTCTCAGAATTAATTACAATTGGACTGTATTCAAAGTTGGAACAGGCAGCAACTCAAAAAGCTGACATGAAATGAACTGTATTTTGACTGCTTTGTGTTGCTTGTCTGTACGCTGTGAGATTCGCCCTTTCTGCCTGCTTTCTCCCCTCTCCCCTTGTATCTTACCCATTAAACAAGATGTAAGAACCATGCAGTGCTCTGTATGATGTTGGGCTGCAAGGCCCAGTGTTGCATAGCATCTCCTATGCTGTCTAGGATTGCTGGGGCCTGCAGTGCCATGACATCTTGAGGGATGCATGATTCATTTCCCAGATTAAGACCTCCTGGAGTGCTAAAAACCCCCCACAGCTGTTCTCAGGACCTACCCAAACATTAGGCAGACTGAGCTGGCCACCCTAGGCAGTGGAATCTGGCTGTCACATAAAGTCAAATAGTTGTAGTTATTTGTTGTGTTATCTTCAAGTGGGTTCTGATTATGGTGACCCTTAAGGCGAACCTGTCAGGAGTTTTTCTTTACAGGATTCTTTCAGAGGGGATTTGTCTTTGTCTTCCTCTGAGGCTGAGAGAATATGCCTTGCCCAAGGTCACCCAGAGTGTTTCTGTGGCTGATTGGAGAGATGAACCCTGGTTTCCAAAATCCTCGTACAGTGCTCAAACCAGTATACCACACTAGCTTGGAAAGCGAGAAAGTTACTAGTTGTTTAGTTAGGAATTGGCATGGGGAGAAAGGCCATGTGGAATTTTGTGCCTCAGGTTCCAAAAAATAATTTGACTGTTTTGGGGTAATATATACTGTGACTTAACCATTTGGAAGCACCATTTGTTGCTCTGTTATGCCAGACCTGCTATCCATAATATAGCTGAATTCTGGTATAAACTGAAAGACTGTGATGCTTCTTTAATTAAAATTAATGTTTTATGATCTAAATTAAGACTAGATGGACTGTGGCCCTCCAGAAGTTGCTGAACTCCTATTGTATGGTTGCCAGATGTCCCTTATGATCAGGGATGGTCCTTATTTGTGGGCTGGAAAGCTTTAGCTTTCAACTTCATAGACTGAATGAAATTCAAAAAAATCCTATATTTTGGAGATATGAGCCCTTCATAAATGTGTACATCCTGTAATTTATGAATGTGGACAATATGTTAATTTTACAGGGAAACATATGGCTAAGTTAAGTTAAATCCACACTTTGTTATTTAGGTAGAAGACAAATTTAATAGCTACTTCTTAAGTGCCAGTCATGCATGTCATGAATTTCAATGGTCCTTTATTGCTATTTTGAAAACCTGACCAACTATTTTATACCCATCAGCTCTAGCCAATTTGGCCCATGATGGGGCATTATTGTTTAAGCGGTTTGACAAAATCTGAGGGACTGCAGGTAATGCACTCCAGGACTGCCTTTTCATTGAATGTATTGTGTTTTGTCCTGGGTCTTAAGAAAATTGTGCTTGGTGCTGCTCATGTCTTTTCTTCAAGGTAGCTTATTTACTTATTGGACTTTCCTTCAGTGAGTTCAACATAGCGTACATGGCAGTCCTCCTACCAATTTTATCATCATAATAACTCTGTGGGATACTTTAGGCTGAAAAATAGTGACTGCCTAGCAAGCACACAGTGGATTTGAACCTGGTCTCCCATTTCCTGTTTGGGATTCCCATTTAGCATTCCTGCATGAGAAACAATGGAGGCTGGTGGATCAAAGATCAGTGAGATGGTAAATCCATGCTGAGTTTTAGTCTAAGAATTAAAGGAGGAATCCAGGATGCTGAACCGCTTCGCCCAACCAGACTGGATAGTACATTTAAAGCTGGACTAAAAACCAGCACAGATTCACCATCTCAGTGATCTGGGAGCCCCCAGCCTCCATTGTTTCTCACTTAAGAAGTGTGTCATGGAAACATATTTTTAGGAGTAAAGGAATGTTGTTTGGCTCCCACTTTAGAGATGATGAAATGCATACCGTCCAACTATCCTAGTTATTTCAGTTCCTAAAAACTGAGTTCAAAGGTAGCTTCCATTCCAATAACCTACCAGCAGGGAGAGAAAGGGAAGGGTTGGAATCTTGTCTTTCCCAGTAGGCTTAAGATAGAAAGTACTGCAGCTTCTCCTAGCTTTGGAAAAGACCTTGTGCTGTGTGGATCAAAATTTCTTCTTGAGGGAACAAAAAACCTTATAAAAAGCAGGAAAAGGTAAAGCCATTCTGATGTTCTCAACCATGTTCCCCAGTTGTCATCTGTGAAATATTGGAGGGAATGGAAATGAATCACTATGGATCTCATGTTCCAAAGTGCAGGAAGTATCAAACTTTCATGATACACTTACTAGCCAAGTGTGCTACAGGACTTCTTTGCCATCTAATTGGCGAATTGAAATGGAAGCTCTTCCAAAGTGCTGAGACTTTGGTAGCAATTCTGTTGTTTGGCCTATTGGAGACAATTGAGGAGACTGAGAGCTGATGCCAGGACATATTGTTTTGCATACTTGATAGTTTCAGTACAGAGCCTGGCAATGTTACTTTTTTGGACTTCCAGTTTTGAATAGCCAGTACTCACGCTTATGGGAGGATTTGGAGAGTTGTATATAAAAAGTCATTTTTCTAAGGTCATAGTTGATCCAAAGGGCATAGAGCCCTCCTAGCAATCACCATGCCCCTGACATGATGATGAATAATAATTTCCTTCCCATTGCTTGCAGGGTTGGAAAATGTCAAGTGTTCCAACCTCAGAACACACTAACTGCACCAATAGGATTGCTTAAAGGATTTCTACCTTGGAGCTTCATTACAGCGCTAAGTATGAGCTTGTTGAGCATTTGATATCTTCAGTAGAGGTCCTGCTTGTGTCTCCATGGTCCCCAAGAAACTAGATAGATAAGTACCTGAGACAGGACTTTCTCCATGGCAGAAGCTCAATTATAGAATTCTTTTCCTTGGATGTCAGGATGTTCTAACCCTACTGAGCTTCCAGTGGGCTGCAACTGCATAGGGACAGGGATTGGGAGGGTGGTTCGCCCTGGGCAGTAATGCCTTTGGGGTGTCCCCACCTATAGCCATGCCCCTTGTGCCCTTGCCACGCCCCCACACTCCACAGCCATGGCCCCACACAGTGGCCATTCCCCTTGTGCCGTAGCCCTGCCCCCCTCCGGCCCTCCCTCCCCATACTCCAAGCTGTGCCACTGGTGGGCAGGCAAGACTGCCTTGTGTCATGTGACATTTGATCCTTAAAACCACTCTTAGCTTTTATGGGGATTGTTTTGATTGTGTATGTGTATTTCAAAAGTTCCAATATATTTTTAAGAACATTTTAGCCCTTGTGCTGATGTATATTGTGAGCCCTGCTGGGTTGAGACAAAATAAAACGATTCTCAATGTCTCTTTCTCTTTTTCTCTTTCTCTCCCGCATCTAACTGATCTTGTCATCATTCATTTAATTTAAAACTTTGTTGAGAATGGCATATTTGGTGGTGCTTTATTGGAATTCATGTGAAACAAGTATAAGCAAGTTTTATAGCATATTATAGATACAATAGTTGAGAAAAGCATAGCTTTCAGATGGAACTTGGATCCCAGAAGGATACTATAAAATTGAAGTTGATTTAAGAAAATTTATTAATATTATTGAAAACAGCTGTCTATAAAAGACATCTAACAATTCAGCTTCTAGCTTTCTCAGTGAGTATAATGTATATATAGATGTAATATAGTCAGGTGTTTGTTATGCTCAAAATCTTTAGAGGCCTTGGGATAGTCAAGGAACTGTAGGAAGAACTCTCTGTAACTCAGGATGCTAAATTGCTCTGGAATTATTATTTCACTAAAGCATGCTACTTTATCACACACTCACAGTCTGTTATTAGAAAAAGTCCAAAATATACCCTTAACTTTCAAATTGTGAGTCCTTTTTCTTGTACCAGTACTATCTTGTTTTTGAAAACGTGTGTTCAGCAAATGGGACTGTAATTTTTTCTCTTGACTACTAGGGGGAGCTAAGCACTTTGTAGAGAAATGATCAATTTAATTTATTAACATGGCCAATAAAAAGTGTTAATAAATTGGGCTCAGTACTAAATGTAGTTCCAAGCTACGATAAAATGGGAGTATTTATATATTATTTACAGCCATTAGCTTAAAAATGTGTGTGCTAAATGCTCTAAGACTCCACTAATGTACTTCCAAGCAGCCAAGGTATAGGAGGCATAAAATGAAATACCAAACTAGAATATTTCCCTTACTTACTAAAATAGATCTTAGCTGCACACATTTGAAATTGGTACAGGCTGACAAAACATACAGTTTCCTGAGGAAAATTAATTGAATATTGTTTCAATATTGTTTCAATTGATTGATGCATAAGGAAAGCATAGAGGAATAGGTACTGAAGGCAAGATTACTTATGCCACTTACACAAAATGACATTTCCTCATGGCAGCATGACTCAATGCATGTACACTTATGTACATTTACTCACAGGTAAGTTCAGAACTAGCTCTGTCTTGCAGCTGTAATACTTTCATATTGCCAAAATAGAAGTGGGCAGGAAAGATGAAGGCAGGCATTGGTACAGTACGGCGAGATTTGTTAAAACATTGGCTATAGTAGTGGTTAAAATGGTTTTGCCATGACACAGATAAATAAGTGAAACTTATTCTGTAATGATTGGGTTTAGGATTTCAGCCTGGAGCATCCAGTTCCTTCAGTCACAAATTGTTTGTTGTTAACAGCTCTCAAATCAACTTTGGCTTACGGCAACAGTATGAATGAGAGCCTTCCATGTTACCCTGCCCTTAACAGTGCTGCTCAGGCCTTGCAGACTCAGGACCATGGCTTCCTTGATTGAATCTGTCCATCTATAATGTGGCCTTCCTCTTTTCCCTACTGCATTCTGCCTTACTGAGCATTATTGGGCCTTTCCACATTGCACTGTTATAGTGCTATTATTCTGCTTTCAACATCCTATGGAATCCTGGGGTTTGCAGTTTATTCTAAGCCAAAGAGCTCTTGGGCCTCAGTAAACTACAAACCCCAAAATTCCACAGGATGTTGAAAGTGGAATAATAGCACTATAACAGTGTAGTGTGGAAAGGCCAATAGTCTTTTCTAGTGAGTCATGTTTTCTCATGATAGGTCCAAAGTATGACAGTCTCAGTTTAGTCATCTTGACTTCTAGGGAGAGTTCAGGCTTGATCTGCTCCTAGACCAATTTATTTGTCTTTTTTAGCAGTCCGTTGAGTCCACAGAATTCTTCTTCAGCACCACATTACAGTAGAGTTGATTTTCTTCCTATCAGCTTTCTTCACTGTCCAGCTAAGTGGAGAGATTTCTTTGAAGAGAAGACTCTCTTGACTGCTTGCTGGATGGGCTTTGGTTGTGTTCAGTGTCATTGGCACATTAAGAATCAAGAATAATGTGGTAGTGCAATCAGGGCTCACAAGACTGAAACACCAGAATATTTCGAGCAGCAGGGACAAAGAAGCCATCTGCCACCTGACAGGCCACCTTCCTGTTTCTAATGACCTCAGCATGCAGATTTTCCTAGCAACAATATAATGTTTTGAGCTATCCAAATGGTGAGGCAGAGGATTTTGGAGCATGGCGTGTCTTTTGAGGTGTATGAGTAAACATCAGTGGCAGCATAAACTTGCTCATTCACCTATGTTTCAGGTTTTGGTCTCTCCCTGAGGTTGTGAATTGAGATGGTTGGAGAAAATGTGACCCAACCCACATGTGGCCTGCAACCCCTACTATTATGTTCCCTGAATTCCCCTCCATCAGCACCCTCAATTCCTCAAAAGTTTTTTAAAAAATTCACACTGATTTTCAGTGTCCCCCCCCCAAGAGCTGATTCTAAACAGCCTGAAATAAGTGTACAGACACAGCAGTTTCACTTGTCTACCCCCTAGTGGCCACTAAAAGAAAAAAAAAGTCTAAACTTTGCCAAACAATGGGGACAAACATGGCCAGACAAGATGTCATGTCACTTTTAGTGCACCTGGGAGGTGAGGAGAGTGGCCCATGGTAAGAGTGCAGGGGCAAAAATTCATTCCAAACTTGGTATAGGACATGGGTGAGAATACTGTATCCCCAGGCCACATGGAGCTCCCTGGGACCTTTTCTATGGCTGCCCCTCCTGGCCTCAGTTGACAAAAAAATCCAAGTTGAGAGGGAAATGATGGATTTTTGACATTTCTGCTTTAAACTTACATTGCTATTGTGCAGTGGGCTTTCAGAAACTTCAAGATATTGTTATTTTTTGGCCTAGTGCAGCAAGGGTGGAACTACATTACTTTTGAGAGATATATCGGGTATCAGAGAAGCCAAAACAAAAGAGTGGGAGCCAAAATGCCAGTGTATTTAGCTGACAGTTCTTATTGCCTTGATCTTTAGAGGAACCACTTCAACCTATTAGAATGGAAAAAAAATACCTGCACAAAAGCTGGAGGACCAGCAAACAGTTTCACTAGGAAATTGACATCTGAGGAACCCCAGGAGGCTGAATAGGAAATTTAGATTTTGCTCTGGGTTCTCCGAGCCTGCTACAGAGACTTCCATGAGTGACTGCACCTCAAAATTTACTGCTGCAAAATTTGCAGATCCTCCCTTTTTGCAGGACTTTAGTCCAGGTCTTCCAAGGGGAACTCCAAGATTCTGTTAATTGCACCCTCTTTGTTTTTCTTTGAAGTCATGGATATCTTGCGTATATCTTGAGAGAGTCAAGATTGTATTCATTGCATCCTATTTATACATCTTTGGTGCTATGAATATATTTAGTAAAGGATACTTATTTTTAGGAATGGTGCATGGCTAGGATAACTTATTTTTAGACTATAATTCCCAGAATTCCCTAGCCAGTATGGCTTGACTGGGAGATTGTGGGAATTCCAGACCAATATTTTGAAGTTCTAGAACAGAAGAAGCATCTTTATATTTACTCAGACCACACATCCATCAGCTAATTGGCTGATTGGCAATGGCTCTCCAAGGTTTCACACTAGATACTTTTCCATCCCTGTCTGGAGAAGTGAAGGGCTGAATTTGTGACCTTTGCATGTAAAGCATGTGCTCTATAAGGTAGGATTTAGTTGCATTTAGAAGAGAAGCTCCCTCAAGTGTTGAATGACAATTGTTTGTCAAACCATGTCATTGTCCTCACCCACTTTGTATTTAATTTGCTTTATTTTGTGATTGGTCATTGGAAACATTAAGTTGCAAGTCTGATTGTAGAGGCC
Source organism: Ctenosaura bakeri (assembly GCA_948474755.1). NCBI lineage: Eukaryota > Metazoa > Chordata > Lepidosauria > Squamata > Iguanidae > Ctenosaura > Ctenosaura bakeri. The sequence goes on along the minus strand of CAOLHI010000231.1, from coordinate 518,699 downwards.
ATTATCTCTGAGGAAATCCTGTCAAGGGGGGGGGAAATTATTTATTTATTTATTGAGTTTATATCTCATCTTTCTCCTGAGATGGAGATTCAAGGAAGCTTAAATAATTTTTAAAAGATTAAGCTAAAATATTAGTTTACAAAAGTTAAAAAAGTAACAATATTATTTTAAAACATGATTAAAAACCTTTAAGACATATTTGTTCTGTACACAATGCGTATTTCCTCTTACACATCTAGTTTGTCCCTTTTATCTTGTGAGATTGTAGAGCTATGTGTGCCATACAACCTATTTTGAGTCCCAAAAGCTAATCTGCTGTCTCATGTTTGGTTTGGAGAACACTGTCCTGTTGCAGATTTTCAAGTAACTCTGAACTGCCAGTCAGTTTCTGTACAGGGAATGGGAAGGATACTCCATCCTGTTTTTTGCCTTGGGTGGCAAAATGTCTTGAACTTGTCCTAAAATACTGCTGGCTGCCTTTAAAAAAGAAAGAAAGAAAAATTTAAGTAAGCTTGGATATCACATGTATTTTTCCTTCCATTTCTTGAGGAGTACAGTGAAATCAAAATTATAGCCGTGCAATTTCAAGTGTCAGAAGAAAAGCAAGGACAGATAAATACTGCAAAAGTGATACATATGCTTTTCTTCAACCAAGTAGTGACATAGCCATGACAGAGAAGAGAGAGGAGGAAAGCACCCACCTACCCTTGGTTTTAGCTGTCTCTAAATATGACTTTTAGAACTGGGAAGAGTGAATCACACAGAACTTTCTTCCTCTCCCTTTTAGATAGCTTTTTCTTACATTAATATTTATATATTTATAACATAAATAAAATAGTGGCAGGGCCCAGGAAGATAACTATAAATAAAACAGTGGCACAGAAAGAAAGTGCCCAAAGTGATCATTCTTAATACCAGTTCTTTAATTAACACAAAAGCCTGCATGGTGCTAATAGAACTGTGAATATAAGAGGAACAAATATGTGACATCCATACGACTGAGGCTTGCTGGGATCCACTGAATGAATCTGACATTTGCACTAGTGGAACAGATCTCTTCCAGTGTTAGAATCTTTTTCTTCCCTTTAAGGAGAATAAGAAGACCTAGCTCTGTTTCTTCTTGCCAGGAGAAAGATTCACACTGTCACCAGAGTTCAAAAAAGTTTTTGCCCCCCACCCCCAACTACTACTCCCAGAATCACTTGGGGTCCTTTCACACTACATGGTTAAAGAGAGATTATCCTACTTTAACTGCTAGGGTGGCATCTCATAGAAACCTAGAGTTTGTAATTTGAGGAGGTACAAAAGCTCTCTGGCTGAGAATTCTAAGTACCCTTCCCTAAACTACAAATCCCAGGATTCCATAGGACAGAACCATGGTGGCAGTTAAAGTGGAATCACAGCACTATAGTTGGGTAACACCTGGGCAGCATGGCCATTTTCCAAGCTCTGTCTGGGACTGCCTCATTGAAGAACCCCCACACACCGTTGGCGTCCTTCATGGTTTAGAAGGAACTTCTTGACAGTAAGAGCAGTTTGGCAGTGGAACAAATTGCCTAGAGAGGTGGTGGTGTCTCCTTCTTAGGACATCTTCAACAAGAGGCTGGACACTTACCTGTTGGGGATGCTTTAGCTGGACATTGTGCACTAAACAGGAGCTTGGACTTATGGTCCATGAGACTCCTTCTAACTCTATAATTCTGTGATTGACCATAGAAATCAAGTAGTATTGGCTTTCAGGGAGCTGGTCTCCTACTTTTAAGTAGAACAAGCTTGCCCCCTCAGGCAAAAGGTTTGGGTTGTTATGGCAAGATAACTCACTTAACTGTCTAGATCAAGGGAGGTTATGGTACCACTCTATTCTGCATTGGTTAGACCTCATTTGGAATATTGTGTCCAGTTCTGGGCACCTCAATTCAAGAAGGATATCGACAAGCTGGAACATGTCCAGTGGAGGGCGACCAAAATGGTGAAGGGTCTGGAAGTGGTGCCCTATGAGGAACGGCTTAGGGAGCTGGGTATGTTTAGTCTGGAGAAGAGAAGGTTAAGAGCGGACATGATAACCATGTTTAAATATTTAAAGGGATGTCATGTCGAGGAGGGAGTGGGCTTATTTTCTGCTGCTCCAGAGACTAGGACAAGGAAAAATGGATTCAAGCTGCAGGAAAGGAGATTCCACCTGAACTTCAGGAAGAACTTCCTGACGGTCAGAGCAGTCTGGCAGTGAAATATGCTGCCTCAAAGTGTGGGTGAGTCTCCTTCTTTGGAGGTTTTTAAGCAGAGGCTGGATGGCCATCTGTTGGGAATGCTTTGATGGGTGTTCCTGCATAGCAGGGGGTTGGACTCGATGGCCCCTGTGGTCTCTTCCAACTCTATAATTCTATGACTTCTTGTATTTAATTAACTGTATGAAACAATACAGTATACTTTTCTTTTACTGCCTGGGATGAGGAAGGGCGCTTGTGGGATTTTTTGTGTTCTGTTCCACAGTAACGTGGCTGTGTACTTTGGCTTGGAGGGGAGGGGTTCCAAGAATTTGTTCTGCCTCTAGCAGCAAAATGGCTGGTGCTCATCCTGGTTGGCTAAGATATGTTTTGGGTTTCTCTGTGATTACAGTCTATCATAAGCCACCCTTAGGAGCATTCAATTGAAAGGTGGAATATCAGTCTTGAAAATGAATAAATAGTATTTGCATGCCTTAGTTGTAGCCCCTGATTAAATGTCTAATTCAAAGGCTCTCATGACATAAGGAATAGAAGGACTTATAAAATGTTAAGCAGTGATAGGTGGACTTTAGACTTTTTGCTCTTTATTTTGGTATTCTTCTAAAGCCTCAATGTCCATCCAAATGGTGAGGTAGGAGAACAGAGCAGACATATGTTTAAAAGGGAGGTATAGGGTATCTCTGCACACAGGCTCAGCCCAGGACATTGTTTTAATTACCTTAACTGAACTCACAGTCATTCCACTATTGGTTGTTCCCAAAGCTTGAGAAATTACTTTATCAAAATTAATTCACTCCCATTGCTTGTTACAGTGCTAGAAAAGTACCCTGTTGCTGTTATTCATTGTGGTTCTGGAGAGGTAACTTGTTAATTTACTTTCATTACTTTTCTATTACTTATTATTGCATTTTTGAGAGGGAGAAATTAAGATTGGAAAAAGCATAGTATAAACTTGGAAAATTTCTGTCAGATAACTTCTGAAAACACTCTTAGAAGGTAACCTTTTCAAAATAACTCTACTACTCTTATTAGTCTCATCAATGAAATAACTTCAAACATTGCATTATTTTTAAAATGTGATTTCATTCCACCCTCATTATCCCCAAAAGTAACTAGTTACATGGAGCTAAGTTACTTAAATTCCTTAAATTCAAGCTCTCATCCCTGCATTTTCATTTTTCACTATTTGCTCCAGCAACCTAATTTATCACTGCTCTCTCTTGTATCTATAGCTAAGTGACCATCAGTTAGAATCCTCTGTAAATCATCAAGAGCTCTACCAGTAAATCCTATATCTCTTCTGCCCACTTAGAGTACCTTGGCCAATCAGGAGCAAATCCTGAATAAGAAAATTAACCAATCATATTCCTTATCATGAAGCAACTCTGTGTGCCCATTCCTTCATTCTGAGCAAGCAAAAAGTGCTTGATCGATTATCTTAATGGGAGCCTAAGGGAAAATTTTAGTCATAAAATAAGCATTGTAGATGTGATAACTGTAAATTAAAGAGAGACAGACAAAAATTTGGGTTATGGGACTTCTAATCAATGATGTTAGAATTTAGTGCCATAATATCATTTTGAGGAAAAGTACAAGGACATCCCTCCGCTAGTGAGAAAAGAGAGTGAGAGAGAAAGGCCAGCATAGCCACAGAACAAGGAAGGCCTGAGTATGTCTGGAATGCCTTTGCTGGTTGCTCTGGTTGCTACTATTCTGTTGTTTGTTGTTGCTGTTGTTGTTGTATGCCTCCAAATCATTTCCAACTTATTGCAATCCTAAGGTGAACCTATCATGGGGTGTTCGGGGGCTGAGTGTGTGTGATACACCCAAGGTCATCCAGTGGGTTTCCATGACCGAGCAGGGCATTGAACCCTGGTCTCCAGGCTTGTAGTCCAGTGCTCAACAACTACACAACACTAGCTCTCACAATTCTCTTACACAAATGAAGAAAGCCTGGAGTAATCAGGAGTAGATTGGAGTGTGGATGGACATGTCTTTTGCACCAAGCCCATACCCTCCCAAACTTCACAGATGAAAAATAGGTCATGTATGGCCAAGCAACATCAGGATGGCAAAATTTATTAATGAGGAAAAACAGACAGAAGAGAAGACTGAGGGGTGACATGATTGTACTCTTTTAAATTCCTCAAAGGCTGTCACAGAGAGGAGAGGCCAGGCCTATTCTTTGCTGCCCCCAAGATTAGAACCAGGTTTAATGGTTTTAAGTTACAGGAGAGTAGATTTTGATTGAACATTAGAAGGATTTCTAGACAGTAAGAGTGGTTCAGCAATGGAAACAATTGCCTGGAGACGTGGAGGCTGGAAAGCTACCTCCTCTGGATGCTTCAGTTGGAAATCCTGCATTGAGCAGGGGACTGAACTTGATGGCCCATGAGGCCCTTCCAACTCTATGATTCTATGGCTATTTCTGGCCAACCCTGTTATAGCGCTATTATCCTACTTTCAACATCCTGTGGAATTCTGGGGTTTGTAGCTTACTGAGGCCAAAGAGCTCTCTGGCTGAGAATTCTAAATACTGCCCCCTAATCTGAAAACCCCACAATTCTAGAGAATGCTAAAAGTTGAATAACAGCATAGAGCAGAAATGGCCTTTGGCTCTGTGATTCTGTTCCATTCTACGACAAGATGGGAAAGGCTGCAGCAGTTTGTTTCTGCCTGAGCCTACTGGGAAGAGTCAAGATTCCATTCTGTTCTGTCTTCCCTACCTCCTCCGCCCCAAGTTAGTTGAATGCAAACTACCTTTGCACTTTGAACTGAATTTGCAGAAACTGAAATAAACTGAAGACAAAGGGAGAAGTGGTGGGGGAAGAAAGAAACTGGGACATTTTTAAAGAAGGTGAAAAAGTAGGATGACAAAGGATAAATCAGTTCTGTTCCTGTCAAAATGGGTATGTAGACCCTGGTGGTTGGATCTCAGGTTTCTAGTAAAAAAACAAGTAAACCTGAATGCCTGAAATTTGCCCAGCCCTGGTATAATGAAGAACAGGAGCATCTGAAGAACAGCAAAGCATTCTCAGATCTGTTAGAACCACACTGCAAAAATGAGAAGCCCACCACCACAAATGCCCCTTTGGCTTGTAATATGATTTCCAACATCAGGTGATATCTGAAGTCAGATATAATTTACTGAGCAAAACAGGGCTGGCCCAAGATAACTTGCTGCTTGAAATGAAGGACAACCTCGAAATGAAGGCACCCCCCTTCCCCATGTTCACCTACAAATTTCACAAAACTGGCAATTAAATTGTACTGGAACACTGGCAACAGTATAGCATTCTTCACCATACTTCACTGCGGCAGGGTAGCTCAGGAGATGCAAACAGTCAACCTGGCATATAGGCCACTTTTATGGTACAGAATTATAGCACCATGATTCCACTTTAACTGCCATAACAACATCCTATAGAATCTTGAAGTTTGTGGTTTTATTAGACCCTCAAGTCTCTTTGGTAGAGAATTTGAAATTCTGCTCCCTAAACTACAAATCCCACGATCCTGTATGATTTTGCCATGCCAATTAAAGTGGAATCATGGTGCAATAATTCTGTAGCATGGAAGAGTTTCTACACCTCTGTCTACCAACAGAGGGGAATAGTGAGAGGACTGCTGCCCCTGTCCCCTCAAGATTATCTGGCATGTGTCACTGAGGCAACCACCATACTCTAACAGCAGAGTTGGTGCTGCTGAAAAACATATTATTTTCATTTCTGTCAATAATTTGTGAGTTTCTTCCTTGTCCACCATGAAAGCCTGTTAACATGAATGACAATTCTGATATTATTTTTGCAATCATTCATGCAGAAAGAGATTACTCTCATATTTTTCTGAAGACCAAGAAAAAGAACTGTCATGTTAGTGGAGATATGAGGCATATTCAGAATGTTTATCTAGAAGTGAACATTCCTTCAGCCAACAATCCAACCTCAGTACTTTCCAGTATGCTACAAAGAGAAAAACCTTCTATTAGAGCTTTACAAGCATTGTTTCTTTTTCTTTCTTTTTTTTTTTGCTTCACTCTGCTCCCAAGTTGAACATTATTCTCGAGCTGACAAGAGATGACAGGTATCCACTTACAAGTCAATTGAATCACAAAATAGTGTACTTTGGAGCCATAATGATTCAAAACAATGGTCAGCTTTCACCATAATCTAGTATATGGGCACCCCACTATCTTCCCTGCCTTTTGGAGTTAGCATGTCCTTTTGCGTCCCTTGGAGGACACAGTGATGTAATTTGATAAACTGTGTTGTTTTTCCTAAAAAAAGAAAAGAAAAGAAAAGAAAAGAACACCAGCTTTCCATAGGGGGGGGAATCCTCTTTATAATATCATGCTTTAATAGAAACTTGGATATCATCAGCTTGAAACAGGCTTTCCTGTATCCCTGATTTCCTGTTATCACCTATTAATTATTTATTAAATATCACTACTGCTATCTTTCAAAGACATCGCTGTGTTAGTCTGGATCGGTATGCAAAGGGATCTTGCAGCACCTTTGAGACTGAGAGAAAGAAGTTGGTACCATAAGCTTTCTAAGTGTAAATCTCCTTCATGAGATGCATGGAGTGAAGTGAAGGGAGCACAATGCAAACGGTCTCCTCCTTGCTCAGCCAGCTCCTTGCAGAAGGAAGTACGAGTGACACACTCCTTCCTTCCACAGCACAATTGGACTCTTTCCTATGCTGTGCTGGGGAAGGAAGCATGTAATTGCACTTCTGCCCCATCTGCATGGCTGGTTGTGACCGGAGCATTGTGTGATCCCAGGCACTTAACGGATTTTTTTCCATTAAGCAAATATTGTGTGATTGTGATGGGTGAGGGTGTGTTGGCAGTAGGACAATGATGATGTCATGTGAAAGCACAACTCCCAGACCACTGCCAATGCATCACCTTTGCATAACAGCAATGCCATGCGGAAATGGCCCCAGTCTACTTCATTAGTTGCATCTGATGAAGTAGACTTAGGCCCTTTTTGCGCAGTGGTTTGGAAGTGAAAGGCCCCTTGAATGTCGCGTAAATGTGAGGAGCAGTCTGCATGATGCACTCACATTTACTCAAGAGCATGCTCAAGAGCATGATGCGAACCGCACACACATTTTTTTTATTTTTGGCTTCAAGCTAAAAATACCGCATGGTCATGCAACACTCAGGAGCGTGGAGCGCACTTACCTGCCGTGAGCAGCCTCCTGAGCCGCGCTGGTCACACTTCCTGCCACAGCACTAGTCTGCAACTCCCAGGCTGTGCTGTGGTAGGAAGGGGCAGGGCGCTGGCGCAACAGGAAGAGCTGCAGAACTGAAGCAGCAGGGAAGCGGCAGCGTTCCTTCTGAGGCTTTTTGCGAGAGAAGCCCTGCCCAGCCACGTGAACAGGTAACGTGTGAAAAGGGTCTTAGTCTATGAAAGCTTATCCTACCAACTTTTTTCTGTCATTTGATCTCAAAGGAGATACAAGATCCCTTTGCATACTGATCCAGACATACATGGCTAAGTCTTTGAATATGTTTCATCAAAAGTAAGGCTTTAGCAGCAAATTTCTGAACACACAATTCCTTTTTAGCTATCTGGTTAATGCAGGATACAGTTTTTAGTATTTATACAGGAGAATAATTTCTGGAGGGAATTGTAACTTCCTGCCATACTACACTAGAACATTGTGAGAAAAGTCTATATATTTGAACAAGTTGCTCCAGCTTTTAGCACTGTCTTTACTAATGACTCCCAATTCTTTCTGAGTTGATACTCATGCTTATCCAAGTTTCTGTACATAAATTGTTTGACATTTTTATCTGATATGGGAACATCAATTTCCTATTGAAGGTTACAGAAGAGAAGTTGTGCATGTGATGACCTTGCAGGTGTGCACTCAGTTGTGCAGTACTATAACACATCCACATGTGTATTTAGCAGTATTTCTGTCTGTGCATTCAATTTTGCATTTGGGTATACATTTCATTGTGCAATATTGCCATTCAACTCAAGGATCACATAGAACAAGTAACATGTAACTCTGCATGTGGAGATTTATGCTGTGTGATCCCGATGTAGGATCTCAGACACTATTGGCTGGAATCTCATTGGGCAGTTACAAATGTGTAATTATCATAACTACTGATCTACACAGTGGATTCTTCCCACCCACCCCAATCCCCACCTACTGGGGAGCAGCTGGTGTGACTGATGGAAGTCCATTCCCCTATCACTTGGGAAGCAGCTAAGATTCCCACTCTCCCCTATGAGTGTTCTCCACTGAGACAGGAAGAAGAGAGGTCCCTGTTGGAATTCCCCCTTCCACTGAAGACTGGTCATGTGAGTTTGGAGGAAACATCAGTTAGCTGCTCTCTAAGTGACAGGGGAATGGACTCCTGTTGATCACAGCAGCTACTTCATAGGGTTGGAGGGTTTTCACAGTCCTTATGTATCTCCCAAACTAGGGTCTACGTAGGGGATCATGAATACCACACAGTTATGAATGCATAACTCCACTGGGATCATGAATACCACACAATTATGAATACATAACTCCAGGTTATGCTTTCATAACTTCCCAGTAGAATTCTGGCCTATATTCTTAGAGAGTATCCTGATCAGGTAGAGAAACCCATGCTGTTGGTCCCAACTCTGCTAAATCTATTCACTTCAGAAGGTGCTGCTGTGTAGTTTTTAATGGACTCTGTCTCCTTAATATGAACTTCAACTCTGCTAAGTCAAAGTAAATGTCATAAAATATTCTGTTTTGCAGCAGCCATTGGCAAATAAATGGCATCTGTTTTCTGTTGTCTTGCTGCAGTTGTGCTTTTGAAAACAGAAGCTTCCATTTTCTCAATTATTTCCTTGTTGATTCAGGTCCTTTGGGGAATCAAAGAAGTTCTTAAATGGAGAAAAACAAATCAAAAGATGCCGTTAATAATAAGAGGGAGAGAATATCCTAACTTCCAGTCATTTTGCTTAGATTTTCTTTTAAAATAAACAGTCAAGTAGCTTATATAAGGTTATACAATGCAGCAAGATAAGGAGACAAAATAATAATGTACAAATTTATTATGAATGATGGACAACAGCAATTGTTTTATTTATTGTTATTATTTTCAATGTCTCTATGTTGCCTTTCAGGGTTAATTCTTACAAGGCAGCTTAACATCATATCAATCAAAGCACAAACAATTGAAATGTTAAGATGCAGCAGTATTAAAAATCCTTCACTGATTGAAGGCTGCCATTAGTTTTAAAAAGCTTTAACCATTCATTAAGGGATAGAAAGAAAGAAACCTCACAATTTTCTGCAAGAAGGAAGTCCTAGAATTGTGGAGTGGCCACCTGAAAGATTTTGGCTGTTCGGCAAGTTTTAAAATAAATAATGATAAAATGGTTATGTTGACCAAAAATCTGACAAAAGGAGACCAGACATTTGATGGATAAAATAGGATTTAAGATTGTTAAAAAAGTGAAATATCTAGGTCCGATTTTTGGTGAGCAGAATTCCAAACCATTTCAAAATAATTATGTTAGAGTTTGGAATGAGATCAAACAAGATTTACAAAGATGGTCCAAGCTGGAACTGGGTAGGATTTCAACTATAAAGATGAGCCTTACCAAATATGTTGTTTCTATTTCAGACCATTTCAGTTCTGAATAATGAGGTGTCATTCAAGCAATGGCATAGTGACAGAGCTAATTTTATTTGGCAAGAAAAAAAGCTGAGAGTGAGACTCAAGATTTTGCAGGATGCAAAAGACAGAGGAGAACTTGTTCTTCAAATCTAAAACTATTTCTTTTCTCATCATGTCTGGTTTGCTTAAAAATTGGGTTACTTTAAAACGACATAGGCTTTTGCAATTAGGAGGATTTGATTTGAGCTTTGGCTGGCATGTATTTCTGTGGTATGATAAACTTAAAGTTTATGTTGATTTTAATAATTGTTTGTCAGACGTGCTTTATTAAGAGTATGGAATAAATACAAACTGAGATTATGTTCTAAAATGTTATTATGGGTTTTTCCACATGAAGCTTTGTTTAAGAAAGAAATAACTTTTAAAACTAATTGGTTAACTTATAAAGACCTTTCAATGATAGAAAATGGGCAATTTAAAAAGAAATCAAATGAGGAACTCATCAAAGAAGATTATGATGTGCATTTGTTTTCATATAGACCATTGACTGAACAGTTTAAAATGAATGAGAATTTATATGGTTTTGAAATGTCTAAATCTGAATTTGAAGAACAATTATGTACTGATGGGGAACATTTAATTGTCAAAATGTATAAGTTATTGTTGAAAATTGAAACAGAAGATGAACAAGTGAAAGCCTGTATCATTAAATGACTTCAAAATGTGGGGCATCATATTCAGATGGAAAACTGGAAAAGATATGGGTAAAAGATCTGAAATATATTCTGACTTATGATCTTAGAGAAAAAAATGATGTATAGATGGTATTTAATGCCAGAAAGATTGTCTAAAATGCATAAAGGTTCTTCAAATGTTTGTTGGAAATGTGATCAAAAAGAAGGAACCATTTACCATATGTGGGTCAGCATGCAAGAAAGCCAAGAAGTTTTTGGTGATGATGCATAGACTGATGGAAGACATCTTAAAGGTAAAGTTTGCCAGGGAGGAATATCTGCAATCAAAAAGAAAGGGAAGCCTCAGTGGATAACAAAGAGCTTGATGAAATTCTTCAAACAATTAAGAACAGTTGAGGATCAAAAGTAAAAGATGGCAGAAATAGGATCAGACTCCTGAATGCAAATCTTCAGCGACTTGTGACAAGGAACAAGGAGAACTACTGTAATGATCAGTGGAGAGAAATACACAGTTATGAACTATGCAAAGATTTGCATTTTAAAAGAAATAGCAAAAACAATGATAACACAAATGATCCCAACTCTCCCTTTCTCTCTCTCTCTCTGTGTGCATGTGTGTATAACCACCAAATACCATGCAGGAGTAATGACAAATGCAAGAGATTACTGAGGAAGTGACCCACAAAGATTCTTTGTTCCAAAAATCAAGAATGTTATTGTCTACTAGAACCTTCTCTTGCAAGGTTCAGCACACAAGAGGCCTGCTTCCGAATGATCCACTAACAGCTTTATATTTTCTGAGCTAGTACAAGGATGATATCTGATACCATTTTTGTGGCCAAGCAGTTGTGCATGAGATTGTGCAAGTGGTTGCACAACCTTTTGCCCAACTGCTTACACAACTACTTCCCTAGTGGTGTAGTACAACACACCTATGCTGCTAGGAATTTCTATTATTTTTCTTTATGACAAAGCTCTCTTATAATTTCAACAGGGAAAACCTTAAAATCTAAAATAAAATTCAAAGACAGTGAATAATGTAATTACAGAGAACGTGCCCTTCCTGTCCTCCCAGCATACACAAATTGAAATCCTATTAGTTAAATCAATGGCATAAGGACCCTAAATTCCTGCTCCCTAAGGTAAAGCAGCTATATTCAATTTCAGTGTGTTTTCTCTGAAACCAAAACTTTACAGTCATGGTCCTTGCCTTTAAGATTCCCTACCCACTATTCCTATTCCACAAGAATCACACAAGCACCAGGAAATATTCCGAGAGCAGCATTTTGCTCAAGATGAAGTTTATTTTTACAAAAAACACCCTTTCGAGAGCCTTTCCACAATCCATTCTGGATGTAACAAGGACATGGAGAACTGTCTTCTTCAGGAATAAAGCAGAGGTGATGAACCAGGCAAACAGTAAAGAGTAATAACTTGCTACGGTTGTTGTCATGAGCATTCAAGATGACTGTGCCTTATGTTGAACCTTATCTTAGGGTTTTCATGGCAAGATTTATTCAGACGAAGTTTGCTATTGCCTTCTTTTTAGGCACCCAATAAGTTTCCATGACTGAGCAGGGACCTTCTTCTTCCACTGTCCTAGTCCTCAACACTTAAACCACTGCGTCGTTCTTGCTCTTACTACTGCTGCCAAAGCTGAGCATCTGTTGCTTCAGAGGGAGCTGGCTTTGTAATGGACAGAGTTTCTCAGCAATCCATGAAAGTTTCATTGAAAGTGAAGGTTTTTTTTTCATTCAGCAGTCATGCCCAGAACCTCAGTTTCCATTCTGAGTTGAAGTGTGTCTGGGGGGGAAATGCTGTCCAGTTCCTCTTACACCCAAATAGGCAAATTCTAATTATGAAACTGGTAATAATGATGTACTGAACAGTAAAAATGCAGTGCAGAATTGTAGATGTTTTAACTGCGGCTGTACTCAAAAGCAAGGTAAATTAAATAAAGAAAGGCTAAGATAAACAATTACCATTGTACAATGGGGAAGGCACACTCATTCATCTCACCTTTGGCCTTTGTTGCATTATTTTGGAAAATTCATTTTGTTAGTTCCTCATTAGCCCTACCCATCACTGACTCAAAACTCATTGCAGGTAGCTGCATTGCTTGTCATGTACTTCTTCCAGGCTCAGGGAAAAGTTACTTGTAACAGGTTTCCTCCTGATGAGTATACGGAGTATGGAAGTCCTGGGCCAATTGTGTTGTGTAGCAAGACCAGGGCAACCACATGAGTCCAGTGAATTTTGAGCCATGCTGGCTCATAAGCTGTACTGCGTTTCTATGTTTGCCATTTTTGTACGGTTTCTTTTATTTCAAACATTGGTAAGTGGCACTGGACTTTTGCAATTCATTGAGACATCACTGCCTTGAAAAATTTTCTTCAAGAAGCCATTTCCCTTTGTTTTCGGTGTTAATGGTGCATTTTATCTAAACCCATCCAATCATAACGGCTTTCTTTTAATTCAACACTGGCTCTGGCTCAACTTCAAACTTTCTGAAACCAATCCTGAAACACTTTTTGAAACCAATCCTGAACCAATCAGTGTTCTTCCACGGTGGATAGTTTTTGTTTTCCTGTTGCATTTCATTACACCTTAAATGAAAGCTCAATTGATTAAGACTTGTGTGTGTTTATGAAGCAAAAACCCCAAACCTCTCCTCTTGATACTGATTAAAAACATATCAAAATCTCTTTCTAATGTTGAAAATGAGAAAAAAATTGCTTTTATGGCTGACTTCAAGAATTCTTTTGACTGAGCATGAGGCCATTAATAGTCATTAGCACACTTTCAACTGTATTGCTAGAGCAGTAATAAAATCAACACCTCCTCATTTTTTGTATTGAATCTCTGCCAAAGTGCATTTGGTCTTGTCACTACATAGCAAGGCATGTGATACTTAAGATATCAACAGAAACACTGAATAAAAACATAATTTCTGTATTATGCTGAGAGAGATACATGGCAATTTGATAAGAAACCCACTTAAAAATAATTCAGATCAGTAAAGCATTGGAACATGACAGAATTAAGAAGGAAGGACAGATGTCAGCCTTTCAAAAATGTAACCTCCACTTTTCAGTTTTTAGAATATTCTGCTACCTTTTCAAGAGGACAATAAATTCTAGAGGGAAAAAGAAGATAATTGGTGCAACAGGATGGAAAGGGTAGTAGCTGCCTTGGGTCCCATCCCAGAAAAAAGGCAGAGTATAAATCGTGTAATAAATAAATAGAGTTACTGAGATCCATGTTCTATTTGGATGTCAGTTTGCTTTTATTGCATCCAAATGAAACATGGATCTCAGTAACTAAACTTTATTGTTGTTAGCCACTCTTTCTGATGGAAAAAGTGGCATATAAATTGAATAAAGAAATACTAAGATATACAATTACCATTGTACAATGGGGAATTCACACCTATTGGCCTCACCCAGTTGCCTTGGTCTTGCCACACACACATTTTTCATAATTCCATTCTTTTAATTCTGTCTCCCTTGAGTCCTTCCATCTTCCACTCCTCCCCCCATCTCCACCTTTTATGTCCTATCCACATCCAGTTTCATGGAGCATTGTGGAAGCTGGCGTCCACCAAACCAATCTCTTATAGATATAGACACAGTGATAAAGTGCTTTAACAATACAAAGCAGTAAAATGCTAATATTCCACCATCAGCAGTTGGAGCTTCACCCTGCCTCCCAACTTGATCTCTCTTAGATCTACGTTACCACAGAAACAGAAACACCTCCACTGAACTGCAAAGTCATGGGAGGGATTGCCCAAAATGGAGCAGAATTCTCACATTGCTCTCTTTTGGAAAAGAAAAGTATTTAAAAAACCCAAAGACTGGATAATATGCAGAAAAAACATTCTTCATGGGAAATATACTGCAATATATAAACCATCATATAGATTTCAGGAGGAGACAATAATAAATACAGGGACAAAATCTGACATTGTCAGACTTTGGGCTAATTTGGAGGAGCCCTTAGTTACATCTAAAAGTTACCTTTAATGAGCATTTTAGAAGGACTGTAATGGGAATTTTTCAAGTTTAATGCAGTTCAGTCCTAGAGTGTCTCTCCTCCCCTTTATCGAAAAGTAACGGGCAATGCATATTCCCTTTTCTAACACCATGATATGACAATGAATTAATTTTTAATCATTCTAATGAGTAACAGGAACTAATGGCTTTTCAAAAGTATCTTTTCATGTTCTGAAGCTTCTGGTGTGGTTTAGAATGCTGACTGCACTGGGATCTAATTCACACAGAAAGCCTACACTGGGAGAAGTCATCCAGAACTTTGGAGCTAGGTGCCATCAGTATGCTGATTCCACATTTGAGCTCTACCTCTCCTTTACCAAGGAGCACTGGATCATTGGCCTTTTCTACACCTTACCTTATTCTGTCATCCTCCAGTTGTGATCTCACAGTGTTTTTGACAGGAAGGGAGTGCGATGGGAACACTTGCTTCCACACCAGACTGGCTTCTGTGGAAAGGAGCATGAGGGACATGTTTCTTCCTTCTGCAGTGCAGTTGGGTTCTTTCTCATGCTGCCCCGGTGACAGGAAGCGCCTCCATCATGCTTCCAGCTCTTCTGCATGGCAGGTAAGTGTGGAAGCATCATGCAATCAGGGACCATTGACAGAGAAACTCTTGTCAATGATTTACCCCACTATCCCATGTGCTGGAAAAGGGTGGGACTGTAACAACATCATGCAAAAGCATTGCCACGGTCCTATTCCTCTCTCATCTCCAGAAGTCCATGTCCATGCGGAAAGGTCCATAGTCTGGCTGCAGTAAAGGACTGGATGCAGTGAATAGACTGACAAGAAGACCAGACAAGACAAGAAGACCAGACAAGACAGAAGTGTTGCTACTCAGTAGGAAACCAACTTGGGATTGGGATCACAGCCTGTTCCGGATGGGGTTGCTCTCACTTTGAAAGATTAAGTTCATAGCTTGGGGGTGTTCTTAGACGCAGTGCTGCTTCTGGAAAACCAGGTTGCTGCAATGGTCAGGAGCTTTGGCTAGTGTGTCCTTTCTTGGGGAGATGGAACTGGCCATAAAGCTTCTTGCTTTAGTTACCTCTCAGTTAGACTACTGAATGTCCTGTAAGGCCCCACTTTGGGGGTCCCAAATATCATTATGGTTTGGATGAGCACCATACCTAATTGGCATCATATGTAATTGGCAACACACTTTAATTGGCACTAATATCAAATTCAAGCCAGAGAGGTGACGGAGAGGTCAAACTGAGTGAGGGAAAGAATTTGACTGTAAATGTGAGAAGGATAGGTCAACTCAAAACTTCCTCCAGGTAAGACTGAGTCATTTGTCAGGCAAATACACACAATTCCTGTGGATAATAAGCTTAAATAGAAACTGGAATTTTCCAAGGAACCCAACTGTTGAGAAGCACACCAAGACAGATTTCCATCCCTTGTGCACCTGGATTCCTTCCTGTTTCCTCACAGCACCCACAATAGACAGCTATTACAATATTCATCATGTCTTTGTCAATCAAGCACTAAGTCCATCAACAGGTGAAAGACCCATTGTCCACAACAGGTTTCCTTTGTCTTGCATCTGGACCTTCAGTGCCACAGGGTATTTTCAGGGTACAAATATGTCTGATTTCAGGATGCTGAGTGCAGTCTCTCGAAGGTCGACCTGCCACTCTGTCCGTCTGGCTCCTGAATAAAAACTGTCCTTAGGTGACACCTAAGTCAAACACATTCTGCTCTTCACTACTCTTCTGGACTAGTAATTATAAATCCCCCCAATCCCCTCAATCTCTCTATACAGAATTTCCCCCTCCCTTTCTCCTTCAGTTAGCTCTTGTGTGAAAGTGTGACTGTATGTATCTTGTGTGCATGCATGAGTGAAATCCCCTCAATAAAACAAATTTTTAACTTACTTTTGAATCTTTGGCTGGTTCTTTTCCTGCGTATGCCCATAAATATTGGTAGGGAAGGTTTCGTTAAGTTGCCCCCCTCTTGCAAGCCTCCTCTTTTAGCTAATTCATTCCCCACTTTTGCAAGGAGGCACTGGCATCACGGGGTGGCCCTTGTGACACCTATGTTTTGGGGTAACAGTCTTCTAAATGGAAATGCCCTTGAAAATTTTTCAGAAACTGCGGCTAGCAACTGGACTGGTGTTAGGTGTGCATTTTAGAAATCATATAACACATAAGAATTGAACTGGCTTGCAGTTTCTTTCTGAACTCCATTGTTTGTGTTGACCTTCAAAGTCCTAAATGACTTGCAGCCAAGATATGGGAAAGACTGCTTCCTTCCATATGAGCCTGCCAGAAATTTGAAATCGTCAGAAGAGGTCCTGTTGAACTTCCCAGCAACTTGTGAAATTAGGCTAATGGGTACACATAATAGGGCTTTCCCTGTAGCAGCACCTCAACTGTGGAACTCTCTTCCCGAAGACGTTAGGCTGGCCACATCTCTTTTAAACTTCTGGTGAGCAGCCAAAACAGTGCTGTTCTTTTAATTATTTCACAACAGGATTCTAGGATTATTGTTATACTGCTTTTAGGAATTTTTAAAGAGTATTTTAATGTGTTTTAATTTTTTTTTCTTTGTATTATTTTAATTGATTTTTATTTGTTCATCACCTCAAGATCCCTTGTGACTTGGGGGGCAATACTAATAATACTAATACTAATAACAATAACAAAAAGGAAGCTCCATACCACTTATGATACAGCCTGGAGTTTGCAGGAAACATGGTAGCAATGATGAAGCCAAGGTATGTGTCCTGTTCTCTCACACAGTGGTAATTATATGTGCAGAGAGAAACCAAAGGTGGTTCCACTTTTATATATCTCATGCATCAAATTTGCAGATGACACCAAATTAGGAAGGATAGCTGATCCTAAGAGGACAGATCAGAATTCAAAATGACCTCGATAGATTAGAAAACTGGGCCAAAACTAAGAAAATGAGTTTTAACAGGGAGCAATGTAGGACACTACAGTTAGGAAGAAAGAATGAAATGCACAGATATAGGATGGGTAACATCTGGCTTGAAAACAGTAAGTGTGAAAAGGAATTTAGGAGTCTTAGTGGACCATAAGCTGACCATGAGTCAACGTAGTGATGTGGCTGCTAAAAAAGCCAATGGAATCCCAGGTTGCATCAATAGGAGTATAGTGTTGAGACCAAGGGAAGTAATACTACCTCTCTATTTTGCTTTGGTTAGACTTCATCTGGAATACTGTGTCCTGTTCTGGGCACCACAATTCAAGAAGAATGTTAACAAGCTGGAACATATCCAGAGGAGAGCATTCAAAATGGGGAAGGGTCTGGAAACCATGCCCTATGAGGAACAGCTTAGCAAGCTAGGTTGTTTAGCTGATGAAAAGAAAGTTAAGAGGTGACATGATTGCCATATTTAAATATTTGAAGGGATATCATGTTGAAGATGGAGCAAGCTTCTTTTCTGCTGTTCCAAAGATTAGAACACAGAGCAATGGAATCAAACTACAAGAAAAGAGATTTCACCTAAACATCAGGAAGAACTTGTTACCCTGTTTACTGGGGGTCCCGGGAGGGACACCTAAATAACCTTACAATTACACAAGATGGGGAAATTAATCAAGAGCGCTGGTTGGCGTTACGAGAGGCAGGGTAACACAGCAGGATCTTGTAACCCAATGTTTATGGGGTCAGGCCAAGTCAAGAAGCAAACTGTGTTGAAAATAATGAATGATCTTCATTAAATACAAGCACACAATGTAAGCAACACATGCACACAGATAACTAAGGAAAATAAAGGTGTGAGTATGGTAGAGGGATTTTCAGAGAGATAGTTGATTCGGGTGATACAAAACCTGTTCCTGAAGCCCGGAAAGAAGATAGAGAGCAATGCTGGGGTTTGATGTATCTCAGCACGTGGAGCTGAGGGGAAGCTTGCGAAGCAAAGCAGCAGCAAGGCGGTCTGGAACTCGGGAGCGATCCAAGGATGGTCTTGGAATCAGAGGTTTTTATAGGGAGAAATGTGACTGCAGGCTATGCCGTACTTGGGGAAAACAATGCGTTTTAGGAGCACGAGAAAGCTTTGGAAAGGTCACAATTTAGCATGATTGAGTTAAGTCCGAATTGACAAAAAGTTAGCCAGTATGCAAATGCTCAGTGCTTGGCAGTTGAGTATTCAGCTTGCCAAGTCACCTGCTCGGGGCAGGGAGTTCTTTGTAAACAGTGTGCATACATAATGAAGGTGTTTGCAGAGAGGTCTCCTAAAGCGTTGATCTGGCTATTCCTGGCCTGCCTGGGTGGAGAATGGAATGTCCAACAATTAGTGGCTGAGCCTACTTCTGTGCTTGTCCGGGGGCCTCTCAAACAAGTGGAGAGGGGGGTTGGAAAAGAGCCAAATTACTGATATCAAAATGATATCTGGGGGTATCTCCAAGGAGGCCTAAACTGCAGTAACAAACTTCCTGACAGTATGAGCTAATTGACAGTGGAATATGCTGCCTCAGAGTGTGGTGGAGTCACCTCCTTGGAGGTTTTTAAACAGAGGTTGGATGGCCATTTGCTGGGGTTGCTTTGAGTGTGTGTTCCTGTATGACAGGGAGTTGGACTTAAAGGCTGTTGTGGTCTCTTCCAACTCTATGATTCTATGAACCCTACCACACCACCATACTTGGTTTTAATTCTTTCTTGATTCAATTATTAATTCTTTCTTGATTCAATTTATATCCAAACTTTATATATTTATTTAATTTATATCTTATCTTTCTCCCAATATGGAATGCAGAGTTGCTTACAATATAAGTTATGACCAAAAAAGCTAAAATGATATAGCATGATGTAGTGGTCTGAGCATTCTACTATGACCCTGGAGACCAGGGGTTGATTCCCCATTCAGTCATGGAAACCCACTGGGTGACCTTGGGCACAGCCCAGAAAACCCTGTGATAGGTTCTTCTTAGGGTTGCCATAAGTTGGAAAAGACTTGAAGGAACACAACAACAAACAAACAAAAATTCGAAAAGCATTAAATAACCAAGCCAATTAAGACATTAATTTAAAACAATTAAAAGCACCTTCAGCACATATTAATATAATTACTACTTTACATTTGGGACTGATGATGTTTTAAAATAAAGTATTATAAACACTTTAAACATTAAAACATGTTTAATGTTCTAACCAAAAGTGACAAAAAAAAAATCACCCATCCAATTTAAACCTCCTGCCACTAATTCACCTATTGTATTTCAGTACTCGTGGCTATCTATGGTAGAGTCTACCAAAGAGCCCTGTTGGTCAAGAGAGGAAATGATTCTTGGCCTAGAAATATGTTGCAGCTTATCTTTGAGATGTCACAAATAAAAGCTCACAGTCCTATCCCAAATCCAAAGGTGTGTGTATAAGTCATTTACCAACCAACAGTGTCTAAGTGTGACCTAAGTAGCCCTTGCTGCCTGTTAGTTTAATTGAAGCTACACAAACATGTTTAAGAGTTACTGACCTTTGCTCGGTGTTCCGGTTGACTCTTTGATTATGATCCCACTTTGTTGTAGCTCTTTATCAAGTGTTTGTGCCTTTGCAAACTCTGATTGCTTGATTTCTTCCCCTCTCCCTGCACCTCTTTCCCCCTGTATCTCCATTATGTGACAGAGCTTGTTCTGAAGTCCCTGACATTTCAAGTGGGGGTCACTGTATTTATGCAGTGCCAGTATCTTGAGAATACATTCATATGTGTTGAGTATGCTCTTCACCATTGTTCTGCAAATTAGGTGACATGAAACCAAATAGCGATAATGTGTTGTTATGATTAAGGTTAATAAGTTACTGATTATCTCCATAGAATACAATTGCAGACACATTATTTAAATGGATTTTGCTCTGTTAAACTAAATGATAAAGGAGCTGTACTTATCTGTGTTGATAAAAAGCTTGCAGCATGTCCCATCAATATTAAACATCACAAGCACAGGTTGTATTGTTTTCCTGCCAAAGTGCAGAGCATTTGACTTGATGACCCTGGAGATCTTTTACAGACCCCTCAGGCTCTATCCACAAAACCCAAACTTTATTAAAGTCATTAATGCTGTAGGACAGTGCTGTGACATCAGGTTGCTCTAAGATATGACCTTTGATCAAGAAGGTTTCTAAGTATTCTGTCAGTTATGGTTGGAGGCATGTTCAGACTATATCATCTGGGAGAAAGCTCTCAGAAAGGGTGAAAAAGCCTTTCTGAGCCTACCCTTCTCTCCTAGCCTCTCCTCTGACTGCCTTTTAAATCCCATTTGGACATAGCAGGTAAAGCCCTAGAGGAATGATGGGGAACATTTGACATGTTGGTGAACTGCAATTCTCATTAGTGCTGGTCAGGAGTGAGGAGTGATAAGAGTAGCAGTCTAAAAACATCTGCAGAGCCACACATTGGGTCTCCCTACTCTGAAGCTTATGTTATTCTCTCTCCCAGGAAACAACCATAACCATAACAACAACAACAACAACAACAACAACAACAACAACTTGGAAGTCCTGGGTTTTGTATCTGCATTTTCTGATTTTATTTTGGAGATCCACATAAGATTGATTTCACCCAGAAGTATTTCCTGGGAGCTCCTGACATTGCCAAGGACTTTTTAATTCCACTCCCCAAATCAGCTTAAATTAACCCAATATTTCCAACATCAAATGCATCTCTACTTGCCTCTCTGTTTGTACTTTCTCAAAACTAGCTAAGATGTCTGCCAGTGGTAAATACAGCTATTGTTTCCAGGGCATAGATTCAACAGAGATCAGGCAAGGGAAAGAGGAGTGCTGGCATTAAAACCAAATGATTCTAATGCTTAACTATTATAATTTTGCTAGAGCAGTTTAACACTTTGACTTTAAAAGACTCAGTGGAAGTTGATCCAAATCATTTTCTGAAATGTTGCATGAGACTGGATGTGACATACGGAAAGGGAAGGATGCAAGACAGGGAGTGAGGGAACAGCAACTCAGCATATTTCAAGAAGGAGACTAGATGCAACTTGTGAATGGGCAGGTACAATCAAAACGAAAAGAACTGGTAACTCTCAGTACTTCCCAAACCCTTTTCCTCTTCTGAAGGCACCCTAAATTGGGTAAGATTGGTCATAGTCAGAAGATGAGGTGAATTAGTGTTTCTTATCAACATGGATGGCAGCAAAAGTATCTGGCTTTTGAAAAGCTAAGCAAAAATAAAAAAAATTGAAGGCTTGAATTAGACCATGAGTTAACATTAAGTTCACGATCTCAGGCTTGCAAATTCCTTCCTCCTTTCCCTCTCTCCTTTCCTGGCTTGGCAGTGCTCGAACTTGTAGAATTAGAACGCGGTGGAAGCTATTGGTATTAGTTTCAGGAAACATGAAAAGAAAGTATTTCTGCACATGACACAACACATAATTGAAGTATGGAATTCAGTGATACAAGATGTAATGATAGTCACTTTCTTTGGTTTGAAGGGGGAATAAAAATAGGGTAAACAACACACTTAATTTTTGTCACCTTTCACCAGAAAGCGTGTCTCAGCAGTGACACCTTCCACCACTACGCTAAATTCTTTTTTCACCACTCCATCCCTAATCCTTTCTCCTTTTCTGCTGTGCCATATTTATTTTGTAAGCTCAAAGACTATCACATTAACTGTCTTGTAAGCCATCTTACATTATCTTTTTAATCCTTATCTTATTGGTAGTATCCCCCAGGTTGCAAATGGAGATCTGAGGCTGAGGGAATAGTGATTGCCAAAAGCTAACTTCAAAGTTCATAACTAAGGTGAAGTTTAACTAAGAGCTTCCCAGTTCACAATTTGTATTTTCAGCCCCTGCATCACATCTCACTTATGCCGCTTCCACTTATTCCACAAACCTTCATGTCCCTGACAGAGATCAGAAATAATGAATTATGTTGATGGACTCCTGAGCACTAGCAACATAAGGATGAAAAATTTCTGTAGCTAGTACAAAAAGAAAAATAGGAAGATGAAATTCTGTGTACAGAATTATAGTCTACTTGTTGTAATTATAAAAATGATTTATCATTATTTTTACCCACTGTACACTCTACCTTAGTAGGACACCTGTCTGAGTTTGGCATATATATTTGCATTTTTCTGATAGAGTTGTAAATATTATTTTGAAAAGAAAAGAACAGAGTAAGGGAAGGGTGCATAAAATTACAGTTCAAATGTAATAAGCAGGGACAACATGCCTAGAGGTGTGTGTAACAACCATTTTTAGCTGCCTTTTAGTTACTTTTTTGGAATAATTTTAGACATGCTGGTCATTGGTTTCAAGTTTTGTGTCGTTCTCATAAATTCAAAGTTATCTTTTCAAAAAAGTTAGCACAATGGAATACTGTATTTGCTTCCCTATAAGGCTCACTCCCCCCCAATACTGTTTGAAAATGGAGTGTGTCTTATACTCTAGAATGTCTTATATGTCAGAAAATAATATTTGCCACTGTATAAATGGGGTGCGTCTCATACACTAGTGCATCTTATACACTAGGAAATACAGTAAGTAATTCGGTGACAAAGTAGCATGATAAGTTACACTGTGGGGACAATTAACGTAGTGAATGTGGAGGGTGGTGTTTTTGTAATGAGGTGTATTACAATTTTTTTTAAAGAACTTACTGCACAGATAATATGCATAGATCAGACAGATAAACAGGCAAAGCCAACTGGGAGGCAAATCAAGTACTTGAAAACTGAACTGAGGTAAAAAAAGGGCACGACTGCTACTTGGATTCTCTCTTGTTTTCTGTTTGTTAGAGCAAATTACTGTCACTGTTCCTGAAGCAGGCAAATACTTTTGCTGGAGACTATTACATTGAGGGAGCATTGAAAAGCATCAGAAGTGGTAGCATTATCATATTGGGGAACAAGGAATGTAGAGGCACTTCTAATTTATTTAGCATTCAAGATTTTGACTTTAATTAGGATTCTTTTGTCACACTGTTCATCAAAAGCACTAGAAAGAAATGGAAATTAGCACCAAAGTTTTATGTCGCCTTAGGCACGCTTTTAATACTTTTTACTCCTTTTAGGGTTGTTGTTGTTGTTCTTGTTGTCGTCGTCATTCAGTTGGGTGAAATGTTTTGCTTTCAGTGCTTTACTTCATGGTGATATTGCATTATTTATTTTAAAATGAACACATAGTCTTTAGAGGTGTTGTTTTACTCAAGTTGTGTTACTGACACTCTTTAAAACTCTCTCTCCAAAGAATTAGATTTAGTCTTGATAGTTTACTGGCAAATATGGGAATATGGAAACGTCTTTTTAAACAGTTAACTGTAAGAAGTGTCCAGTGCTTTTTCACTTCTTCTTTTTGTACTACTCAGAAATAAAGAGTTTCT
This sequence comes from Ctenosaura bakeri, assembly GCA_948474755.1. Taxonomy (NCBI): domain Eukaryota; kingdom Metazoa; phylum Chordata; class Lepidosauria; order Squamata; family Iguanidae; genus Ctenosaura; species Ctenosaura bakeri. Next base: position 494,785 of record CAOLHI010000231.1, on the reverse strand, counting down.
ATTCCTTGAGAAAAAGAGAAATTATTGCTGTTGTGTCTCCATGATCAAAATGGCTAAATGAACAGACATCTTTCATCAAGCGAAGGCTGGTACGTAAAAAGGTGTACATGGAGTCTTTGGAGTTACACAGGCAAGTTTGCCAAGCAGAATCAAAGCTTAATAATTCTGTCCTACAGTTTACTAAGATATTTATCACTAGAAAAAGTTTGTCATGTTGCATAGGTAGTGGGATAATAATTTTTTTTTAAAAAAATGGAAGACATCAAAGTCATTTTAACATATACTAACAAGCAGGGGAATATGCCTTGGTGAAGAGGGAGAAAGAAGGATTTTTCTTCTCCTTCTAGTCTCTGAATACCCTCCAGTCATTGTGACTAACATCTGCTGTGCCGATTCATTCTTTTTCTCTCCTTTGGAAGCTTCTCGCATACATCATCTTTGATTCTGGATAAGGTTCAATTTAGTTTTCATTTTTAATTATCTGAATGATTCTTCCCCTCATCACCAGTTGGTGTATCATTGCCAACTGGTGCATCATCCTCACTCATTGTGACACATTGAAAAGTATAAGTTAAAAATCTCCCGGGGCTGAAAATGAGCATGCCTCATCTTCTTTCAAAGGCTTTAGTTCATCTATGGGCTCTAGAAGATGTTAGAAAGTGAAAACTTCACAAATGCAGTCATGGTCACATTACTGGGGACCCTTTCACACACTGGAATTATAGCACTATGATTCCATGTTAACTGCCATGGCAACATCCTGTGGAACCCTATGATTTGCAGTTTAGGGAGGACTATTTAGAATTTCCAGCCAGAGAGCTCTAGGGCCTCACAAAACAACAAATCCCACGGCGATATAGGATACAGCCATGACATTTAAATTGGAATCATAGCACTTACTGTGTTGTGTGAATGGCTCCCTGAACCTCCAGAGAAATGGCGGATCCACAAACCACCTTCTGCTCCCAGGTTTAAGCATACAATAAACATTTCAAGCTTTCTTAATATATTACTTTAACTTAAATGTATTCAAATCCCATAGGCCAATTTCCTCAATGTCTCCTTTCATTGTTCCGATGGCAAGTAGATTCTAGATGGAGAGCATTGGGACTTGACTTGATTTTGAATCTTGGACCAACCAAGCAGTAATTGTGTATGCTATTTGTTTATGTTTAAGTGTTTGGCTCAAGTCTCCATTTATGCATAATGCAAGACATTACATACAAAATAAAACACATTTTGTTCTAATGTCACAAAAATTGTCTTCTGTCACCACTACAACTGAATGATTACATACATAATGCCCTGCAATCTCAAGATCATGCTATCATGATAACATACCACCATGGTGAATAAGATTTGGACCACAATATGCAGGCAGGCATGCACACACCAACAAAGACACAAACACATTTCATAAGTGCCTAAAGCCAACCTAGGCCATAAGCAAACTGCAGCTTTGAGAATATTTTGCATGTCTTGTACTTCAGAGCTGTCAGTCAGTATTTTTGATCATTAGCCATCTGTGATTATTTTAATTTTTGCCAGCAGGAGAAGGAACTCTTTTTCCACCAGGGAGCTCGGTTATTACAATATAATTTATATGTAAAGAGCTTGTTTCATCAGTGAAAATAACTTTTTAATGTAGTTTCTTAAATTTAGAAGAGGCTTATGGAACTTTTCCTACCCCCTTCTTACAACATCGCTAACTTTTATTTTACTGATGCCTCTATGGTTGTTCCACCTGCTTGTATAAAGTAACATTTGTGATTACTGGATGAAATACTTTGGTACAAAACAGTGGTTTTCAGTCATGGATGCTCTGGTGCCATTGGACTTCAATTCCCAGAAGTCATAACCAGGGGAATTCTGGGACTTAGCCCAACAATATCTGGAGAGATTAGTGTTTGGGAATAACTGATGTTGAACTATACCAAAGGTTAACATAAAGATTGTGGTTGTGGTTGTGTGCTTTCAAGTCATTTCTGACATGGGAATCCTAAGGTGAACCTATCACAGGGTTTTCTGGGGCTGAGAGTATATGATGTATCCAAGGTCACCCAGTGGGTTTCCATGGCTGAGTGGGGAACCCTCGTCTCCAAACTTGTAATCCAGTGCTCAAACCACTACACTATATTAGTATTCCTTTCAGTTCTATGGGATGTGCGGTACATTACCATTGCTGTTTTGGGTGCTACCTTTGACATTTGAATGCATGGATATCTCTCCATGGACAGAGCACATACGTCACATCTAAGCGATTTCTGCTGTATGTTTTTGTGCTTGCCCCATTTTTGAGTCTTCAGATTATTTTTTTGCTGGAACTTATAAAACAGTGTGTAGTCTCACATGCTGTATGCAGAAAGTTTTTTCTCAGACTTGCATAAGTGTGAACATGTGTGTATTTGCATCAGTTGTTTGTAACAACTCTTTGCTTCAGAGATGGGAATGATGCAGCCTTCCAGATATTGTTGGACTGCAGTTACCAACATACCTCACCACTGGCAGTGTTGGCTAGGGTTACTGGAATTAATGTCCAACAACATCTGGAGGGCCACATAGTCCTACCCTTGTTTTGCCTGATCTTGCTTTGATTCTCCAAGTCTGTCAGCCTGATGCAAGCTTTTGTAGAGGATCCCAACACCTTCTTCTTCTTCTACCCTTTCCACTACTTCCTCCAAGCATGCTTCTCTTTCTCTGTTCCTTATTACGTAGTACCTCATAGTTTACTTCATCTGTTTATGGCATCCCAACAGGACTGCACCAAACAGTGGAAGAATGCATGTGATTCATCAGCTACACCTCTTGGTGAATCTGAGATATGGACGGAAAGAGCCAGGGAAATGAATTAAGGCCTTAGGCTACATCCTTAACGCCTATTTGAGGAAAAGCCAGATGAGTCTCTATAATCTGGCCATTCTTCCTCCACTAAAATGAGATGGGGGGTGTTGATGACTTTCAGAAGAAGGAGGTAAATGCAAATAACATTTTAGTGTTGGTCTTGAAAATTAGCCAACATCTCTAAAAGTTGAGTTTTAGTTTTAAATTGGAGGGATGTTTTCATCTCAGCTCAAAATCCCAAACTTGAAAGTAATCAAATGGAGTCATAGAATAATGTCCTGAAAGTAATAAAATGGAGTAGTAAAACATATCCGGAAAGATTCTCATTCATTCATTTAGAACATTCATTCTAAAAATTTTGGTGTTCAAAGGAAATATTGTGTTGTATTGTGTTTTACATATTCTCTTTCCAAAGCTCTCAGTACCTCACCGTGACAAAATTGTTTTCAAAGTGAAGTGTTGTGAGTGCAGTGGTCACTATGTGCCATTGTCAGAACACCATGATAGCTAAGAATTATTTTCTAGTTACTTAAAGTTACTTTGAAGAGTAACTATATCACCATTGTGTCAAAGTAATGACAGCACAGGTGGCCTCTGTTGTCTACTTCAACCAAGATTCCCCACTCTGAGGAAGAATCCCATGGTGTGAGTTACTCAGCAAGATTGCCCATGGTGCCACTTCTAATACAGTTGCCTGTCAAAAAATATCTTGGGTAGGGCAAGTGGCAGTGGTTGCCTCCATTTCAGGCAATGATATATCTTGTGCCAGTGTGTTGTTTCTTCACCTTGTGTGTTTTTTCACCTGTAATGACAGTAGTTGAGGCAGAGGAGAAGATATACAAACATCTTACCTTGATATACATTTCCACACCTCTCCATTTTCCCCCTTAACTTTTCTGGATACTCAAGGTATATTTCTCATTATTTCTCTGAAATATTTCCTGCAGTTTGTCAATTGCTGTTGCTTCTTGTTCCTCTCTGATGCTGTTTCCCTTCTTCTTTTCACTCTTCCTATAATTCACAGAATCTTTCCCAGCAAATGGTTGACTTCATAAAAGTCCTGCTGTGGCATCTGACTAATAATGCACTTTTCATCCGTGCTTGCAGGCTGTCTCTCAATTACCTTAGCTGGTGTTGCTCTTTTTCACCTGTGCAGACTTAACAGTCTCCGTATCCATCAGATTAGCACAAACAGTATTGTAAAGTATAAGGGTGAGATTGCGAACCACTTACTCACACCAGTAAATTGACTTTTGTTTCTACCCAAGCTTTAAATGTCTATATCACTGAATCTACTTGCAGTGCTCAGCTGTTTTGATGCATTGTGCTGCTCTTGAGGTTGATACAATGATGAATCTGGCTTATATTTTACAATTTTATATTACTGGCATCCACTCAAACTCCTATTTGGGACTTTGCAAAGTCAATGTTATTGGATATGGTGCACACTGAATTGTATGTGTCTGTTCCTCTCTCTCTTACAGAGACATGCAGTGAATATATCTGAGTTTTATGTCTGTCTACCTTAAAAAAAATCAACTGGAACACTAGTAAGGATAAAAGATGTCCAGTCAGAGTTCCGTTTTTGTTTTCTTTGGTTACAGGTACATGTGGGGGAGGATCCTGTGTGTCATGAAGGGGAAGGAAGTATATGTCTTTACTTTCCAGTACAATCAATGCCTAAGTTTCACCTTTGACCCAACGACACAACACAGAGGGAGGAATATCCCTTTGGTGCCAATGGCATCTTTCCTTTTTTTATTCTAGCAGAGCATGTGACAACATTTGGGTGCTAGTGAACACAACTAGCTCACTCTTGGGTCTTGATGAGTATTTATATAACATTTATATTCTGATTGGTGTTACACTCCCCATTTAAATACACGTTTGCAGCTTGAGTGTGCTCCTGGATCCAGTCGTAAGTCTGTAAATTTGAGTTTCAGTGGTGGCCACAGTTAAAGTTTGTGCTCCAACTGTATCCATTCATAGAGATGTTGAACATGGCCATGGTGACACATATCTTAGTTGCATACTATTTAGATTACTGCAGTGCGATATATATGAGGCTTCCTTTGAAGACTATTTAGAAACCAAATAGATGCAGCCATATTGTTAACTGGGGCTGGCCACAGGAAACATGCAAACGTTGTTAAAACAGGTCCCCTCACTGCCAGTCTGTGTCTGGGTAAGTCAAAATGCTGATTATCATCTACAAACCCCTGTTTAGCTCAGGTCCAGATTATCTGACTGCATTGGCCTATGGGAGCCAGCCTGTGTCTTTAAATCTGAAGAAACCTTTCTCTCTGTCCCACCACCCTCATAGGTAGGAACACAAGATGGGACCAACTTTGTGGCTGCTCCCAGGCTCTAGCGTTCCCTCCTTAGAGCAGTTAGACTGCTGCCCTCCTAGCTATCCATTTGTAGTCCAGCAAAGACTTTTTTGATTTGGCAATCCTTTAATAGATGATTGGTCAAGCAGAAGAGGACCTTTCAGAATGTCTGCACTGTTTATTTGCTGTTATTGTTTAATAGTTGGGGAAGAGGTTTTAATGGTCATTGAGGAAAAAGATCAGATACTGCTGCTGCTGCTGCTGCTAATTCACCACCTGGTAAAGTAAAAGACCCCTCAAAAGAGATGGGTAGTGGGGATCAATGCCAGAAAAATCCCTAACTGACACAAATTGTTGGAGCATCATTTTTGATTCCTCTTGGATCTTACAGGATAACAGCCACAGATTGATCTCCTTAGGGTCCAACTAGATGTTCCATTAATGACATAGCATGCAGATCCAGCTCTTGTTTTGTTTAATCTAAAATAACCATGTGAGCCTGAAATCCATTCCAGGACTATTGCATCAATGGAGGGGAGGCTTAACCTTTTCTTTCCCTAACTGCTCCCTGTATGCTGAATCCACCCCCTGTAAGACTAAAAGAACAAATAAAATCTTCAAATGACACTATGATACCATACTGTATCAGAACACTAATTGCAAACTATCATTTCCACATATCAGCAAGCAAGAGAAAGAGGGCACATGTCAAATAACATGCCAAAATCTCATCTGATCGGGCCTTGTTACTTAAATAGCTCTTTGGTCTATATGTGGGAATTATGGACTCAGTTTTTATGATCAATTTATAGAGAGGTCAGAAGAAATCACATCACTTTTTCAAACAGCAAAATTTCTAAACTTATGGCAAGTTTTAAGCAGTGCTATGAAGACTTTTCCGGATACTGCTATAGGTACCTATTAAGGATCTCATTTCAGATCAAGGTTTTGGATAGAAATGCTTGTATTATTGATCTTGTTCAGATTCTTACATTCATTTTTTAAAGGAATTTTACCTCTCATCTTCATGTTCTGAGTACTTCTTCAGAATCCATTCTGTGAAACAATAGCTGAGTTTTACTATATTCTGTAAAATGACCAAGAGAAAAAGTACTGCACAATATGGCAGATGATTTTAGGTTTGGCCCTGATTGGTCCACAGACAAGTAAAATATTGGTGTCAATTAACATATGCACATTTGATGCAACCTGTGAGTTCCTTGGTCCTCTTTTGGGTGATATAGTTCCTCTTTTTGGGTGATACATAGTGCTAATCAAAAGTCTAGGTTCCACTGAAATCGTTTCCATTTTGGTGTGGTGCTGAATCTGCTTTAGGTCATTTCTGTACTAGACTGTTATAGTGCTATTATTCCACTTTCAACATCCTTTGAGGCCCCTCCCTAAACTGCAAACCCCAGGATTCCATAGGCTGTTAAAAGTGGAATAGCACTGTAACAGTCTAGTGAGGAGATGGCTTTGGTTTGAACTTTAAAGGAAATATTGCAATGCTGAATACTAAACCTCAAAATAGATTCTGCACAATGGTAGCTAATCAGTTTTGGACTACATCATGGAGTGGATATTTATTTATTTATAGCTACCTTTCACCTTGATTCCTCCCTCTCCTCTGACATGGAATCCACCAGCCATAATTGGGCTTCACTAAAGATGCTGGATTGACTGATTCATTTATGTTTGGCCTCAAATGTAACAGAGTCATTCTTTTTGGTTTTGCCCTTAGGGGCACTTAAGTGTGGTCCAGGCATTGTTATCTTACTAAGGACCACAGCATAGAATTTAACTTATACCTCAGGTTGCAGACGTGTGTGTGTGTGTGTGTGTGAGTATAAAACAATTGGGTTTTGAAACTTCATTGCAAAAGATGTTGTATGAGCTTTGTTTGTTGTTTAATAATGAAACTGAACTGTGAATTTTGCCTACATTAGGAGAGATCGGACAGCAACTGTCAGCACTGCTGAGAGTAATTTATACATTGTCTGATTTATCTTTCTGGGATTCAAAGGTTGTCAGGCTGACATAAGGGTAAAGGTAAATGAGTCTGTTGAGTTTCTCTACTTCGGCCCTGTAGTCAGCCACTAGGAACTGCAACTAGTGATGGATTTGATTTTGATTTGATTTTTTTTCTTTTTTTAAAAAGTGTTTGGTTGAGCCCTAGTGACACAGTTTTAGCTATTCATTTAGAAGAGATGTTGCTCCATTGATCACCATGGACTGCCATTCCATATTTCATATTCAGTGTAAGCATTTGCTCAGTTGTGCATACCACAGTCTATACATTTACCAGTGTGAGATCTTTTGAATTCCTGACCCATTCATATAGGACATGTTTGACATTCTAAACCATTTAGAGTTCTAATGGTCTATTTGCACACAAACAGAGAGAGAGAGAGAGAGGAAGGAAGGAAGGAAGGAAGGAAGGAAGGAAGGAAGGAAGGAAGGAAGGAAGGAAGGAAGGAAGGGACAGTAAATGAATGAATGAATGAATGAATGAAAAATAGTAATGAGCTGTTATCTCCACGTTTCCAGTCTGTGAAGCTTTAAACTAAGCAATTTGCAAATAGATGCTAGTTTGAGTCAAAGTTCAGGGGAACAAAATAATTTGGATCACATTACTGCTGACCAAACATCTATTTAAATATTGGACGGATAATATTCTGGCATATATTCAGTAGGTTTCATATTTCATATGTTTATGGTTTATGCTTGATCCTTATTTATTTATTTAAAATAATTAAATCCCAGTCTCAAATCAAAAGAGATTTGATAAGGTACCTAACAATCTTTTTTAAAAAAAGAAATTTGCAATAAGCGGTAAAAACAGAAACTAGGGCCCTTTCTGCACGCGGCGAGGGAAATGCTCCCTGCCGCTACTCACCGGCTTTTTGGTGGGTCCAGGTGAGTCCGTTGGGACGAGGAGCAGTGTGAGCTTGTCGCTCTGCACTGCTCCGGCATCCAAATTGGTGGCTTCCGGTTGGTGGAGGCTCTCCACCAACCGAGGCAGATCTGCAGGCATGCACTAGTGCGCACCTGCAAATCTGTGCCGGAGCACAGGGACAGAGCGACACGGGGTCGTGCGCTCCGTACTTTTAAAAACCTCTTAAAAGAGGTTTTTAAAAAGCACACTGCACGACCAGTTCCAGTCGCTCCAGAGTGGACTGAGGTACAGAACTATGAAAAGTAGTCCTCCCCAGTCCACTCCACGGTGCAGAAGACCTCCGTTGGAGGTCGCTCTGCACCGTTTTAATAGGCCCATGTGGAAAGGGCCTAAAAAGAAGCAAAATATGACAAAAGAGAAACTTCAGTAGAATTGACATGTTCAAAAGCTGAAGGAAATATGTTAAATTAATACATGTTAAAAGCTAAGGAAGCCAGCACTGATTTCAGTATATTTTCAGAGCTTAGCATGGCTGGACCCTGGTGAAAAAAGAGAGAAGAGGGTTTCAAGAAGCACGGGGCAGCAACAGAGAAAGCCCTGCTCCTTGTTGCCACTCAACATTATTTCAGGAGGTGGGGCACTCTGAGTAGGTTTTCAGAGATTACCTTAATCATCAAGCAGATGGCTTTTTTGTATATCTCAAGTTGCAAGGAATTTAGGGTTCTAAAGGTTAGTACTAGGGGGAACATACAAGTTTCTATCTCAAATTCATGGAGCTGTATTGTGTATGTATGTGTGTATTTGTGCAGGCATGCGCCAAAATCGATATTTTTTCAGATGATGGTACAATTTGCTGCCTTGGGGAACGGGGGCGGGGGGGAGAGAACAGACTTGCTTACAAAAAAATGGGAAAGATTGCTCCAGATACATGAGTTTATTGTGTCTGTGTTGAGTGGGATGTTAGCCACCTCACATTATTTTTCTTAAAAGCAATTTTTTTAAATCAGGAGGCACAGAATTAAAAATTAAGTTCATCTGTCAACAAGGCAATGCTTTGCTTTCTTTATATTAACCACTAGTGACCAGAAAGTCCCCCCACTTTCTGTTTCCAGTTATTAAATTTCATCTCACCATCAGTCTCAATTACACAATTAAAGTACTATCATTGTCCTCAATGATACACACACACAGAGCTGATAGGTTCTTAAATCTGGGACTCTATGATTGCACTTTAATTGTCCTGCTTCTGTCCTATGGGATCCTGGGGTTTGTAGTTTTGTGAGGCACTTCAAAACTCTCCAGCTGAAAATTCTAAATACTGCTCCCTAAATGGCTCATTTCAGGATTCCATGGGATGTTGCCATGGCAGCTAAAGTGGAATCATAGCAGTGTAATTGTGTAGTATCAAGGGCCACTACTTACTACATGCATATCAACCATCTGTACCCTTGTAACATGCAGAACTGGACACGAGCTCCTTAAAACACTCAGCATCCACATTACTCTTAAAGTAATTCATGGTAGAGGAAAGTCCGACCGTTCTTTAAACGAGAATCTTTAAAAGTTTTCTCATTCTCATGCCTGGGGTTTCATGATTGTGTCTGAGTAGTAATGAACAGACACACTCCCTGTTTTGATAAGAGATTTTAATAATTTTATTTGGTTAATTGTGGATTTATATTAGTATTCTTAAAATTTACAGAACTATCTTCCATTCATTAATTTATCTGTATGAATTTCTTTTTAATAAAAATTGAGGTAAATAAATAGGGCAAAAAACAAACCTTTTTAATAAAACTCTTGGCCTGCACAGGGATCAAACCCATGAAGTTCCCTTTGTTAGCCCAATGCTATCAGCTAGTGGATCTGAACATTTTAGCCCTTCATGCAAGATCATTACAAATGACTGAGGCCTACCAATCACAGAATAGTAGTGTGGCAGCAAAGTCAATCAGAAAATGGAAGGATGTGGAAACAATAGTTGACATTATCAGCCATTTGGCATTATCGATCATTTCATCTCACAAAAATTTGCTGATCTAGAAGCTCTTAGTGGGGGACTTACATTGTTTTCCTCTCTCCTCTGCACACCTCTTTGTTTACTTAACTCACTTCTGCTGTATTTTGTGAGAAATTTCACCCATCTCCCAAATCTACAGACTCTGCACGTAACAATTTTGGTGGGCATGAGGGAGGCAACTACTGTGATGAGGAGGTGAACTGAGAACTCCATTTTTGGCTGCAGTTGGAAATGTCTTAGTCTAGGGCCATTTCCACACTAGACTGTTATAGTGCTATTATTCCACTTTCAACTTCCTATGGAATCCTGGGGTTTGCAGTCTAAGGAGGGGACTTTGGGCCCAAAGGCTCCTCCTTAAACTGCAAACCTCCAGATTCCATAGGATGTTGAAAGTGGAATAATCGCACTATAACAGTCTAGTGCGGAAATGGCCTAGGTCCAACCCTAAGCTCTATTGACTTTCTCTTTTTTCTTTAATTCTTGCTGTATATTTTAATATAGCAGCAATACTGCAGATATGTAAACCGCGGTGTGGATGAAGGTTTCATGATACTCTTAACTGTAGTGTGAAGGCAATGACATATAGCTGATTTGTTCACTCATTCATGACATATCTTTACCAGTCAATTTCTGGTCTACTGAGAATCAAAGCATTAAAGTAATATAGCAGTAAGTGCTATTATGGGTCCTGGCCCAACTATTTCTGGATGCTCTTGTGAGTTTAAAAAGATTATAATTTGAATCATATTTTGTACAAAAATATGCCTATCTCTCCTCTTTGCCTTGCATTCATTTGCATGAAATTTGCAATTTGTAATTAATTTTGCAGTCTATTTTCTCCCCAAGAACTTCTTAGTTTATTATTCTTATTATTGAATACCGCCCGTGGAACACTGCACCCTGATTAATCGTTGTATGCTTTCTTTTCTCTCTGAAGCATAAACTAGCAAGTATTGTGAATTTGGCACTGTGTAATGTAGCTTTTTGCTTGCTGTGCAGCACTAACAAACAACACATCAGTAATCATGCCCAGCCCTCATTTAAATGCAACCTCACAGTCACACTGCATGTTACAAATATCTGGGAGCTGTGTGATTAGTTAACATCTTGCGCATAACCCTTAAGATTCTAGCAAGTTCTCAGGAGATAATTAGCTTTCAGGGTACCTCCACTGAAATGAACTCTGGCTCGCTGATGCTTAGCGCTAGATGTTGCGACTGAGAGGAAAGGCAGCATGCAAGTGCCTTTGAAAACACATTAAAAATAAGTAAATTAAACATTGTTCAGATCATGGTCTTCCCATTGTTTCCTTTGTCTATTTGACTTCTACCAGCAGAGAAGACTGTGAAATTGTTTGTACAAGTATTAGTGCTTCTTAACCATTCATTTTCTTTGTTTCACCAACATCTGACGTAGTTTTGGCAAGGGGAACGCTGGTAGATCCCTCTCTAAATAGGACAATGTCCTTAAAATAATTTAAGAGTTGTACATGACCATTAGGAAAGAGTTGGTATCATTTAAATAGACATGAAACTATATTTCTTTACAGGTCTGTGATCAGGAAGCCTGCACGCCTGAGTCAACAGCTATCCTGCTGCATCTTCAAGACCCCTGCTCTCCTTCAATGTTGTTCTTTTATCTTGAAGCTGGAAGTGGTTTGAGCAGTTTCCCAAACAGTGGTGGCCTGTGGTTTCCACATAAATCTGCTTCAGATTTTACTCTGAAATTTAAAATCTACTTTGGGTTTTAACCTGAACTTTAAATGAACTACTCAAGGTGTTGAATGTATTTTAAGGATAAGATTCGTCATCTTGAATAGCTTTCTTAAAGTTTCTGGTAAAACCAAAAGTATTTAAGTGTATACACACACAGAGCCTTCAAATTGCCCATTGACTTAGAATCCATATAATCATGGCATTGGATAAGATCAGATGGGTCATCCAGTCCGACCCCTGCCATGCAGGAATACGTCCATGAAAGCATTCCCGGCAGATGGCCATCCAGCCTCTGGTTAAAAATTTCAAAGAAGGAAGCTCTACCACACTCTGAGGCCGTGTATTCCACTATCAGATTGCTCTTACCATTAAGAAGTTCTTCCAAATGTTTAGGCAGATTCTCTTTTTCTTTTCTTTTTTTATTGATTATAAAGAAAAGAACAGAACAAGAGAAAAAAGAAAAAGAAAAACACCACATGATACATAAGGAATTTCAACAAAAACAAGCTTACATTGTTATTTCTCTCCAATTCCATTACAATCATATACTTATTCAGCATGTTCTATATCACACTGCTTATATACTTTGGTTATCTATAACTAGATTGCATTCTCTTTATACTCATAATTATTATAATAATTCCATGCTTAACTCTATACTTTTCAATTACATTTAATCTATTACTAAATATGGTCTTATTACTAAACATATCAAACTATTCCTAAAAATAAACCCACCCCCCAGAGCCAATTATGTTTCAACTTACTCCACATTCCAGAATTGTAATTCTTCTTGTGGCGTTATGATGCCTTCCTCTTTTATTAAAAACTTTTCCACAGATATCTTCCATATTGCTTCAAAATCATTCCCCTTCATTATTCCTTTTTTGGCCTTAATTCAACATGTTAACTTATCATTCATCGCAATTTTCCACACTTCTTTATACCAATTCTCTATCTGGAAATCTCCATGAATTTTCCATTTTCTTGATATAATTAACTTTGCTGCAATTAATAAATTTGTAATTAAATCCTTCATTGCCTGAGTATAATTAACCTTATCAAATGTAATAATAATAGTGCTATACCTGGATATATTTGTAAATCAATTTCTGTTATCTTTTATCTCTTTAAATACCTTTTGCCAAAATTTCTGTACACCTTCACAATTCCACTACATATGAATATATGTACCAATCTCTTGACAACCCCTCCAACACAACCTTGAGTAATTCTTATCTATATAATTTAACCTTACTGGTGTTAGATACCATCTCCAAATCAATTTATAATAGTTCTCTTTTATCCTTACAGGCAAGTTTTTTAAATGACGCAGATTCCAAATTTTTCCCTATCTATTTTTCCTGAATATCCAGAATAATTTTTTCCTGAATATCTATTTTTTGTGCTAATTCTTCCTCTCATATTTTTCTAAGACATTCATCTTCATCTTCAAATTTTGCCCACATTTTGTATATTTCACTTGTGGTACCCTTCAATATTTCATTTTCCTCCATACCTTCTCTTTGTATAATCATTTGTTCAAATTTAGTATATTCTCTAAAACCTTTATTATTCCTTTTCCAATTCCTTTTCCATTGCTCTAGCTATATATAATTAAACTATGATATCTTAGTACCCTGTAATCTCTCCCTTAAGATTCTCTTTTTCTGTAGTTTGAAGCCATTGCTCCATATCCTAGTTTCTGGAGCAGCAGAAAACAGGCTTGCTCCATCTTCAATATGACATCCTTTCAAATAATGAAATATAGCTATTATGTCACTTCTTAACCTTCTCTTCTCCAGTCTAACCATGCCCAGCTCCCTCAGCCACTCCTCCTATGGCATGGTTTCCAGATCATTTACCATTTTGGTCACCCTCCTCTGGGCATGTTCCAGCTTGTCAATATCCTTCTTGAACTATGGTGCCCAAGAACTGGACACAGTATTTCAGGTGGGGTCTGATGAAAGCAGAATAGAGTGGTACTATTGCTTTCTTCAATCTATACTCTATACTTCTATTGATGTATAAAATGTATCCTATTGTATACTATACTCCTATTGACATACACTCCTATTGATGTATATTGATGAAAAACCTATAAATTTCACAGGGTTTTCTTAGGCAAGGAATACTCAGAGATGGTTTGCCATTTCCTTCCTCTGAAATTTAGCCTATAGCACCTGGTATTCAATGGTGGTCTTCCATCCAACTACTAACCAGGCCTGATCTCATTTACCATCCAAGAACAGATGAAAATGGTGCCTTCGATATACCACTGCTCCAACATGGAAGCCACTAGCTACCATGGCTTTCAAACAGGGGATGTTTTCTTAGAGAAGATTATCTTCTAATAAACCCTTCAAACAGATAACAGCTTTCCACATTGTCACTTCATTTTGTTACCGCAGTTTCTACCCCACCTTGTGGGATACCAGATATCATTTTGATATCAATAATTTGGCCTTCTATATTCCTTTTCCTTCATGTGCTTGCGAGGCCCCCGGACAAGCTCGCATACAGGCACGGCCGCTAATCACTGTAATATTCCAAATAAATACAGGCAGGCCAGAAATAGCCGACCCACCGCTTCAGGAAACCTCAAGGCAAGTACTGCCTTATGTATGCACACTACTTACAAGGAACTCCCTGCCCCGAGCAGGCAGCTTGATGAGCTGAATACTCATCTGTCAAGCACTCCAAGTTTGCATAGTGGCTACTCTATTGACAATTCGGTCTTAACTCAATCATGTAAAATACTGACCTTTCAGAGGCTTTGTCTTCAGCCTGAAACTCATTGTTATCCCTGAGAATGGACTAGCCTACGGCCACATTTTCCCCTATAAGAACCCCTGACTTTGAGCACTTCTTTGAATTGTTCGGATTGCTCTTGGCTTCCCTCCCACCTTGCTGTCGCTTTGTTCGGCGAGCCTTCTCCTCAGCTTCACATGCTAAGAAACTCCATTTCCACGAACTTCTTCTTCAGACTACCTGGGCTTCAGGACAGGTGTAGTATTTCCCATACAAAGCCTCCTCTAAAAATCCATCTATCCAACTCCAACCTTTATTTCTATAGTTCTCTGTGTGAGTGTGTTGCATACACTTGTTTGGCTGTATGTTAATAAAAACAACAATTATTAATTACTTCTGTTTGCTCCTTGACTCAGCCTGACCCCGTAGACATTGGGTAAAAGATCTCGCTCTGTTGCTCTGCCTCTCGTATTGCTAGCTTGTGCTCTTTTGACTAATTCCCAACTTTGTAATTTGGAGCGCACTTAGGTGTCCTTCCCAGGACCCCCAGAAATCAGGATAACAATTTGGTTGAGACATAAGAAAGGGCTTTCTGAATGGCTCTATCATGAACGGTCATATCTCAGTGTTTACCTCTTTTTCTATGACTTGATATACGGCAAAAGGGATCTTCTAAAATGTCGTGGAAGTCCTTTGGTGGTCACTGAGGATGATACCATTAAAGGGCATTCATCTAGAGGAAAAGAGCTGGATGCTTCTCTACTTATTCTTCCACTTTCCAGCAGCCGGGGAATTATTGGTGGGGGGCTGCAGTAGAGAGAAAACTTCAGTCACTGCACAATCAGTACAGAATTCTGACCAATGGCCGAAAGGGGGAAAAAGTGAGCTAAGTTGGACCTATACCATTGTAACCCACTAACAGTATGTCAACCTTGGTGTTTTATCTAATGGCATCAAAAATGAAGAGGGTCAGAAGGATTTGATCCATCAGCTACTGCCAGGAATTCCTCCACCACTGCCAAAAAAAAGGGATGAGCTGCTTGCTCTTGCTCTCTCTCTCTCACACACACACAATTATGGAATGATTTTATCCAAATTTGACATTTACATTGATGTCCTGAAGATTTTTCTGAATGTTTGGAACTTATCAGCAAACTTTGGCTTTTTCTAGACAACTTCAAGCTTTGGCCCTTTTTGCATGGAACTTTATCAGAAACAGACTGTAAAGAATGTAGGTCCTATTAGCCAAACCTCTACCTTTTCCAGATGATTAAGTGACATCATCAGCATCAGAGAACTGGGCAAATTTCTAATTTTTCTCATAAAGTATTTCTAAAAGTAGTTGCAAACCATATTGTTTGCATCCAATAGTTTAATAAAATGTACATTGTTTCTTAAATATTTCTCAAGGAGGGAATCAAAGGAAGGAGTGACCAATGGCAAAAACCAGTGATTTCTAGTACAAAAGTACTGTTGAGATACACTAGAGTACTTTTGTACAATTTTGAACTTTTCTGCTTCTCTCTCCCACATTTATATCTCCCATATTTATAATGGTTGACAAAAAAGTTCTTAGGGGGGAGAAAAGGCCTCAAAACCTTGCTTCTTTGACAAAAAATTGATTTTGGTAGCTCAGAGAGGATATCACCCAGCTCTACCTACCTATATTTATATTTATATTTGTTGGCTAAACTTCCTTTTTACTACTATAGCTTGCAATTCCTAATGACAGGTATGATTTCTGCAGGGTGTTGTTTGCTCTGTATTTGTGTGAGAGTGTAAGTGTGAGAGGAGGAGGAGGAAGCATAACCTACCCTCTTTGCCAAAAGAGTAACCATTTCTGCTGATACAATGGAGATGTCAATTCTGGCTGATTGTGTAGGAGATGATTCATCACAAATATCTAATGGTCACCTGCAGTGTAAGATATAAAAGCATAGCTTTTGGAAGTGAAAGGAAAGAATAAATACTCTAAACATTTTTTTGTGAAACTCTTTCATTGATTTCTTTATACGCCTCTGTTTGTATTCATCTGTTCGTCTGTACATCCATCTCTTTATATATTCTATTATCATAAAATGTGTGTCTATAAATAATTTGGCATAGATCACCTATTCAGCACGGGATGCCCTGTGTTCTTTAGCCAAACTTTCCCAGTCATATCTCAACTTTATGAGAAACGGGATCTTTGTCACTACTTTCTCAGCATTTTTTTTCTGGAGGTGAAGAAAGGCAGTATATTAATCATCTAAGAGAATTATTATGCAGTTCCCCCTCTGCTGCCTTCTTTCTGTTGATCTTTTGTGTTTTTCCCCCTGCCTAATTTCTATAAATTACTGTACAGTTTCCCATAAGGTATAATTAAGCAGAATTGCTAAAGTTTTAATTATTGTGTATTATAGATGTTGAAAGCAACATTAGCACTTAGCTTTTTAAAATGTGATAGTATATTTATAAGCAAGCATTTATAAACACATTTACATATAGTTAAGATGAAAAAGGTATTTGAATTGTAGTCATTAGCATTTCTTCAAACATATGGCATACCAGCAGAGGCCATGGGCCATGCCTTCATTAACTGAACACTGTTTCATCAGGATCGCAGCTTCCTGCTGAGCCATCCTGTGGCGTCCCCTTCTGTCCCTGAGGTTTCAGTGACAAGGGACAATATGTCCCCAAGGTGAAAATCTGGGAAATAAAGCAGATTAGCCCTCAGAGGCGTTCTTATGATTATTTAATCACACTTAGAAAAGAACGACACAGTGCTACTGAAGGTTTTTGTTTTTTTTTAGTCTGCCTACCAGAATTCTCTTTTCTGTGTTGGTTTCTTCAGAGAACCATCCATGAGTGCAATGAAAGCAAAGAATGATCGCCGTTTTATGTTGCCCATTATAAGGCTGACCTGTTCAGAATTTTTTAGTGTAATGGGGAGAATGTTGACAGGTATTAGTAAGAGAGCACAAGTCCTTATTGTTCATAAGTTTATAATGGTTTCCCCTACCCACAGCCTCAAACAAAGCACCCCCCCCAAATAAAACAATCCTTAATGAAAGCAGATGAAGGATTTTCACTGATTTGGTTTTTGCTCTCTTTTTTTCTTTAATGGGAAAGGAATAAAAACATCATCCAATAAATGTCACCGCCATGTTTTATTTGTGAATTTCTAGAGTATATAAAGAGAGCTTAATATGACAAGCAAAAGCATTTGTCTTAAGGCATTAGTCTCTTTTCACACCCTGTCTGCCACATACATCATTGTAATACGATACCCTTTGGAATGAAACATATAGACTTTGAGCCATCAGAAAAATGTAGTGCAAAAAAACCAATGCACGTATTTCATTTTTCATGATGATATTTTGAAAAGATGTAATGTTTTTAAGAGGCACTTTCCCTTCAGTATTTTCCTTCACAGCTGTTATTCATTTGGGAACAGGTTACAAAGCAATTGAAATCTGCCAGAGCATAACTCAGAGCTGTTGTGTTTGATTAGAGTGGACACTTACACTTTTCCAAAATTTAAGAGGGAGAGAAGGAGAGATCAAATGCATCAGCAAAAAAGAGGACAAAGGGGTATATAGATTTACAAATCATTGGCATACGCTGACCTGTTTGCATAGGTACAATTTTAGAAGGAATTGCTTGAATTTAAATAGAACTAAAATACAGCTCCCCCAAAGTTAAGAAGACTGTGGTCATGTGATATGTATTCCTTCTAGTCTGCTACTGCATCTTCAAGGCCCTTCCCTCTTCCTTTTCACACATTCAGTAATGATTGTCAATAAAGACAATCTTCACTATCCTCTGTAAAGTAGGACATCCATCATTCTTCTCCACATCTCTCTGTAGTTCTAGCTTCTAGTGAGTATGACATGACTTTCTTGATTTCTGTGGAGTTTCTTGGGAAGAGACCAAATCTAGCACAGAGTTTGAGCTGTAGATGACTGGTGAAGGAGTACACTTAGGTTTGGTCTGGATCTATTTATAGATCTTGTATTTATTTTGAGAGACAGCATGGTATAGTCGTTCATCTTTGGGAGAACAGGGATCAAACACTCGCTCAGTCATGGAACCTATTGGATGAGCCTGGGTACGTCACATTCTCTTGGCCTGAGAAAAAGAGCAATGGCAAACCATCTCTGAATAAATCTTGCCAAAAACAAACAAAGAAGATCAGGTCACCATAGGTTGGAGTAGCTCAAAGGCATTTAACAACAATTTGTTTATTCATTTAGAAAGACCATATCTCCCAGTAGAAGCCTGTCTGAATTTAAAATCATCAAGGAGGGCCTTCTTTTAGATGTGTTCTCTGCTCTCTTTCCATTGGCAGGCAAAAACCTTTTCATTTACCCAGGCCTTTGAGTGTTAAATGTCCATTGCACATGGTCTGTTGTGTTTTTTAGCACTGTTATGTTGCAGCTGCCTTTTTTGTACTGTTTTGAGTTAATTTTATAAATAGAATTGGATATTTAATGGTTTTTAACTTTTGCATTATCCATTATTTTAACTGTATTATATTTGAACATACTGTGCGTTGCTTTGGATGGGATCTAAATTAATAAATAAGTTAATCATGAAGTTACACTTGTATCCTGCCTTAACTCCAATAAATTTATGGGGAAGAAAAAGCTACAATATCACCCTGAACACATTCAGTCTTACTTGATTTTGGAAGATGTGCAGAGTTGGATTTGGTTCCATAGGGCACTAGGGAATACCAGGTACCTCCAGGCATGGCTATAAAAGACTCCTGCTGAAGACTATGGAAAGCCATTGCCCATCAAACTTGATGGTAGTGGGTTAGATGGACCAGGATCCTTACTCATAAAAAGCAGATTCTTATGTTTCTAGCTACATGGTTATCCTTCTCCTGACTTTATTCTTGAAACAATACTATGAAGCAGATTTGGTTGAAAAAGAGTAACTAATTCAAAGTCACCCCTTTTGTTTCATGGCTAAGTGTGGGCCTGAACTTGGATCTTGCAAATTCTGACCTGTCTATACTCTATTTTTGATACATATAGAAACGTATGAAAGGGAAGAAGCCAAATACAAGTTTGGGGAGTAGAAGGAGAGCCAGTGTGGTGTAGAAATTTAAGCATTAGACTATGACCCTGGGAACCAGAGTTTCATTCTCTGCCTGGCCATGGAAACCCATTTCTTGACCCTGGGCATCACACAGGCTCAGCCCCAGAAATCCAATGACAGGTGCTTCTTAGCATCTCTGTAAGTCAGAAATGACTTGAAGGCACACAACAACAAAAAGAACAAAAGTATTATAGGAAAGTAGCTGAAATGGCTGGAGGGACACGGGTTAAGCAGTTGGTAAAAGCCAATTCTTTGGATCAACAACAGAAAATAGATGAAAAAGCTGGAAGCTTTTGAGCAGCTTGAGGTCTGATTCAGATTGCATCCCATACTAAACAGCTATAGCAGTTTTCCATGACTCTATCCTGTGGAATCCTGGGATTTTTAGTTTGCTGAGACATTTAAGATTCTCTTCTTAAAAGCTCTTTAGACCAGGGGAGTGTTTCTGATTTTCCCATCTTTCTTATACCATGGCAGTGACTGGGAGAGCTGAAAGAAAGGATATTTCATGGCTCTTATTAGACAGCAATTGAACAGTCTGGTCCTCTCTGGTCTGGCTGATCTACAGACCTGATCCTGATAGTGAGAGAAAAGGTGCATCTTTACAACTGACTGTTACCTACATCATATTTTGGATAGATTGGCAGAGATGAATAGCTGGAACCAAGCCTAGATGTAGGCTATTTAGAAAGTCATCCTGATCAACAGCAGATGAGAAGAACTGTGGGGAAATGGATAGACTGACAGAGGAGAAAGGTGTATGGTGTGTACGAAATGATAAGTTAGCTGTGCGTGTGTGTAAAATGGATGCATGGTGGTACAACAGCATGAGTTAGTGTGTGACTGTGAAGACAGATGGATGGATGGATGGACGGATGGATAGAGAACAGAGCGGTATCTACTGCTACAATACACCTGTGCCCAATTTTCTCAAGTGTGTATTCTATGTTGCTTCAAGTCACTTTCAGTGACATTTAGAAGTCTATGCAGAGTGGCAGAAAAGCCCCAGAACAGTACATTTAATACCAGTGTGTCATCTAGTAATTTAAACTAACCCAATAGCAAATAATAATGTTACCACCTTTCAATCTTGGATCAGTTTTTGTTGTTGCTGTTGTTTTGCTTTGTGTTTGCAATGCAATTGGCTGTGCCAACATAATGTGGAAATAGTAACAGAAAACTCCAGAATCCTGTATGATCTGTTACATTAATTTTGTGTGTACCTAGCTTTGAAGAAGCATGAAGAAACCCCTTTACTGCATTGCTAAGATGCATAACAGCACACTAGCAAGAGTACCCAGAGGTACACTGGTGCCCATTGTGTGATGCCCACCAATGCACATCACAATTTTGCTGGCTCTGCTATATAGTAACGAAGCAGCAGCCCTCAACTGGATATTGACATTATGAAACTGTGCAATTCTAATTCCCACATACTTAAGTTATCTTAACAAAGATATAAGACCCCAGCAGGATTCTAGCAAATGTTTCTAAGTCTTACTTAAGCATTCTCAAAAAGCAGACTTTATTTCTTTCAAACTTTTCCCAATTCCCTATTTCTCTCTTCAGGTTCTGCAACCTTCCCTGAAATTCTTTCTGTGCTCTTTTGCTCTGCCTTTTTACCATTCAATTCCATCCTCCTTGTGACATCACAAGACTTTGCCTTGTTCCTAGTGGCTGGGTGATTTTGAAAATTGGGTCCAAAAATTTACTTTTCCAAGCTCTTCTCAGCCCTGAAATACACGTCATAGAATCATAGAATAGAGTTGGAAGAGACCACAGGGGCCATCAAGTCAAACCCCCTGCCATGCAGGAACACCCATCAAAGCACTCCCAACAGATGGCCATCCAGCTTCTGTTTAAAAGATGGAGACTCCCTCACGTTCCGAGGCAGCATATTCCACTACCGAACAGCTCTAACTGTCAGGAAGTTCTTCCTGAGGTTCAGGTGGAATCTCTTTAACTGTAGATTGTATCCATTGCTCCTTATTCAGGTCTCTGGAGCAGTAGAAAACAAGCTTGTTCCCTCTTCGATATGACATCCTTTCAAATATTTAAATATGGCTATCATGTCTCCTCTCATCCTTTTCTTCTGCAGAATAAACATACACAGCTCCCCAGGCCACTTCTCATAGGGCATGGTTTCCAGACCCTTCACCATTTTGGTCACCTTCCTCTGGACATGTTCTAGCTTGTCAGTATCCTTCTTGAAATGAGGTGCCCAGAACTGGACATAGTATTCCAGATGAGGTCTGATCAAAGCAGAATAGAGCTGTACGATTACTTTCCTTGATCTAGACACCACTGATGCAACAAAGAATCACGTTGGCTTTCTTTACTGCCGCATCACACTGCTGTCTCATGTTCAGCTTGTGGTCCACTAAGACTCCCAGATCCCTTTCACACATACAGTTGTCCAGCCATGTGTTCCCCATCCTATATTTGTGCATTTCATTTTTTTTTTTTTACCTAGATGTAGGACCTTACATTTTTCTCTGTTGAAATTCATTTTGTTAGCCTTGGCCCAGCTCTACAATCTGTCAGGTCATTTTGAATTTTGATTCTGTCCTCTAGGGTATCAGAAACCCCTCCCAATTTGGTATCATCTGCAAATTTGATCAGCATACTCTCTATTCCTTTATCCAAATCACTGAATAGCACTGGGCCCAGGACAGAACCCCGTGGCACCTCACTAGTCACTTCTCTTCAGGATGAAAAGAAGTCATTGGTGAGCACCCTTTGGGTTTGGTCAGTCAATCAATTACAAATCCATCTAACAGTAGCACTGTCTAGTCCATATTTTACTAACTTCTTGTAAGAATATCACAAGGAACTTTGTCAAAGGTCTTACTGAACTCAAGAAATGTTATTTCCACAGCATTCCCTTCAACTATCAAGCTCATAATTCTATCATAAAAACTTGATGAACTTGAATCAGTTGCTATCTCTCAGCCTAACCTATCTCACAAAACGTAGCAAAGATAAAACAGGGTGCAAAAATATGCATATTGTCTTGAGGTCCAAAGAAGAAAGTGGGGTGTATATAAATTTTAAAATATACATTTTAATTATTTGGGGGATAAATGCCCTCTCTTGAGTTACTCTCTGGAGTTACAATGTGTCACTGAATGTGCAAAATATAAATATTGGATTAATTTTTTTTAACCATATACAATCAATAGTCTTCTAGTACTCACTCAGTGCTGGAATCAAAGATGCCGAGCCAAAGGGCCCACAGCATTTGCAAACTATAGCATTTGCAATGCATCTTCAAAGATAATGTCAATATTTATAGAGTTTTATATAGATTCCATGCTTCTCTACAAGGGCAACCTTCTGTTTGCAATATACCAACAAGGAACAGTAGGCTAGCACAGGCAGATATTTACTTTTGGGAATTCCCTCTGGGCATTTTTTTTCCTTTGGTTAAAAAGCTTGCTTTATGCACACAGAATCACAAATCCCTAGAAATGTACCATGCTTCTATTGCCAGCTGAGTTCTTCCAAGCAAAGATGACATCAGCCATCTGTCATGTTGTACTAATCCTAGGAAGGAGAGCCAACTGTAGAGAGAATAAATACCTTTTATATCTATTAGCCAAATATTTACATTAAAAATGAAATGATTAGAATCTCACCAGACAAGCTGATGATTCCCTCTGAGTAAGCTATACAATCAGAATGTATTTGTAAATGTGGTTTTAATCACTTTAAACGGCCTAAACAACTAGCATATTTTCAAATACATGTCGCCCTTGATTTTTTAAACAACAAAAACCCTCCTTCAGATTATGAATCCACCAAATTTGATATATACACACCTTTTTTAAAAAAAGATCTTCATAGTTATGCAGAAAAGTAATGATCTGGGACATCAGTTGGGGTCAGGCAACTAGGAATCAATGCTTGAGGAAGAGCAGAACTTAGAAAAGTTAGTCTTTTGGCCACCTTCCACAATCTTACAGCCAACAGTCCTAGTGGCTATGCAGGCTGGAGGAATTCTGTTTTGTAGTCCAAAAAAATATTGTTTTAGTCTCTGGGAAGTAGGGAGAAGTGTGGAAGTGGATGTTTTATGCATGGAAAGGGAGAAGTAGATATTGTTTCTGTCCTTTAAGTTTTAAAGTTTTTCCCATGATCATAAGAACTAGAAATGGGTGCTTTTTTAAAAAATGTTTTTCTTTTTTTTAAAAAAATAAGTTTTTTGACACATTCATCTTTTTTCCTAGTCATCACATGCACCCTCTTTCACTTAAACTGAAAAGTGATATGCAGAAAAAACTAAGAGGGAGATTTCTGGCTCTACAGATGTGCCATCCTTGGCCATTTCCACACTTAGACTGTTATAGCGCTATTATTCCACTTGCAACATCCTATGGAACCCTGGGGTTTGCAGTTTTGGGAGGGGCCACGTGGCCCCTCCTGAAATTGCAAACCCCAGGATTCCATAGGATGTTGCAAGTGGAATAATACCGCTATAACAGTCTAGTGCGGAAATGGCCCTTGTCTCATGAGCTCAACTTTTCCTGGTGGCAAAGAGTTCCTGCTAGATCACTGTATGTGGTGTCTTGTTTCAAAACATGCTGCCATGGATGGTGATGTCTCAGGCATTTAGTTAGTGACACTCTTGCATAGCAATTTCCTGTTTCTATAGCTTTTTGATCTGATCCAGCAGAGTTCTTCTTATGTTCTTAAGGAATTCAATCGGTTTTACTAAACAGACCAACAAATACAGAGGTCTTAGCAGCACTCTGTTAAATGACACTGATGTATCCTTTATCAGTTCAATAAGCTTCAGACAAAACCCACAATTATTAATTTGTAATAGCGGTTCATCTGAGGACTGCCTCAGTCTGAACACTGATCAGTGAAATTTGTAATGTCGTTACATTCCACAGGTACCAATGAATCATATATGTCTATCTCTGTCTCTTGCCCTGTCATTCCCAATATTAAATCAGTTTTGACTTCCAGCTACTATTTCATGTCATAATCACCTTTGATTTCTAACTTGGCAGTCACACAGCACTGGGATAGCAACAGAATACCTGGCCAGAGTGAATCCAGTGCTTTGAAAGGGGTGGAGGATGATTCATTTTTTTCTTTCCTCACTCTGTTGAGGATTGCTAACATAGGGTCAAACTATATGAGTATGGTCAGCACAGTTTTACATAAATTGCTCCCTCAAGTGATGAAAGGTGTCTGTTTATCATAGCACATGCTTTTCTCTACCAGCATTTAGTCTGCTTTGTTTTGTGCTTAGTCATTGGAAGATAAACAAAAAATTAATTTGCACCTATGATTGCCTATCTCCTACTGATGGAAGAAAAAATGGTATTATTCACAGGGGATAAGTCTGTAATTCTACTGGAACTTATCTGTCAATACTGAAATCAGCTGGAGATACTTCTGAAGAGACAAAACAGCAAACATAAAGTGAACTGAATGGCCTGAAGGCAGGTGATATTTAGGATGTAAATCCTTGCCTACGTTCTTCTCATGTGCAAAAACAGAAATCTTTTTTCCCCTTCTTGTATGGAAGAAGGCAAGACATTTTCTTCTAGTATCAACAAGATATACATAGCAAAGAAGTGTGTCTGTGTGTTTGTGTGCAAATTATGTAAATTCTAAATTGTGCAAACTGCACACAACTACAGTGGATGGATTTTTAAAAATTAGAGGCATCCAATGACTTGGTTTGTGTATTTTTGGCCTGTCAGCCAGTCTCTTCATGCTTGTTGTATAAATATTTAGCCCAAAAGAAAAGGTGCTAGCATTTTGTAGAGACAATTTGAAGAAATTGTTGAAATTTCAACAGGCAAAAAGTGCACTTTTTCTCATCCTCATGCTGGAGGCAAGAAATCTCATGGAGATCACTTATCTTCCAACGGTCCCAATTTAGCAGGGACAGTCCTGACTGATCCTCTGTCATCCCACTTTTTCAGCTGCTCCTCTCACTTTCCCCCTTCCTTTAAAGTGTAAAAGTAGTTTGCAATCAATTAACTCAGCAGGGAGACAGGAGACAAGGGGAAGAATCTTGCCCTTCCCAGTAGGTTCAAGCAAAAGCAAACTGTGGCAGCACCTCCTAGCTTGTGTGTTCTTTCTCTATAATACAGGAGCCCTCCACATTTGTGAAGGCTTGGGGAACAGAACCCTTGCAAAAGTGGAAAACCATGAACAACTGCCCCCCAGAGCTCCCCTCTCCCATTCCTTTGGCTCTGGCCCTGGTGTTTAGAGGGGGTGGAGAAAAAAGACAAGGTAAAGGACTTACCACTACTTTCTCCTCAGAGGGAGAAGAGCAATATCCTTTTGTTCTTAATAGTTAATGTGTTTTAGGGGTTTTTAGATGGGTTGGTGGGTGGGGAGGATAGGTTATGTTTTAATTGCTTTTAATGTATTTGATGTACTGTTGTAGTACCGCCTCGATCCGTCGGGAGAGGCGGGATATAAATAAATTTGATGATGATGATGATGATGATGATGATGTTCCAGTTACTTCCAGTGGTCATCTTGAAAAAGGAGGAGCAAAGAAAGCACCTGACCAATCAGTGGCCATTACACAGCAGAATGTGCAGTCACGTGGCAGAGAGGACATACCTTCAGCAGTGGGGGGGGGGCTTTGCTCACCCAAAAGGAAAAACAAATCCATTTTAAACACAAGCCTGGGGTGAGGAATGCAAGGGAATGGGAGGAGGAAAATGGTGGGGGGAGGAGGGAAGCACATGAGTCATGAATAATCAAATTTGCAAAGGTCAAGCACACAAATGTGGAGAGAGGACTGTAGTTTTTGCTATCTTGACCCCACTCTGCGGTTGCTTGGTCACATGTGTCCTAGTATTCATCTGTGAAATGGTAAAGGATATAGAATAAGCAACTTCTTGACAAGGTTTCTCAGTGTTCATGGATTCTTTCCTTACCATTTTATTCTTACAGCGACCCTGCAAGTCTACATGTTTCACTGAGAAATGTTGTAAAATGTTTCTCCATACTGGGTGATATTATAAGCATGTTTGCACTATTTTGTCAATTTTTCACATTTCAGGACTTTTTTTGCCAAAGAAAACAAGACAAAAAGACCTGAGTGCAAAATTGGAATTAATGCACCTATACACACGTTTATTTTAAAATTCATACATTGTCACAGAAAACTGTTGCATACAAAATACAATGATTTCTGTGTAAAAAATTCTCTCCTATTTTGCACAAACTTTTTTTTGGGAGTGGGCAAAAGAAGTCTGACAGCGAAAAAGATCTCATGGGGTCCACTATTTTCTTTACAAGGCATTGAAGATAAGGAAAATGGTATCCTTACATTGCCACACAGAATCCTGAGAAAGCAGTGCCAGGAGCGGTAATTCAAAAAAAGAACTTTGCTGAACTCCAGTTAAAATTGCTGTTTTTTTCTTTTTCATTGATATGTTTATATTGTTTCCCATGTTTAATTATATTTGTTTTTACCTGAATGCCACCCTTCAAAAAACAAGGACAGTCACACTTCAAGAAAGCACAACTTAGAGCAGAATTGTGACCCCCTGAAAGCAATATCCTCTAGATTTTTTTAATGGACAGAGGTGTAGAAATTATTATTTTTTCCACTGAAAGGCTCCAAGAGCCATAAAATAACACCAAGGGCTGCATGTGGCCCTCACGTCACTTGATTTGCACTCCTGCTCTACCTTATTCACAGGCCTGAAATGTCGGTACAGCAGACTTTTAAAATCCCATACCAAATAAGGTTCCTGAGGCCCTATTATCTTTCTTATTTCCTTCCAAGGGAAAGTCAGGCAATTTGCCTTGGGACACCTGAGGTGACAATGTAGTTCTGGAGAGAAACTTTGGGTGTAATTCAGTTGTGTTCTTATGTTGTTACCCTAAGTTGCTGATAGCAGTTGTGATCCCAATGATCCAGAAGTAGCTTTCTTGAGGCTTTCTAGTGGCTGTAGCTGTGGACTTGGAGCAACTGTTTCATTGCAGTCTCATTTTTGACCAATGTGAGAGGGGGTTGGATTTTTTTTAATCCATATAAGGGGGTATTGGGAGTTTCTCTGTTGCAAAACCACTGTACTTTATGGTAGGTGTGATCCATTTTTGGTGGAAAAAAAGCCAGCTGAATTTCTGCATCATCAACATAACTACCACAAAGCTCCAAGAATATCTGATCTTGCCACCCCCAAAAAGTCTACCTCTGCAGCCTAGAAGCACCTTGAATGAAGCATTTCTGGGGCACTGGAAAACAACTGATGTCTGTAATGCTCTCCAAGTCATGGGGCATATCAAAAATAGGCAGCTGGAGAGACCCTTTGTGGTTCTGCCACAACTGCTTGGCTCAATTATCCACAGCTGGGAGAGCACTTCTTCTGTATCTCAGAAGTGCTTTGATTGGGTTGGTGCCAGGCTACAAATGTAGGTTTTTGGTGTCACAAAGGAAGGCTTTTTGGCACCACAAAGTTAGGTTTTTGGTTGTTCACATGAATCCGCAGCTGTTATAAGATCATACACCCAGCTCATGCAACTCCTGAATAGAATGCCAGCCAACATTTCTTTTTTAAAATTTGGGTAAGGAGTCTGAGAGCTGTAGGAGGGTTTTGGAGGGACTTCAGAACCACAAAACAGGGGCTTCAGGAGCTTTATTTTCCCCATCCCTGTCCTACAGGGAAGAGTCAGCTGGGCCCCTCTTCAGTTGTCTTTCTCAAACAGAAATGTATCACTTTTCCTTCATTTTTATGTTTAAAACCTCAAGGACGTTTTGCTAAATTTATTTTTTAAAAAACGCTGAGGAATTTGGAATGTCTTTCTCAAAAAGCAAGCCAAAATTAAAATTCACCCATTCTTTATTTATATTCATTTGTTGTTGTGTTCCTTTAAGTTGTTTCTGACTTAGCCAATCCTAAGATGAACCTATCATGGGATGTTCTGGGGCTGAGACTGTGTGACACACCCAAGATCACTTAGTGGGTTTCCATGGCCAAGCAGGGAACTGAATCCTGGTCTCCAGGGTCATAGCCCAGCACTCAAACCACTATACCATCCTGCGTCTCATTATATTCATTAGCTCTTTTGAAATCTTTCTTTGTTTTTCCTGACCCCAAGGAGGTGTTCATGGATTCTTTCCTTACCATTTTATTCTTACAGCGACCCTGCAAGGTAGGTCAGGCTGAGAGAATGATAATCCAAGGGTACATAGCAACCTTTATGGTTCAGTGGATATTTCTCATCTGAGTCTAATCTCAAGGCTCTAATCTCAATGAAACAGGAGAACTGGACCACCTTGAGATTTGAAACTGAAATAAAAAGGCTTGTTGATTCCGAGCATGTCATTCACAGGCGGTTCAGAACATATGAATGGCAGCTGCAAAGTGAGGCAACAGAAAATCTTCTCCCAAATGCCATCTGTTCAGCCTTCCCAGAAAGAAACTGCTGTGAAACTACAGTATGAATTACAAAATAAGTTGCTTCATGCCAACTCTTTTAGTCTAAATACATGCTTTTCATGCAAACGCAGTAGAAATACTTGGAAAAGACTCAGTGGAGTGCACGTACCTTTATGCTGCACGAGGCCAGTGGAGACTTTTGCCCAACTCATATAGCAAAGCTTGTGAAACTATTAGGAATCAGACATAATAGTGAAAGATGAGGACGCCTGCAAAATATAATCATTCTTTTTAAAAGGCCTCCATGGGGGTGAGGGTAAGGAATTAGCCGAGAACTGTTTAGAATAAACACAGACATATTTATAAAACAAAACCACGTTGATACTGCTCTATATAACCAAGTGTCAACATAGATACAATCATATTACCCAGGAACATGGGAACTTGAACTGATATAAACTTAAATAACATTCCTAACATCCCTAGGCAGACGTCTCCAAAATAAAGCAGAAGACAGATTTAAATAGGTTCTTGCTTGCTGGCTGGCTTCCTTCTTTTGTGAACAAAATACCATCACTACTACTCTCTCACTGTGTATTCATTTTAAAGTACCCTGTCAATTTATGGCCACCTCATTAACTTCATAGGGTTTTCTTAGGCTAGGAGAGTTCAGAGGTGAATTGCCATTACTTCCATCTGAAATATAGGCTACAGCAGCTGATATTTCTTGGCATTTCCCCATTCAAGTACTAACCCAGACTGACCCTGCTTAGCTTCCAAAATCAGACAGGAACTGGTACCTTCATAGCCTACCATAAGTGCCACTGAGGTCATTTTTCTTATTCTTTTGATGCACCTACAGAAATAAACTGATCAGTGCCACTAAGATCACTTTATTCCTGTAGGTGAATCAAACAAATAAAGAAAACAATCTTCCAGAATACAAATGAAGAAGCTTCACACACAAGCTCTGTGAAAGATCAGGGTGAGGGAAAGCTTAGCTAGAACTGGTTTTATGTTTTTTTTTTAAACAGATGACTCTTGAATTGTAACTTTTAAACATTCAAGCTGTTTTTGGATTCTACTAGTACAGTGCCTTGCACATCTGCATCTTGTTGCATTCCATATGTACTTGATCAATAGCATTGTGGATAGTCATGAGTTTCTATGGTCTAATGATAGAGTGGTACTGCAGATTTGTATATGCAATTTGATTTCAGTCATTTTTGCAGTATTATTTCATTTATTATTTTTCATATTCATATACTGAAATTAGTTTGCAATCTTATGATCCCTAGGAAGACATACTGAGAGCCACAGGAGATATTTTTTTTTGAAAGTGAAGAAACAGAGATTCATGGTTGAAGAGGGGAATTCTGACTTTGTAATTGTCCATTCAGTGAACTTGGAAAAGTCCAGGGAAGGTTCATATATGAACTGCAGTATGAACTTCAGTGCTGAGAAAGGGGAAAGAAATCACACTAAGGATATGAACAATTCACAACTCTCCTGGTCTCCAGATATGCTTCCCTCTCAAATGAGTGCCTAGCTGGACTTATGTATTCATAACTCTTTGGTATTCATGTTTATAATTATTTGATTACAAATGTCTCCCCAACTTGCTTTAACAGCCAGCAACCACAATAGGTGATGGACTGCTGTTCTGCTGCCAATCATAGTGCTGTAGAATGACCTTTCCAGCCTCTTCCCTACCAGCGAGTTGGACATTTCAATTAAAATGGGGGAGACAAGGGGTCTCTGGAGGCCTCAATATGTTTCTTTGAAAGCCACATTTGACCAATTGGCTGAACTTTCCCCACCCTTCCATCATCATCATCATCATCATCATCATCATCATCATCATCATCATCATCAATGGGACTAATGGATGACCAGATAAATAAGAATTTTGTCAGAATTATACAATACATGGCAAGCACAGTTGGGTATACTCTGCTCTCAGAAATGGGGAGATCCTATGATGCTATCTCAAGAAGTTTGAGTAATGAAGCTGTTGGACATGGCTGAGATGGACAAGTTGATCACCTTGATTGAAAAAGGATCTCTGAATGAGTTAAGAAACATGGAGAGAAGGTGATAGTACTTCTAAAAGTTATGGGAGGAAGAGAGGAAGTCAACAGCTGGGTTTGAATAATATAGCTAGATAAATTATCGTAGAACATTATATTCTTTTTATATTGTAGCTCTACTACATTTAACAAAGTAAAAGGGTAGTTATAGTATAAGTATAAAGTTTGTTTGATTTTTATGCAATCAGTTTTGTAGGTTAAGATTAATGATTATATAGTTACAAGTACTTTATGGAACTTTGAAGAGGTATACTAAGTAATCATCAACAACCATTTTCTGAGGAGTCAGAAGACATCTCACTGCCCTTTTTTACCCCTTTGGTGTTTATGTGTTAATTTATTTAGACAGTTTTATCTCTGTATTTTTTTACTTATATGTTGTTTTATGTATTTTTTAACAAGAACTGTTCTGATAAAAATATATATTTGTTTAAAAAAGAAAATCGGCCTCTATTTTCACAATGGGAAATAATTTCAGAAAGAGGAGTATTTTCAGGAATCAGAGAGAAAGGGAGCTCTGGCCCAGCATTAATCTGTTTGCATGGCTTTATTGCTGATTTAAGCACAGGTGGAAGAAAAGCACCTGCCTTGTCCAGAAGCACTTGCCTTGCTCATTGTTGTTTGCTCTAGGGCTCTAGTGAGGTGGGAAAAACAGGTGTGCATCAAAAGTGGAGGCTGCTCTGATTTCACAGCTGCTATCTGAAGCAGGGTTGCCCAACTCTTCTCATGTGATAACCTTTCTAAATTATTTTCCAGGCAAAGCTTCTATGATTGAACAATGCTTGGAAGCTCTTTTTTTTTTAACTTTAAATGTAATGATACAACAGAATTACTATGACATTTGGAAAGGAATGTGGGAAAATACTGTCCTCTATTTTTTAAATGAATGTATGATGGAAACACTGCTCTGTTGCATTCAGGCAAAATGAACATAGCATCCCCTTTAGCCAGGGTGTCATGACTGAATAGCATAACAGGGCAGTAGACGCTTCATTTTTTAAAAAATAGCATATTTATTTCCAGGGAGAAGTGCTTGCATGATTTCTTCCTCAAGTTCTAAACTGACTTGACTAGTCTTGGACGCTATGATGGAGGGAGAGAGTTATTGTTCTGTTTCAGCAGCTAAACATCTTGAGCATACCTGACCTTTAGTATAACCCAGTGCCCATCTTCTTTCCTTATTCTTTCCCTTAGACTAGAAGAAATCTTGTGCAGGCTTATGGTAAGAACGCTGCCACAGAACCATGCATGATCAAGGAAACAAACTGGCAGAATCTGAATTTCATACTCTGGTTTCAAAAGATAAAGACATTTGGCATCCAGGTTTCTTATTTATTACTAGTAATGTAGACTGAGAATGAGACCCAGATGAAAACTAGACAGAAGATCTTGTGACAGCAGTAAACTTTATATAACCAAACAGTTACTTCGCAGCAGGGAACAAGAAATGTGAAGTGATATAATTTAATTTGGGTGATAACCCAAATACCAGAAGAACTGTTGTAGTGTTATTGCTTAGTAGTATAAATAGTTTCATTAAATGAGGGATGTCAGAAGCGAGATCTGCGGTGTGGATATGAGACTAACATTTTGCTTGGCAGGTGAAACATGTCTGATCCATGCTCCCATTTACAAGAAGCATCTGTTCTGTTTAGAAGCCTTCTGTGATCTTTAACAGGTTTAACAGCGGAACATTACTTTGGAACTATGCTAGGCTGTTGATTATTTTTACATTAAAAGACCATTTGAACTTTTTGTTTAAGTCAATAACAGCTTGATAGGCAAAACACTTAAGTTAAGGTACCTGCTTTCTGCTGGTTGAATCCCACTGAAGTTAATGGGAAATAGCAGCTGGATCTTATGTTACTGCTGCTTACCTGGCTATATTGGAAAAAATGGAGGTGAGTGCTATTGGAGTTAAATAGGTAACATCTGTTAAACAAATGGATAGGGCCGGGTCTCCTCTTATGTGCAGTGAGGCAGCTCTCTTGATCAACATATTTTAGTTATCATGAAAGGATAGGAAATTGTTAACTATTTAATTTCTTATTATTGTGCTTTTACAGTTAGGTTAGGTGGGGGAAAGGTACTTGTGGGATGTTCTTTTTCAATTACCAACATAATCTTACTGGTTTAGGGTACTTCATATGTTGGGAGCATCTTTGCTATTCTGATTTAGGGATTCCCCTTCCCCTGGTGTGTATGTATTGGGTGTGTGTGTGTGTGTGTGTAAAGATTTCTTTTTTGACCTGCAAAATCTGTCCTTTTCCCAAGCTTGCTCTTGTACACAGATATTGTCATTTTCACTATGTAAGCATCCATGCTTAGAGAATGAGTTCACTATTAGTACATATATGATCATTGATGCTAAGACACCAACATTTGGGCTTGACAACCGGGTTATAAACAACCTGAACTAAATATAAGGGAATTAGTTGTTGTTCATTCAGTTCTCTGAAGATGTTCCTTTATGGCAATCCTGCCATATTAATATCTGTTCTAAAATATCAATGTTGGGCAAATATTATACAAGTAGTGTGGTGAACTGGTTATATTCCTGGGCATATTAAATGGTTACCGTAAGCACTGAGATAAATGCTGTCTTGCAAACAGCTTGTGTTTCTTCTTTGCATTACTTATATACTTTACCTTTTCTTCTTTGCATTACTTATGTACTTTACCTTTTCCCTGAGGAGCAACCTATATAGTTCCTCTTCATTATTTTGCCCTAAAAATAACACTAAGGGCTAACAGCAAGATAATGGCTGGCTAAAACTCACCCAACAGGTACTATAGAGGCTTGGGGAACTTCAGTATCCCCAGGCCTAATCCAACAGCCCAGTTACTACATTACACTCTCAGTGGATGTCACAGAAACTCAGTCAATGGTTTGCAGATTGGGATGGGACTGTGTGGACAAGTAACATAATGCTGGAGAAGAAAGGCAAATAATGCAATTTAGAGAGCCAATTCAAGAGTTCACATTGTTACATGTGTGCACTCCAGTTGCAAGGAGTGAGATATTTGAGCAGTTCTAGCTTTTATCCAGATTTCAGTTTCCTTTGAAGAAAGTCACTAGAGCTAATGGCATTTCTGTGATGTAAAGGTGATGTACTGGTGTGTGTGTGTGTGTATGTGTGTGTGTGTACTAAGCATAGGGCTGAATTCAAAATTGTTCACATGCCAACTGATTTCTATTCCCCATGAAATTTCCATTGCACCATTGCATTTCCCATACAAGCCCACTGCCATTTTCAATCATAGTTCCAACACAGAATAACTTCCTTCTGTCTGCAGACTGGGCTCACTCTTTCCCCTTGTCTAGGAAGAGGGGATACAGAAAAAAAGAAGTAATTTTAACTCATCACCTTGCTTCCACAGAAACACATCCTTATCTGAGGACACCCACAGTGACAGCCTACTAACTTCAGCTGAAAACTGAAAACTTGTCCATTTTGATATCACTATGGTTCTCCAAGTTCTCCTGTATTTTTCTTCCCAACATTGTTTTGTACCGAGTTATGAGGGCTAGGGGAGCAGGGGGCTGCATGGTAATTTATTTCTCTTTAAATGCATAAGTCTTAACCCAAGTATTGACACATTGTTTCCATACTGACTCAAGTTTGTTTGTGCATTTTGTACACTCACATTTTGAAACTGTTGTTTTTGTGAGTACCTCATTCTACCAAAATACCCCGTAAGACTTCCCAGTGTATGAATTCTCAAGTGGGGTGTAGGGGCTGTGCTGCTTATAATGAATCTGGACAGGTTATGAAAAGGCTTTTCTTGAGATCATGGAATCCAGCAAAATTTGAATCCATCCCTAAATGAGGATTAGAGTTGGAAGGGATCTTGGGTCCCTTTGTAATCGGAGGTTCTGGCTATAAGGATAGTTTCTTCAGAACAATCCCTTAATTACGAATACTATGGGATTTGTGGGTTGTGTTTCTGCCTTTCCCCTACCACTCTTTAATTACTCTTTTTAGAGGACTATAGTTAGGCTTAATAGGTTAAGAAATGAAATATTTTTTTCCACGAGGGAAACCTTTCACGTGAGTGACTAAGATTTTTG
Source organism: Ctenosaura bakeri (assembly GCA_948474755.1). Taxonomy (NCBI): domain Eukaryota; kingdom Metazoa; phylum Chordata; class Lepidosauria; order Squamata; family Iguanidae; genus Ctenosaura; species Ctenosaura bakeri. The sequence goes on along the minus strand of CAOLHI010000231.1, from coordinate 459,614 downwards.
TCATCTAGAGTTTTGCCAAATACAGGAAACTGTGGATAACTACCTAGAAGCAAGCCTGAATATTAAACCATGGTTTGATGTTGGCTTAACAGCCTGCTTTGTTCCAAAGCTGTTAGATATCTTTTTCTGATGAATCAGGAAACTATAGTTAATAGAAAAGCTTCATGGCCTGGTTACTTATTCAGTAAAAAAGGGAACAAAGGAGCAATCTGTGTAGGCAATAGAAATATTTTTATCTCAACATATTGAGTCAAGAGATTATCATTTGGATTCTCTGTTACTTTACAGCAATATGTCTAAAGTAATGAGTATCTCAGAAAGTCAATTTTGCAGACCAGCCATTATGTAATTCTTTTGTGTTTCTCATCCACCCAGCCCTGGCTGTTCCCAAAGCAAAACAACAATCACTTTGACAGATCTGAGCAAAATGCAACCTTCCCTCATCGTGTGTGTGTGTACATACAGATACACATTTGGTATTAATTTGCTCTCCTGAATCAAACTCAACATTTGGGCAAAGACCCACAATAAACACAAATGTGTTCTATATAAGCGTACTCTCAAACTTTGCAGCCAATTTTAGCGGCAATCCAAATGCCAAAAAGCTCTTTCTCGTAGTCAGAGACAGACTGTGGTTTAATTCTGTGACATATCCCTGACGTTACCCTCACATATCCTCCCTGCAAATGTAAACATTAGCTATTGCTATACGCTGATTTCATTTTAACCTGAACTGTATTTACTATACCTAAGGACAATTCGCATAGAGCAAAGAGCCCCAATATTTGTATTTTAGAATAAATATTATGAATCTCTCCCTCTCAGGGGAAGAAAATGTTTAGATAACCTGCCTTTCACATCGGAAAGCTGGCTGTACTTTCCAGTACTGAAACACTGCTGCATATAAAAGTGCAATGCCTCCTAGCCATAGTTAAAAGATGCCCTTATTTCTTTGCAAAGGGTAGAACGTATGGAAGCTGTAAATAAATTATGATTGCCAAAGATCTGAGGAATTTTTACACAAGACCAAAGCTGCTTAAGCTCAAGCTTTGATACAAGCCTGTTAATAATTCAGGGCAATGGTAATCATCACAATTCTAAAATTCCTAACAATTGAATTGCCCTTTGGGGGTATTAGCAGATGATTAACAATTGTTTTAAGTCTTTACTGACTGACCTCTCTGGAGGTAGCATAAGGTATAAGTGTATTATTTAAGAAGGAAGTAGAACATCTATCTCTGATTAAAGAGGGCCGGTAAATCTTCGAGCACAGAACCTTGTTTTGCTGTCAGCTGCCATTTGAGAACAAGACCGTGGATCAGATGTGTATGGAAAGACTTGTATTTTATTGAATGAGACCAACAGGTTCATTCAGAATTTCCTGTTCACTTATGGGTCCAGGCTTATTTATTTAACTTAGAGCATTTTTATTCCCACTCTTCACACAGAGAAAAAAGACTCTCAGAACAGGTTATGTTATGATAATTAAAACAGTATGATCCCTGCTCAGAGATTTATACAAGGAAAAACAGATGGGAGGGAAGAAGAAGAAGTTATTATTAAGACACTACCACTATTGTAGTTCTAGTAATAATACTGCTGGTGGTAGCAACAGTAGCAGTAGGCTTCTGTGCAGCTGTTCTTTGTGTGGTCTGAATAGACAATATTCAGTTATATGTGGTTATATTGCTCCTGCTAAGCAAATCTAAGTCTGTCCAGTGCCTAGATGGGAGATCAGCTGGGAAGCATACACATTCCATTGGGTTTCATTTGTAATTTGGGCATAGCAGGAGATGGCATGGCTCATTAGAAAAGACAATAATGTTCAGTGTAGTTGAAGGCAGTTCAAAAGGAGGAAGACCATAGAGAAAACCCATCACATTTATTAGCATATTTGTACAAAAAAATGTTACACCAAGAATGCGAGGAGGAGACAGTTAAAGCAGTAATGATACAATGGACACAAAACGTTGGACACTCAGTACAGTTAGAACGGTGGGAACAGAGTTGGCAACGTACACAGAAATTCACTGCTGCCCAAAACTTAAAAGAAAACTACTATAAACTATTTCACAGATGGTACATCACACCAGAAAAATTAAAGATAATTTACAAGACAGGTACAGGTCAATGTTGGAAATGTCAAGAAAACTCTGGCACGCTATTTCACATGTGGTGGTCATGTCCCAGAGCACAAAAATATTGGAAAGAAATAAATAAGAAAATAAGTTCAATTTTGAAGATCCAATTTGGGATGACACCTGAATTTTACTTGTTAAATATGACACATATACTAGACAGAATGTCAGCTAAGAGATATTGGAGAATCATACTGTACATGGTGACGATGGCCCGTATTGAATATGCATGACTTTGGAAAAATGAAACTACACCCACAACTGAACAGTGGTGGACAACTTTTATGGAAAACAGAAATGCGGATATACTCACACAAAGATTGAAAGGGAAATCAGAGGAGGATATTAACAAAGAGTGGAAGATTGTTACAGATTTGAGTTGGGGGTAAACAGAGGGAAATGCATTTTTCATGATAACAAGTATTGTACAGTTAACAGTCAATGAAATACCATGTAACAAGTAAAGTAGAGATATATAGCAGGAACTAACAAACCATAGATATTAATATTTTATGGTGCTATGTGATATAATAAATAGAGGGAATATCAATAATTGTAATCCAGAAAGGAAAGGAAGAAGCAAAAAATATTACATGTAAACACTGCAGTGATTACTGTTTGTTTTATTTGTTGAAATTTGAATAAAATTATTTTTTTTTAAAAAAAAGGAGGAAGACCATAACATAGATGGATTGACTCAGTCAAGGAAGCCATGATCCTTGGTTTGTAAGACTAGGGCTGTTAAAAATATGGTGTCTTGAAGATCTCCCATTCATAGGGTCACCATAATTCAAAACTGACTTGACAGTAAGTAACAACAATAAAAAGTTACCTACTCATGCACTAAATTTTGTTCAGTTAGAATCAAAACTGCAGAAATTTCTGAGCTAGGAATTTCTGAGCCCCAAGCATGGGTCATTCACAGAGATTCTGATTAGAGGCTTTGACAGAAGTGTTTTTTTTTTCTCCACAGCCTCTGGACTAGATTGGTGCATGGAAGGATAGAAGTTGCAAGAAACTAGATTGTCACCTGCCAAACAGCAGCAACTTCACATTCCCAATCTTCCATAGAAATCTTGACTAGAAGCTGTGGAAAGACATTTCCGTGTCCTGCCCCCATTCTCCCCACACTGGTTTGATAGCTAACACTTCTTTTCAAAGCCTCTAGTCAAGATTTCTGTGAAAGACAGGTGGAATTGTGGATGTTTAACAGCTGACAATCTAGTTTTTGCTTTTCCTGCAACTTCCCTCTTTCCAAGCGTCTGTCATTCACAAAATTCCTGACTAGAGGCTGTGAAAAGACTATTCAGTTCCCTCCCTAGGTGCTTTGGATAGATAAAATGTCTGTTTCCACAGCCTCTTGTCCAGATTGGGGCTTGGAGAGAAGGAAGTTGCTGGAAAAGGAGAGACTAGATCATCAACTGCCAAATATCTACAACTTCTTCCTCTCGGCACAGTTCCTCCAAATCTCCCCCTCCCGGTCTTTCACAGAAACTCTGGCTAGAGGATGCAGGTCTTTCTGTCCTACACTGTTATAGTGCTATTATTCCACTTTCAACATCCTGCAGAATTCGGGGTTTGTAGTTTACTGAGTTCAAAGAGCTCTCTGGCTCAGAATTCTAAATGACCCTCCCTAAACTAGAAACCTCAAGATTCCATAGGATGTTGAAAATGGATTAATAGCACTGTAACAATGTAGTGCAGAAATGGCCTGTAGATCTCAAATGAATGCTGTCAACTTTCTGGCAACTCCTTTCTTCCAACTCAGCCCCCAACTGTAATGTCTTTTTACAGCTGATGATTTCTGCACGACTTTCGGGCTGGGGAGAAAAAGGGATGGAAAGCTGTGGAAAAACAGTACCCCGTACAAGTCAGTTGCAAAAACTGAGTACTTTTCCACGAAAGCTGCGTAGTTTCCAGAGAGAGCTGTGCAGCTTCCTGTCATCTTGTGAAGGAAAAAAACAAAAAACAAAACCCTCTCCTCCCAGCATGGGAATCAAAATAGATGGATTTTTCCTGACACTCATCAGGACAGGGAAAATTGAAAGTTGTCATCCCTGGCATCATTTAAATTTAATGGCCTACAAGGTCTTTACCAGTTCATGATTCTATTGACTAGATGGACTTTGAACTGATCCAGCAATGTTCTTGTTTGTACAAACTGGTATGTCAAAAGAAGACGAGCATTCTTTTTCTTGTTTCTGATGCAAGTTGTAGACAGCATTTATATATATATATGTTTCTGTTAATATACATACTTTTCAGATTAATTTACCTGTAATTTTCTCCCAATTGTTCACATTAATTATCACCTTTTTTTAAAAAAAAAGCGTTGAAAAAGCAATTTATCTTTCAGCTTCTTAGTTGTGTGATGAACTCCCTGTGCTGGTCAATTTCCTGTACATTTGCAATACAAAGATATTTCTCTGTTCATTCATACACAGTTTTCTAGAAATCTGGAACAATCACTTTACAAATGGAACTTTCTTAAACATAAAGCAAATCAGTCAGGTTCCTATGTCTGCCGCCCATCCCCGGTAATGAGGAAAGAAAAATACTCTAATAAAAGACAAGAGAGTATTTCCAGATGTGCTTTGCTTGTATTTTCCAGCTGTGTAAGTTAACAAAGTCCTAAACTGAGCTCTGTTCTTCCCAACTGTAGATGAAACTGAATCCTAGAAAAGGATCCAATGCATCCTAAAATAGCTATTATTAAGAATAATCAATGTTCATGTATTTAAAATGCTTATTTTATCACTCCATCTGGTTCAGGTCTTTGGAGTCCTCAGCTTTCATTGACCAGTTCAGCCAAAGAAGAAATATTTTCCTCCTACTGCTCACAAATGCTTGAGTCTTTTATTCCAGAACAGTTCAGGATAGGTTAATGAAAGATTTCTAATATTCTTGCTACACCAGTCTTCTTAACAGAGAAGGGTCACAACAGTAATTACATAGGTGGTCCAACCAGAAGCAATTTTTATCTTAGAATTCAAGACACACCAAGTTTGACTAATCACCCACAGTGTGTTTGCAATTAAAATAACACTATATTAACCCTGACAATGTGAAGTATCAATATTTTATGTATGTCTTGACAGTTCTAAGCGGAGCATTTGTGGTGCTTGATTGAAAGAGTTTACTTTTTAAGAACAAATTCCTTAATCTTCTTCAGAACTGTAAACAGAAAGAAATTAAGCAGGGAATGCAAAGGAATACTTTCAAAAGAAATCTGATCTTCAAGATATTTTACAGTCTCTTGAAAAGAAAGGGGGATTTTTTTTTTATTATTGTTTTACATCTTAAGTACTTCCTTCCTCCAAAGTCAAAATCTGGGATGTTTATGGACCATGCATTTTCTTTCATTGTTGTGTCAAAGAAAAACCTCTAAGTCAATGTTCTTTAATACTGCAATCTTATTCACATTTTATTTTGGAATACATCCCATTTAATCCAATGGTCTTTACTTCTAAATGGGCATGCACACAGAATCAGAGTGACTTTTAAGTCAGCTTTAGAACCTGGATTATTAACAACAACAAAATATTATTTGAATGAGTATATGGGACAATGAATCAATCACAGTCTGTTAAGGGAAGGGTGTTAATATAGCCCTTCTCAAAGCTAGTTGTATTTAGTCAAGGAGTATAGACTGTCTGGTAAAGCAGTCTTTTAGCACATGATTGCTTGGAGCGTCTTTGACACTTCTTTCTTATTTATCTAATAGGCCACCTCTGTCATTCTAACTCAGCAGTGGCAGGTGGCTCCAATTCCAGTGAGACAGAGAATCTGTTCCAGGTTTTACCACAAATTTTGGGGGAGCTGTCTAAAGTGCTGTACCTTATTCCCCAAATCAGTGGTTCTCAAATTTGTTACCCCTGTAAACCCCTTTACATCTACATGGGGACATTGTGCCTCTTGTCCATTGTGCCCCTGTCATGGGCTAGGAGTCAGCTTCTCCAGGTGAACAGCAGCCTGGAAGGAGGACAAGCAACTGCAAGTGCACAGGGATCTAGTCAGGCTGGGATGAGAGCCGGCTGGTTACAACCTTTTTAAGGAAGGCAGAGGGCAGTAGCCTGATGCCAAAAACAATTTGTATGTTTACTGGCCCTTGCCTTTGCTACAGATTCCCTGCTCACCATCTGCCTGTGTTCTCTGACCTTTGGATTGTGTGAACTTGCTATACACTTGGACCAACACCTGACTGCACTTCTGCTTCACTCTGAACAGGCAAGTTCTTCTGAACTGCTGAGTTTGTCTGCTGAATATCTCTGTCCTCTACTGCCTGGCAAAGGACAGCCGGTGCCTACAACAGCCCTCTGAGTCCTCTCCTCTCCTCTCTCAGAGGCCCCTCATGTTGCACATGCTCTGTGTCTTAATGCTGAATTCTTGTGCTCTCTGTGTCCTCTTTTAATTTCCTCCTCCCCACTTGAGAAACTACCTCATGGTCACTAAGGAGCATATGCCTGAGATGGAATATTCAGAGAAGCTGAGTGGGAAGAACTTTTTAAAAAAAAAAAAAAAGCTGATTTTTGCTATGTCGGAGTTGGAAGAAGGCATAATGTGGGAATATGATTTCCATCACTTTTTTGTAAAGACCAGTCAATCCTCAACAGCACACACATGAACACGCATAGGCCTTCCTTCCTTTTCCCATTAGCTGTACTAGCAGGTTGACTTTTCTTGTGCCTCCCCTCCTTGAGCAACTATCACATCCCAATTAAGTTCCCACCCCACAGTTTGAGAGCCACTGCCCTAAATAGTTTCACCATCTTGGATAGCTCTTTAGTTTGATCTGAACCTGAAACAGACTCACTTCCCCACTGGTGCAGAAGCCACTCACTACCCCTGCTGTAACTAGTATTGGGCCAAACTATTTGCTCAGTAAGCCATATTATTTGGCGCCATTAGTGTCATATAGTTTTTGGAGTGTGCTTCAAAGATTCACTATATAATGCTTGTCCTTTTAATTCAGATGTGGGGAACCTGTGGGTCAACCTTAACCATCCACCATACTGGCTGAGCCTGCTGGAGTCCAACAATAGTTAGAGAGCCATGTTGCCTATCAGTGCTCCCGCTCTGCTTTCTCATCCTGCTGTAGCAGGCAAGATTTTCATTTTGTCTCACTGCAGATGAAAAAAAAGTGGCAGAGAACAAAGGTAAGAGTAAGAGCCTCAGTGTCATTTGGCATCTTTGCTATTGTTTGGGGCTTTTTGAGGCAATGGGAGCAAAGTGTGACCATTGAGCTGCATGTGGTCCCAAAGCTATTTTTGCCTCCCCAAAGTCACCACTCAAAATTGGCCAAGATAGCGGCAAATTGTAACCTAAAAATCTTCTAGGCATGTGTTTGGCCATCTGGACATGGCTTGGCCTGTTTTGGACCTGGATTTTCAGGAATCACTTCTAGATTTTTCTTTTTAAAAAAGGAAACTGCTCTAGTGGTCTCTGTGGGCATGACTGGCCAATCTTTGGCCAATCTGCAGTAGGGGCATAGCCTTTGAAAATTTCCCACCTTCCCCAGACTGTCAGCCATCATTTTGATCTAATTTAGATTGTCATATTCTATGGCAGATAGAACTCTGTTGTTTTAAATGCACTAGACTGGAGGAAAGGCAATACTAATGCAAGTTGATCATTAATTTGCTGCATGTGTAAAGACTGGTGGAAAGAAAGCATCCAAATTTTGTTTCTGACATGGAAATACTTTTCTTCATGAGGCAAGATACACCAGAAGCTGCTTTATGGTTATCACAGAAATTATTATAGTTTCACTAACCTTTCTAAGTTCTACCTCACTGCTAACCTTGAGGGGTCTTAATATTGTGCTGACTTTGACTCTGGATTCCCACACAAATGAATCTTTGTGGTGTTGTGATGTTGCCATTGATGGCATCTCTCTAAATCAAAATATTGTTAAGATTCATGTTCATATTTTACCTTTGAAGGACAAGATGGGAGGACATGGTTGAGGTCCAGGTTTATAGAGCTTTGTAAAAAGGAAAAGGAAAAGAACTTTCCACCACTATAAATGGTTCTTCAAATGCCTTCTCTTTGCCTCCCCTTTCTCAATGACCTGCTCAGGACTGTTCATTCTGACTTGCAGTGGCTGTTCAGGGCTTCAGGAAGAATTCTTTCCTTGAGCCCCTTGGTATCCCTGGTAGTTTCCCATCCAAATATTAGCCAGGCCTGATCCCACAGGGCTTCTCAAATCAGATGAGATCAGATGTGTTCAGGGTGGCCCAGATGGTGATGACAACCAGAAAGAAACAGGGGCCAGAAGGACTGACTTTGCATGCTTTATACCAGCTACAGAAATTGTTGGAAGACCATGAAGGGTAGGGAAGTTTGTACTTTAGCGTTCCTACATCAGAATGTTCTTGTAGGTTTCTGCCTAAGGAGCAATAATTCTGCTTTGCACTCAGTTCTGTGCCCTGCTCTGCTTGATTGCAGCTCAATAAAATAAGGATAGCTTAAGATGTACTGACACTTAAAGGCATAATTGAAAAATCATGAACCCGGTCAGTGAAACTCACATTTATGGAATTTTCCATTATCTTAGGAGTTGATGTATTTTTTTAAAGCCAGATTTAATGGGATAGTTCATAATTCAATTCATTTTTTTTAATATGATGGTTTTGCTAGCTGCAAAATTTACAGTCTATTTAGGGGACCCTGAACTCATATTCAGTGCTCTAGCCAGCTTACTGAATTGCACTACCCACTGGGAAAGCAAGTAAAGAGAGCTACACCTGCTCGTTGGTACTTTGTCATCAACTTAGGGTTAAAATACACATAAGGGAACCTCTATCAATGAGTCCAAAGGTTAGCAGCAGAGCACCTGTTGTACAGAAAGTCCTTGGTTCTGTCCCTGGTACCTCCAAGTTAAAGGAATCCAGTAACAGGTGAGGAGAAAGAATACTCATTCTAAGGGCATTTCTGCACTACATTGTTATACAGCTATTATTCCACTTTCAATATCCTGTGGAATTCTGGGGTTTGTAGTTTAGTGAGGCCAAAGAGTTCTCTGGCTCAGAATTCTAAATGCCACCCCCTAAACTGCAAACTCCAGGATTCCATAGGATGTTGCAAGTGGAATAATAGCGCTGTAACAGTCTAGTGCGGAAATGGCCCAAGAGTCCTGTAGCAGCTGGGAACAAGGCTTCCAATGTTAGATATCTCCTTCTGCAGGTAGGCCTTATGTTCTTTCTGCCTTCAAATGAGGAGGGAAGAAAAACAACATATCCTTCAGCTCTTGAGACATCTTGTCAGTGACCTCAGAACTGTAGTTTCAGTCTGTGACCTCTATGTGCAAAGGAAACTTGCGGTTTGACAGTGGCAGCCCATGGCCTACCTATTAGTGAAGAGACTAATCTCCATATTTTAATCTGAATTTTGACAGCATTGAACCTTTACCCAAGATGCTGAACTTTATTCCTAAAATAGGTTTGGCACCTTGGATGATTCCTATAGCATGTGGACTAAACTGGAACAGCTTCATTGCTCCACTGACAAGGAAGCAACCTCTTGCCTCTGCTGAGTAATAAGCAAGCAATTTACCATCTGAAACAAATATTTCAGTTTTTCTTTGCTCAAACAATACTTGCAGAACTGACTTGCTACTTTGCCATATAGCTTGAATTTTGTCTCAGTTCCTTATGTCACATATTAAAAGCTATGGATATCATCTACCTTAAAATTATTTTTAAAAGAGAACCAAAAGAGGAAACAGGCCATTGAAAATTAGATATAGGAGGCAGGGATGTGCTTTTATTTGCTAAATATACTTGGGCAACTGAACTCCTGTAGCCACTGCCAGGCAGGGGAGATAACATGTGCAAGCCTGGAGCTAAAAAATTCAGTGTGGGACTGTTGATGATCTGATCACACTTGAAAGTACCTGATGAATTAGGCATAAAATCAGCATGATGAGCGGGGCTTATTAACATGAACTCTCTTCCCACTGTAGATCTATGCATCCATCTACACACACATTATCCAAAGGGTAAAGGAGACCTGGGACCCAGCCAAGCTCTTCTGCCAAGTTGGCTGGGTTGCAACAGAGCTGAGGTCTGTTTCCTCTGCGACCTTTCACTGAGTGGCAAGGGGTGGATTAGCACAGATGAAAAGACTTCACAATCTTTTTAAAATGGGATTTAATTGGAAACTGTGCATTGTAACAAAGTTGGAAGCAAGCTATCCAAAAGTCAAGATCAAGAGGGCTTAATGAAAAACGACCCAGAACTTGATCTACACAAAACATTCCAGGAGTGCTGTGACCCACTTACATAGTCATTGTCAGAAAAGAAGAAGAAGACGAAGAAAAAGAGGACATCAATTCCCAGAAAATGTACATTTGTTCATTTCCATTTACACACACACACCCCTGGAAACAATAATTTAAACAGAAACCCAGTATGCCATACTATAATAGAGAAGATTGTGACCAGGTGACCTGTATCGTGCCTGGTCACTCTACTAGCCAGGTACTAATTGTTGATGGGCAGCTTCAAAGCCTCTACTCTTCCTTCTTATCCTTCTTTATCCCTGAACCAAGCTTGGAACAGAGATCACTTCAAATTGTGGACATCTACAAAGAGTCCTTCAAATAGAGGATTATCCTCTGTAAGATAGGACATACATAGTCAGGAACATGGCTGGGATCTATATAGTATCTTGCTATAAGCTATGTTCTTTAGTGGACCCATGCAAAAATGTGTATGTTACACTAGTTTGTACATTTAGCATGCAGAAGGGAAAGCTAAGAGGTGATATGATAGCCATCTTTAAATATCTGAGGGTCTCCCATGTAGAAGACAAAGCAAACCTGTTTTCTGACGCACCAGAGTATAGGACCCAAACTAATGGTTTTAAATGACAAAACAGAGATTCTTGCTAAAAATTAGGAAATATTTCCTGATTGTAACATCTATTCAACAATGGAATATGCTGCCTCAGAAGGTAGTGGACTTTCTTTCATTGGTAGTTCTTAAACAGAGGTTAGATGGCCACATCTTAGGAATGCTTCAGTGGTAGATTTCCAGACTGACAGGACATTGAACCAGTTGTTTCTTGGAGTCCTTTCAACCATGACTCTATGATTCTTATTGCGAGATTGCTTGGAATTGGATGAAATTTTCAGGAAAAGCTTCCCCAAGACTGACAGCTGTTAGAGGAGTAACCCTAGAAAGTTTCATTTAAAAGCAGCTGTTACTGTGTGAAAAGTTTAAAGGGAGGGTGATGATCTCCCAGATTTTATTATTCAACTGTTATGCAACTGACATACAAGTCAGATATGACCTAGGTGGAAACCAGTGCAATTTCTGAAGTTCAGAATATGGAACAGAAGAAGAGTTTTCAAATTTATTTGTGTACTGCTGTTAAGTTGTGTGTACATGTGTGTGGACAGGATTAATCTGCATGAAAATGATATATGTCCTAGAAGTATTTCTAGACAAGAAAGCCACAGAATTTCAGAAGGATATGTGAAGAAGCTGGGAGTTATGGTGAGTGAAAAACAGTTGAAGACTTCTTTGGGTTTCTGCTCTACTGGCATCAAAACCACAGAAAATGCAACAAGTAGATGATGGATGGATGTGCAGCATACAGTGGCTGAACTGGAAGGCTAGACCTCCAGCATTTTCCAAGCAAGCATCTTATTTTAGTTACATTCTCCCAGTTCACAGACTCTACAAATACTCTGATGAGAGAAAGAGCTAGTAAAAAGCACTGAATACTGAACTAGTCCGTCAATGTATTACTTCAGTGTTCTTTCTCCAGAGCACTGGGAGTGGAAAACCCTGGCACAACTATTAACTGTGATCAGAAGGGAAAACTACCAGTGACAAAGTTACATCCCATGTTCTTCTTGTCTCTTCCCCCATTTCCAGCCTGGCATTTTCCTTATATGAAAAACCTAGGAAACAATTTTTCAATTTTGAGCGAGACAAGGTCTGTGTCTCAATGGTCTTCTGAGTCCGCATTGCTAACAAGAGCATCAGGTTCTTATTCAGTGTGCTTTGGATAAGTCTCGTTTCATTATGACTCTTTTCCAAAGCTAACTGAATCAATTGGATTTAATTTGGTATTCATCTGAATCCAAAGCACACCTATACTTCCCAGTCTCCATTCCCATTTCAGCACTAAAGCAATGTATAAATGCATTTTATACAGCAGGGTTCACAGAACCAGTAGCAAGATCAACATGTATTGAAAAACAATTCTGTTGCATTTTTAGAGCATTTTATATTTAGATATATTGTACTCAGGGTATAGCCATGAGTGGGAGGGGGCAGAAGGAGAAAATTTTGTCCCCCAATAAAATTTTCCTTCAATCCCTGAATGTCTAGCATTTAAGAGTGAAAGATTGAAAAATTGTTCACACTCAAAACTCTACTATTTGCTGTGTTCACATTCCCTTGTTAACATTACCAGCACTTTTGGAGACTGAAAGAACATTTCACTGGGGTGGGGGGAGGTAGAATTCTTGGGGGGGGCAATGTCTTCACTTTGCACCCACGCTAGCTACTTGCCTGACTGAACTCAGCTAATACAAAAACTATCTATTGCTCTGTTTTAAAAACATGACTCTGCAGTACTCCATAACAGAGAGTACATAGTGCACAGTAGAGTCCTCTCCCCACATTTGAGGGTTTGACCTTCACAAATTTGATTATTCATGGGGCACGTTTTTCTTTCCTCCTCATTTTTCTCCTCCCATCTCTTGCATTCCTCACCCCCAGCTTGCCAGGCTTGTTTAAAATGGATGGGTTTTTTTTCTTTTTGGACCAGCAAAGTCTGCTCCCACTGATGAAGGCGTGGCCTCTCTGCCATGTGATTGCACATTCTGCTGTGTATTGGTTGCTGATTAACCAGATGCTCTCTTTGCTCCTACTCCTCCTTTCTCAAGATGGCAGCAATAAATAATTAGAACTCCAGAACTCCCTCTCTTCTGTCTGAGGGGAAAATATCAGTAAACCTTTTAGGTTGCCTTTTTTTCTCCTCCTACAATGCCAGGGCCAGAGGCAAAGGAATAGGAAGGGGAAGCTCTGGAGGGGAACGGGAGGGGAATCATAGGAAGCAGTTATTAATGAGCTTTCCACTTTCATGAGGGTTCCCTGAACCCTTGTGAATGTGGAGGGGCTATTGTATATGTATAAGGGTCCTTCTATGGGTCTGCATTGAATGCTACCCCTTTACTCCTTAAATCAGTGGGGAATTCTAAAAGCACCTCACCAACTCTTACTGAATCTTAAGCCTTTAAAAGCTATTGTGGTTGTGAAAATCTGTGTCATTCACTTTGAAGCAAACTTACAGTACTGGCTCTGTAGATGAATGCCTCTCTGTGTGTGTGCTTTCTATCACTGTGACAGAATTTACATGTATCTCAAACTTAAGTTTCCAAAAACTATGAAAAATTATTGCAAGGTATTGCACAAATCCATCTGGAATTATGGCCACATTTGGTTTGTTATATTAGAAGATTGATTTCATAACTGTGCCTTATATGGTCATAGGTGATCAAGTTTATTTTTTAAAAGAAATTTGATGGTGACCTATTATTATAGACCTATTTGAGAGAAATATTCAAATTTACAGAGATTGCTTGAGGAAAGTGATTCCTATTACATTACAAAAGGGTAACTTTTGGTGTGTTGGGGTGGGGCAATGAGGTAGAACAGTAAATCTACTCCAAATTGTTGGTTTGCTTAGTTAGTTTAATAGTTTATTCTTACTGTTTCTGGATTTATATGGTAACAATAGAAAGTGTTCTCTCTTCTTGAATTAACTCGAATGTGTTCTGTTGCAAAGATATTAGCCTGTTACAAATAGCATTATAGGGAAGAATGAGTAAACATATACTAATATAGAAAAGTCAAAGTGTATTTATTTGTCTGTGTCAAGCAGAAGACCTCATATGATTGGCTGTGTAATGTAGATGATATTATTGACTGTGTGAGGCAACAACCTCACATGCTTGGCTGCCTAGGAAGATTCTATAGAATCCTGGGGTTTGCAGGTTAGGGAGGGGCCTTTAGAATTCTCAGCCAGAGAGCTCTTGGGCTTGGCTGGTTTCTATGGAGATGAGGCCTAGCAGCAAGGAGGAGGGTAGTATATTCCCCCAGGAACCTAACCTCTGTATGTTAATAACTCTGAATACAGATTGGATTGGAAAATATGGGGAAAAGTTACAGATACTGGACAAGACTGTTTGAGAAATTAGAGATACAGGATCTCAAATCTTTCTAACAAGTATTTCCTATGGAAAATAAAATCCCAGGCAATGCCAGGTATATATACTAGTATAGATTCTTAGTTGTTCAAAGGCCTTTTCTGCATCCTATTTTTTCTCACACTGGAGTGCGGTGATCATGCAAGCAGCCTCTTGTGAGTGAGCCTCTCGCTTCCCTGCTTCTTCAGCTCCGCACAAGCTTCCTGCTCATGCGAGAGCTCTGCCTCTTCCTTTTGAAGTGCAGCCTGGGACCTTCCCAGGCTGCACTGAGACAGGAAGCACAACTGGCCCAGCTCCTGAGGCTCCACACGCCAGGTAAGTGTGCGCGGGGCCCGGGAGCAATGCACAATCGCCCAGCATTTTCAGCTTAAAGCCGAAAATGTAAAGGTACGCAATCGTTGCCTGCTGGCCCATGGAGCCTTGCGTGATTGCGAAGACATCATGTAGATCACTCCTCGCAATCGCATGAGGCTCCAGGCCCCCTTTCACATGGCAGGTGCCGTGTGAAAAGGGCCAAAGTGTTGTAAACTGAGAAATGTAAACAAATGAAGGAAAAGGAATATGCTAGCATTCTACTGTTTAAAATGAAGACCCTCTATGATTAAAAGATGCTGTCTAAGTCACTCTGCTTTGTATGCATTTATATTGCAATAAATGTATATTTTATGAGGGATGTATTTTCTCGATGATTAACAGATTTTTCTCTTCAACAATGGGATTTTCTTTCATGTGCACCCCTTAGCAATCACATCTATACAATAAGCCCATGTTTACCTCCTGATAACTACTGTATTTGCTGGCGTATAAGACTCACTTTTTCCCCTGAAAAGTACTGTTTGAAAATGGGGTGCGTCTTTGTGAAGCTGGGATGTCACCATGTGATACTGGGATGTATATTCCAGCCTGTTATTAATTTTAGCTGTTAATTCATCTTTGCTGCCACCACCCATTGAATTCTGAATACCTGGACAGTACAATGGGACGCTGTCCAGTACGTGTCTATCCCTAAGCTTAAGGATCTTCCTTTCTCCCCAGTCTATCTAGCATTGGCGTGGAAAGGAGAGAAACAAGGTTTTTACAGAAAGTATTTATTACAGGCATGCAAAAGAACAAGGCAAATTAACACACATGGGAAGTTCCCCCCTCCCAGGCACGCTTAGTTACAAGTAGTTACAAAAGAACAGATATAACAGCACGGATACATTCTTTAGATCAGCCAGCCTCCAAAATAACAGAAAAGTCCCTAACGCGACTAACTACTTTAGTCTAGTACTCACAGATGGTTCTCAGGATGAGATGTTCTAAAAGGAAGGGGCCAGGAGGCGAGGCTAGGCCTGCAGCCTGCTACTGGCAGTTCCTTTGTTGTTTCGTTGTTATCTCCCTTTGTTATCTCTCTTTGTTATATCTCAGTCACATGGCCTCGCAAGAAGTTTTATAACTTCTCCTTGGAAGCATCTGGAAGCATCCTGAAGATGCTCAGTTCTTACCTTTTGATTGGTCAGTTCTCACCCTGTGACCTGTGATGCTGACCCACATGACCTATGATGCTGACCCACATGACCTATGATGTAATCTAATCCCAACACCTCATTAACCCTTGGTTTACCTGAAGAGGGAAGTGTCCCCCTTTTAGCTAAGTCTAGATAATGGGAAGCCCCATTATCACAGTCTTATATGCCAGTGTGTCTTATAAGCTGGCTAATAGTATTTGCTGATGTATAAATGGGGTGTGTCTTACACACTGGTGTGTCTTATATGACAGCAAATACCATAGTCACAAAAACAAGCATGCTGGAATGACAGATACCAAGGTGAGAAACATCACTTGCAAAGATAAGCAAACATCTTTCACAGATTAAGTACCACTTCTAAGTAGCTGATAGGCTTGCTGATTGATTGATTGATCAATTGATTGATTTACAATCACATCTTTCTCCCAACATGGAATCAATGGTGGCTTACAAAAAGGTCTAGTTTGTTTATTTTGACCTTCAGTTTATCTAATTTGACCTTGAATGGATAAGATTCTATTACTTATGGTGATTTTGTGCTGGATGAACATTTGACAAAGGAAGACATCTAAAAAATGGGTGCAGAGGCAAAACATTTTTTTTTAAAAAAAATATACACATGAGTTAGATTTTTCATGCTTTTATAGTGACAAAAAGAATAGATCCGCACAATTTTTTGTTGTTGTGTACTTTCAAGTTCTTTCTGACTTCTGGCAGCCCTAAGGTGGACCTGTCACAGGGTTTTCTGGGGCTGAGAGTGTGTGATGTCACCCACTTGGTTTCCATGGCCAAGTGGGGAACTGAACTCTGGTCTCCACGGTCATAGTCCAACACTCAAACCACTGCAATACACTGATTCTCAAGTTCAGATTTATGAACTGAATTTAGCACGTCCAGAAGTTAGAACCACTCAGTTCAGTTTCATTTACTCCCAGCTAAGCCTAGGATGGCAGACTGAAATTAATTTTAGTTGTTTGTTGAGATTCATTAGTTGTTTTGAATGTTTGTGTTTTATTATGGAGATTTTGAACCAATATGCTAGTTTCTTTGACTATAAATAGCAGAAAAGGATATTTATCTGATCTATCTTCTCCTGGTAGCTCCTTTTTCCTCCTCCTCCTCCTCTTCTTCTTCTTCTTTTTTGTTTTTTGTTTATTCCTTTTTATATTTATTTTACAAAGTTCTGATAGAAATATATCCTTCCCTCAAATCTCTTGGGGACATTGTGATAGACTGTCCTTGGACTGTGACTTTGGGGACTGTCATGATGAAAGCCTAAATTTCCAAATTTGCCACTATACCTTTATACTGTACTCTGAATCTTGACAGTGAGACAAAATAACCCTAGAACTTGAAGACACGTGCTTTTTTAAAAAAAAAAAAATCTAAGAGACATATTTCATTAAAATAAAGTCCAGCCATCTTCATATACAAGCCTGAGCTTAATACTGAGATTTTGGTAGGATACAAGAGTATTATTTTGTGTTATCTCATAAAGCATGGGTGTTAGGTATGAATCTTCATTCTAACTCTGTAGAGTTACCAGAAAGGTATGCCTGGATTGGCTCTTGATTACTGATTGGTTCTCTGTGCTGTGAAAGAATACTCAACAAACTTTTCTTCTTGTAACTTAGTGTTCTACTTTTTATGTGACATTTTATTTTCTGCACTTATATAATGTGTACATAAATTGGATTCAGCTTGAGGGCACACAACAACAACAACAACAACAGCAAATATAACTATATTATATATATTTCTCCTTCCATTTTTGCTTTTGGATTATTTGAAAGCTCTTTGCTATGGAATGTTTGAAAGAGACAATGACTGACTCTTTTCCACCATAGATACCTGCTACATTTGGTGTTGTCATACCTTTATATTCTCCTGAACTAGTGTCTGTCATTATCATGAGAATCATCAGATTTCTAATTTTCAGCATTTAGCTGATTCAGAGACTACAGTGCAGTTGGCAGGATCTCTTATTCACACACTGAATCCTTCCCAAATATTAACCACACATTACTCCGCCCACAGTTATTATACTTGCAGTTCACTATTGTGCCAGTTTTTGAGGTTTTCTTACTTTCCTGGCATTTCTAAAATATCTGGCAAACTGGTTCATATGACCAGCACAGAGATCAGCACAAAGCAATACTTCTCCAAAATGTCTATGACAACATTCTCCTGCTTGGGGACCATGTTCATGGGACTTCTGTAACTCAGCTTTTTGCTGGATTGAGTCTGTGGCCTTGATGTTTCTACTTTTTTATTATGTATATTTTTATTTACTACAGTCAGCCCTCCACATTTGTGGGTTCACTTTTGCAGATCAGATTATTCACGAATTATTTGCTGCCACCTCTGCTGTTTCCCTATGCCATTTTTGATAGGGACTGCAAGTCTCATGAGACTGTGAAACTGCAAACGAGACTAGTAAGTCCCTATTAAAAATTGTGTGGGACAGCAGTGGAGGTAGCAGTAATCCCCACCAGCCAGCCACTTCTGCCTTGTGAAGGACCCCTGATGCCTCAGAGGAATCCATGGTGGGTTGAATATGGTGATCATAATTTTTTTTGTGCTAAATATGGTATGGGAAGACCTAGAGTTATTCACTCTTTTTTCACTTTTACCAGAGTCCTGTGCTGCTAAACCTAGAGAATGTGGAGGGATGACTGTATAAGTAGAATGCACCCTCCATATATGCAGAGGTTATGTTCAGGAACCCTCATGTAAAACACAAAAAATCAAATGCTCATATCCCTTTATAGCAGTGGACACAATGTGTACACACCTGTGGTAGCATATCTGTGCACACACTGTTTCCATTGATAATAATGGGATGCAAGACTTTGTGTGACCTTGCATTCAGACATGTGGAGGTCACAGTAAGGGAGAGTCACTGTATTTGTATTGTGGTTGTTGTTAATTGGTGCCAGGTCAACTTCTGCTTCTGTCAACCTTATGGATGAGAGACCTTCAGGGCATCCTGTTATTAACAGCCCACTAAGGTCTTGCAAACTTAGGGCTGTGGCTTCCCTGAATGAGTCTATCTTCCTGTAATGCAGTACTACCTTCTGCTTTGCCAATTGTTGTCTTTTCTAATGAGTCATGTTGTCTCATTAGATAAAATAGCTTCAGTTTTGTCATTTTGGCTTCTAGGGAGAGTGAGACTTCATGTGCTCCACTTCTTTCTCTTTTTGGCAGTCCATGGTATTCAGAGAGCTTTTACCTAGCACCACATCTCAGATCGGTTGATTATCTTCCACTCATCTTTCTGTATCGTCCAGCTTTCAAAACCATACATAGAAAATAGAAATAATACGGTTTGGACAATTTTGTCTTTGGTAATACCAAATTCAATCATGTACTCAGCGGGATGTAGAAAAAGATTGTGATGAAATATAAATATAATATTATCCCCTCATCGAAAGCCAAGTTGTTCTCATTCTTCAGCAATACCTTTTAGAGACAAACCTTTTTGACAAAATGCTGTCCTCACAGTCCATAAGGAATATCTCAGTTCCTTTTATTTTAGCTCCCACAGAACCTTAGCTGCTGTTCCAAATGAGACAGGTCAGGAAATCTTTCTAATTGGTTAGTTATTCTCCTAGATTTGGAATCCAGTGGGTAGTGTAGGTTTCCATGGTTTCTTGCTCATGCCCAATGCCTTGGGAGCTGTGGTCATCTGGGATCTTCTCTGCTGCCACCCATTCTTTGCTGAGTCCACATAGAAGGATGCCTAGAAGACTGCCTGCTGCATTGATACCCATATCTTTGCAAACGAATTCCAATAAATTAGCCTTGTTAGTTCGCTCAGCTTTTGGATTCTTATGCTGAGGTGATGGGAGTTGCAGTCAAATACCTCTGGAGGAGACCCAGCTGGGGATGACTGGCACTGCTCTATGTGAGTCTGTTCTTATGAAGTTTTAATGAGCCACTCTCCTGAGCTATCTCATCAACACCAGTAACCACTCATAGGTTCCATTTGTATTGGCCCCTTTCCTCCAGGGATCATAAGGCAGTGTACATGGCACTCCATCCCCCAGCCCTCTTTATCTTACAAGGCAGAGAGAGGAGAAGTCTGATTCATCCAAGAAGTTTACTGATTCAGAGTGGACTAGTATCTAGATCACTCAAGTAATAAGCAAACATCCTGACCCCTATACCACACCAATTCTCATTAGATGTTTTCTTAATAATAAACACATTGATATGAGAGCTGTATTTTCATCTCCCCAAATACAGGCCAGAAAAGGGCTAGGATTCCTTAGAGTCAAAATGCTTATGTAATGAATGGCCTCTTCTATGAGTAAGTTGACATTCTCATTGCTCAGAGAAGTAGGCTTCCAAGATTCCCCTCTCTGAACAGTAGTGGTGATGGCAATAAATTGTGATGGGTGGTGAATGTGACTGGAATAGGAAGAGATGATCTGTCAAACAGCTCCCAGAAGAGATCAGGCTTGGGTTTGTGTGTTGTAAATCATCTTTTGGTAAGGCAATTTTCCAAGCTATCCTCCCATAGTGCCTTGGCTCAGAACACCAAAGAGACAGGCACTAAAGTGTCACCTTCTACGCCCTTAAGAAGGACAGCTTTTACTAAGAAACAGGCAAATGACCAGACGTTTCTTGGTTCAAAGGCTAAAGGACAGATTTATTTAAGTACAAAAGTACAAAAAGTATAAAAATAGTTATAAAAGTCTGCTGCAGCAGGGTGCCGGGACGTCTGGAACAAAGGCAAGGGATTTGGCAAAGCTTTTTTATCCATGTCTACAGTATACACTCCCACTGCATCATTTTTCCACCAATCACCCCCCCCCATTAGGTAATATCCAGAAACTTCCATCCATATAAGGGATGGTCCAGAGGGACAGGTACCACCCCACCACACACCCCAGATTAGGTAATATCCAAGCCTACACTGAACAATTCAGTTGTGTACCAGTTCTTAATGCAGCTATGGTAGTACAGTAATAGTGACCACCCCCCATATTAGGTAATATCCAGAAACTTCCAACCATATAAGGGACTGTCCGGAGGGACAGGTAAGGTGAGGTTTCTTCCAATCACAAACTACCTTCCATATAAAGTAATGTCCAGAGAGACACTTCAGGTGAGGTAGAACCATGAGTCAGCAGGTGAGAGGGGCTAGAGCTCCTTTGTGTACGTGACTACTTCACTAGCTTATTATGGAGATTGTCCTTCTCTCACTCACAAAAGCATCAAGAGGCTCACAATGGAGTTGGCCTCTGCAGGGAGGCATGGTCTATGGAATCCAGTGTATTACTGCCAGTGAAGAATTCTGCCTCCTGAAAACAGAACAAGATCTTGTCCCATATTGTCTTGCTTTCTCAGATGATGTCGCTTTCTCACTGAGCAAAGGCTTCATGCACCCAGGTGGACCAAATGTTGAGGGAGCACCAGACAAAGCCCGGCCTCTTCCTCTTTGCTACGGCAGTGGCACCAGCCACCAAAAACCGTGTTATGAATAGCATTTAGCTTGAATTTGTAGCAAACTGCTGCTTTTATCATAAACAATTGCCAGATGGTATAACATTATCTTTCTTCCCCCCCATTCCCCAAACTGCTTCTTTCACAAAAGCAGCATTAATTGCAGAGCAGCGCAGGGCTCCACTCTGCTCATCAGTGTGATAACACTTCATGACCCTGATTAGCCGTCAGTCTACTCAATTAAAAAGATCATTTAGACATTCACCCAATCATTTGCCTATCGAGCCACCTGGGCCTCAACCAGGGGCTCCCCATTTTTTAACATTCTCTTGCCCTCTCGCCTCTCGCCTGGCTTTTTTACATATCTCCAAAAGACGTAATTGAATTAAATAAAGCGTCTCAGGGGCAGCTGCAACATCTGCTGTTTGTGGTATGTCAAGCCTTCAGCATTAAAAACAGTTACATATGCTCCAAATTAGCAGGTCGCAGAGATGAAACAGTCGATGATAGTGTTTTTGTGCCAGCATGAGAAGCAGCTCACAGCTGTGTGCAATTTACAATTAAAGGCTTTATCAGAGCTCAGTTGTACTAGTGAATCAAGTGGTGAGAGGTCAGTTAGTGAATTAGACCAATTAGAGCTTGTACAGTTAAATTATCTGTCTTATTACCTACTGATAAAGAGCCATGTCAGAAGATGAAGCTGGAGGTACTTTACTAAGTGATACTAGAAATTGTTGTCTGCCCCACCTCCCGTTCCCGACACTCCAGCCTGCCCTGCTGTAATGGAACTCTGCAGATCAGCAACATCAAGGTCCTGATAACACAAAGAAATTACAGGTGACACTTCCATCAAACTCACAAGGATCTCTGCGCATGTGTGGAGTTGAAGGCAAGTTTTGTATTGCATGAGCCAATTCAGCCGGAGAATACTGATCACACACACACACACACACAATTGTGAATGTTTGCAGAAGCCCAAAAGACATTTATCTGTTCCAGGAAGTACAAACTCAGAAAGTTAAACTGGAGGGAAATGCTACATTTCTAAGGCATATTTAATTACCAGAAATCACCCATTCTACATCTTTTTCACTCTGTTGGTCCACCTAGCTTGGCATTGTTTAAATTAACTGAAATTCTTCTCCAGTGCTCCAAATAGGAGTGTTTTCCAGCTGTCTCTAGAGATGCCAGAGACTGAACTTTTTCAATCAAAGCATGTCTTTTCCCACTGAGCAATAACTCCTCCAAAGCCACCAGCTGAGAGTTATCTTTTAAGTTGAGCACTCCAACAATGACTTTGCATAACTAGAGAGTGCACAGCCAGGAGCAATAGGGGGTGGGGAGGAAATAAAATGTTAGAAAATAGTGAGACAGTGGAATATGAAAGGGTAACTTTGCTGCTTTCTCTTCAGCATTGACCCTAATCAGCATTAACAACTCTGAACTTGTAAAGATAATTTTATACCATCTTAAATGATAAGGTACAATTGAAAATTCTATGATGAATTACCATTTTTTGCTCTGGCCTTTGACAGAAATCTGACAATGTATCTCCACAAGTTTACAATTAGTGCCTCATTCTGTTTCAGCAACAGTTTTGGCATAGTAACACTTAATTATTTGCACAAAGCCTCACAAACAAATGGATGACACATCAGGCTCAGTGCCATGTTATGCCATTCATTAACTTGGTGTGGGACTTGCACCCTGCTCGGTCATGCAGTCGAAAGCAAAAGTTCCAACGCACAATCACAACCAAACCCTGAATGTAAAGTCTAAAGTAGAACAGAAGACATACATTATCACAAGACACAAAAGCCAACTCTCAAGTTTCCGTCACACTTTAATGTGACCAAGGAATGAACTCAAAAAGAGGCTATGGAAAGAGTGACAAGGGGAAAAAAATATTAAGGAGGGAGCACAGAAGGAAAGAGTATATTTCTGAGGGAGGGGAGGTGGAACTCTCTCTACATGTCAGACTCCTGATAATGGAGTTGTGATGCATTTTATATTCACTTTTACATTCACACACACCCTTTTTCATTTATTTTGATGATGTTCACCTTCAAGTAAGCATGCTTACTGTTGTGTATGCTCCTTGTCAAGCATCCAGTGACTTTCCATTATTTCTCTGTCTGTGCATTTGTGTGTGTGAGAGAGAGCGATGCATATCAGTGCATAACAAAGCAAGGTGGGAACCATGCAACATGTTTGCCCAATAAAGAAATAGCTAAACAGTGCTAAATTGCCAAGGGGATCCACAGTCATAAGAACAATGGTGAGTCTGAGAAGAAATTTGCACACTATTACTGTACTACCATAGCTGCATTAAGTACTGGTACTGAATTGCTCAGAGTAGGCTTGGAAGCTGTGTTTAACAGACCAGATCAAGATCATGGGTCTTCAATAGCAGAAGTTGTGGGTGGTGAGTGAGGTAGCCAAATAACTTCACACAGAGTAGATTTTTAAAAAAGGAGATAGATCCCTTTGTACTGGAATAGATATGTATTCAAACAGAGGATGTCCTCAAAGAGGGGGCCTCTGATAACACTTTAGAGCAGGAGTACCTCTGCATGATCCTTTGGTGTTTTAACAATAAAAGAAATGGCTGAAAGAATTAGAGAATAACCCCCGAAGAATCACTCTGTTAATATGATTCCCATTATATCACTGCGTCAGGGCTCCCACACCCCTTAAAAATGCTCCAAACAACCCAGCATTAAAATTGAAGTGATCAGGAGCCCATTTACACTGTATAAGTGTAGCATTATCGTTCCATCCTATGGTTCTATCCTATGGAATCCTAGGTTTTGTAGTTGGTTGAGGAACTGGACCACTCTGAGAATTCAGAATGTCCTCTCTAAACTGCCAATCCCAGGATTCTGTAAGATGGAGCTATGACAGTTAATGTGATATCAAAGTGAGAGAGTTGTATAGTGTGAATGGGCCTCAGAATGCAGCATGGTAATAATAAGAGTACAGCCTACTGTGGAGGAACTGAAAATGAGATGGTGTGGCCTTTCAACCCTCACCTACGTGCCACCCTTGAAATAGAGAGTCATCATCTGCAGATCATCATCATCATCATCATCATCATCATCATCATCATCATCTTTATTTTTATCCTGCTTTTCTCCCTGAGGGGACTCAAAGCAGCTTACAGCTATTAAAAGAAACATAACTAAAAACTGTCATATATAATAGTTAAAACAAATATTAAATGACAATAATAATTAAAACATGTTAAAATACATATAAAAACAGTATTAAAATATCAATGAAATAACAATTAAAATGACCAGCAAAGTAAGATGCATGGCCATCTTTCCTCCCTTGGTTTTAATATCATAGATAAAGCAAACTGTTTGAAGCCAGTCCCAAAGGCAGTGTCTTTCAACACTTCACAAAGGTGATCTTAGGCCATTTCTGCACGGGGCAAGGCAATCACCCCGCACCGCTACTTACTGGACTTTTCGGCTCCCCGGTCCAGTCCACGCCGCTCTGGAGCATTGTGTGCTCGTCGATACGCACTGCTCCAGCGTCCCAAATTGCGGTTTCCAGTTGGTCAAGAGTCTCAACCAACTGCTGAAGCTCGCCAGCCTAAAGCCCACCCCTGGCAGATCGCAGGCTCGCATTGGGGTGAGCCTGCGAATCTGCATAAAGGAACAGGCTCGCACTGGAGTGCTCCGTGCTTTTGAAAGACCTGTTTTTAGCAGTTTTTCAAAAGCATGCTGGACAACCACTTGGGGTTGTTCCGGAGCAGGCTGATGTGCGGATCTATGTTAAGTAGGTCTGACCCAGTCTGCTTCCAGGTGCAGACCTCCTCCTTGGAGGACGGACTGCTCCGTTTTAAAAACCCCGTGCGGAAATGGCCATAATGGTGAACATCAGACCCGGTTCAGATCTTGGCCTTCATGAAAGCATGTCAGGAATGTCCAAGAGTTTCTACCAAGAACAACTCAGATAGAAGAATCATTTGAGAAATGTGCTCTCCACAGTGAGGTTGTCCACACTGAAACTATCATCTGTGTGACCATAACAGATTGAAAGAAACTCCTCTTTGAGTTAATGTCAATATTTAAATGCAATTGAATACAATTTTGCTTCTTTTCCCTATTTTGATATGATTCTATCTAAGCTGTTGTCTCTTCTTTCCTGTCTCTTTACTAATTTACATAAACACAGTTGTTTCTTTGTGGTAGGCACATCTCCTGAGCTTCATACAGCTCATGAAAAATTAATCCTAGATCCATTATTATTTGCACACCATGTTAATAATGGATTAGATGTACATACTGCATTGCTGTGGATGGAATAGGTGGGCACACTTTAGTTAGACCAGTCAAAGGTGTTGCTGAGGCTACTCTTATATCATGTAAGATTCTAATGTTTATTGGTTTGTTCTTTTAAGACTTGATGTATAAAGCAGTTTTAAATGACTTGGTGCATAAAGCCATTGCATTCAAGAGATACTTATCAAATGTGTTAGTGGGGTTATATTTTGAGTATTGATCAAAACATGCTCCCCTGGTACATGGATGATTAATTCACTATTAACTCCTAAACTATGAAGAATACATTTTAATAAGTGGCAGTACTTCCTCTAAAGTGCAGGTTGTAATATAATGCTCAATATCAGTCAAGCTACTGTAGCTCTGAGTATTTATATGATCTATATGCATGGATAGGAAGTTCATCCTAATATTTAGGCCATTTTCTTTCTTTTTCTTTTTTTATAAAAAACCTCCCTTTATGAGTCCTCCTTCTGTTTTGGGTTGGTTTCCCTAACATCTGATTTGCTAACTACACAATGTGGTATAGTGGCTAGAGCTGGTCAACCCACATGTGACTTTCAGCCCTTGGCACACTTGTATGTGGCCATTTGCGCCTTACAGTGTTATAGTGCTATTATTCTACTTTCAACATCCTATGGAACCTTGGTTTTGCAGTTTAGGGAAGAGCATTTAGAATTCTCATCCAGAGAGCTCTTTGGCCTCAGTAAACTACAAACTCCAGAATTCCACAGGATGTTGAAAGTGGAAAATAGCACTATAACAATGTAGTGTGGAAATGGCCTATGTGCCAGCACACACACACTCACCACATCTCCTGGATCTTCTAGGACCTCCTTCTATTTCACAGAATAATCTGATGCATCTGCTCTTTCCCATAATTTCCCTGTTATTTACACTGTTATCTCCTCTTCCAGACAACCCTGTCACAATTCACTTTCTGCTCTGTTGGTGCTGAAAGTGGTTGGATGAAAAAGGAGGGAAGAGTGAAAAGGTGGACGAGAGAAGAAGGGGCCACCTAGAGAGAGTGAAAGGGATTTGAAATGATTGAGGGGAGCAAAGTTCAGAAATGGTACAAAAGTAGCCTGCTTATTCAAGACTGCTTTGGCTGTCAGAAACAGACACGGGCACTAGAGAATTTTATTTGATACAAAAGTTTAATTAACATAGACTTCCCAGATAACTGGAACACAGTTATCCTTTGGATTCTTACCTTCAGCCGATTTTGCAATTTTCTTTTCAGCTCAAAAATAGGTATAGAAAGGCATATTTTAGATCCTTAAGGAATAAAATAATACAAGTATGTGTATTGTGGAAAGGTATGTACAGAATGTCCATATCAGGAGCATACAAATTGTGCATGTTTTAAAAGTCAAGATATGAAAGTAAATAGTCTAAGACACGACTTGAACTTTTAAAAAACGTAAACCCCTAAGTCTAATCTGCCATTAATGTTTCTTTATCCTCAACTTAATCAAGGAAAACGATCTAGAATTCATCATCTAATACATTATCAGTTTTAGCTACAGCATGTGAGAAACTTCAACAGGGTGTTTGCATGAGAGATCATCATATAGAAGGAGTACCCTTCTTTTAGTGATGTTGAAGGACTTTGAACCTGGCTGCTCTACATTACAAAGCTCCTGTCTTCCTAAACCTTGAGAACATTTTTAATTCTGAGTGAGCAGTTAATGAATGTCCAGCAGAGCTTGGAAATAATGCATTACAAGTAGTGATGTTACCAGTAACTTGTTACTTTGGGGAATAATGAGGTCCTTTCCCAACATTTCAATGTTAAAGCCAACATATTATTTTGTATGTAAGAATATGGCAAATAATGTGCAGTCATTACTCTTAAAACGCTGCTTTTAAAGGATCATTGAGAGACTTCAAAGTTAATGTTATAAAGAGTTTAACAAATTAATTAAGGTTTTTTACACTTTAAAACAGAAATAGTAAACAGCACATGTTGTGTATTTTAATAAATACATTTGTTTATTAGAAATATTATTAAAATGAATTTTAGAATACTGTACTAATAACTACTAATACATTCAAATTTTGAAACTAAGAACATCTAAATATTAGATGAAAATTTAAAAAATGGTAGAGGGCAATGGACTTTTCTAGTCAAGCTAGTATTCTCTAAAGGAATTATATTTTATGGTAATAATCTTCAATAAGGATGCTAGCTTTTGAATTAATTTTGCATTGGAGTGTGGGAGGGAGCAAGTCCACAGCTTTTGCATTGTGATTGAAAACTATGCCCAACCTTAAATATTGTTAAGGCTGATCTAATTGTGTGTTTGTAATAACCTTTCTATTGGATTCATCTTTTCCAAAGAT
Organism: Ctenosaura bakeri; assembly: GCA_948474755.1. Taxonomy (NCBI): domain Eukaryota; kingdom Metazoa; phylum Chordata; class Lepidosauria; order Squamata; family Iguanidae; genus Ctenosaura; species Ctenosaura bakeri. Next base: position 431,650 of record CAOLHI010000231.1, on the reverse strand, counting down.
TTTAGTGACAACAGAATATCTGGGTGGTTGAATCCTTAAAATGCTTATGCAATGATGCAAAAGATTTTGAAATTTAAAATGATATCTAAGTCTGAATTATTTCTGTTAAATATGATAGATATGGAAGATAAAAATGAGAGAGAATCATAGGGTGAATTGGTTATATGGTAACAGTGGCAAGACTGGCATATGCAAAGAAATGGAAAAACAGTAAAAACCCAAATATTGTGGAATGACTGGAAAAATTATTAGATCTGGCAGAGTCAAATAAATGGAAAAATTTAATTAAAGAGAAATCTATAGAAATTGCTTTAAAGAATTGGAAACTTTTTACGGAGTATATTAAACTCAAAAGAGGAGATATAGCAATTCTAAGCTTTGATATTTAAGAAGGAAAAAAATAGAATGGATCAGAAATAGAATAGATTAGAGTAATATAAGAAGAGTTAGATAAGAAAATAAGAAATAATTGAGAGAGAGAAACTTTATTTTGTTGGTTAGAACTGCAGTTTAAGAAAGCTGGGAAGTGTTTTTTTTTTTTTAATACTGGCATTTTAGTGTTACTGTCTGTATTATATTGTCTTGGTTTGTTACTTGGTGTTGTTGTCTTATTGGTTGTATCATTGTTCTTTCTTTTTAATGTAATTTAGAAAATAATAAAGATTATTTTTTTAAAAAAATGCTTAGTGACTGGTAGTCCTGAAGGAGTGCCTCTTTCTGCATGCACCTACCTGGAACATGAAATCTTCCTCGAAGGCCTTCTGTGACTGATGCGACAAATGAAGTGCAGTGCATGACTACAGAAGGGGTTGAGCCTTTACACTTGTAGCACCTTGATTGTGGAATGCCCTTAGAAGTTCATGTGATGCTATCTGTTCTCATCTCAGCAGCATAGAAATGTAGAAACACAGAGTTGGAAGAGACCACAATGACCATCAAGTCCAACCCCCTGCCATGCAGGAAAAAAGCACCCTCAGCAAATGGCCATCCAAACTCTGTTTAAAAACCTCCAAAGAAGGTGACTCCACCACACTCCAAGGCAGCATATTCCACTGTCGAATGGCTCTTCGACAGGAGAAGGTCTTTATACGTCACCAGTTTTTTCTCTTTAGGTTCTGGCTGTGTTACTCTGTGTGACTTGTATTTTCAAGTATGCTGCTTTATTATTTTGATTGTTAAATAATTTAAATAATTAAATAATTTTATTACTTCATGGTTTATGTGCATTGAAAACATTCAAATATTAAGCAGACTGTTTTTTAAAAATTTGTTTTCTAAATATACAGGATGCCTGAATGCTAAGCACAGAATTATCAATCTTAGACATTAATTAAGCCAACAGATCTGTGACTTGATCTCTCATTATCTTCTGTAAACCGTGTACTTCTCTTGAGCTAATGAGACATCAAGTGGCCTTAATAATTCCCCCTTCACAGTTTCACAATACACTCCACTTTGAAACAGAAAAGTAAATGTTATATATGTTACCAGAAGGTCAGACTGATGTGAGTTTGGGGATGAATGTCACCACAGAATACAGGATTCACATTATTAAAACTGAAGAAAGATAACTCTAGTTATTTTGCTTCCCTAAAGTAAATATGTTAGATCATTCCTACCCAAGCCCTATTCAGACATTTTAGTTATCTGGATATAAACAACATGAACAAGGAGCAAATGAGGGAACATCCTGGTTCTGCCTCCTTCCATCACCATTTTCATCTGGCACAAACTACTATACTAAGGAACTAGATCTACAGAGGCTCCCTGCATGATTTAGTACCCTGGAAGATCAGGGTTGCAGAAATCTGTCCTCAATAGATATGAAAATGATAACAAAGGTGGAGGGAGAGCTAGGACAGTCGTATTCCCCTCCCCACATATTCTTTATATCCTAACGGGAATGCCTCTGCAGAAAAGCATACACTCCAACATTTCAGAGATGAGATGTAGGATGCATTGTGCGAAGCAACATTAGTGTGTGGTCAAGATGGCAAAAATTATTAATGAGGAAGTACATACAAGTTAGGAGAGGCTGCAACATTTGCTGTTCCCCTACAGGGATGGTCAAGATTCTGCCCCTCCTTCTTCTCCTCTTTTCCCTGCTGAGTCAATTGAATGCAAACTACTTTTGCACTTTGAACTCAGTTTGAAGCAACTTAAGGAAGTGGAGGGCAAAGAAAGAATGTGAGAGGAGGAGAGAGAACCTGGGACATCTCTAAAGCAACTGAAAAAGTGGGATGACAGAAGATTCACTGAGACTATCCCTGGCAAACAGGGACAGTAGGAAGGTATGGAAAAGGTCTATTATGTCTTTAAGAACCTGACTCTGTGGCTTCAACAGCAAGGGTGAACAGCTACTGCAGGAGCAGAGGATGGGAACCAAGATGGTAAAAGTCATGGAAACCAAACCCTCTGAGGAATATCTAAGAAACTGGATATGTTTAGCCTGGAGAAGAGAAGACCAAGAGATGATGTGATAGCCACCAATATGGGACAAGATTGTTTTCTGCTGCTTAGAAGATATGATTGAACAAAAGAAAAGAGGTTCCGCCTAAATGTTAGGAAGAGCTTTCTGATAGTAAAAGCTGTGGAGCAGATTGCCTTCAATGCCTTTTGTCTTTTAAAATAGAGGTTGGGTAACCATCCTTCTGGAGTGCTTTAGTTGTGTATTTCTACAGAGCAGCAGATTGGTTTAGATGGCTCTTGCACTCCCTTCCAGCTCTGTGATTCTATGCTTTTCAGCTGAAAATCACCCAAAACTAGGACCTAAAAGTGACTAGAAATCTACATTTAGATTTTTCTGCAGAAATTTTCTTGGTTTGGCAGTTTGGGGGTATTTGGGATCATTAGAGGGATAAAAAGCAAACCACCTCTTTAGGTGGCATTTTGGAGCATATTAGGGCCAGTTTTACCTGATTTTTTAAAAAAATCAGGTAAAAAAAAGTTTAGGAACTTTGGATGGTACAAAATACAGGTGCAGCTGTGTGTGAGGAGGTTTAGATGAGCCCTTTAGTTGTGTGGAGGTCTACAGGAGCCTATTTCCCCCGTGCTATTATCCCACTGCTATTCTTTTGATCAGAATTCACACTCTGTAGTCATTCAACTCCATGGCTGCATTTGACACATTTTAAAAAAACCCCAAATCTCTGCACACAGAATCTGAAAAAGCCCAGAATCCAGAAATACCACTCTGCATGCCTGGTGTGCTTCCCCACATATAAAGAAGTCTGGCTGATAACATGGGTCATTACCTTTGCCTACCTGTGTGAAGATGCTGTACACTTCCCCATAACAGGGACAGGTCACAACTCAGGATACAGCACATGATCTGCATATTAAAAGTCCTCAATTCAATCATCAGAATTTGTAGGTACAGCTAGAGAAGACTTCTCCCTGAACTTCTGAAGAGCTACTGTTAGTTAGTGAACCGAGGCCATTTCTGCACTATACCATTATAGTGCTCTCATTCCACTTTCAACATTCTGTCAAATTCTGGAGTTTGTAGCTTATTGAGGCCAAAGATGTCCCTCCCTAAACTGCAAATTCCAGGATGCCATACGATATTGAAAGTGAAATAATAGCACTGTAACAATGTAGTGCGGAAATGACCTGAGTGAGGTGCACCAATAATCTGACATTGGCCATTTCCACACTGGGCATTTAAAATGGTTCAGAGCGACCTCTGACGGAGGTCTTCTACACCCTAGGGTGGACTGGCATGGACTATTTTTTCTAGTTCCACACCAGAATCCACTCAGAAGTGGCCGGAACGAGCCGCGCTGCGTGTTTTTTAAAAACCTCTTTTTCGAGGTTTTCAAAAAGCACAGAGCGGAGCGTGCAGCCCCGTGCTGCTCCGCCGCCCAGCTCTGATGTGGATTTTCAGGTGCATGCAAGTGCGTGCCTGCAGACCTGCCGGGGGCGGGCTTTCGGCTGGCGAGCTTCTCCGGGTGATGGAGAGCCTCCACCACCCAGAAGCCGTCATTTGGGACCCCAGAGTAATGTGAAGCAGCAAGCTCGCTCTGCTCCGCATGGCGATGAACTTACTCAGCTGCCAGTAAGCTCCGTTTTTGGGCATTTTTGGGCGTCCCCCCCACATGTGGAAAGGGCCATTGTTTAATAGAAAACCTCTAAACAAACCTTGTATATCCATTGGATCCACCAGCTCAGAATGGGCTTACTTTTTACACAGAGCTCCTTTCATAAAGACTGTGGAATAATCACCTTAAGTAAAGCAAACTACAACATTATTAAGGACCAATTGCCCTACCAATATTTCTCTAAAAACCTTGTTACTTTTTTGTCTTATCCTGTGCCCTCATCAAACATTTAGCAATTGACCCTTAGCTTTCTCTTACTTTACACAGAAGCCTTTCAAGAAGAGTGTACTGAAAAGAATGAGTCAGAGCAACATGTCCAAAAATTTAGCAGAGGCCAGGTTTTCTAAAAGCGGCAAATGCAGATATCACAGGATTGCTAAGGTCTTGAAGATTACAACAAACCTGCTCCATTGCTCCTTATTTACAAAGAAAAATTAAAAATAATGATTGTGATTCGCAGTGTTTCTGGATAAAATAGATAAGGGTTAAGCAATGTGGATTTTGAGGTAAGCTATCCAACTCATTGTTTTGATTAGCTTGGAGTGACTATAGGAATGGGAAGCAAAATGCTCAGATGATTCAACCAGGTTCAGCTGCTGAACAAAACACAGACTGTTTCCAGGACAGCTGGAGCAAAGGCGGAGGACAAATCAGTTTGGCAGTGAGCCAGGGGATATTGTGGATGCCTAAGATCAATGCTTCTCAAGCTAGCTGATGTGGATGGGGGATTCCAACCTCCCCATATGCCAGTAACTGATACCATATTTGGGCCATATTATTATCATATTTGCATGGTTTCCTAGAAACTCTCTAGAGACTGGCACTGGTCCACAGCCACCTTCTTTGAGAATGATGGATCATCATAAAAACACAATCTTTCCAATCTAGGCTTTTGAAAGCAGTTGAAATAATGTTTGGGGAAAAAATGAAATAGCTAGTTTGTGGGAAATGTTAGATATTTTATTTGCATTCTTGGAAAAAAATACCTTCCCTTCTTCAAACTTGGAAGTGCATTTATGGTCACTTACCAGCAGGACAACCTTTCAGAGGTGAAAAATGTGTGTTCCACCCAGATGTAACTAAAATATAATTAATAGAATCCCAGTCAACATGCAGAGGGATGATGGTGACAGAAGTACAGCAGCATCTGGAGATCAACATGTTTCCCATTTCTTCTTTACAGGAATAACCAGTTGTGTCTAGTCAATGACACCCACATCTTTCAGAATCCCAAAATGTATGGTTAGTTCATACACATACATGTGCATCACTCATTGTTTATGAAACTGTTAACTCATCACTTGTTTATCAGAATTTCTTCATTACAAATCAAGGGCATGCCCTTTCTTGAAAAATCACCTCAGTTCAGAGTGCTGTGTTATCCTCAAAGACCTACTTGGATCTTCTGTGCATATGGACTCCCTAATGCATTTCAGTGGATGGCGCAATGTTGCAATTGACTTTTTGTGAGTTCAAATCTGACCTCTCCATTAAATTGAACAGCTGGAACTCCAAAGAATGCCGCAGCCCTTCTACTTAACAATCGATCTCTGAATCACGATGTGAAATGACTGAAAGCAGTAAACAGAACTTGGAATCAATTAATTACAAATGACAGTTACTCTGGAGAAAAGGGAAAGAGTTACTTTTTACCAATCTACAGTGATGTATTTAAGTCTTTTACTCCAAGTCTCAAGTCTCAAATCAAGTCTCAAGTCACTACCTTCAAGTCTGAAATCAAGTCTGAAGTCTTGCAAGATACTTTCAAGTCAAGTCTTGAGTCAAGTCTCAAGTCTGGGAGCCAACTTTATATCCCAACCTGTATTTCTGGACAGAGTTGAATAAAGTCAGTTTTAACAGTTTAAGTAGAGTCGGCCCTCCACTTTTGTGATTTTGCTATCCGCAGCTTCCGAAGTGGGGAATAGGATCCTTCTTACTTCCCATTTGCAAAGCTTGCCTTCTGCTCTTAGGAAAGCTTTAGAAAGCCCATCCTACATGAAGCAGAGACAGGCTGCTGAGTAGACCTCAACCCTACCTCAAGCCTATTTGCTGTTTCCTCTGAGAAATGTGTTCACATTTTCGGCTTGAGATAGATTGTCATGTGACTAGTAAATTTTAAGGTTTCTGGATGAATATGTTATGTTACTGAACCAAGGGCACCAAGTCAGTCACTAAAAATATGCAAGTCTGAAGTCGAGTCAAGTCAGTGTGTAATTTTTGCCAAATCAAGTTCAAGTCAAGTCGCTGAAATGACTTAAATCTGACTTGCCTCAAGGCTACATCACTGCCAGTCTAACTCTGAGGCAATAACTTTAGGTCTTGAAACTATCACTGTGACTAATTACATTTTAAAATCATTCTACAGAGAAAAACACATGGTTTTCCATTGTTTAAAACCCACTATTTCCTGTGCAGAAAAAAATGTATTCTGTTTTCCTTTGCAGAATAATTCTTCTGTTACACTTTGAGACATTTGAATACAGGGAGAACACTGTGAAAGAATATTCATTTTTCTCCCACAGCAGGGAGGAAACTACTATAATTATTCATCCTCACATGTGAGAATGATATAGTCAAGGACTAACTTGCCTCCTGTACACTTAAAATGTGAATGGCTTAAACATACAGAATTTTTAAAAACACACATAGAATGCTTTAGTCAGTGGTGGAAATGCCTAAATATATGCACAAGCAATAAAAATGCATTAAAACATGATACATATGATTGCATGTGGAATCTCACCACCATCACCATCAGGTATCACAACTTTAGATGAAACAAGGATGTGAAGAAAATGTAACTAGGATTTGGAGAAAAGCAATTAAATTGATATACAATTATGTCCATATCCCAAATGTTTCACTAATATATGAAATGCCCTCCCCAGAAACAAAAACCTCCTTTTAGTACCAGTCAAAGATTATTTTCAGGCATTCCACCCTTTTGAAAAAAATTGGTTCATTGTTTCATAGCTTTCCTAGGTTGTAGTGTTTTGTTTGTTTCTTTGCGGTTTCTTTGGTTATCAACTGCTTTGATTTAACACTGAAGAGCATCCTGTGACAGTGGGACTTTTAGATCTTCTTGGAAGACATATCTCTATATGATAGAATATGGATTACCTTGAATATCTTGAAGATCTATGATTTTCCTGGTACAGATAATCCCTCTACTGACCACGGCCATGGATCACAATTGCATCACTGTCAACGGACTGAATCCTATTGTGAGTCTCAGTTAGCAGACTCAGTCAATCCGCATGATTTACTTCTGTGTTGACATAACATCCAACAGCTGAATCAATGGGACTTCTTTAGTTGACTATTAGTCAATAGGATTCAGGCCATTATGTTCATGATTGCTGTAGCCTATTCATCAATCATCATCTGATGGTGACCTTTTTGGTAACATGCCTTTCTGTACTTCTCCAGGCTGATCCTTGGATGGTAAACATGTAGTCCCAGACTCAAAGGTTCAGAAATGCACAAAATGTCTCAAGCTAGCCCTGCTTACTGAGGTTGTCAGTTGAAAATCATCCCAGGACCTGAGGTTTCTGAGCCAAAACCTGACACCTAGGATCAGCCCCAAGTGTTATATGTTAAAATACTAACCACAGTTGCTTACTCTTCATCGTTCAACAACACACACACACACACACACACACACACACACACACACAGAGTGAGAGAGACAGACAGACAGACACAGAGACAGAGAACACATTTCCATGTTTGGAAATTAAGACAGAAATCTTAGCTAAAGGAACCGTTTCCAGATCAAGGTGAAATAAACGAACTATTCCTTCTCATTTACTTCAGGAGACGAGATGAGGAACCTTCAATCTATCTTCCTTGTCTCTAGCCAAAAGGTGGATGCAGAAAAGAGAGGAGGGTAGGCCCTAGTTCTACAACAAATGGTAGGGAAGAAGGAAGCTACTTAAGAGTCTTATCTCACAAGGCTGCTCTCTCACTACATTTGTGCTGTGCTGTTTGTAAAAATATTATGCAATCATGATTGCTGTCTTTCCTTGAGCACCTTCAGAACCATTCTAGGATTACAGTGCCCGTTAATGCCAAAACTTCATTGCACAGAGAGTGCCTACCCACTCCTTTCTCCAACATTATCCAAGTCCCTTTTAGCAATTTCTTTTCTGAGACATCTGGAAGTCTGAAAGGCTGGATGGCCATCTATTGAGACTGCTTTGCTGTGTGCTCCTGCATAGCAGGGGGTTGGATTGGATGCCCCCTGTGGTCTCTTCCAACTCTATGAGTCTAAGTGTCAGAGAGGGAAGGAGGGAGCACAAGTGGATGTCCTCCTGCCTGAGTACAGCACCAATCAAAAGCCGGGTGGGGGCCCTCCTTGGAGGGGTCTCCCCCACCTGCCCCCTTTCCTCTCCAATGTTTGCCATCATGGCATTGTGGAAGGGGACAAGCAGAAAGTGAAAACCAATAACTCCTTTCCTCTCTCTTGTGTTTCTTTTCCACCCCTATGTTACACACCCGAATCCTTTGCACCCTGATCCTACAGCAGGACAGGCGTGTGTATATGAGAGAGAGAGAGAGAGTGGAGAGAATGAGGCATTACCATGCTGTGGCACTGCACTGTTGTAGGAACAGAGACTCCCAAAAGGGGCAGGATCTCCCACCCAAAGCACAACCCCATCAACCACCCAGAATCAGCATAATGGCACAATTGAACTTTCACACAGGAAATCATAGCATGACAGAAGTGAGAGAGGAGGTCAATAACAGATTTTTTGTGTTAGTAAAAAGAAACATTTTTAAAATGGTCTCCCATGGGACAACAACTGAAGAGCAACTGTGTCATGTGGGAAGCCTCAACCAAAGGCTCTGTTAGCCAGATGCAACCATGATTTACCTGCCTCATGTAATAAGGCCCTTAGTAATACACCAGTTACCTACAGAGTCTTTGCAAGTTTCAATAATCAATCAATTAAGCCTTGCAAATTGTGGCAAACAGCTGCTCTCCTAACTGAGCTGGATATTTGTATACAGTCTTTTCCTCCTGCCAGGAGCTTGCCACCAAAACTGAAGCACTGGCACTCTCATCTTCCATGTGGAGATGACCCATGAAAACTGGAGACTCAGGGCCAGTCCTGAGATATAGCAACCCCATATAATCCCTTTACAATGCTTAGATATGAATTCCTTACTGAACTCAAAATGTACTTTGGCATTACCAGAACTAAGGTGTGTTCTGCTGGCTTTCCGAAAAGTTCTTTGTTCATGCTTCTCACTTTCTGTCCCCCTCCCGTTCCTTTAAAAACAAGTTTGGCATCTTGCCAAGAGAGGGCAACAGTCAAGCTATGACAAATCCACATCTATCATTTTTGTGGCTTCTAATGAGTTAGAAGGACACATAGAAACCCTCATCTGATTTTATGGATATGACTGTGTAATTGCAATGTAATTATGGCAAACAACAGCTCTAGAAAATTATCTTTGAAGAAAACAGCTGGTTCTCTTTAACAAACTGAGATGAAATCTTGTCATCTAAAATAAAATAAAACTCAAAGGGGAGAAAAATACTAAAATACATATACTAGTTATAAACAAGCCAAAGAAAGGACAAAATAACACTTTAAAAAAGAAAGAAAACAAACCCTAAGAGCCTATTCAGAAAATTATAACCCACTAAGTCCTTATCTTATGTTTTTTATTTTGTAAAAAATTAAATTCCTGGTTTAGCAGCTCCAGTTGCACTTGTGGGTCTTCTACTTAAAAAGCAAAAGATCTGAGGGAATAGCTTACAGATAATTTATTGTCCAAATCAATGTCTTACATTTAGAGCACAGGTTCCTTTTCACAGAAATGTAACGCAGTTCAATTCTACTGCCTTGGTGACGGTGTCGCCTGAAGTGTATGAGAGCTATTTGTATAAATTAATGTACTCCACTTGTACAAAACACTAAGACAGCACAATAGATTTGAAAAGAACAATACCAGAATGTAGTCTTCAGCTGATGTCTCAAGGCCCAACCATTTTGCTGCAAATACATAACCTTTGTATGCAGTCAACAATCCAACAGCCTAACAGATCTGTTCCTTATCCTCCTTAGCGAGCTTCCTAGCAGAAAATCATTCATAACTAGAGATGAGCAACATGTCACTTTTGCGTGAAAGGCTGAGCCATTGTGCTTTGTTGCCTGGGGAAGGAAGACAAACTGGTTCCTTCCAGTTTTACATACAGAAGCTGACTAAAAGAATTTCATCTCCTCACTGGAGATGGGATGGTGAATGTAGAGGATGATGGACATATCACCTGGGGCACAGCTCTGTGAGAATCGGAAATTGCCAGAGGTTGGCCATTAGCTCATCGTGACCACCACCACTATAATATCAAAGTAAACAAACTAACCATTTGTTGGATAATAACTAACCATTCATATCACCTCAGATCTGTTGCCTGAGGTAGCTGTCCCAACATACCTAATGATAGAGCCAACCCTGTGTTGTTGTCTTTTTTTTTTTTTTAAGACAATTCCTTGTTTTCATATTCCTGCAATCTATTTTGGGAGGTTTGTTTTTTGTTCTTAAAAAGCAGAATATAAAATACTTGGAAACATGCTGAAATTCAACCAAAACACTGTTTCAAGTTTTTATGGCATTGTATGTTTTTGAACAGCTGCTTTTTTTTTCTTTTGCACAGTCTTCCAGATATGTTGGAGGTATGGAGCCTGGTTGGGGAATTCCTATGACTTTCAGGTGAACATATCTAGAGGGCATTGGGCTGGGGAAGGCTTTGCTTTCAAGAGTGTGGGAGAAATCTCGAATTTAATATCTTAAGATGGTCAATATTATCAAAAGATGAAAGGTAGAAAGCTAGCACTGGAAATTCAAGATTCAGAGGAATGGTTTCCTTGAATCTGTTTCTTCTGCACAAGGTCTATTTCTCCCCTTTTCCATCATGTAAGCAAGAGACATTGTGTAGATGCAATTCTGTCGGCTCTCTAGTGATAAGAATGTCAACATTCTGCAGCTTGTTGTCAGGAACCTGACTTCATCTATTCTCCCAGACTCTAATGTTCAGTTAAATAGTGTGAGCAAGTGTCCCCCCCCCACATCCATCCTGCAAGCCTCCTATTTTATTTCTGCTTGTCTGTAGTAACTTGTCAGCTGTATAACTGCTCCCTTCATCTGTACATATTTCAAGGTCAAGCATTTTATGAGGTGTGCTGAGCAATAAGAGACATAAAGATGTAAAACATTTGGCTCTTTCACGTTTAGATTCAGATAAATATTTAGTGGACCTTCATAAAAGGTCAAACTGCTGAGTTTGGGGGATAAACTTTGATAGCATATCTGTACTGCTTTTGAAGTTCATAGCAGTAATTTGCTATTAGAAATGTAGATTTTTCAAAATCCTTCTACATGTTTGGGACTTGGTTTCCTTTTGCCACTTCCAATACCACTTCACTCTTGGCCACTGCAAAAACCATAAGCCACTGAAGGTGTGTCCCTGGTTAATAACCCAGTGAACTGGCCATAAGAAAGGAGGACTGTGGTCTGAGTGGGGTGACAGGAAACCCTTGAAAATTCAGGACTTTGATTCTGTGGTATTGCAGTGTCAGTTTAAGGAAGCAGAACTTGCTTTTCAAATATGAAAACTTCTTATTCCTTTGCATTCATTTCAGTCTGCTCATGTGAACACTAAGAACAGAACGAAGATACAGGCATGTATGGAAGCCCATCCCCAATTTTCTCACCTCCACTCAGTCAGTCCTTAAAGCTCCTACACTGAGTTCTGAAGTGGGTCTTTACTGGTGGAAGTCCCAGTATACTAGGGACCACTATTTTATTCTAGTTCCCTAATCATGCATAGTCTTGTATGCATGTTCAAGCAGATACATGAGAAAAACATCTTCAGACTTCCTTCCTCAACACTGCAAGGGGATGGGAATGTGAATTGGGAGGCATCTTCATGTGCCTCCCTCATCTGTAGTCCACACATGAGAAGGCTGATAACTTGTGTAAGGTTCTCATTTTTCCTGATTTTCTAGCCCTCTAAACACAACCATCAGATTTACTCAGTTCTAATTATGACATCTACTTCTTCCAAACACATCTTTAAACAATTTATTATCCCTAAGACACACATAGTCTTGTCCAGCTGTTAAACTTTGTATGATTAGCATGCTACTTACTTGGCATCAGCATGGGTTTCTCAAAAACAAGTCATGCCAAATTAATCTTATCTCTTCAATGGTTACAAGCTTGGTACATCATGGAAGTGCTGGGGATATAGTATAACTTGATTTCCATAGAGATTTCAGTAGAAGTGTTGACAATGTATTCTTGCAGGCAAGCTGGTGAACTGTGATGCAGACAGTCCTATTGTTAGGTAAAGTCGTAATTGGTTGACTGACTGAATCCAAAAAATGTTCACCAGTGGTTGCTGTTCACCCTGGAGAGAGGTGAGTAGTGGAGTGGCTTAGGGTTCAGACCTGGACTTGGTGTTGTTTAAGATCGTTATAAATGACTTAGATGATGGAATAAAAAGAATGCTCATCAGAGTTTTGGATGACATTAGATTTGTGGGGGAGGGGTAGTGAATACCCTAGAGAATTCAAAATGACCTTGACAGAGTGGAGAGGTGGACCAAAACTAACAAAATGAATTTCAACAGCAATACATGTAAGCTACTACATCTAATGGAATGCACCAATACAGGACAGAGGACACCTGCCTTGAAAACAGTGCATGTGAAAAGGATATAGGGATTTTAGTAGACCACAAGATAAACATGAGTCAACAGTGTAAAGCAACAGCCAAAAAAGACAATGCAATTCTAGGCTGTACTGAGAAAAATAGTGTCCAAATCGAGAGAAGTAGCAGTGCCACTCTAGTTTCTCTGGGCTGACCTTATCTGGAATACTGTGTGTGCAGTTGTGAGCATGACAATTCAATAAGGATATTGACAAGCTAGAACATGTGCAGAGGAGGGTAACCAAAATGATGAAAGGTCTAGAAACTAAGCCTTATGAGGAGCAAGTTAGGGAGGTAAGTATATTTAGATTGGAGAAGAGAAGATTGAGACGTAATGTGATAGCCATCAATATCTGCAGGAATATAATGGGATGAGCCGGCTTGTTTTCTACTACTCCAGAAAATAGAACATGATCAAGTGGATTCAAATTACAGGAAAGGAGATTCCATTGAAATATCAGGAAGAACTTCTCTACTTTAAAAATTGTGAATAGACTGAGAGGGTGTTGGACTCTCTTTTTTTGGAGGTCTTTAAAGAGAGGTTGGATGGACATTTTTCAGGAGTGCTGTAAATGTGTACTCCTGCATGGCAGGGAGTTATATTAGATGGCCCTTGTCACCTCCTCCAGCTATAAGATGGTGAAAGCTGGCACACATGAAAATATTTGCTTTTCGTCATGCCCCCAATCAGTCAATCAATCAATTGATCAACCACTTTATTTATACTCCACCTTTTGTTGAAAACAGGGACTCCACTCTGCTTGCAGTTAAGTAACACCACATATATCTAAATAAATACAAAAATCATGATTAAAATAATATTAAATTTTCTGTAGAAACTATTTAAAATGTTAAAAGCAAACAATAACAGAAAGCCCTGCAAAAATATCAGTCCCCAAATGCCCACTGGAATAGGTAGGTCTGCACCTGCTGATGAAAGGACAGCAAGGCTGCAACCAAGCCTCACCTCCCTAGAAAGAAATTTGAAAATCTGGGAGCAACCACGGAGAATGCCTTCTCCTTCACAGTGAAGAAGGCATCCTGTGTGTGGATGGTGATGGCAGAGGTAGGGATGGTAAATGCACCTTCATTCCTTCACTCCCTCCCTAACTAGTATTATCTGGTCCTACTAATAAAAATCACCCAAATAGACCTACATTTCTTCTTTGGTCTTACCTTCATTGGGAGCAACACTTTATAAGAGCCTCATTGTTCTTCTATGATATACTTTATTAAGTATACATTCTCCTGCCTTCACTGGAGGCAATCTAGGTTGTGCTATGCATGAGGCATTTTGAAGGATATCTGTCTAAAAGATACGTATGTATTGATCTGAAGACCAGCCTTAAGTATAAGAGCTTCAGCCAAATACTTCTGTCAAAGGCTCTTCCCAGTTACTTTTCCTGTGTACAATTTTTACGGGTACTATCATTTCTTGGAAAACAGCCTTGGAACAAGTCTAAAACAAGCAAACCCTGCTTTAGCCACTAGATCAGACATTGCTACTGTTTATAGCTGATTATCAGCTTTGCTAATGAAAGATCATTACCATCCTATAGCTGTGTTCGACATTATTGTCTTGGCCTTTGGTCTTTTCAGTGAAGTCTAATGAGGGCCTCAGAGGTCATGGTATGAGTCATCCAATGAAGTCATTTTCCAATTAGCCTGCTGACAAATGCATTATATGTAGAACAAATTAAGGATGCATATGTAGAATCCACAGTTGGTGAAGGAGTCAGGTAGTACAATTACTGCCTAGGGTAAGATGAAATGATGTAGGAAGTAGAGGCAATGGATTCATTGTATCTAATCCAGGTTTAATATATTTTTTCCTACAGAAAGTACTTGGTCCTCTATATACACCTTGGCTATATCCATAACTTGACCTTCAGATCAATCAGTTCAGAGAATGAGGTCTACATTGACAATGTTGCCTTAAATTTTATGGGACAACCTCATGTTCTCCATATATGTTGGACTGCAGCTCCTAACTCCCATGCATTACCAGTATAACCATTGGCCTCTTATCTGGTGATGATGGCAGTTGTAGTCCAACTAGGTTGGCAAAGGCTGCTGTAGATCTTAATGTCCAGATTTCTGTGCACTTCAATGCATTTTCCTTTGAAACTTGATGTTCTTCGAAATGCCAGTCATTTAAATTTGCAGTTCAAGATTTTTAATGTGTTGAATTTAAAAAATGGCTTTTAGTGATGATGTTTGAGAACTGCAGCTGCATAGCTAACTGGGGCTGGCTACAGGGAGCACACATCTTATTGCAACAGCTTTGCAGACTGCCTGTCACTTTCCAGGAACAATGCTGCTTTTGACCTATAAATCCATATACAGCTCAGGTCCAGGATATTCAAAGGACAGTGTTCTCCCATAAGGAACCAGTGTGATGTAGTGGTGTGAACATTGGACTATGGGCCTGGAGACCTGGGTTTGATTCCCTGCTCGGCCAGAGAAACCCACTCGATGACCTTTGGTGTGTCATACACTCACAGCCTCCCAAAACCCGTGACAGGTTTGTCTTAGGGTTGCCACAAGTTGGAAACAACTTGAAGGCACACAACAACCTCTTCTATACAAACCTTCCCCCATCTTGAGATCAGCTGGGGGGGGGTCCTTCTCTCTCTCTTACCACCCTCACATGTATATCTAGTGGGAACATGGGAGAGGGCCTTCTCAGTGGCTATACCCAGGCATTGGCACCCTCTCTACAATGTTTTCTTAAACAGGTGAAGGTTTTTTTATTTTGACAAAGATTGATTGTTCAGGTAGGACTGGCCTTGTACAATGTACTGGATATTCTATTTTTTAGTTTTGTTGTGTTATTTTTTTTATGTATAGTTTGTGTTTTTAACTGGTTTTAATTTTTTTGACAGCTTAATCAATTTTTGACTTTTGTATTTGGTGAATTTAAATTACATTTTTTTAACCTGTTGTAAGCCTCCTCGAGTCCCAAACTGGAACTCCCTCTCTTTTCTTTTAATTTTCTTGTCTGTGGGTGTCTCTATAAATATCCTTTAATAAACAAATGAAATATCTGATGTTGCTTGCCGTGCAATCTATATATGTTTATGTAGAAGTTAAGTTCCTTAAATGGGCCTTACTTCCTCTTTAAATCATTGTAATCATATACATCTCTTTGGGAACAGACCTATACAACTATTGCACTCAAAGGGGCTTACTTCTGATTAGAACAGTATCAGAATGTGCTCCTACAGTGTACCTCTATCTATGTTTATTCAGAGGCAGATTCCAGTACACTCAATGGAACTTGTTGTTGTTGTTGCTGCTGCTGCTCTTGTTATGTGTCTTCAAGTCAATTCTGACTTACAGTGACACTCAGGCGAATCTGTCTTGGGGTTTTCTTGGCAAGATTTCAGAAGGAGTTTGTTTTTGTGTTCCTCTGAGGCTGACAGAATGTGACTTGTCCAAGGTCACCCAGTGGATTTCCATGGCTGAGTTGGAATTTGAACCCTGTTCTCCAGAATTGTAGTCCAATGCTCAAATCACTACACCACATCAACTCTTGATAATACTTATCTCCAAATAAATACACGTAGGATTTCACCTTTAGTATATTCAGGATTCTAAAGGTGAAATCCTATATATATATTTATTTGGGAGTAAGTCTCATCAACAGATTCATCAACAGGTGTATTGGTTTGAGCATTGGACTATGATCCTGGAGACCAGGATACAATTCCCCACTCCACCATAGAAAACTACTAAATAACCTTGGGTGTGTCACACACAAACAGCCTTCAGAAAACCATGTTCATTTTAGGGTCACTGTAAGTCAGCCATAAGCCAGAAACTACTTGAAGCCACACAACAACAGCAATATTTAGGATGACAGCCTTGAAGATTGTGTGTTAATATCATGAGCTGATATTGCTAGATTGACTTTTTGCCCTCCAATGTACCCTTTCAAGGGTACATTCGAACTAGGTGTCACAGAAAAGACACTGTGACTGTCATGAAATAGTGTTGGCAGGACAATGAACTGTAGCCAGAACCTACAAAACTGCTCATGCATAATATGGTATTTGTACTCAACACATTTGATCAAGATATAAGAGTTTGCACAAAGATTTTACAAACAAAGAAAAACGTACTCATTGGGTTTGGAGGATAATTTATTCACCATGAATTATTCACCCATCTCTAATTGCACGGAAGTGGCATCAAAATTAAGCATTATTCTGAGATAGTCATAGCAGACCCTGTGCAATCTGCAAAGCTGTGCAGAAGCCTCCTTGCACTTCAATTCGGCTGAAACTATTCCAAAAGTAAAGAAAATTTACTGTTTTCTTGCATTTTGATGTAATATTGCTTTAATGATCTAGTGGACAACTAAGCTTATTGATTTGTACTGGAAGAAATTCAGGGACTCAGCCTGATTGGTTAGGTCTCCTTCATAAACCACAACTGCTACATAGGAGATCCATCTTCCTATTGTTGTTTCTATGGAGCTGTGGTATGTTTTTTCAAAGCCAGCAGGGCCAGCCCTGTCATTAGGCAAAATGAGGCAATCACCTCAGGTAAAACATGCTGGAAGGCAGCACAAGAAATTCCCCTTTGTCAGCCAATAGAGCTGTGTGTGTGAGCCATACAACCTGTCCTATACTTACTACCATAGCATGTTTCCCTCAGCTGTTGTGAGGACACTCTCCTGTCACCAGTGTTGAAATAAAATTAAACTTCCCATGCAGTTGTATGTGGAAAGGGTTGGGGGCTGGGGAACAGATTCATGTCTCCTCATCCTTTGCCTCAGACAGTTAAACATCTTGTGTTGCACAGCTTTGGCATACTCTTCCACTGTCTTGCTTTGACAGAGACAGTCCTGATTAATCCTTGTTGTCCCACTTTTTCAGCAGCTATTAAAATGTCCCATTTTCTCTCTCCTCATCTCTTGTCCTTGACTTACTCTAACTGCCGCAAACTAGGGCTCTTTCCACAGGAGGCCTGCATCCCAGCATGGGGATACAAGAGGAGTGGGACTGTGATGATGCTTCCACAAGATGTTGTCATGGTCCCATCCTTCTCCCGTTGCCAGATCATGCAATAGCACAATAAATCATTGACAGAATTTCCCTATCAATGACCCATGATTGCATGACTCACCAGTACTTACCTGCCATGTGGAAGGGCAGGAAGTGCAATGGAAACACTTCCTGCCCCAGCACAGCCTGAGAAACAGCCAGGTTGTGCTGCGGAATGGAGACATGTGTCAGTTGTGCTCCCTTCGAGAGGAAGCTGGTCACGTGCAGAGGGGAGTGTTTCTGTTGTGCTCCCTTCCCAGCAGAGGCACTGCTAGGATCACAACCGGAAGACTACGAGACAAAGTAGGGTGTGGAAAGAACCTGTGTTCCAAGTTCAAAAGTAATTTGTACTCCACTCCAGCTGGGAGGAAGGACAAGAAGGAGCAGAATCTTACCTTTCCACACAGATTGATGCCAAAGGTTACTGCTGCAGTTTCTCCTAGCTTGCATGTTCTTCCTTACTAATAACTTTCCCCATCTGTACCACAGTCTGATGTTGCTCGGAAACATGTGTCCTGGTTTTCATCTGTGAAATGTTGGAGGCCATGCTTTGCTCCATTGCTAGACCTTTCCCTCTTACTTAGTCATTGCACCAGAAGTAATAGTGGTGATGACCAGGCAGAAAATAACCAGATGACTGTATTTGTATGACTGTATGTTATCAGGTCATGAAGACAGTTGAAGGCTTTGCTCAGTTGCGAGTGAACTGCATTCAAGGAAGAAAAAGTGTGGTCTTGTGTCAAGTCTGATTTCTACCTAAGTGCTAGTAATTCTATCCAAAGGTATATCTATACATGTACATTTTGTTATTTTATTGTATTTTAGCAAAGGAAGGAAGGAAGGAAGGAAGGAAGGAAGGAAGGAAGGAAGGAAGGAAGGAAGGAAGGAAGGAAGGAAGGAATCATACTCAGTGCAGAACCCCTTGCTTTGGAAATAAAAATAAAAAGCAAAATACAAAATAGAATACACATTATAAATAGAATAAAATGAGATAAAACAGTCTGGCACAAACAGAGCTCTTTACTGAAATCAGAATGTCAAATCAGTATTTGAATTTCACACATCTTAGAACGCTATTTCACTGCCAATACAGTAAGAAAGTCCAATAAGTAAAGTAAGGCCTAAATACTCTAAAGGCACCAGATCCTCTCTGCTCTTGGAAGCTAAGCAAGGTCTTGGGTGGGAGACCACCAGTGAATACCAGGTGTTGTAGGTTATATTTCAGAAGAAGGAACCGGCAAAACCACATCTGAGCATTCTTTTTCTAGGAAAACCCTATGAAATTCAAGGGGTCGCCATAAGTTGACAGATGACTTGCAAGCACATACATAAACAAACAAACAAACACATACACAATAAGTGTGTGTGTGTGTGTGTGTACAGTAAGCTTGTAAACATGTAAATTAGTAAACATAATCTAGAAGTGCTGGGATGTTAGTCAATAAACCAATGTAGTATATTGATTACATTATCTGATTAGAGAGTTCTAGGTTTAGTCACAAAACCCACTGGTGATCTTGGACCAGCCGCTAACTTTCAAGCCTGTCTACCGTACAGGGTTTTTGCCATTTTGAAATGGGATGATGCCATTCTGAGCTCTTTCAAGATAAGGTGGGATATAAATGGAATTCATAAATATAAGAGGCATAAATGAGGACATGTTAAATATCTGAATGACAACCTATGGTTCATCTTTCTTGATGATGAATGAAAATAGCACTCTAACATGGCAAACTATCCTTTTTCTAGATCTGAGATTTAAAATTCACCTTCCATAATATTATTCCTTAGATGGAGCTTAGCATACTTAAACTACTTCTGCTGGGTCCAGCTAAATCTTTGACAGATACAGGAACCTGCTGGAGACATTGAGCTGGGCAAAATAATGAACTGGAACACTGTTACAGTGGAATGTGTGTTATATGATTCTAAGAAGGAGATGATATTCAATGATCTCATCTTGAAGGTTACTAAATAAATGAGTGTAAATGGCTGGTTGGTTCCCTTTATTTCAACATGCGGTGTAGACACTTCCTTCCTATACCTCTATCTAGTATATTGCATCACATTAAGCTTGACAGTAAGGATTGACTTAGAGGCTTTCAGCTCTGTGGAGTAATTTTGATCCTTTCTTTCCATGCTTTAAGTGATTAATGTAGGTTGCAGTTCTCCCACACACATTTTCTTCTGAGTAAATCTCCTTGTACTGAATAGGTCTTACTTCTGGATCAACATGTATCATATTGGCCTGTTAATACACTTGCTTGTCATAGTTTCACCTCTAAGATTTTTAGAAATAAAAATTTTACCATACCACTTCTGCTGCAGCGGCTTACCAGTCGTTTTAAGATAGCCACTAAATAAGACTGGTTTTTGTCCTTTGTTTTTCACCAATGTTCCTGCAAAGGTGGCACTCTGTTGCTGAAGGCATGCAATAAACGTCCCTGCTGCCTTAAAGAAGGTAGGCATTTTGAATCCTCTGCTCAACTTAAGACAGGAATGCAACAATGCAGGACAGATGCAAATGCTCCCCCGTGTAAAATAAACAGACATGAAAGGAAATGAACATGAAGTGCTGTTTCAACAGCTCCCGATCAATGCTGAGAAAGGATGCTGGGGAGGGACAGTTCAGAATTTGTGAAGACTGTTGTGCAGAATTATTGACGGGTTTGCCTGATTTATTAACTAGCACTCAGGTCTTAGTTCAGCTTTGCATAGGCGCTAGGATCAGGACCATTTAGCCAGTAAACACATAGGTGCAGTTGAAGCACTCTGAAGTTGGAATGACGAATATTTCCAAAGCTCTGCAAATAATGAGAGGGTAATAATTATCCATCCCCAAAGCAGGGACATCATGAGGGCTCTGGAATGTTTAGATTGACCTATACCTCTGACCCCTCCCACTCCACCCTCAACATTGGTGAGGTTTGGGACTTGGAATCTGAGATTAGATCTTTGCGTGCTCAGGGCTGAGAGGTGTAGTGCAAGGAATAAACCAGGCCACAAACTGAAGCTGGATGAAAATAGGCCATGACTTTATTGGTTACAGTAAAAATGGTTGGACTGCACATAGGTCCAGATCCCAGAATCGGCCAACCTGCCTATTGACTGATGAGACCAAAAACCCAAAGCCAGGACTGCCTGGAGTCAGGTCCAAACCACCTGACCCCCCAGTAGTGCAGGGATGTGGACACCCAATCTGCACCATGTGTCTGCTGCTGATCCTTCCCTTGTGGCAACCATCTGCATCCCCAGGCCCCAGTGACCTAGGGATATAGCAGACCCAGATCCGGGACCCATGCCAACTGCCTTACAAGTTGTGAAAATAAGACACAACCTAACTACAGTACACAGGATACAACAAAAGAAAAGGAAGGGAGTTGGAGGGATGACATTCAGAGAAGAACTGAGCTCTGAGGAGAGGAGAGCCTAGTTAAATACAAAATACCTGGACCAGAGGGAAAACTTCCTAGAGCTCTGGCCTGGGCAAAAGCAGCCAATCAATTCAAACCAGCAGGTTTGAACTGATTGGCTGGGAACATTTTGAAATCTTGCCCACATTTTGAAATCTTGCGGGAAGGTCGTTCTCACCACTCTTGGGTGGAAACACCGGAGAGAGCCTTCTCAGTTGCTCTCCCAGGCTCAGAAACTCACTTCTGAGAGAGGTTAGACTGGCACTCTCCTTGCCAATTTATTTCAACAAGCCCTTGAGGACTGATTGCTTAAGGGGACAATAATGTGCTTTGTATGATATGCCGGATTGTCTATTTGTTAGTTTCTTTTTCATGCATTTTGTTTTTATAGGGTTTTTGAATAGCTTTGTTACATTTTGAACTTCTGTATGTTGCAAATATTTAGCTAAGTTTGTTTTAATAATTATTGAATAATAATGGTTTGAATGTTGGGCTATGACTGTGGAGAACAGGGTTTGGATTCCCATTCAGCCATGGAAACCCACTGGGTGACCTTAGGCAAATCTTGCTCTCTCAGCACCAGAGGGAGGCAAAGGTAAACCCATTCTGAACAAATCTTGCCAAGAAAACCCTGTGATAGGTTTGCCTTAGGGTCACCGTAGGTCAGATGTGACTTGAAGGCACACAACAACAACAATGGCTGGCACTCTAAATTACAGTTATTGATTTGTAACCAAAAGTTATGAATCTGTAACTTCAGCCATGTTCCATATTCACACTCATGGTGCCATCGCTACAATCACAAATGCCCACTCCCAACCTACTTTAAGAGCCAGTAGCTGCTTCAAGTGCTGGAGATCTGGTTCTGATGTTGATGGAGGTGCAGCAGGATGATCTTTTCAGGCCTCTCTCACCAGTGGGGTGAGGATTTGTGACAAGGATCCTGCTTCTGGTTGTTGTTAGAGTTCAGTTCCCAGCCTGTGCTTGTCTGCCAGCAAGGGAAGGAAAGCGATAGTACTTGTCCAATTGGAGGAGGCAGTGGGGAGTGTCCAGTGCTAACAATCAAGTAGAAATGCTGAGCTGAAGCTGAAGTCAAGGTTAATCCAAAAAAGTCAAGAATGCCAAAGGTCAGTCCGAAAGGTCAGGAAGGCTGGAATACAAGGATCATGGGAGCTTGAGTAGTGATTTGCTACAAGCAAACAGCAAGCCACACCGACAGACTTATATAGCTGAGAAGAGCAGGTGTTTCTCATTATTGTTCTGTTTTCTCACTCTCACCAAAACAACTTTCCTCTGAGCTGCTCTCTTTTGTCTCCCCTGTGACTGAGCGTTGGGGAGCAAAGGTGGATCTAATTCTCCTAAATCGTGCTGGGCCTGTCTCCCTCTGGCATTGGCTGCAACAACTCCATCTCAACTTGTCTTTCAGCTGATGGGGGTGTTGGCAAGATAGTTTGTTCTATCACTGGCTCTGCTTTTGGCACAATCAATTGCTCATCACCCTCTGAGTCGTCATCTATCGCAGTTCTTGCACTGCAGATCACTTAAGGAAGAAATTTGGAAATGTCATCCTATGGTACTCCATTCACCATCAGAACAGAACTCCATCACTTGATGTGGCAACTGGCTCTTAAGGTAGGTTTTGGGAGTTGGGTTGCAAGATGAAGTGTAGTTATGCAAAAAACAAACAAAAACCATACTTTTGTTCTGAAGGGTTCTGAAGATAAATATCCAAACGAATTTTTCCATTTGAGACTTACAGACATACAGTTAGAAAAAGATCACGGAAGAATATTGCAATATATGATCACCACAGTGAGACTGACATAACGTGCAGAAATGGAAAGATACGGCAATACCAGCCACAGATGATCAGATGGCAAAATAGATAGACTTATCTGAGATGGACAAATCAACTGTTTTAATTCAGGATGGGTCCTTATAAAGATTTCTTGAAAAGTGGAAACTCCTTATGGACTTTCTGAGGAAACATAATCTGATTGTTGTTGGATTCAACTATTTAGTAGTTTAGTAATATTAGAAAGACATGTGTCATGCAGTAGGGAACTAGGCCATTTCTGCACTAGCCTGTTATAGTGCGATGATTCTATAACAGGCTAGTGCGGAAATGGCCCTAGAGAGGTTGTTATATATAACTGTGGATATGCAGATCGAAAGTACTTTTTCTTTTTTTCCTTTTTCGCTTACTCCTTGGCTTTTTGGCTGAGATCAAGTGTAGTATCACTTACTCTTTATTTTTAATGGAAGATATTTTGCAATTTTGGTTATAGATAATGTTGTTTATTCTTTCTCTGTTTTGTTGCTCTATTAAACTTAAAATATCTTTAAGAAAGAAACATAGTCATATATTTGCAACTATGTCTGTGATGTAGTATCTAAGTGAATAATAGTAACAATAGCCAGAATCCTGTTTGTGTCTTGCACATGTGTAACACTTACATGTGTAAGTTCCTCTATGGAAGGATTTCTGTCCAATGCAAAATGCCCTCATTCATTTCAAGTTTGCAGAAGTGGAGTTGCTCATGCAATTCCACTGTGCATAGATCTGCATTGCACATGGACGCACATGAGCATTTGGGTGTGTATTCAGTTGCACAATTCATTTCTTGGTTCAGTTATGCAATGTTGATATTCAGCACAAGGACTGCATATGACAATGTGTAACTCTGCATGTAGAGATTTATGCTATGCCACCCTGATGTAGGGCCACTGAAAAGTCCTGTGCACAACCCTCCATGCCAGCTAAGTTTTCTCATTGCTGTTTTCCACATTCTGCTTTAGGGACAGAGGTGGATACATAAGTGAATAGGTTTGATAGATGTGTAACTTAGATGGGATTATTGGATGGATTGTAGCTGAACAGTTTATGAAGTTGTCAATAAACTAATACAAGATTTGGAACAAATGAAAGACCGTGTTAGCATGTTATTTTGTCAAATTCCTCATAATCATCATTACTATGCACTTCCGCTTTTTATTCTTTTATTACTCAGATCTCCCTCCAATTTATTAATGATAGAACAATCACTTCCAAAAATTGGTTGACCTAAGTGAGGTTTAGCTATTTCTTCAAATGTTTCTTTTTTTCTACTTCCGATTTAATTAAAAGGGTGCTATAGACTTAAGAAAAATCATTAGATTCTGCCTTTTTTCAACCTTCACATTTTTAATAGCAAAGTGAATCAATTTAGGGTTTATATTATTAATATTGATTTCACTTCAGTATCCAAAAATATCAATGGGAAGAACAATGCAATGCTGTTGATACATTAAGGGATTTAAATCCACATTGTGAAGATATTTCAATCTTACACAGGATTATTTCAGCCTAAGTGGAGTGATAATCAATAAAGTGATAACAAAAAGGAGACTGTCCTGTGGAGAAATAAAACTGAAACTCAGTATATATTCTTTAAAGTAATTGAGAAGTCTCTTCAACTCATTTCACTTCTGTGCATGGAACATGAAGGGATGCCATTTTGTTCTTTGCCACAGGCAGCAAAATACACTAAACCAGCCTTGTCCAAATGGTTTCTTCCTTTGCCACAAATTATGCTTAGGGTGTCATTTTCTATTAGACTCATGATTCCACTGTTAGAAAACATTATAAGAGCATACCTTCCAATATTTCATAATGAAATCTAGGACAAGCAGTAGCAGAGTGTGATGAAGAAGATGGAAAAAGTTACTAAAGAGGAAGAATGGACAAGCTAAGAGAGGGTGGAACAGTTTGCTATTACCTGAGGAAGGGCAAGATTCTGCCCCTTCTATCTTCTCCTCTTGCTGAGTTGAGTGCAAACTACTTTTTCACTTTGAACTGAGTTTGCTGCAACTGAATTAAGCCAGCACAAAAGGGAAAAGCTGAAGAAGAGAGAAACTGGGACATTTTAAAAGCAGCTGAAAACATTAGACAACAGAAGAATAATTGGAACTGCCCTTCTCAAAGTGGCAAAGTTGAAGTATATGTAAAAAAGTTCTCTGTGCTGCCTGCACAGAGACCTAAGGCCTTTCCACACTAGACTGTTATAGTGCTATTATTCCACTTTCAACATCCTGTGGAATCCTGGGGTTTGCAGTTTAGGGAGGGCCCTTTAGAATTCTTAGCCTGAGAGCTCTTTGGCCTCAGTAAACTACAAACCCCAGAATCCACAGGATGTTGATGGTGGTAGTCTGCAGAAGAGAAGGTTAAGAGTGGACATGATAGCCATGTTTAAATATTTGAAGGGATGCCATGTAGAGGAAGGAGAGGGCTTGTTTTCTGCTGCTCCAGAGACCAGGACAAGGAGCAATGGATTCAAGCTGCAGGAAAGGAGATTCCACCTGAACCTCAGGAAGAACTTCCTGACAGTCAGGGCTGTCCGGCAGTGGAATATGCTGCCTCGGAGTGTAGTGGAGTCTCCTTCCTTGGAGGTTTTTAAGCAGAGGCTGGATGGCCATCTGTCGGGAGTGCTTTGAGGGTGTTCCTGCATGGCAGGGGGTTGGACTGGATGGCCCTTGTGGTCTCTTCCAACTCTACATTTCTATGATTCTATGAATAACAACACTTTATCAGTTTAAGGCAGAAAGGGCCCTACTGAATCTGTCCTATATTCTATAGAACCTTTTAAAGTCAGTTACCCAGAATCTGGAATAATGAGTACCAGCTGGATAAAGGATTCTGGGAGCTGTAGTCCAGAAAAGCAGTTTTTCAAACCATGTGGTTACCACCTCTTTCTTATTGAAGGCAAATTCCTTTCCCCTTTAACTAGAAGAAAGGGAAAGAGAGGGGTTAGAGGATGAGGTGGGTGGAATGTAAAGTAGTTCAAGGTAATCATGTTTAACGGAGGCCTTTTTCCACTTCTAAAACAGAATGATCATGATTTAAGCATATTCCAGTATTACCAAGGGGATGAATTTGGGAGCAGAGGGTGTAAGACTCACACCACCTGTACACTGCACCAATAGTTTTTAAAAAGCCTGCAAGTCATCTTCAGGACCTTTGATTTGCTTTTGTTCCCATGCACCATTAAAAACGTACATGCATTATTATAAACTTTCCTTTCTCTCAAGAATAGAGCTATCACTGGACCCTGTTATCTCACCACCCCAAGGTACAATATGATAATGATACCACTTAACATCAGCACATACAGAGAGAAAACACTGGAGATGCTGCAAGCATCACAACTATAAAGAAAATCAAATTAAAATATTAATTTGCTGATTAATATAACATTAGGTGACCCATTTCTCTAGCTTGTTAAACAACAAAGACTTGTGAAGCTAAATAACTGCCTCAGAGATAAGTGTTTTTAGAATTCCCATGGAGATGTTTAGCTCCTTTTTAAACATCATTAAAGATACACTGTGCATGTAACAGGCAGCTTTATTTTCTGCTGCACTGACAAGTCCTGTTTGTGTTTATTAATATACACTTTAAAAGGGGGTCAGAGAGAGTTATAGAGTTTTTCAATTACAGAGTTTGAGCACGTAGAATGACTTTTGAAGTGCTGGAAATTCAGCATCACATGTATTAGTATAAAAAGAGCGATGCGGCGCAGAAAGGAAAGTTTTGTCATTAAAAGCATACATTGTGACACCAAACAACCTAATTTAGGTCTTCATTCAGAGAGAGAAATAAAGGCATGTAAAATCCACAGAAGTCTTTGAGTGGTTAATTCGTAAAATGTCTGTGTATTTGAATGTGTTGGTCTGAATTAGGGTTATTACCATTTTTTGACAGAGGAAGATTCAACACCTATGGCAGGCAGATATGACATAGTTTGTTTAATTCAGGTAGTGCAACTGTGAGAAAATTTCAGTTCAGTTCATTTTTCAAGAATTTACCAAAGGTTACAAATTTCTTCATATATGAGAAAGAAAGAATTTGAAGTTTCAAGAGGTGGAGTGTGGGCAGAGAGCCAGCATGGTATAGTGGTTTGAGCTGTAGGACTATGACCTTGGAAACCAGGGTTTGATTCCCTGTTCGGCCATGGAAACCCACTGAGTGATTTTGGGCACATCACACACACACAGCCTCAGAAAAGCTGCGACAGGTTCACCTTAGGATTGCCATAAGCCAGAAACAACTTGAAGGAACAGAACAACAACAATAATGTAGGCAGAAAGAACACTGTTAGATTTCCGCATCCCTGGTCCAGAAAACCCATCCTCGGCCAATAAGCTTATCTCTGACTGTTACTTCCAGATAAGAAGAAAGATACAGCTCCTAACTTCCATGCACTCTGATAACTTCACATTTTACCTATTGAAAGAGATTGGAACTTTGCATCAACATAATTCTTTGCCTCTGTTAGCCTTTCTAGGTGGGCATCCCTGTTAAGAAAAATAGCTTCTGCTTCTGGTTCCACTAGGCCCTGGAAAAGTTATTTTTTTGGATTATAACTCCCAGAATCCCTGGATTGCATCTCCTTGAATCATGGTTGGTCAGACTGGGAGATTCTGGGAATTAACTTGAAGCTCTGCGTTTAGAAAGTGGTGCTAATTTTTGTTCCCAAGCTGTTAATGAAGATGGCAACTAATTATGAGCTGGTATCCAAGGAAAACAGCAACATGACCTGGCCTTTTAAAAGGAGATCTAATCATTGATCTCCTGGTGTCTCCTGTAGTTAGGCCCCCTGATAATTACAGAAGGAACAAAAATCATTCCAAGAGAATGGAGGAAGCAGTTTTTCTGTGTGATAACAGGAGAGAATGGAAACCAACAGCAACAGCAGTTTGCACCCAGAAGAAGTAACGAGGTATCACATTAAAAATTGAATCAAGTAGGACAACATTTATTAAATGGCAATTAGTTCTCTCTGCAAAGGGGTGGACTTGAGTGGAATTAAATGTAAAACAGACAATAAACCAGAAGAGAAATAAAGAAGAGTCCACCCCTATCTTAAAAGGGGGCATCTATAGCTCACCTCTCCCAAGAACCACATCAGTGCAGATATTGGGGAATCTCTCATTTTACTCTACAGCCCAAAGCTTAGAACTCTGAATAGATGAAGAAAATTGGTCCCTTTCCTCCCCATAGATCCTTGAAGCCTGAACTGAGGACTCACAAATCACCTAAAATTACCTTTGGATGCTCACTGACTCCAACTTGTTTATACATACATTTCTGCCAAATCAAACAGGAAAGAATCTACTGCATGAACAATTAACATCCCAGAGAAACAAAGCAAATGGGATTGATTTTATCTAATTAAGAACCAACACTCATCTTTAAATGAGGTTGCTTCAGGGGGATGAATCTATGCTGGATTTTAAGAAAGCAACTCCTGGTTTTATGGGAGTTATCCAGGGTGTGGAACCCCATCTTAAAATAGATTCAGCACCTTGGATATTGTCTATAAAATGAGGATTATCTCCTGGAAAACCCTGCATGACTTTACTCCCCTAAAGAATGGAGTTGCTGCTCACCTTTGCCTTTAAACCACACTTACCTTCAATACACAGTAGCCCCAAAGACCCCCTACCTAATGTCAACTGGAGCCCCAAAATTTCTAGTTGGACCTAGAAAGAAAAAGTAGGCCTGTACTAAATATAAAGAAGATGGACCACAAGTACCAGAAATTGAAAAGGGCAATGGCTGGATGTGAAGTGTTGTCCTGCCTAGACCCACACTAATGTAAAGAAGTGTGTGTGCATGTGCACGCATGCGTGCCCATTGGTACAGGCAATGCTCACTCCTCTTTTGCTCCAACTTTGCCTTACATCACTAAGAAGAGTTACTTTGGAGTACCAAAATTTGCAGAAGACAATACAGTACGGCAATATCTGTAGGGCCACACATTCACTGTCCCTTAAGCTATCTCAAAAGACGGATTAGAAGAACATTAAAAAAAAAAAAGGTTAGACACCTGACCTCCAAGAATCCAAAGATGGCTAAGTTACTAATCTTATAGAACTAATAATGTACAAGTGAGTACAGAGCAAGCAAGCAATTAAAAAATGCTGATGCTCTAGCTAGGACAGATATTGGAGAAGGAGCAAGTTCTGAGGAAGCTGATGAAGGAAAACATTTCATTATTTCATTTTCCAATCTGAAAACTGAATTGAAAGAAATTTCTAACCACAAGTGCAGGTAAGAGTTTGTACATCTTTAAAAATACTGGCTGAAATACTATTGGGGTCTTATATCTTTATAAGTGGACCTATGTCTGTGGGAATTAGAATTGGGTAGTTCTGTGATGTCTGTATCAGTGAAGGGCTGCTGTTACATTACTGTGTAGCAAAGCTGGCAAGGATGACCAATGTATAATAGGAATGATGCACAAAGGGGCAGATGTACAATGGGATGCACATCAAATCAGTCTTAATGCACATTGCAACAGTCCTGATGTAGATCAGGCACTCTTGAATGTGTCCTGTTACACATCTTTGCAATTCAGTAAAGGGTTTTCATAGAATCATAGAAATGTAGAGTTGGAAGAGACCACAGGGGCCATCCAGTCCAACCCCTTGCCATGCAGGAACACCCTCAAAGCACTCCCAACAGATGGCCATCAAGCCTCTGCTTAAAAACCTCCAAGGAAGGAGCCTCCACTACACTCCGAGGCAGCAGATTCCACTGCCGGACAGCCCTGACTGTCAGGAAGCTCTTCCTGAGGTTCAGGTAGAATCTCCTTTCCTGCAGCTTGAATCCATTGCTCCTTGTCTTAATTTCTTAATGCTTCTGCTATGTAGCTAAGTATATGTAATGTTATCTAATGTGACAGGTCATATAGGATTCCAGAAAACATTTTGCAGAGATAGGAAAAGACAAAAACAGAAGCTCCTAAGAGTAAATGATGGATTCCTTCTTTAAAGGTATAGTGGGGGGAGAGAATTTCTAATTACAAAGGATATTTTGAGGATATAACAAGATGTATAAACACACTGAAGTTCATGGGAGAAAACAGAATAAATGACTTTTAGATTTAGATTTATATATGCATTTCTACATCATTTTGTGAATTATTAATGTAATAAAATTCACATTTAATAATAAAAGGTACAGTTATTATCACTACTACCTTCCCTAAACAGGTGCATTTCCAACATTTTATACTTGCCTTTCCTTTCCTGTATCTTTTCTTAATATGTACATTTTTGTGGGCAGCTTTTACTAATATACATATTTTGTAACTGTTGTTCTCTACATTGCAAAACCTGGAGAAATGCAGAGCTCAAGGGACAACTGCTTTGATTTTCATATTTGGGAAGAAGGTTGGCTCAGTTAGAAATGGATACCAAATGGCTCTAGTTGTTCATCCCCTAAAATAGGAAGTGAAGTGAAATCACATCAGGAAATGGACAGTGTCCATCTGCATTTTTTCCCTTACTAAGAAAATAAGAAGAGCAGTTCTATCTGCAGTAGCTAAGTACAGGTATCCAGTCCTTCCATATCCTTGAAGAAAATACAGTCTACCTGTGAAAGAAAGACCATCTATCAAGCCTAATAAGCAGTAGTGCATAATTTATCAGTGTTAATAGCCTTTGGGGCATTTCTGAAGGAATTAATCTAAACAGTCAAACAATTTATCACATCATAATACATAAAATGCACTTTTAATTAATAAATGGAAATTCTATTGCTTTTACAGCTGCAACAGATCAATCCATTTTTTAACAAAACCTTCTGACTATAGTTTGGGTTTCTTTAATGGGTTTTAATGGGTTCTGCTCACTGATCTAAGCTTCTGCATATGTTTCCTGGAAGACTTTCTGTACTTTGTGGCATCATCTCACAGTCTCTTTGGAAAACTTCCACCAAGATATTGCCACACAAACAATCACTCTCTTTGTTACTGTAAGGATCATTCATTACTCTTGAGTTGACCTTTCTGGCCCAACTCTATAAAGTAATAATGTTACAGTAATATAAAGAAGTTCTCATCAATACATGATGTTACAGGCTTCTTATTTAAAACCATCTGACTTGTTAAAATAAAGTATATACATTGGCTATGGAATATTACATTGCCTCTTAGTCAGGACTGCTATCCATAAATTTCAGAGCATTTTACTGTGCACAAAATGTTTTGATGTCTTATTCACATGATTAGTTTGTGATAAAGATGCATTTGTGGTTAATATAAGACTATAACGTTATATTGGATAATATTTTATTAGATGAACTCCAGGCATACCTTTTGAAAATAGTTGCTTGCCTTAATATAAATTTCTAAAACAATCATCTTCTATATAGTTACAACATAACCTTCAGACCACTTCAGGAATAATCCATTGGGTTTCAGTGGGATTTCACACACACAAAAATGCAATTGACAATATAGTAATTACATTTAAAAAACAACCTAAATAAAAATAAAAATATTCACCAGGACTAACTTGTCCTAACCGAAGATAGTAGGTGCAAACATGGAAAATTACAGTGCTTAATTGTCTTTGAAATGGGTAGGACTTAATGTTTAACAGGAAGTTGGGTGTCACATTGATTTCTACTATTGATTCCCATCTATTACTTAAAATTGTTTATTGCAAAGTCAATGACATTGATCATGGGGGGGGCAGGAATAATACAAATTTTTTGTTGTTGTACTACAATATTCTGCATTCCTCACCATTAACAATGTTGGCTAAGGCTGCTGGAAAATGCAGTCTACCAACAACATCTGGGGGGGTCACATGATTCTCATCCCGTTATTGACTTACATTGAGGCTACACTATTGCAATCTCATATTTGTTGTTTCAGGAGTATTGACTTTCAGCTTTGTGGATGACATTTAGTGATCTACAGTCTGGAGACTTTTTCTAGTTTTTCCCTAGTGTACATGATGTTCTAATATGTGGGAATTTTGCCATTGGCTCCAGTGCTCCTACATAATTAAGCTTGGTAAAGCTCAGCAACATGTCACAAGGACCGGGAGCTCGAGTTTCAGGATTAAAAGGCCAGAAGCAGATATGATATGGCCAAAGAGAATCTGGAGGCCATGTTATTGAGGGGGCAAGCAGGGATCCAAGGATCAGAAAGAGTAGGCAGATGATGGGTCAGCCTCTGGAGCAGGTAAGGATACAAATCAAGATAGTATCTGCACCACAGTTACATAGTAGCAATTCAGCCTCTATTGGTTCTTAAGATCACTGGTCTAGCTGGACTAACAAAGAGGCCTTAATATCTCAAGCCAATGCATGGGTGGTACTATAGCTTAGTAGAGGTAAGTCACTAGCTGCTCCCTTTGTCTGGGAGCAGTATGGGTGATGCAGCGACTAAAGGCTCTTTCATACAACACAATTATGGTGCTACATTTCTACTTTAAATGTTATGGCAAGTTCCTTTGGAATCTTGGGAGTCTGCATTTGAGGGAGAGGTAATTAGAATTCAGCCAGAGAGCACTAGTGGCACACCAAGCTACAAATCCCAGGAGTCCACAGGATGCAGCCATGGCAGTTAAAGTGGAATCACAGGGGTATAACTATGTAGTTCCTCAGTTCTTAATCTGTGATCACTGGATCAATGAGGGGCTGTGATGTCCTTGCAGGGGGTCAGTGAAGGCGTGAAGAAATGTTATGAGTTTTTACAGTTAAAATGAATGAAAAGAAAAGAAAAGAAAGAAAGAGAAGGAGGGAGGGAAGGAAGGAAGGAGGGAAGGAAGGAAGGAAGGAAGGAAGGAAGGAAGGAAGGAAGGAAGGAAGGAAGACAAATGGACTGCTCATTGTTCTAAAAGAGAAGAAGTCTTTTGCCGGTAATAGACATCATTTGAACAAAGTTTTATTACAATATCTCAAACCAATCAAAAGTTATGAAAATAACTGTTTGATAGCAAAAATAAAATAATAAAAAAGTAAAAATACTCAGCACTTGCTACTTCTACACATGGTGAGAGCATGCAAGTAAATGACACCGAGCGGCTAAGAGAGAGAAAGTACATGACATTTCTTGCTAGTGTGTGTACAGCTAGAAGCCACCTTTGTAGATATACCAAACTCTAATGTTGCCCATGTTATGCCACCATATCCTCAAAATATCTGTTGCTTCCAGAATTCTGTAGCTACAGTCAGCCCTCCATATTTGTGGTTTTGATATTCATGGATTTGATTATTTGCGAATTTCTCCAACCCCTTCCTCTCCACCTCAGGTGCTTCCTTTTTGGGGAAGCTTCCCTCTTGGTGGCTCCAATCAGACTGTGAAGCTTTTTAAAAACCCACCTCCAGTCCTCCTACTCCTCCACCAGCCACTGCCTAGCCAGCCAAGGACAATTCGAAGCCTGATTTCTCAGTACCACAATCCCTTTCCCAAAGTCCTCCATACACCTAAGGAAGGAGATGGGCAAGAGAGAGGAAGTAAAGGACCACTATGCCAACCATCTCCTTTCTCTGACTTGGTTTAGACCTTGGGTGCCTACTCTCCCCACCTGTGCCTCAACCCCCCTCCCACAAGCACACATATTTTGATATTTGTGAATTTTTCACTTTTGCAAGGGCCCTGTGCCCCTAACCCTAGTGAATGTGGAGGGCCAACTGTTTTACTTCTGTTATAACAAGGCTTGTAAGTGAAGTGCAGTACCAGCCTTCTCATTCATTCATTAATGAAAACTAGCAAGTAAAGTCGAAGGCTTTCACGGCCAGAATCCATAGGTTGTTGTGGGTTTCCCGGGCTTTGAGGCCATGTTCTATTAGTATTTTTTCCTGACGTTGTGCCTGCATCTGTGGCTGGCATCTTCAGAGGATCTGGTGGCATGGAAGTGAGACAGAGTACATATACTTGTGTAGTCCCTGGGTGGAAAGGAGCAATTTGCATGTGTTACAGATGGCCTGTGTGATGGCCTATTGTTAAATGAGATATCCCCCAGAGTGTCTTGTTAGCCAGGGGATATGCATAACAGTGTGTTAAGTACATTAGCAACCCATTGTATTGTTCCCTATAGAGGGACCTCCAGACTCTGGGTGGTGTTCATTGGCATATTTTTGAGTCTTGATTTTAGTGTTCTTCAGTACTGGTAGCCAAATCTGACAACTACTATGTCAGACTACACAGAGAGGCCAGTGAAATCCATAAACACATGGACAATTTCAACAGGAAAGAAGGAACTTGGAATGTAAACAAGATTTGGCTGCCAGTACTGAAGAACACTAAAATCAAGACTCAAAAATATGCCAGTGAACACCACCCAGACTCTAGAGGTCCTTCTACAGGGAACAATACAATGGGTTGCTAATGTACTTAATGCACTGTTATGCATATCCCCTAACTAACAATACACCCTGGGGGATATCCCATTTAACAATAGGTCATCACACAGGCCAACTGTAACACATGCAAATTGCTCCCTCCCACCCGGGGACTACACAAGTATATATACTCTGTCTCACTTCCATGCCACCAGATCCTCTGAAGATGCCAGCCACAGATACAGGTGAAACATCAGGAGAAAATACTAATAGAACATGGCCTCAAAGCCTGGAAAACCCACAACAACCTACTAGCAAGTAATATTAGGCCATGGCCATGTTTCAGTGTTTAGGTATTATGATTATGATTATTTTGTATGGAATCATTTCAATAACAATATTATATTAGGAGTGTATGCTTTCACGTCTTTCTCTCTTCTCTCCAGATTTGAAGACCCTTGATGGACACCTTTAAATAAGAGTGTGATACACTTTAGGGTTTTAAATCTTGAGTTAAATTGTGGTGGTCCATGGCAACAAAATATATTTAAAGGGAGTTTGTGATAAAGAAAAGGTTAGGAACCACTGGTGTGGTGTAAAAGGGCCACTAGGGTGCTTCAGTAGTGCTATCAGGACCCCTAGATCAGGAGTTCACAAACTTTGGTCTTCCAGATTTTTCAGACTTCATTTCTCAGAATTCTTGACTTTTGTCCAAGCTGGGTGCAGCATCTGAGAACTGAAACACCTGGTGGATCAAAGTTTGGGGACTACTGCCCCAGGGTGTGATCTCTGATAGCATGCCCTGTAACATCCTACAACCAGTGCCCTATACTTAGCAGCTGAACTGTCACCTGTCAGGAATGCTTTGACGGTGTATTCCTGCATGGCAGAGGGTTGGACTCAATGGCCATTGTGGTCTCTTCCAACTCTACAATTCTATGATTCTAACTTTTTCTAGGATCGGGAGAAGACAGACAAATCCACTCAATGACTATATTTTTTTATTTCTTGCCAGTATGCAGTTATCATTTTTCTAGAAACACATAAAGAAGTATCATGAGCTATATTCAAGGTTAGTCCTGCCTGAAGTAAGTCAACTCAAAGAAATGCAATGTAAATTTTGATAACAAGTCCCATTCATTTCATTTGGTCTATTCTAGCTAGGACTAGCAGTGGATTTGGCCCCCTTTTAAAAAAAAAAACACATACACAAAACACTGCATATTTCTTCTATCAAGGTACTAACACCTTTAGATGAACCATTCTTTATAAATCATTATTAATTAAAAATAATTATGATCGGACAACCAAACAAAAGGCTCATGATATAAAACAAAAGGGTATGCCCCAGTGACAGATCTCTGTAACAACCTCTTGTACCATTGGGTGATATTTGCCATATGTCCCATGATTGATAGCAAGATTTAATGAGTTCTTACAAGCAATTAAATAATCAAGGGTTCCTGCTGTTATATGGCAGAGCTTGATAGAACAATGACAAATGAGAGAATATCTGCAACCTAATCAAAGGGACATATTTCCTTGGGAACAAAATAATATTATCTACCAGTGCAATCAAAGGACAAAAGGATCCAGAGAGGACACAACCGAGCATGATAACTTTGGTGTTCTTTTCATTAGCTGGCCCTACTGTTTCCATTTAATGGATGCTATTAAATCTGAAAGAGAGTTAAGTCAAATTTCCTTAAATTTTCATGACCCACTGATTTTTATCCAGTAGGTTTTGAGATATTGTTTATATTATGTGACTAGTTCATTTAACTCTTTCTCTTCTCCTGATAGTTGTACCTGCTTATTTTTGGTGCATTCTTAAACGTATCTGGTCAGTATTTCATATAAATCTGTTCAGTTTTGGTTCCTGAACATAAAAAGGCAGCTTTACATGTGTTCCCCTATGGCTTGCTTGATAAATCTTTCTCATTTACCAACTGCACCTTTTCCATTCTATGTGGACTGCACACATGTATATATTGGAAAATAATAACTCATATTGAGAAAAGCTGAAGCACCTGCAATTTCAGCACAGCTTAAATTCATGCAAAAATATTTCATCAGGTTCAGTCCCCACTTTTATGTCAGAACATACAGAAGGAAGCTGAACATTTTTGTTGATCTCTTTCTAAACTCTCTTGTTCTGAGTGCAAAATATTATGTAACAAAATATTTTCTGTGTTAAATCAGACAGAAAAATATCTCAGTTTCATCTGCTCCTACAACTGAACCAACATAGTGCAGCTTAGCCATGACTAGGATATTACCCTAAAAAATTTCTCAATTGGTTATTAAAATGTTTGTAATTAAAAAAAAATGTAATGAGACCTTGTCAGCAGATGCTGACAGTGTATCTTAAATACCTATGCATGTACACTCAGACATATGCTGACTGGGTTTGGTGGAATTTACTCCCAGATCATTACACCAAATTAGGAGTAATCTGCCCTACACAGGCCCTTTTTGCATGACATATGCCATATGAAAGGGTGCCTGTAGCATCGCATGATTGTGAGGAGTGATCTGCACAACGCACTCACAACCGCGCAACGCTCCAGGGTAGGGCAGGCACCACTTGTGCATTTTTTCATTTTTGGCTTTCAGCCAAAAATGGTGCACGATCACACATTGCTCCAGGACCCCACGTGAACTTGCCTTGCATGCGGAGCCTCCGGAGCTGCGGCACTAATGCTTCCTGCCCCTGCTTCTTGCCTCATGCTTCCTTCCTGCAGAAGGAAGAGGCAGGGATCTTGCGCTGCCTGCTCGGGAGCAGGCAGCTCATGCAGAGTTAAAGCAGTGGGAACGCGAGATCCTCTTGCTGGAGGCTGCTTGTGCGATCCCTGCACTCCAGCTCCATGAAAAGGTAAGCTGCAGAAAGGGCCCATATTATGTTAGTCTGCTACCACTTTAACACTCACAGTGTCTTTCTGAGGAATCAAGGATTTGTAGTTTAGTGAGATATGAACACCTCTTCCTCAGGGGAGCACAATAAAGCACTCTAGCAGAAAATAAGTACCTCTTTAAACTACAATTCCCAGGACTCCTTAGGATGGAGCCATGATAGTTAAAGTGGTAGCAAACTGATACAGCTTTATGTTGCAAGCATAATTAGTATCATATAGGGTTTACTTTTGCATAGACATGTACAGGATTGCACTGTAAATATTTTAAGCTCCTTGTCAATTATGATTTCTGAGTCTGTGTTATGTACCTTCAAGCCAACTCCATGGTAACCTTCTCATAGGGTTTTCTTGGCAAGATTCATTCTTGGTTTTCCTCTACTGCTGAGAGAGTGTGGCTTGTCCAAGTTCACCCAGTGGGTTTGCATGACTAAGCAGGGATTTGAATCCTGGTCTCCTAGTCCAATGCTCAGACTACTATCTCTTACTTTCAGCTTTCAACTGCTGCTTGCTTTATTCTACTGTCTGTTGGTCTACTATTGGTATTTTTAATTTCTGAAAACTGCCTTGAGCATACTGAGATAAAAAGGCAGTGTGTATATCCTTAAAATAAATAATAAATGATGAATGAATGAATGAATGAATCAATCGATTGATTGGTTGATGGCAACATGCAATGGCACATATGCCCTTGCAGAATTCAAAAGTCAACAGGCCTGTGCTTGGTACTTACATAATGAAATGCATGGCATACTACTCCCCAACGATACAATACATCAGTTCATTGGAAATAGGTACAACTACCTCTGGCCATTTCTGCACAATGTCACCATCCTGCCACAGCTACAGATTGTTCCCAGTCCAGGAATTGTGCTACCACACAATGCTGTCACTATCCAGCTGCTATCCTACTCCCCAGCATTGCAAATCAGCCTTATATTATTTCCAGAAAAAAACAGTAAGAGCCTCCTTTAATGCTACAATCCCATCAGCCATGTCAGTGCGATTCTGTAATAGAGCTTGATAGCACTTCCTGTCATCACTGATCCTGTCACCACTCCATGATGTGGTAACTTTGAAATCTATCATCTCTCCCTTTTTATTTTAAATTTCTCCTTTGAGTTAATTTTTTTAATTTTTTAAATACATTTTAAAGCATTATAGCATGAAAATGCAATAGTGTACTGGTGTGTTATGTCATTACAGCATTGCTGTACTAATGTGGCTTAAAAAGAAAAAAACAACCCCTTGATCAATCAGGAGCTGTGGGGAGGGGAAAAGCGGGGAAAAGGACTGACCAATGATGCTGTCGCATTGAGGGAACACCAGCAGCAATAACACTAATCATCCACTAAAGTCAAAAGGGTCGGTGGAGAGCTCTGTGTCTGCATTGCACTCTGTAACTAGGACCTTGTGAATATTCTGCAGAAAATGTATCTATGAGTTATTTGTAACTCCATTCTGGCATGCTTTCAATATCTACTGAGCCATGTAGTAGAAGTAAAAACAATATTGCCTTAAGAAAAAAAAAATACAATGTAAATTTACAGCATCAACTACTCGCTTAATATTAGGTTTGAAAACCCCAACAACAACAAAAAGTAGTACATTAAAATGTTCAAGACTTTGCAAAATTGTTTCTAGACAGATCTGTACCTGTCAGGAAATATAAGTGCTAGCTATAGACGTTCCATAGCTATCACACATAATGTCATAAGGTGTTGGATGGTGTGCAGATTGCAGATGAAAAGATCAAAGAAATATTACAGAGATAATAGATCAATCAAGAACTGCAAAATCTTGTAACTGTCTGCTGATAGTGAGTTACTTCTTTGAATACTTATTTTTAAGTTTATTGTGGAAATATGCCATAAGCACAGGAAGAAAAGAGCTTTAACTGGTTTTTTAAAAGCTCCCCTTAAAAATCTTTGCATGGTGTTTGCATGCGTGCACGTGTTGTTGCTTTCATATTACACATGTGTGACAATTGAGATAATTTGACAAACTAAACAGACTGTTGATTTTACCCTGTATATCATTCCTGAAGTAACTCGGGTTTTGGTAGGCAGTCCATGGATATGTTTCTGCTCCCTGTCCTCCATGATTTGTGCCTGGTTTTGATATAACTGGCATACGTTGAATGTGTATTACAAACATTTTATTTGCTTACTTACTTATTTAAAT
Source organism: Ctenosaura bakeri (assembly GCA_948474755.1). Lineage (NCBI taxonomy): Eukaryota > Metazoa > Chordata > Lepidosauria > Squamata > Iguanidae > Ctenosaura > Ctenosaura bakeri. The sequence continues at coordinate 392,143 of CAOLHI010000231.1, read as the reverse complement.
ATTCATGTCCCACCCTCTCTCAAATGTTCTCAGGATAGTATACAATAAAATCTGTTTTTAAACCAATTTCCAATTTATAACTGTGAGGATAATGGAAACAGTCATATGAATTAGCATTAAACAGCATGTGCATATACAAATTGGATATAATCATTAGATCCCAAAGGCTTTAAGAAGATATTTTTATGTGGGGCTGGAATGAAGCCACTGTTGGCACCAATTGGGCAGAGAGGACATTCCATAACCAGGGTGCCATATCCTTACACAGTGTATTGACCCCGGTGGAAGAATATAGAGGTGTCCCTCTAGCAGACCTCCATCTAGAGCCAGGCATACATAGAGAATGCATTTAAAACACCAAGGTCCCAATCCATTTTAGAGCTTTAAATGTCATCACCAGCATCTTGGGAGCATACTGGCAGCCTGTGCAAGTCCTTTAAGAATGTATTATACAGTTTCAATGTGATGTTCCTGTCAGCAATCTAACTGTCCCAGACTGTAATCTCATTACCCAAGCTTCTGAGACAAGGAAAAGGTTTCAAACCTGATCAATTTCCAGAAATCCAAGAACCAAACCCACTTGTTAGTCCCTGTCAGAATAGACCCATAAAATCAATTGTAGGGTGGTAAATCAACGCTTATATAAAACAATTGATCTAGTTAGCTATTTCTAGTCTAGGTTATCCATTCAATTTTGGCTCAAGGCCTTAGGTTTGTGGTTAGGGTAGACACTTATGAGTCACCAAAAATAGGAAAAATACATCACCAAGTTTTTCAAAAGGGTGCAGATCAGTGTAATGTTTGCATGTGTGCATGTGTACAAATTTAAGAAAGCAGGACCATAACTGAAATAGAAATAAAATACATATTACGATGGTGGAAAAGGCCAGTGTCTAAAGAGGCAACCTGTGTGATGTCCAGGTGCTAGTTGTTGATGGATAGTTTCAAAGAATATTATCATCATCTTTTGGTCAACAGGAATATGTCCAAAATGGTACAAGTTTTAGAAACTAAGACCTATGAGGAATGATTGAAGGAGATGTGTATGTTTAACCTAGAGAAGATAAGATCAAAAGTTTGTAGGATAACCATCTTTAAATATCTGAATTTAATTACCTGAAGAGCTGCCATCTAGAGGATGGAGTGAGTTTGTTTTCTGCTGCTCCAGAACCAACAGGGTCAAATGAGAAGAAAGGAGATTCTGAGTAAAAATTATGAAGAAGAATATTCTTACAGTAATGACTGTTTGACAATAGAACAGAATACCTCAAAAAGGTGGAGGGGAGTTTTCTTTCACAGGAGGTTTTTAAATAGAGGTTAAATGACCACTTCACATGGATTTTTGTACCTGTAGGGGGTTGAACTTGATGACCCTTGGAGATTACTTCTGATTCTCTGGCCATTTCCACTGTACACTTTTATAGAGCTATTATTCCACTTTCAACATCCTGTGGAATTCTGAGGTTTGTAGTTTACTGAGGCCAAAGAGCTCTCTGGTTGAGAATTCTAAAGGCCCTTCTCTAAACTGCAAACCCTAGGATTCCTTAGGATGTTGAAAGTAGCATAACAGCACTATAAGAATGTAGGGTAGAAATGGCTCAGTCTTTGAAGATTGGGCAACCCTTCAAAGTGAAGACAGTTTCAAACAGAGAGCTATTCTTTGATAGCTGTGCAAAGAGAAGACTGTCCCCTGTTAAATAAGACACATGGACTTGCTTATCTTGTGACTAGTCTTTCCTGCACAAATTTCTTAAAAACAATAAGAGAAGTGTCTTGACAGACACTCCAGTGAGATGAGTTCTAGTTATATCCTGAAAGTAATGTAACATATCTTGATTATCTTTTTCTCAACTTTAACCCCAAAGCAACAACTCTAGGAGTTAGGGTTGAGACCAACTGGCCCAGAATTATTCAATTATTCAGTCACCTGGGATTAGGTTCTAGATCTTTCCAAAGATCTAGTTGACTAACTACTATGCTACACAAGTTCTCATTTGGCTTTCTTATCTGTGAGGATCTGTGCTAGCCTAACCTTAAATAAAAGAGCAATAAATAGAGATTCAAAACAAGGTGCATAGAATAATCTCCATGTACAGAGGAGCTTCAGTATATGGATGTGCCAACTGAGGATCTAATTCTTTACTAATTTTCTTCTCAAAGGAAGCAGAGAATAGTTTTCACGGTTTTCTTCCTGCTGTGACAGTCTTCTAAAAACAAACAATCACATGTAAATTTTGTGTAGAATAAGCCCCAAACTGCGAAGATTCTCATCAGTCCAAGATTCTTTTCGTTGGGATTCCTTGGCACTTGAAAAACATGTATTTCAACCATTTTCAAATATTTTTGAACATTCTTCCCATCCCGAGTGCCAACAGCTGCCAGGTCCCTTTTACTTGAAGTAGCCATGGCGATTTTGCCTACTTTTCAAAGCCTAATCAATTAAATAAGAGCAAGACATTGATTTAACAAGAATGATTCAAAATCTGAAAAATGAATCCTACACACCACAGTAAAAGTCAACAGCTGATACTGAAAGAGTTCATTTTTAAAGAACTGTGTGAGAAAACTGTTCACAATCTGTCAGTGTTAAATTCTTACTCTTATTCACAATCAATAAATTCACAAAAATTACACACCTCATTAGGTCCTACGCAGATTGCAAAGCTAGCTATAATGTAAAAACAGGCAGACAGTCTGTCTCAATATTATTACAGGAAGAGTTGGTTAAATTAATAGCTTCTCATTGATTAAAAAATCTTGCATTTTGCATGTCCTTAGGTTGGTTCCCACCATTACCTTTCAATAAGGGAATATGTGTCTATGGAGAAATGTGGTTATATCGAACTACTGAATTGAAATACAAAGGTAGGCAAAATAAGTTGTTTACATTAGTGTGCTATGGCTTCCTGTCATAAACTTCTGCTTACCTGAAAGCAGATATGCCCCACCCTGTCAAAGAGGTAATCATCTTAAAAATTGTCATTATGCATAAATAATACAAGCCCATGCAGTCTTTATTATAAGCAAGAAATCATTATGTCCACCTTAGCATCTTTTGCATTTCAGAAGGTCTATCTGCTCTACTTTCACTGAAAGAACAGAACAGCAGAAAAGTTTGAAAACATTCTCAGTCTTAATTTCTGCATAAATTATATCATACTGTATAATTTTCTCTATATTAACTACAGAGTTGGCATCAGAAAATGAGGTGACAGCGGGCCTTGAACAGGTCACATGAAGATTCAGGCCCTTTTTGCATCCAACCTTGTCCTACCGTGCTCCAGTGGGGATCCTGGCAGCGACTTTGCAGGGACGGAAGTGTGACGGAAGGGCTCCCTTCTGCACAGAACTGTCTCCCTGCAGAAGGAAGCATGATAGACACGCCACTTCCTTCTGCAGTGCAGCCATGTACTTTCCGAGGCTGTGCTGGGGCAGGAAGTACCACCATTGTGCTTCTGCTCCTTCCACAGGCCAGGTAAGTGCGGGATGGTGACACAATTGAATGTCATTGAGGAGGAAAACCTGTCAATGATTTAATCTGTGATCATACCACCTGGGGAGGGGAGGGGAGCAGGACCACAATGATGTCATGCAGAAACACCATCGCGGTCCTGCTTATCTCCTTTCCCCATGCCAGGATGGGAGGACACTGCTGAAAGGGCCATAGACTTTAAATGGCTACTTATAAATAAGGCTCACTGAGAACAATGGATCTTTCTCATGTAAGTGGGTGTAGGATGGCAGTTTCAATCTGATTCTCTCAGATTTAGAGTGTCCACTTACAATCATACACACACACAAAGAACAGAAGAGGACAAGGATCAGTGTAAAATCACAGAGATGGGTCCAAAAAGGAGAAATAATTAAAATATTTAACATGCAAAGACAGTGCATATCATCATAGTGGAGTAGGGAGGGATGAGGTAATTTCTATGCCTGCTCAGTCAACAGACTGAGTCCAAGGGTTCACTGTGAATGGATAACCTCAAGACCACAGCCGGGGAACTTGTGGCCTTGCAGATGTAATCAGGCTGCATCTCCCAGCCTAACTATATTCCATTAATTTGTGAAGGGTGACTCTACATAAGTCCAATTGGTCCAATGATTGTACTCAGGACTAACAATAGGATCTTAGGCTCATGTGTTCCAGAATAATCCAGTATTTGAATGTTTCTCTGTTAAGTTCTAAACATGTAAAGCTTAAAAATATGCCAGTCATTTTGAAATATGCACAGCAATCCATGTGCTTGCCCTGTCATTGCACAGCTTGAAATTTACCTGTTTATCTCTTTGTGCCTGTACTGGATTGTTAGCCTGCCTCTCTACTTTGCAGCTCTTTCTTTCAAAAAGAAGAGGAGAAATGGCCCTGAAGTACAACACATTTCTTCTGATATCCAATCTCACCTTCCAAACAGGGAAGAGGGACAACATTGTCTCTGCCTTAAAACAGTTATCAATGATAGCTGGTCTATGCAGCACATCTCCCCTTCCACTGATTTTTTTCCTGTGTCTCTTTTATTAATGACTGAGAGGCCCCCGTAGTTCACTGAAAAGCTACTGCCTGCTTCACAGTGATCTCTCATTCAAGAGCAAAATGAAAGAGTAGGCATCTACCACTTGGAATAATAATAGTAAATCTAACCTATTAATAGTAAGAGTTTTGGGAAGTAGTTGTAATTTATCTGCCATACTGAGCCACAGAAAACCACTAAGGTGATAAACAGCATATCTGCAACAAGGACTCTCCTAGGCCATCTGCAAAGAGTTATGTGGCTTTAGAAGACATGTGGATCCTTGTGTAGCCAAAATGTTTCCATCTGCAACCAAGACGGAGGTATTGGTAGGTTTGGGAAGATGCCTAAAATATATGGAAGTAGAAGAGGTAGCAGACAATTAGAGACAATGCAGCTCTTTGAGAACTGAGGATTACCACAAAATGCTAACTGCCACATGGGAAGAGGAAATATCAGAGGAAAGGGAACTAGAGCAGAGTATCTTTTAAAATGGCATGGGTGACTGGGACATGGGACACTGCAATTTTTTGTACCAGGTGTTTCCACTTCATGTACAGCTATTTCCCCTCCCTAAATTGCAAACCCCAGGATTCCATAGGATGTTGAAAGTGGAATAATAGCACTATAACAGTCTCACACAGAAATGGTCAGAGAAAGGAATGCATGGGAGAATCACAGGGCCATGTGGGATTTCTCCACTTCCAACAGTGATGTATGCTACACTCACATTCCCTGCTCCCTAAGCTTGCAGTGGAAATGTTTCTTTAATGTGCATAGCTTTAGCTGGTATAAGAAAGGGCTCTCTGCAGGTGAAGAAGTTTAGATAATTTTTTTGTATCTTCTTCATGGCCCAAAGTTTGCTGAACACTCCCAAACTTGCACCAAACTCTATGAGATGTCAGCCCAAGTGTAAACATAAAGTTTAGTCAAAACCATTGTATAAATACATGTTCTAGGGCCAAAAATAGAGAAATCTCAAATGTTTGTTTTGGATGTATCCCAATTTAGTTGCCACGGTAAGTCCAAAACCTTACTGTGGTCTTCATTTTGGACTCATTAGATAATGATAATGTAACATTTTATTTTATTTTTAGTCTTAAAGATGCTTAAACTCTTTAAGCTGTCGTTTTGCTGCAACAGCCTAACATGCTACACCTGTGATAATTACACACAGATATTTTTTATGAGCTGAAAGCATGAATGAGAGGGAAACAATGCTGCTCTGGTCAATGGCAGCAAAGGACATAGCCTTGGTACACTGTGGGGTAAGGCTAGTCTATGTGGCCTTGAACTGCCTTTTACATGTTATTTGAAATTATGATGGGTGGGGATGTGGTTGAACCTCCATAGTGACCTAAGTATATAATTTCTTTAGGCTAACTATCCCTTCAACCAAAGGAAGAATTTGTTGGGGGGTTTTTTGGTGGGTTTTTTTTTTTTTTTTTTTTTGGATGGAATAAAGGAGCATGAGCAATGTAACCTGTAAATTAGGAGTTTCATATCATGTCAACTTGCAGATGAAGATGCTTTCAAAAGCTTCAGACTCATAGCAGCTGCCCGAACAATAGTTTATGGATAGCTGAAATCTCTCCCAATAGGGTACATAATTGCTGTGTATCACCTACTAGCTTAAAATTGCCTATCACTTGTGGATTTATTTGTGCACTTTCTGGAAGGTGTTCATCAACAGTGCCTACATATAATACAGAATTAGAGAGACATATGCTCTGGATTTTTACTAGAGTCTTAAACCTAAATTCTCACTAGAAGACAAAATGACTAAACTGAAGCTATCATACTCTGGACGTATCATGATGACATTGGGGGGGGAAAGAATAATACTGAGTAAAATTGAAGAAAAAGACGAAGACCACATTACACATGGATTGAATCAATCAAAGAAACCACATCCTTGAATTTGGAAAAACAACAGGAGCCAGAATTTAGCAAGTGACTTATATCTTAATAAGAGAACTTATATCTGCAGGAAATAGAACAATTTTACTATGTAGGGCAGCCAGCAAAATGGCTGATGCACAACAAGACTGATGTGCAGTGGGACCAATGCACAATGGAATCAGTGCACCATGGGACCAATGCACATTGGGACACCAGCTAGGGAGTGCTGATGTGTATTGGTAGAGCCTGTTGCACATTGGGCACTCTTGCCAGTGCCCTGTTATGCACTGTTATAATCCACCATCAGGATTCCTTAGTACTGCTGCTACATAGCTAACTATGTGCAATGTTATACGATGTAGTCTGCGATATAGAATTGCTGCCAGGGTCTCTTGGAGATTTCTCATTCATAGAGTTAAATCAGTTAAAGCCAAATTGACAGCACATAACAACAACAATGCTGTGGATGAAGGAGGTAATCTGGCAGCCGGAGCATCCATACTGTAATGTCTTGCATTCTTCTGCATATTTATTGTTGATTTGTGACCCAACACTACAAAGAGATGCATGAGCACCACAGCTCATAGGAGTAAGAGATTTAGTTCATGAGCAATGATACAGGCAACTCACCTTCTATTTCTTTGTTGAAACTAGGGCCCTTTTCGCACCTTACCTTGATAGCGTGATGAACTAGAGCCCTCACGATATTGCCAATATCGCAAGAGGCCTAGCAGAGAGTCCCTTGCAGTCGCACGTGGTAGGGCATTTGCGAGAGAGCACCAGTCCTTGCCCGGTGCCTTGTCTGCATGTCAGCGTCCTGGGTCATGCCCAGGTCCTGTCCTGTCCCTGCCCCACCGCCCCGATTGGTCTGTGGTTTTTCTTTTTTTATTATTACTGTTTTGTCAACTATCATGCTAATGTTAGCACGATAGATCCTGCCAACAGGCTGTTTCATACGATGTTGGTAACGTGGTAACGTGCTAATGATAGCGCCGGGTTTTTTAAGAAAAAACACAGTTGGCTGGACCCCGGGGGCTGCTGTTGTCTCGAGTGTGAGTGGCGACACAGCCCCGGGGTGGCCTCTCACAGCAACATGTCATGCAGTGTTCCCTGCTGTGATGGGGGCAGCGGCCAGCCTGCTGCTGAGCAGAGCGTCCCCTGGGAGCTGTGGTGTGAGGGACAGGCAGCAGGGACTGCCCACACCCTGTCCACTCCCAGGTCCTTCCCGGAAGCACACCAGACGACGGCTCTGCAGGCCCTCTGGTCGCGTGACTGATGCGTGAAAGGGAGGTTATTTTTGCAAAAATAAGAAAACGCGCTATCAGCACTATCCATGGCTGTGATAACACCTGGTTCGCCAGAACGTCATGCGGTACGGCGGCTTGTGAAGGGGGGAGGGAGCGTGCCTAATACACTTTAAAAATGCCATGCGAAAAGGGCCAAGGTTTCATGAAGGGTGGTGACACTGCTCCAAGTCACAGAATAGTCCCCATTTCAACCTGTAGATCCCCTAATAGCCATAAAGCTCTGCCTGCCATTCTGAATAGCAGAGGTAAGCAATTTGTTCCTTTCAGTCTAATTTCACACAACCCTCAGCCTCATTTTGAATACCAGCTGTAAGCAATCAGTTTGGCCTGCTTAGCCATATAGTTATCTTTTCTCTTCAGCAGCAGACCACTGGGTGAGAGAAAGAGAGAAGAGAAAATTAGAAGGTGGGATAAAAGAAAGCAAAGGAGAGAGAATGAGAGACAGAGCTAATGGATGTGATAGAAAGAAGGGGGTGGTCCTGCCCACTTGGCTTCAGCTCTTAATAGAGAAGCATGGAGCCTCCAACAGGGGGATGAGGCCTTTGACCAAAACAGTTTACCTACCTCTGCCATGTACTTCACTATTAGACTAGAAGCTACTGAACTACAGGAGGTAAGTCACTAGTTAATGAAGGAAATCCAGATAACTCCACTCCATTTTACAAGTGAAGATTCCAAACCAGTCATGGCTACAAGAGTCACTGATCTAGCTAAAATAGATGAAGTTCAAGCCACCGATTATGATGGAAAAGCAGATTCTCCCTCTATTTTCTACTTTCATTATTGCAATTCTGGAGATTTCACTTCTGTTTATTCCTCTTTAAAAGCTGTTTTGAATGTGCCTCTCTTGACAAAAGAGCAAAAACTGTCATAGCAGTCTTATATCTCTGCTGTTTGGAGTATGTGTTTGAAACAGTAGTGTTTTATTTATCACTCTTAAGCATATATTTGCTCTGATAATTCAGCCTTTATAGTTTGTCACTTTAACTTCTTTCGTGGTTTGACTTTTCATATATTTAATAACTGACATTGCCACTTAAAATAAAACTCCTCCAGGGCCTAAGTCTACAGGCAATTGAACAGAAAAAGTACCTCAACAAGGAGCGAGATAAGTCCTTAATCCTGGGACAGAACCAACATCAGTAGCCCACAGGACAGTAGGAGGAAGCTAACTTTTCTTTCCTGAGAAAAAGAAGTACCAAGTCTAGGTGCTTTCTGTATAGAAACAAAGACTGCTGAGCTTGCATTTATGTGATATGTGATGCAGTGGGGCATGAAGCTTGAAAACCCATCTTGGTATTCCTACTCATCCACACAACTTATCTGCTACCTTTTATCTGGGCACTTTTCACACGACATTTGCCATGTGAAAGGGCCTCTGGAGCATCACGTGATTGTGAGGAGCGTTTCAGATGATGTCCTCACAATTACGCAATACTGCTGGGGCCGGCAGGCGCTAATCATGCACTATTTCATTTTCAGCTTGTAGCCGAAAATGGTGCGCTCGCACATAATTCCAAGGCCCCACATGCACTTACCGTGCGTGCGGAACCTCCGGAGATGCATCCCTCGTGCTTCCTCCCCAGCCACAACCTGGGAAAATGCCCAGCTGCGTGGCGGAAGGAAGAGGCGGAGCCCTCACACTGTCTGCCAGCCAGCAGGCAGCAGCTGTTGAGCCAAAGCAGCGGGGACGCAAGAGCCCCCCATGCCAGAAAGAGGTAAGGTGCGGAAAGGGCCCTGGTCTTGCAGCTTAACTCAGTGGTTGTGTGAGACCCAAGTTTCACCAAAAAAGTGTTATGCCTGACAACCTGGAAGAATGGCAACAAGCTGAGAAGCTACAAGATCCTGGGCTTTTACAAAAACATCTTCTCCTCTAGCATCCAACTGTTGGAGCAGAGGGGTCCAAATTACTTACAAAAGGGCTTCCTGCCCAAATGAAAAAAGAAAGCTACTCTATTATACTGAGTCACAGCAGTGGTACATCCAGTTTAGTGTTGTCTATCCTAACTGATAGAGCCAGCATGGAGCAGTGGTTTGAGCATTGGACTATGACCCTGGAAACCAGGGTTCGATTCCCTGATCAGCCATGGAAATCCACTATGGTAGCCTTGCACATGTCACACACACTCAACCCCAGAAAATCTCATGATAGGTTCACCTTGGGGTCACCACAAGTCAGAAACAACTTGAAAGCACACAGCAACAACAATCTTGACAGATAGCTGAAACCCTTAAAGGTATCAGAATGGACTTTCCAAGCCCTATCTGCAGTTACTGGAGATTGAAACTGGGATTTTTGGCATGCAATGGAAATCATGTGCTCTACAATTAAGTTATAGCAGCCAGAGATCTCCAGTTTTAAATTTATATTGCCATGTATGGGGTTGGGTTGTTATGTACCCCTATCCTAAGTAAACCTGTGTTCTGATTCCCCTAGGCATCCTCCCAACAATTAAGCTGTAGCATCTTCTGTAGCTGAGAAGTCTCCCCTCACCCTGATTATTTTCAAGTAAGGATGGATGATTATTTTATTTACTTGATCAAAGTAAACAAAATATCTATTTCAGATGTGCAGACAAGCTTGAATCAATGAGGAAACAGCATACAAACCTGCATACATTCAAAACACATACAAAAATGCATACATTTTTTATGTAGAAAGAAAAAGAACTAATTCTTTTGTAAGAAGAAAAAAAAGAATTCTCACAGGCTGATAAGAATGAAGGATGAGATGAGAATATAGGTGAGATTTAGAGAAGTATAATGAAATTGAGACTGAAACCTTGAAGCAGGACTCACTGTAAATGTATACCGAAAGAGCTTTCAATTAGTTCTCTCTCTCTCTTTTTTTCTCTCCTCCTCCCTACAATAACAATAATGGATCACAAACCCTACTGAAATAGTCCAATACCACTTTTGGCAAAGGGGAGAAAGCTGCTTAAGGATTTTCTTTCTTTAAAAAAAATGTCATGTGTGGATAAACCCTGAAGGATGTGATTGATTTTGATTTATTTATTATACTCATATCCCTGTACTCAGAGCAGCTTACATCAGAGTCATTTCCTACTAGAAGGAAAGGCTAAAGCTTTAGGGCCTTTTAGTTCAGAAAGAAAAGGACAATTAAGGGGATACTGATAGAGGCTTACAAAATTATGCTAGGGATAGGTGAATCTATCTATTTCCGATCTGTCTAACTTTTCCACATTATTGTCAGTAATTCCATCCTGTTCTCTTCCTGCATTAAGAGAGTAAGAACTTAAGAACATAAGAAGAGCCATGGTGGATCAGACCAAAGGTCTATCTATGCTAGCATTCTGTTTGTTCAGAGAGCAACCAGTTGTCTATGGGAAGCTGATAAACAGCCTGTTCATATTCATATTCCCTAGTAGTTGGTATTCATAAGCATATTGCCTCTGAGGAACTATATATCTAAGGCTAATGGTGCCTGTGTGTGCATGCACACATGCACAGATGTGATTAGTTGAATATATCTTGTACAAGCTGACCTAGTAGGTGGCCACCAATGTGTTTTGTGGCAGCAACTTCTGCGGGACTTCCACATTTCTTTCAGGCATGCACGATGTAAAGAAGTACTTCTTAGTACCTGTTCTGAATCTCCAGTCTTCAGATTCAGTCACTGAACTGGTAGATTAAGAACCTTCCTCCTCACAATGACTATTCTTTTCTGTATCTCAGCACCCATAACTAAGAACAAGGACCAGAATCCTGTCGGGAATTACAATCCTCACTCCACACTTGCGGGTTTGACCTTCACAGATTTGATTATTCACGAGACGCTTGTCTGCCTTCCCCCTTCTCCTCCTCCCATTCCCTTGTGTTTTGCTGGGTGTGGAGAAGGAAGGCAAGCACTCTAAGAAAATGCAAAGAAATAGTGGGGAGCTCATGCAAACCTTCCTTCTCCCCTCGAGCTCCCCCTCCCATTCCCTTGCCTCTGGTCCCAGCACTGAGAACTTGTACCAAGGAAATAGGCATGAGAAGGCGGGGGGGAAAGGCTTGTGTGAGCCTTCCTTCTCTCCTCTGGAGCTGCCCCCCCCATTTCCTTGCCTATATTAGAATGGAATGGGAGGGGGAAGCCCTGGAAAAAAATGGGAGGAGGATTGCGGGGGAATTATTTGCAGTCTTTGCCCTGAACCCTTGCAAAAGTGGAGGGACCACTGTATGAATGCATAACAGAGAGAATAACTATTTGGTATTCACAATCCCTACATATCCCCTAGTTTAGGGGACACATAGAGACCATGAAAGTCCTCCAATTCCCACTTACTGAGCAGCAGCCACTATGATCAACGGGATCTGACTGCCTTTCCCACACATCCTTCCTGTGAATGATTTCTGGTACAAGGGAGAATTGTGGCAGGAAGGCTGCTTCTGTTGATCACAATGAGGATCACTCCCAGAAGAGGGTGAGGACATCAGTCTGCTGCTTCCTGAGTAACAGAGGAATGGGCTCCCATTGACTGCAGTGGCTGCTGCCTGGTAAGTGGAGATTGGAGGGATCTACATTGCTATCTTGTTACACATTATAACTCCTGAATGGAATTCCAGCCAAGGAAGTAGCAAAGGACACAGCAAAAGGCAGCATTTTAATCAAAATATGGATAATTTTACAGAGCCAATGTGGTGCAGTACTTTGAGTGCTGGTTTCGGACTTTGGGAGTTCAGGGTTCACATCTGCCCTAAGCCAGGGACTGTGGCTTTGATTCACATCCTGGATGAGCAAAGGTGTTTTATGAGCCACAGTTATATTGTGGTTAGAGGAGTGGACCTCTAAGAGACCAGGGCTTCCTGCCTGGCTATTGAAAACTACTTGGACAAGTAACACTCTCTCAGCCTAACAGGAAGGCAATGACAAACCTCTTCTGAATAAGTCTTGTCAGGAGAACCCTATGATAGGGCTACCATATGTCAGAGTTGACTTGAAGACACATACCAATAACAACAAATATGATTGTATATAATTTTCTTATTTCTTTCCCCATCTTTTTTCCTAAGCTAAATAGCCTTAAACTGCATTAATCTGAAATGGTTAAATCTGGTCAAAATAAGCACTTAAATGGGCAGGCTAGCATCCTGTTCAGTATTTACAATGTTGTAAGTGAGATCTGTGGCATTGTAAATATTGCAACTCATGTTTACGGTTAAGGCACCATTGCAACAATTGCAAATTCCCCTAAAAACCTACCACAGAAGCCAGGCAGCCACACCAACCAAAGGAGTGCTGACTCTGCCAGCAAAAAGTAGTTGCTTTTCTGCATTGCTTTTCTCACACACCTCACTGGCAGGAAGGGGCTGGACAGGTCATCATTTCAACTGCTGACAAATATGTTACAATGGCTGAAGCAGTACAAAATGTGATGTACAGCCAGATTTCAATCTGTACACGAGCCTGATAGATACCTTGAATTCCATTTAAAAATTCAGAGATTAATTTTTTCAAGCATCCCCTAAATTATGCACACTGTAGAGAAAGTGAGTTGAGAACCACTTTTCTCCATCTTTCTTTATCACAGAACTTGCAAGCGGCCAATGAAATCATAGGCAAGACAGAAAATGGGAAGAAAGAGGGATTTTTATGTGGTGCATTATTATGAAATTTGCTGTCTCAAATTGACTTGTCCCACTGAAGTGAATGCTACAGTGTAGATTTGAAAAGTTACATGTTGGATTTCAAGTCTTCAGATTCACTAACCATCCTGGAATTGAGATTTTCTGGGCCTGAAAAGTAATTTTCATAATCTGTGGGATAAGAGCTATCAATGGCTAGCAGTAATGATGACTTTAGCTACCATCTGTATTCAAAAGAATACAGAAGAAATATTCAGAAGAAATGCAGAGAACAACAGCATGTGAAGTCTGCTGTCTTCTTGCTCTGTTCATGCATCTCCCTGAGGTATTGGTCCCTCCATACTATACAGTTTTAGTGCAGTGATTTCGCTTTAACTGCTATAGCTGCAACCTGTGGAATCTTGGGGAGGCATTAGAGTTCTGTACTTGACAATTCTAAATTTGCTGTTGTTTGTTGTTGTTGTTATTGTTGTTGTTGTGTGCCTTCCAGTCATTTCTGTTTTATGGTGACCCTAAGGCAACCCTATCACAGGGCTTTCTGGGGCTGAGTGTGGTGATGTGCCCACGGTCACCCAGTGGGTTTCCATGGCTGATTGGGGAATTGAATCCTGGTCTTCAGCATCATACTCCAATGCTCATTACCCCTCTCTAAACTGCAAATCACAGGATTCCATAGGATGTTGCTAAGCCACTTAAACAAGAATCGTACCAGTATAATTCTGTAGTAGGAAAGGGTGTTTGGACTAAATAAGAACATAAAAAAATACATGTTGGATCTAACCATCTAACATAACATAACGCATTTGTCCAATGTTCTTTGTCTATGGTGACCAAACAGATGCCTGTGAAGGAAAGAACCTTCAGAAAAATTAATTGGCTTCAAATGGGGTTACTGATAATTAATTCATTTTCCCATAATTATAAAGGTATAATTACCTCATTTTACAACTGCAATTTAACAAGGGGAAAGTGCACCCCTTTTGTTGCTTAAATGTCACTTTCAACTGTTTTTATATGTCTAAATCCAATGTTAGCCCTTACTTAATGAATGAGACTTGTCAGTGATGACTAACAAGTTTGATTGCTTTCCAGTGGACCTGTTCTAGTTGGAACTAACATCATACCTGCCAACATTTCACAGATGAAAATGTCTGAATGTAGTCAAGACAGCCAAAGTTGTTGATGAGAAAGAGCAGACAAGCCAGGAGAGGCTGCAGCAGTTTTTGACTGAGACAAGTGCGAAAGGCAAGACTCTGCCCTCTCTTTTCCTCCCCACTGAGTTGAGTGGAAACTACTATTGCACTTTAAACATAATTTGCACTAGTTGAAGTCAGCTGAGGACAAAGATGAAAGTGGGAGGATGTGAGAGAAACCAGGATATTTTAAAAACAGGTAAAAAAGTGGGATGACACAGGATTAATCAGGACAGTCCCTGCCAAGCTGGGACAATTGAGGGGTATGTAACATTGGATTTAGCCATACTGGATGGTGGATGGAGAATTGCTGGATGGCTGAGGTGATGTGTTCTGCATCCCATGCTGCTGCCATGTTCTTTGCTGTGACTGTTGAGACAACAACAATGTGGCTGTAATCAGAAGGTGTTTTGTACCACAGACCTGTGACATGTAACATCAAGGTTATTTTAAAATGTAACTTATTTTTCGGAAATGGGAAAGCAAAGAGTTGCTTTTTTTTTTGAAAAATTACAAATAGCAACTGTATGACGGGCTTGGAAGTAGAACACTAAGTATTTACTTTAAAAAGAAACTTTCCATGCTGTGGCAGGACCTGAGTGCAATAGTACCCTTTGGTTCAATCCAGTAGGATTTAGGTAATCTCATAGTTTATCTGTGGTTTAGCTTTAACAACATGACAGTATCATGTGTTTTCTGCCCATTTTCTGAGCCCTATTTGATGGCAGGTTATATATAAGTACTCTGTATTGGATTTATATGTCTATATTTGATGCACTTGTTTTAGTACATTTCTAAAATGTAAGCTGCTTTGGGTGTGAGATGAAGGGTACTTGCCTAAACTCCACTCTCTTCACTGATCATCCTTAAAAAAAAAAACCAAAAAAACAAAACCCCTCTTTGGTTGAGAGATGGTATCTGCCCTCTAAGAGCTGCATCTTTGTGTTTGTTTCTGTGGAAGATTGATTGTTAGCAGCAGTAGCCATGTTATTACTGCCTGCAAGAGGTCGAGATTCCTTTGTCTGTCTGCCTTGCCATTCTGTTGGGTAGTTTGCATAGAGAAAGCATGAACTGCTGATTTAGGGATGGAAGTGGCAATTAGTGAAGCCGGGCTGTAGTTTTGTTTTGTTTTGTTTTGTTTTTTGACAAAGCTGCTGAGTTAAAAAGGATGATGGATGCAGGGAAGTGAGAATCTCAGAATCTGTGTAAGCAGCCCATGAGCTTTTTTTCAATAAATGCCTATTTTAGTCTAGTTTCTGCAATTAAGAGTGAAGAAAGCACATCTCTAATCAATTTTAAAAAATTAAAATCCATAAAGGTACACTCTGGTTCTTAAAACAAAAGATGGAAAAGACAACTGAGGATAAAAGATGTTCTAAAAATTAAGAAATACACTGTTATATGGCACATGTGATGACCCTCATACCACTGTATTTGCATACATCAGAGGTAATATTTAAAATATGATTGGAAGATGAACATACAGTAAGGTATCGTTCAAACTACAGAAAGATGGATCAAGTTTTGTACTCATGGCATACATATTGTTGTTGTTGCGTGCCTTCAAGTCATTTCTGATTTATGGTGACCCTAAGGTGACCCTATCACAGGATTTTCTGGGGCTGTGAGTGTGTGACACACCTAAGGTCACCCAGTGGGTTTCTGTGGCTGAGTGAGGAATCGAACTCTGGTCTCCAGGGTTGTAGTCCAATGTTCAAACCACTATAGCATGCTGACATAAGGATTTGTGTATGTAGAATGATTAACAAACAGAACTTAATAAATAAAGGAGGAAAACATTTTGGCTTCTATCTTTTTCCAGTTGCTGAAAACAAAAATAAGCTGTGGGGCAGAGAAAGAAAACAAGTAGATTCATATGCAATTGAATAGTTCCCCACCTTTAGGAGCTACATTTTGGTGGCATGTAAGAAGCAATAATCCACATTCACATGTGTGATGGAAAGTGCTCCTTTTGACCTAAAACTAGGAAAATATTTACATATGTTTATCTGAATTTAACAAAACCTATCACATAATATCAAAAGGCCTTGCAGATTTTAAAAGGGCTTAGTGTGAATTAGTGTGAACCATCCAACCTGTAGCCAACTGCTCAGTGGATGTGAGGGTGATTTGGCTGTGATATCTGTCACCTAATCACACAGCCTGCCATATATTGTAACATGTTTTTAATTAAAATATGAAAAGAAATTAGTTCTTAGCCACATGTTTTCAAGCATGCCCTGGAAAGAGAGAGGAAGGAAGGAAGGAAGGAAGGAAGGAAGGAAGGAAGGAATGAAGGAAGGAAGGAAGGAAGGAAGGAAGGAAGGAAGGAAGGTGGCCTTCAGCAAGTGGCCCTGACAGCTGGTTGTTCTGGGAGCAGTGATCAAAAAAGGTACCAAACCAGCCTGTTGTCTTGCAGCAATCATGTTATTTAAGGAAACGGAAGCATACCAATATAGAAACAATCACTATCACACTGTCTCTGCAATAACACTATGCTGCCAGTTTGGTAATGCATGTTCCTGCAATCAATCTTCCACATCACCCCTCTGACCCCATCTCCCTCCTCCTGCCTAGCGCATGCGCTATACAGTGAGGCCACAATTTTTGCAGGATTTTGGTTATTTAGGAGTCTCTGGCAGCTGGCTTTGCCTTCTTCCTTCTCCTCCTCCTCCTGCTGCTGTGGTTGGGCAGGGTGACTGAAGCTGGTTCTCCTCACCCGGCACTGCCAAATGTGAAGAATCATGAAGCACTGATCAAAAAGGGCTTGTGCATATGGAAGTCAATAACTCTGCTGACCAGAAAGGGGAGAGGGAATCACAAAGGACTGTCCAAAAAGGGGCTTGTGTATATGAAAGCTAATGATTCTGCTAACCAGAAAAAAAGAGTGGGTCACAAAGGACTGTCCAAAAAGTGACTTGGACATATGGAGAACTATGCCCATTGACGCCACATGATTGCCACAATATTGGAACTGCAGTAGAATGAAAGGATTGAATAAATAGGCAATAGTGGAAAAAGCATTGTTATTAGAGCCATTCATGGCTGAATGAAAAGAGATGACCCAATAACAATGGGAATGCAGTCCAACAATGGGAGAGTGAGAGTGTCATGTGATAAGGAGAGATCAAATATAGAACTAATCTAACGCAACCATGAAACAAACCAGCATGTGATGAAGCCTTACGAGGCAGAAAGAAAGAGGGAGAGAAATAGAAAGAGAGCAAAAGAGGGTGACTATCTAAAAAAGAGGGTGCTTTGGCCAATGCCCATTTCAAGCGCATGACTCTTAGAAGATAAAAATTCTCTAAGGTATATCTCAAATTGGTGTAAAAAAAAAAATCTGTTAGTTTCCTGGTTGAAAAATGGGTTTCCTAACAGTCAGCAAACCTCATTGGAGAGAATGACACAAGACAAAAAATTTTGAACAGTTTTCATCCTGTACTTACTCATCCTGAAGTGTTTCAAGAAATTGTTTTGCAGAAAAATACATTTTTTTCATAAAAATCATGGGGTTTTGTAAAAAAAACCCTCAATGATTTTCAGACGAAAAAAAATCTTAGCTAAGATTGTGGATCATCTACTTAGTTATTTAACCACTTTAGTTATGTAGCTAAATAGTGTCTCCCAGCCCAACCCTTGCAATCCTCATCTTTGGGGCAGCAGCTACTGCAAGTGACAGGGGTCTGTTCCCCTGTTGATCAGGAAGCAGCTGGCTAACATTTCCATCCACTCCAGTGGACAATATCTGCTGTGACAGTCAGAAACAGCATCACTGTTGCAATTCCCCTTCACACAAGAGATTGCTCATGGTTGCGTGTGTTTAAATGTCAACCAGATGCTTCCCAACCGACAGGGGAACAGCTCCCTGTGGCTGCTACCCAGTAAGTAAGGACTGGGGGTACGTGAATAGGTAGGTATCATGAATGTGGATCAGTTACAAATGTGTAATTCTAGGTTGTGTGTTCATAAGTGCCTTAGTGAATTCTGGCCACTCTCTCTAGATAGCATTTTTTTGGTGCTGAATTGATATGGGAACAGACAGCAATCTGCCACACGTATAGCCACATGGTTATTTGGAAACAGTGGTTTTTGTATGAAAATATGATTCTTGTGTGTGTGCATGTGAAAAACAGATCTTGCATGCAAAAAGCCCATTTTATAGATAGCTGCATTCATTTTCTTTGCTCAAGATTCTTGCAGGTTTTTCCTCACAAAATCCAGCAATTTTGCCCAATTTTGCTATCTTCTTGAAATACATTCATTTAAAGTCCATTTTCCAGTGTCCACAGCTTTGAACCATCAGAAGATCAATTTAAGAAGGAATATTTCAATAACAAGTAAATATGTTAGCTGGCCTCATATCCAGTAGTTTCAAGATCATAAACTGGATTTACAATCTCACAGCTTTCGGGATTCATGTAAATGACTGAACACAATTCCCCAAACCCACATTTTCAGCCACTCAAGAGATTCTAAAGCACTGCAGATCAAAGCATTGGGAAATGATGTCTGCAGTCCCCTCCTGGTTGTGGGCCACATTGAGAGAAGCAGTTCAGCAGGACATTATTTTCTCATTGCACCCTACAACTGATGAAACACTGCCAAAATAATTTCACAACACCCCAATTTGCAGTGTCTCAGAAACCCTTTGGTTGGGGTGATCTCTCATTGAAAAGGCAGGCTTGGGGGAGAGTGTCATCAACACATGCAGCTATGATAGTTATAGTTACATCAGATGATGCAGGATGTTGGCCATAATTCCTAATGCAGTGATAACTGCAAGAAAGGTGAATAGTTTAAAATACTGGACACAGAAGGCAATAGAAATCAAGGTGAGGTGGGGTTGGAAGTATTACAATTTATTCTTGTGTATTTCCTTTCCTTCCTATATGAATACATGCACAGAATGACTGAACATCCAGTGTGTTGACTGGATGGTGCATTCCAGTGATAACTTCAAAATCCATCTATTCTGCACAGTTTTTTTTCAGCTTCTGATTTAGAAGAAGTCCATTAAAGGAACTTTTGCAAAAGGAAGCACTATGCTTTTATCTCAGAAAGCCATCTTTTGGGGGACTTTGCTGATTAACAAAGCTGTCCAGGAAATTCATGATGCCACTGCAGAATCAGCTCAAAACAAGGGAGGAAAAAAGTCAATCTGGAGTTTTGAATCTGCACATTTTAGCTAAAGGGATGCTTGCTTTCAATATATGAGAAGGCATTATGAAATCTATTACATCTGATATATGTTCTGCAGACCCTGGCTTTTTCTTGTTAACAATTAGTATTTCATTTTAATAGCATGTTTTACATTTTGCTCCTTGAGAAACCATAATTCACGATCAGACACATTCATACTTACAGACACACACACTATCTTGGAAGAATATATGTCTTTAGCACTAATTACAGAAGGAGAAGCAGCAAGAAGAATGGATTCACAATGCTTTTGCTGCCTGTCATTTTCCCACTCCAAATTGCCTCCACCATGTAACCTCTCTCCTCCCGTAATGGGATATTGGAACCTCAGAAGAAAAAACATCAATGTCATGCAAATAGTAGTCTTCTAATACATGAAAAGTTAATGTGGGCTTTGTGATCCCTATGCCAAGCCCTCACATCTCCACCCCACCTTTGATATGTGGATGCTTAATGAACACCAAAACCACTATGATTTCACAGATTAAAAACTGGACCAAGCAATATTGGAGTGTGGTCAGGATGGCAAAAATTACTAATGAGAAATGACAGACATACTAGGAGAGCCTGCAGCAGCTTGCTTTTGCCTGAATCTGTTGGAAAGGGCAAGATTCTACCCCTACTGTACCTGCTCCACTCACTGAGTTGAGTAGAAACTACTTTTATACCCTAAACTTGGTCTGCAATAACTGAAGTAAGCTGGGGAGGAAGTGGAAAGTGGAAGGAAGAGAAAGAAGCTGGGACCTTTTAAAAAGAGCTGAAAAAGTTGGATGACAGAGGATAAATCAGGACAGTCCCTGCTTAATCAGGCCAGTTGGCAGGTTTGAAACACTTCATGTAGATTCCTTCATACAGTTAGATGAATCTGTTCATTTTTACAGTGAACAATGAAATAAAATAAGTGCACCCTATTCTTTGTCTAATTTGTTTCTGTGAGATAGTAATGAAAAGGCAGAACTGAATAGGGGAAACATGAAAATCCTTTTGTTCTAAAAATGACTTTTTAGACTAATCCTATTGGGCTTATGTTTCTCACAGCCTGCACATGAACTGCTGAAGATAATTAAGGAGAAAATTTTAGTGGCAATCTGAGAGATTCCCAAGCCCTACAAAAGTGTTCAGTCTGTTTGCATGACAACTAAAACATTCCCCACCTACTCCATCCTTGATTTTTCTACACTGAGCAGGGAGGTCTGAAGAAGCCTTCTGCATATATCAGCCTGAATGAAAAGTAGAAGCCTCCATGGAACTTCTAAAGCAGAGTTTCTCTAGATTGCAGTTTGAGGAATATTCATCAACATTCTTCTCCTTGACAAGGAAGTACATCTTGATTCATCTATTGAAAAGACATTGGCTGATATTCTATCTCAGCAACATTAGTGAGCCTTTCATTTTTGGAGGGGTTAGGAGCACAAAACCCCCATAAAAGTGGGAAAAATGAGAATAATCTTTTTAAAAAATCATGAATGCTTTTTCTTTTTAACCTGAAAACACTTCTCTATGAATCTCTAGCAGTGCCTAGAGGACTGTTCTTTCTATGACTCCCAGCATGACTCTGTGGTCCACTTCCAGCAGAAGTGAACCCTAGAATCATACTGGAGGACCTAGAGATTCCTAGAGAGAAAATATTTTTTCTGTGGCAGGGGCAAATAGAGTAAGATTTTTTAAAATAAATAAATAAACTCCTGTAAAAGCAGAGGGGCCACTTTTTCTGTACTTTTCTGGCTTGAATCCCCCCCCCTAAAAAAACCTGATGGAAATATTATCCACTTGAGCTCCAATCACTGGCATAATGGACCTCCATCTTCCCATTCAGCTCATGCCCAGTAAAGTAGGCTGAGGAAAGGCAGCTACAATTGTAGCAATAGTGCCACAGCCATGACTAAGTATCAATTACAAATACAGGATGTTTACTTGGACTTCTTCATCCATAACTGTTCCATATTCACAGTCACTACTTAGTCATGAGTGTGACACTATTGGTGTGCTTGTAAGCCCCTTCCGCACCTACATTACCAGGCATCAGATGCATCAGGAGAAAGAGGTCCATTCTGCAAGCAACCAGAGCATAAGTGAATATTTCGGTGAGGTTTGTGGAGATTGACCAGGAGAGGTTACCTAGTTAAGTACAATGGGGTATAAAATAGGGTATAAAACCTCTAGCTTTGACCCCCATCCAATTGTAGTACGTTGTACATAGTGCCCCAGACTTTCATTCCTCTGTGCTACCTCAGAAGCTATCTGAGTCCCTTCGCTAAGACCCCTTCTTCAGGACTCATAACTATCACACATTCCACCCAATCTTTCTCTATCCAAACCTTTCTCAGCTTACTTTCCAGTAACCTTGTATGTTTCTTAAGAGTGTCTGATTTCTTGTATGTTTGTCAATTTGGATAAAATACTTTGTTAATTTTAACTGGAGGCCTATCTACAGTTAGGACTGATATACACAAGTGAAAAGATCTTGCTGTTACCCTCCTCTTGCAGGCCTCCATTGAGTTACAGTTCCCCCAAATTCTAAGGAAAAGCTGGCATTGCATGTGAACCCCAACGTCACCCACCTCATGAAAACAAAATTGGCAGAGAACATGGGCAGCACCCTACTCCCTTCACTTGTAAGTTGACCCATGCAGTTCAGGAAGGGTGGAATAGTCAATTCGATAGGAATCATGGCAGCTGCAGTCCAATATTTGGAGGACTACATATTTCCCACAACTCATGTATGCCATAGACTCTATAGGGAAAAACAAAGGACATGTTGCAGTCTTGTTGTGTATTCCAAGATGAAAAAGAGGTTCATGGCGAATGGCACCCAGTTCATAGTACAAGGGTGAGGGGAGTGAGATGGTGAATTTCATATTCTGAACGAAACAAATACAAACTTCAGCAAGATCACTGATTTTTTAAGAACTTCATTTCTACAGAGGTCACAAAATGACAGCTGTGTTGTGCTGGAAGCCTTTTGTCTAAAAAGCCATCTTTCTTCTAGTTTTCCTAGTAATCTTGTAAACAAAATGAATGCTCACAGTGGAGAAACAAAAATGATTTAGCATATTGAGTTCAATGTCCATGTCTGTTCCCTAGAATTTTATTTAATAAACATGAGGATGGAAAAAATTGCAGAAGCATTATTTCACTAGTAATAACAACATGGCCAGATATTAACTCTATCTGGCCATGCCATTAACAGCAAACTTTACCAAATGCAATGAAAGTAGGGGGAAAAGAAGGGAGGGAGGAAGGAAAGCAAGGAAGGAAGGAAGGAAAGAAGGAAGGAAAAGAAAGAAAGCAAGGAAGGAAGGAAGGAAGGAAGCAAGCAAGCAAGCAAGCTAAAAAAAACCTAAGCCAAAAGCAATAAAGAGAATAGTATCATTTGCCTGCATTTTTAATGTTAAAATTACACTATTTGGCCGTAAATTTTAATTCTTATATTCTGTTTAAGCAGGGAGAAAATAGTTCATAAGTCAAAAGTATTCTTGCATACGTAAGAGTGTGAATGTCTGGCTTGTCACAATTCCAGTTGCAAAACCCAGGAAATGCAGAATATGAAAATTTAATTAGGAAGCACGCACTGGATTACAGGGTAGCAAATTTTATTCAATTTCTTTACAAAATAACATTTAGACAATAATTTAATGGACTGATGTATGTGGTTTGCTAAGTATCGCTGAGACAAGTTTGAAACTCTTTGTTGAGATGCAGAATGTTTTTCTCGATGTTAGAACGTGCACAGTCTTAATCCAACTCTTGTTTAAATCAATGGAATTACTTCAATTTATGTTAAACATATGCCTACGGTTGTACCTATATTTCTAACAGATTCACAATTAAAATAGATTTCCATAGCAATTTGCTCTTAGAACAACAACACAATTATCTATTCTGAAAAATAATTGGATTCTTTACCACCGATCTATGGCTCCTGTGAGTTACCATATACAAGAGTTACTTTGTACCAAGTGCATCTTTCCAGATGTTGTGGGACTGGAAACCCCAGCAGTCTGACTCACCCTAGCCAAGTGAAGAAGGCTGGGAACTTCCGTCCAACTTCTGAGGGCCATGTGTTCCTCACCCCTGTTGTATATGGTGAGCTGGGCTGTACACACAACACAACCATATGACAAAACCTTTCTGGAATGTACCATCTTTAAAAATAGAAATCTTGTACGTGAATGCTGCATATGAAATAAACAAGTGACTGCATTGCACAGTGGCAGGTAGCATGTCCAAGACATATGTTCCAGCTGATTTCTATTCTTAAATACATGCCTACAGCTCTGTTATAGGATTCTGCTGATTGTGTATCTTTGAGTTAGACCACTGAGAGGGGTAATGATGTCAACCTTACCCACAGTAACCTTTCCTATCACAGCTTGGGAGTGTGGCCTTGTTTGCTCCAAAAGGAGGTCCAAAGGCAAGAAATCACCACTTGCCTCTAAAACTCCAGTAGGCAGGAAGAACAAACCCACCCAGCCAGAATGGAAATCCACAGTCACCTTCTTCCTGGCCTTCTGAAAGAAGGTTATTCCCAACGTCAACTCTTCATTAATCCCTGAGTGCTATTCTGAAATACATGGAATGGCTTAACATTCCTGCAGATCAGTAGTGACCGTAGAAAAGCTTTCATTTTATGCCACATTTTGTTCAATATCCCTGAGTTAACTAACATTTTTCATGTTCCCTTGGCTAATTATTGAAAGAAAGGCTTACTTATAATAAATTAATATTTTCTTCCAGTGGACACTGATTCCAATATTGTTCTATGGCTGCAAGCCTTTATGTGATCATTTCATGTCTGTCTATGGGGACATAGCCAGACACTTCTCTGATTCTGCCCACTTTCCGTGATGCATGGAATGGTGTGGAAGGGGCTTCAGAGGGTGTGTATTAGGTTTAGTGGGACTTTGGGCACTCCATAAGGAGAAAGGGAATACCAACCTTCACAGTGTTGCAGGAAGGACATACATAGGCGTAAGGGAAACATATGGCACTAACAGGATGCCACCCTATCATTATTATACCTATCTTCACTTTTTTGTATGTTTTGCAATGCACAGATTTTTCCACAGCTGGACAGTTGGTATATTGTGTGCTGTGTGTGTTGTAGTAGAAGCTGAAGAAGTACTGACGTTCTTCAAAGTGAAAGAGTAGCCTATTGATTGAACTACAAAGAATTGACCAGCCATCTAAAGAGGAAACGTTCCTGACACTCTCGTGCCCTACATGTTTACTTCCAAACAGCATCTAAGAGCTTGTCAATATCCCGTTTGTCAATATCTATATAACACTTGACCTGAATTGGTCAGGATGTTGTGAATGAAGATGTCAGATTTCATCCATGGAAGGCAGGGCCAAGGAAACTGAAGTGCAATAAAGTAAGGTTCTGGTGCAACAGAGCCACAAAATGAGTTGGAAGGTAGTTCTGGCAAAGCATGGCATGGAATAGCATACCATTGAAACCTTTCTAGCTAATCATCACTCAAACGTTTTCAGCCAATGAGGAGTTACTAATGCATTAACCTCTTCTTTTCTTAATTTTGCACTCAGCTAGTAGAAGTCTTGATACTTAGACTCATGCATGGGATAGATTCCTGATTCTTTAGGCTATATCATTTCCACAATGCATGGCCCTCCAGCTGTTGCTGGACTGCGTTTCCCCTCAACACCACTATCAAGTAGGCTGCTATGGATGATGGGAGCTGCAGTCAAAAAAATCTGGAGGGCTACATAGTACCTATCCTGGCTTATACAAATACATACATTCCTGGTAAACCAGTGTTTTCTTTTTTAACATTTAGACTTATGTCACAGTCAAGTTTTACAAAAGAATCTAACTGATGGTACTAACCTGGTTATTATTGTTATTAGTAGTAATGTTGTGACATACAAATATACATGAAATGAAAATGAAACATCCATATGCAATAGTTGCATTGGCTTAAACTAAAATACAGAAGTTACACTGGTGTCAGCTAAGCTTTGGAGGCATTATTTCCCTTTGGGATCTCTACGGGAATGAAAGGATGGAGAAGATGTGGACTCCCAGAAACTGTTGGACTGGAGCTCTCATCATCCCTTGTCATTGGTTGTGATACCTAGGGTTGATGGGAGTTGCATCCAACAACATCTAGTTAGCTACATACTGCCCAGTAGAAATTCCAGGTGAGAGCACCAAGTGGACAGAACAGCCTAACAGGATAACTAAGATGGAATCTAGAATCCTGAAGCCTTCCACACCGCATCATTTTACTGCCAGTCTCACTTGTTTCAGTTTAATCATTGCCAAATACCCCACTATTCCTGCTCAAAAGGCGAATTCTACCTTACATCTCCACTTCAATTGACAGACTGTAAATATGTTCTTTAAATTTAATTGACTTATAATTGCAAATATCTGGCTTTAGACTACTGCTACCCCTTAAAAAGTGGGAAAGGGACGCTTCTCTGCATAATCTAGGAACTATGCACCCCCCTTGTGATTCTCTTTTGTTTCTTATCATTCATCCCCTTTTCTATTCTGGGATCCTACTTGAATCAAAAGGCATAGTGTTTATGGAACGATGCTATTCAGCTGATAAAGTATTACAGAATGCTGTGGCAACAATCTTGGACTCAGCAGGGAAGCTGTAAAGGGAGCTATTTTTGTGATGTTTAAAATTATACTAAATTAATAAAAAATAAAATCTCCTGCTGGGCTTCCAGCTTTAAAATAGCATATTGTCGTTGTATAATTGATCAGAGAATCAGGACTCTGTTAATTTGCTACACATTATAATGGTGAAGATCATAGCATTTTTCATTACAGTTTGAAAATTTAGCAAACAGTTTCAAGCAGTGTGTGATAAGAGTTGGTGAACTAACCATAAGAATGAAAAGCACTGTGTTTCGAAGTAACTCTACGATTTCTAGTGTATGCTTTCTTAATATTTCAGAAAAACATGTCGCATATAACACACAGCATATACCAAGATAGTAGCCTGAATTGTACTATCATTCCCCAGTAACACTATCCATTGAATCAATGAGTTTTACCCAAATGTTGCATTGCCATTCAACAATCAATTTGATGGGACTCCTCAAGTTGAGACTAACCAATAGGATTCAGCACATTGTTTTCCAAAATTATAATCTATCTATAATAATCTATAATCTATCAAAGTTATAATCTATCTCCTTGTCCTGTTTGCAAACAATTCAGTTTGGGTGGTATGAGAAGAGTGGTTGTGTGGTTGTGTGCTGGTTGTAGGGTCTGAGATGTATGACCCCTATGTTAGAGCAATTATATTTGGATTGGTTCAGTATACAGTTCATGGTTGCTAGATTGGACCAGCAAAGCGTGGCATGGAGTTTGTAATAATCAAGCATTGCTAGCATCCTAAATGACCTTTAACTTGATGTAAATTTGCATAAACTACGTAGCAAAACTGCTAAGAAACTCTGTAAGTGAATTGTGAAGATACATAACAGGACACCAGCAAGAGTGCCCAATGTGCATTAGTGGCCAATGTGCACTGAGACCACTGTGACGTGCATTAGTCTCATTGTCCATCATTCCCAAGGTGTGTTAATTCCATTGCCAGCTCTGCTACATAGTTATATAATAGCCGCCTTCTATTGGATACAGATGTTGCACATCGTCATAATTCTAATTCCCACACATGTTAAGTCCACTTATGAAGATGCAACTTCTATGTAGGATTCAAAATGATATTTTTATTATAAATTTTTTTTTCACATAATACATCCAAACTATAGTCAATATTGTGGGAAAAGATGTGGGTCATATTTTCATATTTAGTGGAAAGGTTCAACAGTATTGTTGACTTTATTTATTCATTGACTCAATGTATGTTCCAATTTTCTCCCAAAATTTGGACTCAAGGTGCCTGTTTATTGCTGTTCAACTCCTAGAGCTAAGCTTCTTTATTATTTAAATGAAATAACCCTGGATTTCTCCCTGAAGATATTCATGCAGTGGCAAAGTCACGTACAGAATATTATAGGAAACAGCCAAAGCAATCAAGTGAATGGCCCTAGTGAATGTGGAGGGGTGACTGTATAGTAAGAAATTTTAATTCTACCAAAAGTGAGGCACCATGGTTTTCATCTGTTTCCTATGCAGAAAATAGAAAATATCTGATCAAATTCGAATCAAGTACACATCTATAATTCCCATGACTATTTCATACCATATGCACACACGCACACACACAATATCTAGATTATAATTTTAAATTTCTGTCTTTTATGCATTTGAAACCCACAGACATGATCTCAGAGCTACCAAATTTGATGTGTTCTCTAATGAGACCAAAATGAAGACCACAGTAAAACCTCTGCTCTGTAAACTAATTTGGCTGCAGTGAAAGCAAACATCTGGGTTTTCAAGATTTTTGGCTGCAGAACGCATGTTTATGAATCAATTTTTATTAATGCTTATGCTTACACTTTAGTTGACCTTTCATATACACTGGTGTAAGTCTGGGAGTGTTCTGCAAATTGGGCCTTGAACAAGTTGTCTAAAGTTCCAAAATACCGACAATCTATCCCATTAGGGCAAGCATTAATTCTATCTCTTGGAGAATATGAGAGCAGAGCTGTCCATGTGTTTACAATCCACTTCGCAGGATATATAATTGGGCACAAATACATAGATAGCCAGAGTCAACTCTGTACTCCCTAGCAGAACTGGACTGCACAAAATTCCTTGCACATTTGCAGGGTTCCCATTCATTTCAACAGAATATTAACACTTCAGGCCTCACATGGTCTTCCACTGCACACATGCTGGTCAGGTGTACACAGTGGACATTTGATGTCCAGTAGGATTTGGTTCCAGGACTCCCCATGGATACCAAAATCCAGGGATGCTCAAGTCCCATTACATATGATGGCATAGTAAAATGGCATCCCTTATATAGAATGGCAAAATCAAGATTTGCTTTTTGGATTTTTTAAAAATATGTTCAAGCCATGGATGGTTGAATCTGTGGATACAGAATTCATAGATGCAGAAGGCCAACTGTTACACCTTTCATGCATCCCTACAAATCATCTGTTTCTTGTTCTGCTTTCATTTCCTCAAAGGCCTCTCCCTAAACTGCAAACCCCAGGATTCCATAGGATGTTGAAAGTGGAATAATAGCACTATAACAGTCTAGTGCAGAAATGGCCTGCATATCTTTTCAACTGGAATTGTGTCCGGTCTCCCAGATCAGCACAAGAGCAATGGGTAATAAAAAGGTTTCCAGGTCCAAATTGACAAGACAAATTATAACCACTTTTCATTTCATTTAAGCCAGGGGCAGGAACTGTGTAGCCCTCCAGATGTTACTGACCTGCACTTCCCAGAATTCCTTGCCAGCATAGCAAATGGTGATAAATGCTAGGAATAGCAGTCTAACCATTTAGCTCTGAAGGGGTGCCTTACTCCTACTCCCTGATTGAACCAAAGCTAGATTGACAAACACTGTTGCTTGATTGCATCGTATGCAAAGAGCTGATGGGAAGCCATTACAAGGTGGGTGTTCAGAAAATTAGAAGAATGTGTCCTGATTAATGTAGGAACCTCCTCCATATTACTCTGGAAAAATAGACAAGAATATCTTGCTCGTCCTTAAGAAGTCTTCTAAATTGTAGTTGAGTCCTATTAATAACAGAAGTGCCAACTTGGTACCAGGTTTTTCTCTAGTAGGAACACCAAATTAGTCACATGTGATTGCAGTAATTGTAGGATATAAACACTTCAGGAGCTGTTATCTAAGCATTTTCTATCAACAAGTGAAGCGGAGAAAGTGCTAGCTGTGTTCCTCTATGTCCCATGTTCTAGTGCTCACTACACACAAAGAATAATGAGCCTGAACGGGAGAGACTCACTTATACATGAGTGCTCTACCCATGATCTCAGGTAAAATCAGGAGCCCCAGCTGTGAAAAGTGTCCACACACAGAGGAATCTCTCCAGTTCAGACTCACTGCTTTTGCCATGAGGAGAGTGATGGAACTGGAGCACAAGGGGGCACATCTGGTGCTTTCCCCCTTTTTACTGTTTATACAGAAAATGCTTACGTCCTTACTGCATAATGTCACCATCTCAATACGGCAATGTGTTGCTGCCAGTCTGGGATGTGTGCACTGGCAACCCCATCTGCTGCTGTCACTCCAGATACCATTACCAGAAAAAAAAAATCTAGTAATGGCTTCCTTTCCTACCACAATCTTATCAGCTGCAGGCGTGTGAGAAGGGCAGACGTGCTTGATAGCACTTTCACCAGCGCAGTGCAGGAAGAAGTGGGGAAAAGGGCCCGCCATTCACACTGTACTGCAGAAGAAAGAAGATGCTACCCATCCACAGGCAGTCGACAGGTGAGTGGAGAGCATTCAGGTCCCAATCCCATCCCAAAAATGGCATTGCCAGGTTTGCGTTGGGACAACATGGGACTGCATCATAGTATGGTAAGATACCTGTACAGAGCTAAATTACTCAAAACTTTGACTCAAAATGAAATACTCATCCACTCATACCAATTGAATCATTTTCCCTTGAAGCTTTAAGAGCATGGAAAAAAAACAACCAATAATCTTTCATCCCACCCACGAAATAGTACAGGAAAATACTCCTTAGCAAAGTACAGAATGGAACAACTGGAATAGTTTGCTCAACAACTCAGTTAAACTCTCTTCAAATGTGATTAAGAGTGTCAAAAAGGCCATGATTAGCGACGTTCCTCCATCCTCTTTAATTAATCCACTAGAATTAAGGATGGAAAATGTGATGTTTGTATAGCAACAGATCTTGCAGTTGGCTATAACTATTATTGTCGAAATCAACCATTGGAAGCCCATTCTGTTGCTGTATATTGTATTTTCCCACACATATTTTTTTTCCATAGGGTTGCCATAAGTCTAAGTCAACTTGATGGCAAAAAACAACAATCTTTGCTACAGAAGCATGATACAGAATCTTGGGCACAGACTGCCAAAAATTCTCCAGAAAAGCAGTGGCTGTAGTACACTTCTGGTTTTAGAAAACAGATGTTTATGAATATTAAAACCTGCAGGAAGTGCAAGGTAATTAAAGTGTGAATCACCATGCCAGAAGGTTTACTCAGTTCCAGGGGCCCTTTTGTACTACACAATTATAGCACTATGATTTCACTTCAATTGCAGTGGTTTCATTCTATGGTATTCTGGGATTTGAAGTTGGAGGAGGAGTATTAAGAATTCTAAGCCAGAGAGCTCCAGGGCTTCTGAAACTACCAATCCCAGGATTCCATAGGATGCAGCCATGACAATTAAAGTGGAATCATCATGCTGTAATTACATAATGCAAAAGAGCACTGGGAGAGTCAATTTGCCTCCTTTTTGTAGAAAAGGGGCAGTCTGGGAGAGTCTAGGATTAGTGAGGGGTCACAAAAACAGACTGGCTTTTTGCATCTCCTCCTTTACTCTTGCTCTACTTTCCATCTCAGTTTCTGTCTTGCACACACTAACGTAAAGTATTTTTAAACAAAATTGCTGTTTAAAGAGAATGCGAGTGCAAGAGGAAGTGTTTGCCTTGCAACAGAATGTGTAAAATGAATAGACAGGCAAATAAACTATAGGTAATGACAGAGCCTGCTGTTAGCACTTCTGAGAAAAACCTGCACTTTTGGGTATACAGATACATATGCTGTAAATAGCAAAACAAGCAAAGAAAGAAATGTTCAGCCTGTTCAAGGACCTGAGCTCTAAAAATACAAATTCCTTTAAGAAACTGAATGGTAAATTATGATTTATAAATTCAGGTCTGAATCTTGTGATTTCAAGGTGCACAAAAGGTTATCATAGAGTTCAGACTCTAAGGGCTTGTCTGTACTATACTGTTATAGTGCTATTATTCCGCTTTCAACATCCTATGGAATCCTGGGGTTTGGAGGTTAGAGAGGGGCATTTAGAAATCTCAGCCAGAGAGCTCTTTAGCCTCAGTAAACTACAGACCCTGGAATTCCACAAGATGTTGAAAGTGGAATAATAGCACTATAACTGTAGCATGGACAGGCCTGAAGACATGTGTAACCTAAGCCTCATTTTATTCAGTGGGTCTCATTTTAAGTATGACTGAATCCATTCCAGGGTGGCTGCTGTATAATATCATCCCAATATATCGGATGATTGACAGTGTTGTCAATCACACCTATTTTAAGGTAATAATAATTTCCAGGAAAGGGGCAATTAAATTTCAAATACTGTTTAAAAGCCTGACTGATAATATCTCAAAGCCTACACTTTCTTGCCCTATTTGTATTTTTCCCTGATAGCATGTATACTTAAAAACAGAGGAGTAACATCGAAATGATCATGGGGACTTTAATCGAGATGGCTTAGTGTTAAAGAGGAAAAACCAATTTTTTTTTGTAAATAATATAATATCAATAATATAAACAAGGATTGTTCACATGTCAAGAATGCATTTCTAATAGCCCTCAATATTGGCAATCCAAAGCAAAGTTATTACAAACTCAAGTGCCATTGATCTTAGTCAATCTCATTTCTTCATATATTTAGATATAGTTATTATTTTACCTGTTATCTCTTCTGCAGATGGTATAACATCTTCTCAGAATACCAACATATTAGATTGGATGGTAAACGCTCTTAAGACTAGACTTCAGTTTCATATTTGTGCATTCACTGAGATTTGTATGTGAAAACACTCACTGAACAGATAAAGTAGACAAAATTTGAAGATTATTTTATCCACCCGGGTAATATGCCTCAATAGCAGTAGGAGAATCTCTGTAGAGGTTGCTTTACACATTCCTGGCCCTTTTCGCATGGCACCTGCCATGCGAAAGAGGGCCTAGAGCCTCGCATGATTGCGAGGAGCAATCTGCATGATGCCCTCGCAAGCACGCAAGGCTCCAGGGGCTGGTAGGCAACGATTACGCACTTTTGCATTTTCGGCTTTCAGCCGAAAATGCTGCACAATCGTGTATTGCTTCTGGGCCCCGCGTGCACTTACCTGGCACGCAGAGCCTCCGGAGCCTGCTCCAGTTGTGCTTCCTATCTCAGTGCAGCCTGGGAAGGTCCCAGGCTGCACTGCGAAAGGAAGAGGCAGGGCTCTCACGCGAGCAGGAAGCTCGTGCAGAGCTGAAGAAACCTGGGCCTCTCACAAGAGGCTGCTTGCGCAAGCACCGCACCCCAGCACTGAGAAGAGGTAGGATGCAGAAAGGGCCCCTGTCTTGGATTCATATTCAGAATCAGAAAAAGTTTGGATATCTTGGTTGAGGGATGTTAGACTACAACTCTGAGAATGTCCCAACCTGTGTGACCATGCTGGCTGGGGTTCTTGGAGCTGTAGTCCAAAACGGAGGCCCCTTTTGCATGGCATTTGCCATGCGAAAGGGCCTCTGGAGTGTCGTGTGATTGTGAGGAACCATCCACATGACATCCTTGCAATCGCGCGATGCTGCCGGGGCCAGGAGGCGCCAATCGCTCACTATTTCATTTTCAGCTTGTAGCCAAAAATGGTGCATGATCACACATCACTCCAGGGCCCCACGCACACTTACAAGGTGTGCGGAGCCTCCAGAGCAACGGTGCTCACACTTCCTGCCCCAGGCTGTGCTGTGGAAGGAAGAGGCAGAACCCTCATGCTGCCTGCCATCCAGCAGCTGCAGAGCCAAAGCAGCGGGGATGCAAGAGCCTCTCGCAAGAGGCTGCTTGTGCGATCCCCGTGCTCCAGCGCAAAGAAAAGGTAAGTTGTGGAAGGGGCCATAGCTTTTCCAAGCTCTAGGACCCACTTTAGTGTAAGACAGAGTGAAGCAATGGCCTCAGCTGCAAAGGCTGGGGTACAACAGCAGCAACCACTCACTGTTCCTAGTGAGAATTCAGACTCGAGCTAGCCCTGTGATTTTGTCTTGACAATCTGTCCAACAGCTTTGCATCATTATGACATATTTTCCATTACTTGATAGATAAAAGAGGCAAAAGTTTTTCAGCATTATAAGCCCTTTGAATCAAATATAAGGCCTTTGGGTACAACACCCAGAATCCTGATGACTGAGAATTCTAGGAATTGTAATAAAATTTCTTTTCCTCTCCTGCATAGCATTCAATAGTGGCTATTCAGATATGAGTCTAATAAACAATATGGCCATCAATCACTATGAAAAAGAAGCTGGAAATGATTGCACTGGAAAATTAGATAAAGAATGTGCTGCTAGGTATATATATGTATATATCTAATAAATAAATATGTGCCTTTCTCCTAGCATGTATTACTGTACAAAGGTTAAAAAGCCACAATTAAACAATTATATTAAAAGCATAAAGTTAACACAATTTGAAACACATTATAAAATATAATTTAAAAAGAAATGCACAGCATTTCACACTTTTTTTTTTTAAGAAAAACAACCTTCTGTCACATTAGTTAAAAACCTAAGTCCTGTATAAATAAAAAGTTCTTTGCTGCTGGTGGAAAGAGCAGAGAGAATGGGCCAACTGAATATCCCATGGGAGAGAGGTCGACAGCCTGGGAGCAGCCACTGAGAAGGCTCTTTCCTGTGGCATTTGCAAACATGTCTTTGAGGGTGGTGAGACTTGAAGAAAGCCCTCTCCATTAAGATCTTAGAACACTGGCAGTCCTGTATAGGGAGATATGGTCTTTCAGATAGTCTTTGAGGACAGGGCTTTAAAAGTCTAGCCAATACTTTGAATTCTGCCAGAAACAAACCAAGAGCCAGTAAAGCTATTTCAATAAGGAAATTATATGTTCCCTGTACCCAGCACGGTTCAGTAGGCCAGCCACAGCATTTTGGACCTACTGAATTTTCCCAAACAGTTTGCAAAGACAGCCCCCCTTATCGAATGTTACAGTAATTCAAACAGGACACAAACAAGGCCTGTGTCACTGTAGCCGGATTCGACATTTCCAGGAACAGGCACACTTGGAATGCTAGTTTTAGCTCTGAAAATGCACTTCTGGCTGCAGCCAAAACTTGAGCATCCAAGTTCAGATTTGAGTCCAGCAATACAACCAAGCTGCAAATCAGATTGGTCAGGAGAGTGTCACTCCATGCAGCACAGGATGAATCTCTTTCCCTGATCTGCCTTTCAACTGACCTGGAACATTTCTGTCTTGCCTGGACGTTTCAATTGGTTCACCTTCATCCAGTGTGTTGCTAACAGCATTTGTCTAGCATCAAAATAAATTCCTTGCAGTTAGAGAGGGCAGAGCCCTCATTTTCCTTTTCCTAGCTGCAGAACTGCAGCTAGGACAGTCATCCTCTCCTTCCCTTCGTCCTCCAGCCAGTAAATGGCCATGGCAGGGTCCCAGAGGCTGACAAGTCCCTTGGGAGTGGGTTATAGAAATGTATGGGAAGCTATTATGGTCTGAACACTTTGATCTAGGATTGAGGCCATTATTTTAGTAAATATTTAGTTAAAACACTTTAAAAAATGGTAAAAAAAATATGTTTGTTGCATGTTTGCTGTTTGAATAACAAATGCATGCTTTCCACATCAGCTCAGTAGTAAATCCCACTTCAGGTATGTAAACAACTGAGTTCAGATGTGTGGGGGACTGGATGAGGCCATTGGCTTTCCAAATACGAATTCTGGCCCCTAGTGAAATTTTTCATTAGTTCCCAAATTTCTAGCATTGCAAAGTTTGAGACAATGAAAATCATTCATGTGTAGAATTCTTATATTTACTGTGTTCTCATTCCCTTGGAAACTCTGCCTCTCCCTTTTCTTGGGATGCCTAAACTGTGTGTCTAACTGTTCAAATGAACTGTTCAAATGTTACTGCAATGCTATTTCAGGACTGAAGGAAAATGTCATTTGGGGAGGCAGAATTCTTGTTTGCAGAAGCAACGTCTTCATTTCCATCCACCTGTAGCCACAGCCCCATGCATACAATTGCAATCTGAAGCCAGATTCCTGTGATACACCATGCCAACATAACTACACCAGTCTAGGTGGTGTCAGCTAGAAGAAGCAGCATCACCAAAGGACATATGGCATAGTAGAAACAGGCTCCCTGGAGCCAGCAGAACACTGTATCCTAGTCACAGCTATGAGAGATCCATTGAATCAATTGTTGAATGATAAGTCAACATGTATGGTAATCTAATGAATTTAACAGGTGTCCTCTTGTTGGTACTAAAAAGAGGATCACCACTGCTGCCCATCCTTGGAGAATAGTTCAATTGCAAGACTAGTGTTACTGCAGTTTAGGCCTACTTGGAGATACCCCTAGATATCTTTTTGATATCAATAATTTGGCTCTCTTCTACCACCCCTCTCCACATGTTTGTGAGGCCCCCGGACAAGCACAGAAGTAGGCTCGGCCACTAATTGCTGAACATTCCATTCTCCACCCAGGCAGGCCAGAAATAGCCAGATCCTTGCTTTAGGACACCTCTCTGCAAACACCCTCATTATGTATGCACGCTGTTTACAAATAACTCCCTGCCCCGAGCAGGCAACTTGGCAAGCTGAATACTGAAATGCCAAGCACTCAGCATTTGCATACTGGCTAACTCTTTGTCAATTCGGACTTAATCATGCTAAATTGTGACCTTTCCAAAGCTTTGTCCCGCTCCTAAAACACATTGTCTTCCCTAAGTATGGCATAGCCTGCAGTCACATTTCTCCCTATAAAAACCCCTGATTCCAAGACCATCCTTGGATCACTCCCGAGTTCCAGACTGCCTTGCTGCTGCTTTGCTTGGCAAGCTTCCCCTCAGCTCCACGTGCTGAGATACATCGAACTCCAGCATCGCTCTCTATCTTCTTTCCAGGCTTCAGGAACAGGTTTCATGTCACCCGAATCAACTATCCCTCTGAAAATCCCACTATCATACTCACACCTTTATTTTTCTTAGTTATCTGTGTGTGTGTGTTGCTTACATTGTGTGCCTGTATTTAATAAAGATCATTCATTATTTCCAACACGGTTTGCTTCTTGACTTGGCCTGACCCCGTAAACATTGGGTTACAAAATCCTGCTGCGTTACCTGCCTCTCGTAGTGCCAACCAGTGCTCTTGACTAATTTCCCCCATCTTGTATAATTGTAAGGTTATTTAGGTGTCCCTCCTGGGACCCCCAGTAAACAGGGTAACACTAGTGCACCAACAGTATTCCAGCCCAAGAAACATGAAACTAATTATGACATGCCTTCATACTTGTCACTCAAAGATTTCCATAGCTAGCTATAGCTGCAATTCTATGCACATTTAGAAGCAAGTGCCATTGAACTCAGCTGGGCTTACTTCTGAGTAGACAGGCATAGAATTACATTCTTTGTATGAGGGTTAAGCAGAAAATACTTAACAGAAGACCTAAGAAGAGTCATCTGGCGTAAAACTAACACTGAGGAAAAATTCTTTTCAGGACATCCACAAGGCCTGGGCTTATTATTGTCTAGCCCTTCCATCACTATGTCTAAAATGTCAATGTAGGATCACTACGTGCATTCTTTCTGGTTTACTTTGAACTTTCTGCATTTAGGCTACTGCTGAATCAATTTTTCATGAATATCTACCCTAGAAGATTGCACCTCAAGCCAGTTCAGATCTCCAGAGAATTTTAAAAAAAAGATTTATCAAGTAACAAGTAACACCTCAGGAAAAAGAAACAGGGATTTTAATTGCTTTGTGCACTCTATAATTGAAGGCAGGCACCTTCTTGAGGCGCTCGCTGCCAGGGGGAGTGTGACTCCACTTGGCCTTGCCTAATTAATCCTGTGATACAAACCTTCTGGCTTCAATTTTCACATTTCTGACTCTTTTTAGAGGTGATAATAAAACTAAAAAATTATGTTAGTTACTGTATGACTATAACGGTGCCAACGGAACACAAATAAAACCATATGGATGGAGACCTCTTCTTCATGCTTTGGGTTTCTCTGAGGTAGCAAGAGACACATTTTTTGACCAACAAGGTAAGATGGAATGAAAATTCAGTATCACTGAATACAAGTCTATTCTTCCTCATGATAGCTTTATGACTTTGCTAAGAGAGCACACTGGAAACATATGTATTATTTGTTTCTTGACAAAATCTCAGAACAGAAAACTCAACTGTGCTGGCTGCAACTCACAGAGTCATGGAAAAGCTCTCAATGAAAGACAAATTGGGCACCTTAGGGCTTTTAAAAAGAAATCTGACATATTCAGGCAGATGCCTTCCATATTAATGGCTTATGTACTATGAGCAGAACATAATCTTTTGCAGCATCCTCAAGAATGAAATAAAAGCATACATATTTCAGATTAATGTAAGTGTCCCTCCACTCTCTTTTGAATGGTTTATCGTCCAACATTTTAACTTTTAGAGGACAGCTTTGCAGTTATAAAATACACAAGGTCAAAGTATGCTCTGAGTCACAATGTCTTGAATGAAATGGCTCTAGATTCATAGATTTATCATAGATTAAGTATCCAAAGCCTATCAACATTTTGGTAGGCATTTTAGGAACAAAGGAAACTACCTTGTATTGTAACAGATCTTTGGTCCATCTAACTCTATAATGTCTACACCAGAGGTAAGAAGCTTTTTATGTTTGACTTGGATTAAAGTGAACATGTCAGGGGCTGCATGCTCTCATTGGACAGGTTCACACTCTCTGTTGGAATGCAATCCCACCAGCATACTTTCTGGATCTGATTTTTCTTCTCTAGACCTAGCACATAAACAAATCCTGAAGCTATCACCTATCACTTCAAGGTACCAGGAGAATCATGAAGCAGCAATTCTAGACTGAACTACATTCCAATGAACAAAGCAGACTGAGCCAACTCATCTAGAAAGGTGAGAAGGGAAATAGAGTAGGTCCAAACGTATATCCCAAAGAATGTTCCATACAGGAAGTGACTGAGGTAACTCCTGACTGAGTCCCATTGAGGAGCAATTTAGGTGGGACCTGTTCTCCTACACACTCTCCCTTCTAAAAAGGAGAATGCTAGTGAGGATGAGAAGGTTCTGGTGGGACCACAGACCAGAGGTCCTAGTGGGACCATGGGCCAGAGCTGGTCCATGATCTATACCGGGGGAGGGCAAACTGCAACAGGGCAGGGGCCAATTTCATTCATGCACACCTGTTACAGTCCACATGGTAACATTTTCAAAGTCACTTCTGGTTATGACTTTCAAGTATATCAGGCTTTGTTTTGGCTTTTTAAGGTGCTTCAGGCAAAACTATCACTCATGAAGATCTTGGGGACTGGTAAATGACCTTTTGGGAGATATGTTTTTTACCTTAACATTTGAGGGGCTTCATGGGCTTTAGGTCTGGCGTACTGGGGCCTGCTATTTCCTCACTTCCTCACCACAATGGCTATCAGCAGTTCTTTGTGGTTTTAGGCAGAAATCTTTTTCAGCTCTACCTATACATACTGAGTATGAGCCCTGAGACCTTTTGCTGTGAATACCACTGAGATATGGTACTTCTCTTTTTTTCTCTCTTTATGTTTTTCATTGTGGAAACAGAGAAAAAAAGTTGACTAAAATGATACCTCTGATGCTTTCCAAAGGCAGGCTTCCCAAGTCACCTCTTGCTGTAATAGGCTGTACAGGTATTGGTTGAGTTAGATTCACCTTGATACTTAAAAGACTTGGGCCATTTCCACACTAGATTGTTATAGTGCTATTATTCCATTTTCAACATCCTATGGAAGTCTAGGGTTTGCAGTTTAGGGAGGGACCCCTCCCTAAACTGAAAACCCCAGGATTCCATAGGATGTTGAATGTGGAATAATAGCACTATAACACTCTAGTGCAGGAATGGCATTACTTGCCTTCTGTTGTGATTTTTTGCTTTCATGGAAGAACTGACACAACAGGTTTGGAACTCAAGAAATCAATTTCGTAATGACTCATGTATGATGTATTTGTTTCCATTTATTTCTTTTATAGATGTAGATCCACTTGGTTTTTATGCTGGTCTTTGGAAGTCTTCACTTGAAGGCTACAAGAAGACGTGTATATACATGCTTTTATTACATGTTTTGTTAAGGAATGCTGGCAATCTATAAATTTTATTTTGTTGTGTTGAATTTGAATTTTAAGACATATTACTTTCAACTAAAAAATGGAAAAGGGAAAAAGGCTCATGCACCACTGTCCAGTACTATTTGGAACCTTTATGTTGGTATGGTAAGACTATATGCATTATTAGAAATAATTATTTTAGACATTTGTTCATCTGTATGATTCACACAATATTCACTTTGTTAATATTTTTATAATACCATGACTGTTTAGATATGTAGTTTGAGCCAATCTAGTCACTCTTATGTGACTGTCCCAATGCTTTCAATACAACTTCAGAGCAAACAGCTTATGGTTTCAATAGGATTTAAGTATGATTAATTTAGGTCATCTCCAACCTTGGAATTGTTTCTGTTGATGTATGCTTTGAAGTCATTTCTGACCTCTTGTTTTCTTGGCAAGATTTGTTCAGAGGAGGTTTGCCTTTGCCTTCCTCTGAGGCTGAGAAAGTATGACTTGCTGAATGGGTTTCCATGGCTGCATCAGCCCCTGGTCTCCAGAGGCATAATCCAACATTCAAACCACTATACTACATTTGCTTTCAGTCTGCAGAATTGCCCACTCAAATCTGTCTTTAGAAATGGACTGACCATAGTTAAATGAGGAATTTGTACATTGGATTCTGGCAAACATTTTTTGTTTCTTGTTAAATGCACACAAGGAACAAGCCAGGAAACCCATGGACTGCATCTGTGCATTTCATTAATCTATAAGTGAACCAGAGTTGTGTACTACTAATTTTCACATCACATTAATATGACTTTATGCTAAAATATGAAAGAGTTCTGTAAAATGATCATTTCAGTATACATTTTCAGATGAAATG
Source organism: Ctenosaura bakeri (assembly GCA_948474755.1). Taxonomy (NCBI): domain Eukaryota; kingdom Metazoa; phylum Chordata; class Lepidosauria; order Squamata; family Iguanidae; genus Ctenosaura; species Ctenosaura bakeri. The sequence continues at coordinate 351,576 of CAOLHI010000231.1, read as the reverse complement.
TTTCAGGGCACACAATATCTACCTCTTAGAAGACCATTTTGATTGAAAGACCAAAGAGCCGTTCTAACAACATTGACCATAGTTATTTTATTTATTTATTTTCGCCTTGCATCTTCAGATCCCTCTCGCTCTAGACTGCATAATCTTCATTATACCCAATGACACCATTGAAGAGCTTGAGGCAAAACAAAGAGACACACATTATTGGTAATTTTCAATTGCAATATGAAATGTTTGTGCATTTGGTGCCCTCTCATATTTATATGAGAAATAGTGGTCTCAATCCAACACTGTGTTAGTGAATTACCACAAATGTGACAGGACTTTCTTCCCTTTTTGAGGGCCCCTACAGCCCTCTACATCACTCCAAAAACTGCTCCAGATAGTATCCTAGCTTTCTGGAGTAGATTTTGAGACCACCAGCAGCTCAGTAAGGGATTCTTCTGCACTCCAAAATTTACTAATGGAAACATTCCCAGCAACAGAACAACTCTGTTGGATCTTGGCTGTTGTGTAGATATTGTACATATTGGGGTGTTTTGTGTGTGCATAAATGCCCCTACCAAAGTGATTGAACATTCTGTCCAATGTGTAACATCTTCATTCAGTTAATGAGTGATTCACTCATGCAGTACCATTGCACATGTGGTTGTGTATTCTTGGCCAATGTGTATTTGTCTGCCCCTGCTGAATCCTTTGGTTGGGCATTCAGCTACACATTTGGTTGTGCAATGCTGCCATTCAACACACTGCCTAACTTTACGCCAGAAAACCCTGATGTAGGATCTTGTCCAATAAGTGTAGCAGTCTGATACGATTTTAACTGGCATGTCTTCAAAATTCTAGGCCACAATCCTGTTGGATAGCCCCAACTGGAGTAGACCCATTGAATCAGTTGTTGAAGGCCACATAATGATTCAAAGAGTCTACTCTAATTAGAACAAACAACAGGATTTAGACCCTGATTTGTATTTTGGTGAAGTACTTATAATTTTCTCCTAGAGAGCTCTAGTGCTGTATGTCTGGAAATTACGAAATTCACAAAACTACAAATCCAAGGATTCTATGGCCTTTTCCGCACCTTACCTTTTCGTGGCGCTGGGGTGCAGGGATCTTGCGAGCAGCCTCTTGTGAAAGGCTCTCATGTCCCCACTGCTTCAGCTCCACAGCCACTGCCTGCTAGCGAGCAGGCAGCATGAGGGCTCCCTTCTGCAGCTCAGCCTGGGATTTTCCCAGGCTGTGCTGGGGCAGGAAGCATGAGCGCCGTGGCTCCAGAGGCTCTGCACGCATGGTAAGTGCACGCAGAGCCCTGGAGAGATGTGCGATCACACATCATTTTCGGCTACAAGCCGAAAATGAAGTAGTGCGCGATCGGCACCTGCCAGTCCCGACTGCCTCACGCAATTGCAAGGACGTCATGTGGTGGGCTCCTCACAATTGCGCTACACTCCAGAGTCCCTTTTGCATGGCAAATGCTGTGCGAAAAGGGCCTATTAAAAGGGGCATAGCAGTCTAAAGAGCTTCAAATGGCTATATGGTAAAATGTAGATATATTCAATTTCTAACACTTAAAGAGATGCCATCAACAAAAGAGATTGTTATCTGCACAATACATATCAACCAGACTTCATGTCATAGCCACATTGAATGTTTCCTTTCATTTGCAACCATATTATGTGTTAGGAAGCTCTTGAATGATGACTTAAGTTGCCTTTCATGGACATACTTCTTCAGGACTCAGACCATGGCAAAATTAAAATTCACTTCAAACGTGGGAAGTGTTTAAGACTGTTTACACAGTGCCTTGCCCAACTGGGATCCAATTCTGACTGAGGCCGGTAGGCTGTACTGCAGTACAGACAATAAATAACACATGTGCTTTGGCACTGTGCCTTTCATAATAAAATTAAGTTCCATCAAAGAAGAGCTGAGCTACACTCAAACTTCAGCTGTGTTTTTGAGCTTCTGGTTAGAAGGCATAATATATTAATGTCCTGCAACTTTCACTGGGTGTACTTTAAAATTTATATTAAGTAGATTGTTGCATTATGGTAATGTACTAAATTACCTAAAGCAAAGTAATACAATGATTAACTGACCATAAACATTGGTTTATGGTCAGTTTATAAAGTATTGCAGAGATTAACATTATGCATTTTCATAACAGAGAAAATTTGTGGGAATGAAATATCTGTGGACCAACTCACTGCTATTAAGAATAATAAAACAGTGGTATCGTTCCCAGTGGTCTCAGGTTACAGCTTGCAAGTAAACTTTGTTTTAAATCATGTTTGAAAATGTCAGAGGTATTCATCATTTAAAAAATGTCCAGTGCTTTCCAAGCATAGAATAATGATTTCCAGTATATGTTTCTAATGTATAATGTATAACAAAATGGTTTTTTTCTCCTCAATAAAGTTAACCATCCAGGACCAAACTGGGAGGTGAAACAATCAACACTGAATTTAAGGGAAATGTACCACAACACAGAAAAGTTTAAGGGCTGGGTTCAGACAAAGGACCCTTCCGTATTAAACTGTTATAGTGCTATTATTCCACTTTCAACATCCTGTGGAATTCTGGGGTTTGTCATTTATTGAGGCTCAGAATTCTAAATGCCCCTCCCTGAACTGCAAACCCCAAGATTCCATAGGATGTTGAAACTGGAATAATAGCACTATAACAGTTTAGTGTGGAAATGGTCTTGGAAAACTCATTTCAAGTTTGTGATTAAATCCAAATTCACTGACGTGGGATCCAAAGACCAATGTTTTCTCAGAAATCCCACTATGTCTGGTGAGAGTTTTTTTCCTCAGTAAGTGAGTTTACAATTGAGGTCTTACAAAGCAATATTTTTTGTACATTTATTTATCATTTCTTACACAAAATTGCATAAGCTCCAAGAAAGGCTTCTAGCATAGAAAGATTTTTAACATAAACATAGTGTTAACCCATTAAATAAAATAAAATACTAAACAATAAACTAAAAGAAAACTCACTAAAACATTTGACTTACTAAGTATTCTAAGCAACTAAACATTAATCACTGAACTACTAACACAGAAGGGCTCTGACCTCCTCCTACCAAACTGTGATAAGAAAAGGGGAAGGAAAAAAGGCAAGAAGACATTATTCTGGTGGTGCAGTGGTTAAATGCTGGTACTGCAGCCACAAAGTTGTAAGTTCGATCCTGCTGTGCTCCAGGTTGACTCAGCCTTCCATCCTTCTGTAGGTCAGTAAAATGAGTACCCAGCTTGTTGGGGGCAATTAGTTAACACATTGTAAACTTTGCACGGATAAGCAGTATGGAAATGTAACTGCTATTGCTATTACAGGTCCAGATGGGCAAAACTGCTGATAGCCATTCCCATGAATTATTGCATCATGTGGATTCTTATTGCTTGAGAAGTCCGTAAATGGTTTCCAATCTTTCAAGAAATCTTCAGACAGCAAAATAATTTTGATACAGCTGATTTATTTGCCAAGCTTTCCAGGTGCTAGTCCTACAAGCATATTTTAATATTGGTCTTTTTTTACCAACTCCTCCTCTTCCTCTGTCATCATCGATCCAGTTCAGTCAGGACGTCAGACTACTCTCATGGCTGTCAAGGGCATCTGGGACCCCATTATGCCCAAGTTGTTGTAACACAGACCTGCAACTTCTGGGAATTACTATGAGTCAGAAGATTGGATCAGCAAAAGAATATAACAATATGTAGTGGAACAAATTTCATTAAGCACTGTAAAATCAAACAAAAGAATGCCAAAAGGAAACAAACTGAGAAAAAGATCTCATTTAATAAAATACTGTGCTTTTTGTGCAGAGTTCCTCTAAGAAGCTACAAGTGTTGGATATTGTACAGCAACTTGAGATGAACTTTCAGCTGTGAGCTGGACTGAGTCTAGTACTCCCACCCACCATCTCCAGTTGCCGTTGTAGCTGGGGAGAATCTCAGAGCTCTCACCTGAAATAGTAATTTTTATAGGCTTCGAGTTTGCTCCTCCTTAAGTGTCTGCCTGAATGTATGGAAGCTCTAAGTGAGTGCACACACTGCCCTCTCCAACCATTTCACCAATGTCCCTAATCCCCCCCCCTACATTCCTTTGTCTTCAGGCCCTGTTCTCCCCACACTGAGCACTTGAAGATGAGTATACAGTGGGTCTGCCCTGTCCGTGAGCTCAGGACCCCATGGATTTAACCTACTGCAAATTCAAAGATACACAATTGTACATTTGAATCTGCAGTGGACAACATACTAGTGCCCGCTTCTTCCTTTGAGGCAGTGGGATTGCCTTGCAAAGCAGAAGTGAGCATCTGCTATCATTTTTAATATGGTACTGGCCTACTGTATAGGCTTCACAAGGCAAACCTTATACAGTAGTCCTGTATTTGTTGGGGTGGTGGCAAGGTGCACAGCCATCAGGTGCACCACATGCTTTAGGCTCCCTCGCCTCTGGGGAGCCCACCCTTGGAGGAAAGGTAGCCCAAAGAATCCAGTGTGCCGAGCAGCGAGGGCTTGCTACTGCCTCTGTAGCTACCCTGCATGATTCTTAATCTGGGGTTGATATATAAGCTTGTGAGGTTTCATAGTCTCACCAAAAGCCTCATGAGGCTACCTTGAGCATGTACAATTCTTTGTATCCGTGAGGAGTCCTGGCACCAATGCCTCATGGATACAGCTGGCCTACTGTATTTGCAATTTTCCTGCTCGGCTTGGGAAGTTTGGAGACTAAGGAAGAAGAGATAGGTGGGTGCAGGTAAATGCTAAGCAAGTACATCCTTTATGCATTCACAAAAACACTGAAGAGGGATTTTGTACTGCTAGGACAAACTCTCAGTTGAGACCACAGCTTCCCATAAACTGAACCAGTAAACAAACAACATGAAATGACTCATTGAAGTGAACCAGTTTACACAATGAAGCGAAAATAGGATAGAAGCAGAACCACTGGGCAATATGACCTGGCGGAAAATTCCTTCTTGGACCTGTAGATGGCAAAATGTCTCACCTTAAGCACGTGCAAATGCAAATGTGTAGAAGCAGGACTGATTGACTGAATTTATATGCTGTCTTTCTCCTGTGGTGAGACCCAAGGCAGCTTGTATGTGCATGTGCATATGTGTGTCCACCTAGGCATCTTCAAGTCACCAGTTGACTTATGGTGACCCCATGAATTTCATGGGGTTTTTTTTAAGGCAAGGAATATTCAGAGATGGTTTTCCCAGTTACTTCCTCTGAAATAAAACCTACAGCACCTGGTATTCATTGGCAGCCTCGCATCCAATTATTAACCAGGGCTGACCTTCCTTAGCTTCCAAAATCAGATGGAATCTGGTACCAGCCCCCAAGGCAACTAACAATAATTCAGATCATGATCAAATTACAGAATAAAAAAGGAAATGAATACAGTATTTTAGAAAACAAGACAGATCCATGGAAAATACATTTTCCCCTGTTCTTTGAGACCTCAATAATATCATTGTCACTTGTCTTGATCAGAACATGAAAATGTTACTTTTCTGCATTACAGCTTCTGGGGAAGACTAGGAGTTTGAGTAAGAAAAAAAAATCTGAGTTCTGTTCTTATCAAAATATTTGTCTTTGTATCTAAAGTTGGTTCTTTATTTTTACATTTTATTTTGTTGACAAATGATATGAAATGTGACAGATGTACAGATACACAGTCGTGTTGGAAAAGGAAAACCCTGCTTTATCATATGAAGTGATTCTGCTCACATTGAACGACTCAGCTATATTCAGCTATAGATTAACAGATAGAAATTACAATTTCCACAAAGAATCAGTTTGGCTCAATCCTGTTTTCTTCTTGCCTCAGGAGGTTATATTTCATTAGGAAATGACTGCCATTCCTTGGGTACACCAATAACAGAGAGAGAGAGAGAGGGATGTGTTACCCTGATTTTCTGGGGGTCCTGGGAGGGACACCTAAGTGCACTCCAAATATTACTAAGTTGGGGAAATTAGCAGTGAGCACAAGCTAGCAATACGAGAGACAAAGTAACGTAGCTAGATCTTTAACCCTATGTTTATGGGATCAGGCTGCAACAAGAACTAGGCAAGTTGTTCAATTAAAAGATTTTATTAAACTTTCCTTAATTAAGCAAACAACGACACACACACTCAAGCACTCATCCAAGAACTATAGAAGCAGAAAGTGAGGAAAATTGATAGGGGTTTCTGGGGTGATACTCCACCTGATCCTGCAGTCCGATAAAAGAGAAGATAGATTGAGGCTTGGGTTCGTGGTTTCCCAGCATGTGGAGGCTGAGGGGAGGCTCGCTGAACAGAGCAGCAGCAGTTCGCGATGCAAGGCACGAGCGTTCCGACAAGCAGCTCAAACTTGGGGTTTTTATAGGGAAGATTGTACCTGGGGGCTAGCCCTTTCCTGAGGAGAACAATAAGGTTTTAGCGGAGACAAAGCCTTCGAAAGGTCAAAATCAGAATTAATGAGATTTGGCCAGCACTGTCAATTGTTAGAACAGTATGCAGATGAGGAGCGCTTAGCGTTTGTATAGAGCAAGCAGTTCAGGGCTGAGAACCCTTGCATTTGCTTAACGGTCGGCTGTGTCTGGAGGGCACTACCTAGTTGTTTACTGTCCTAGACCTAGCGTGCATAATTAAGGCCATGAGGCTGTGCCTGCCTACACTGGCTTTTTGTGACCTTTTCAGACATGTGGAGTTCATCTTATGGAGTGCCACATGGAAATATTAACCATACATAATATGAAATTGTAGACCTCGGGCTTGGGCCAGATAACTGCAGTAACAGATGTATATATACATACACACATGCATATAACCAAAAGGTATCTTCCACATCCCCTCATCTTCATTCTAACGTCAGCTGGAATCCTGTTGGAGACTTAACATGTTCATGAGTGGATTTATGTTTGTGGGAATTAGAATTGGGCAGTACCCTAACACCCATATCCTGATGTTATGTTACTATGCAGGGGAGCCGGCGATAGAAAAGAACAACAATTTTTTTTATTTCTTACCTGCCTTTCTCCAAGGCTTGAGGTGGGGTAGAACATAAATTAAAATAGAACTAAAAATACGTCATAGTTTAAATTCACTAGAACACACACAAAAAACATTTAAAAGTCATAGTTAAAAAATTGACTTGGTAGGCCTGCCAGAAGACATAGATCTTTAGTACTTTTTAAAATTCAGATTGTACATTTTGCTGTCAAATCTCTTCTGGCAGGTCGTTCCACAGTCTGAGGTGGCCTACTGAAAGGTTTTCTGGGTGACCATTGCCAGTCTAGTGCTGGTTTAAATAAATGGACTCCAAAGGACTTGAGTGTTCAGGGTGGATTGTGTGGGAAGAGGTAATCCTGCAACTCCCATTATGTATCTCTCCCATTGCACATCTGGACAATGATTAGGGAGAGCTGATGTGCCAGTGTCCTACTATGCATCTTCACAATTCAGTAATAAGGTTTCTCAGCACTTTGCCATATAGCCAAATATGTATAGTTATATGACATAACACCTTTCTGCACCTTGCTTGATCCCGTGGTTCTCCTGTCATGATCCCTGCAGTGCCTTTATTGGGAAGGGAACATAATGGGAATGCTCCCCTCTGCATCCAACTGGCTCCTTGCAGAAGGGAGCATGAGTGACATGCACCTTCCTTGCACAGCCCAACTGGGCTCTTTCCCAGACTGTGCTGGGGAAGGAAGTGCCTCCATCATGCCTTTGGCCATTCTGCATGGCCAGGAAGGATGGGGGCATCATGCAATCACTGGCTCTTAACAGATTTATTCTGTTAAGTGAAAATCCCATGATTGCGATGGGTGGGGACAGGATGGTGATGGGACCATGATGACATTGTGCAAAAGCACTGCTCACAGACTGCTGCCCTTGCGTCCCCATCGCAGGACTGCAACACCATGCAGAAATGACCATAGACTGTAATAGAGGATTCTAGCCCCTATCGCCATAACAGGTATGATTTGGAACCCAACCAACTTTTTTACAGATTTTTTTATTATTCTCCATCAAATCAACTTTGGCCATTTCTGCACTAGACTGTTATAGTGCTATTATTCCACTTTCAACATCCTATAGAATCCTGGCGTTTGAGGCCCCTCCCTAAACTGCAAACCCCAGGATTCCATAGAATGTTGAAAGTGCAATAATAGCACTATAACAGTCTAGTGTGGAAATGGCTATCCTATGGCAACCCTATGAATGAAAGATATCCAAGATCCCTGGTCATCCACTGTCCTGCTCAGATCTTGCAAACTCAAGGCTATGCCTTTCTTGATTGAATCCATCTACCTTTAATGTGGTTTTCCTCTTTTCCAAGTGTCTTCTGCTTTACTGAGCATTCTTGTCTTTTCCAGTGAGTTATGTCATTCTAAATGTCCAAAGTACAGCAGCCTCAGTTGCTACTGTAAAGATTTCTAAATGTCAGTGGTAAATGTTTGTAGTAAATAGGGAAGACAATTTGTTTCTTCTTATACTAGAATGAAATTTCTTAAATTGGGGTCAGGAAATCACCCAGGAGCCCACACTAATGCTCACTAATGCTGGTGGGAAAATGCAGCAAAACAATGGAGCTTTGCAGCAAAACAATGGAGCTTTGCTACTAATGGTTTTGGATTTAGACAATTAACTCCACCAGTCCAAGTGTGCCCCCAGATCTCCTCCTCTGCCTCCTCCACAAAAAAATCCCTGAAAGTGGAAATCTGGTGACTCTTGGTTTCTCATTTTTCATTTGTTTGTTTACATTTTCAGGTCTAGTAAAAATTACATGGTGTGCTGGGGCAAATTTGGCCTTTAGACTAGCCAAAGTGGTCTACTACCTTTCTAAGTGTTTGGTGAACACTCATGTGGTCTCCACTGCTGTTCCAAATCCACCTATTTTAATTCAAATTAATGCAACTGTAACTTAATTTGTAATCCTTTCAAGCATCAGTGGGACTTACTTCTGACCAGGCATTTGTAAGATTGCAATCATTTCTTATTTTAATTATTTATGTATTGAATATTATTGTTGTTATGATTTGGTTGTTTGCAGATTATTTTAAAGTATGGCGTAACGGACCCTGTGGGCATAACAGATAGCTTTACTCTAAGGATTGCTAAATCTGGATACAATGCAAAGAATCAGGATAAACAAGTATCTTTATTTCCTTTCCCTTTTTCCCCTACCAGTGTTTAATCAACACAGAAGGGGGTATAAATATCACATGGGACAGGAGTGCAGGGAACTGAAGGATCTAGCAAACTCGGCATGATCCAGTTCAAGAACTTAGTAAATTCTATTTATTAAGCTGGAAGTCAAGATGAGTGGGACATATAGAAAATAGAAAACAGTAAGACCATTGGCCTAAATCCAACTATTAATTCCAACTACACTAAACAAAATAAATCAATACAATTAATCTATGTGTTGACTCTCTATTCAAAAATTGATTCATCGGGTCTGTTCCAGTTGGGACTAAACTGTAGTTTTCAGCCTATTGAACTGGAAGAAATAATCTCACCCCTTCTTTTTACCTCCAGTGGGGCATGTTGCAAAGTGGGTATCATCATCATCATCATCATCATCATCATCAGTGTACATGGCAATGTGCAGGAGCAGCTTATTATTGTTAATTTGACAGTTCCTCACCCTCAGGCTTACAAACTAAAAAGATGCAACCTACAAAGAAAAAGGGATGGTAGTGGGAGAGGTCATAAGTTCAACAGAAACTACCTCTTCTTCTTTCCCTCTCCTGCCACAGCAGTGCCAGTTTAAGATGGATGGAGGTGTCAACGCCAAGGCGTGGCAGGCAGCGATAAGTAGGCACCTGCTCTTGAATCTCTGGATCTAAGGCAGCCCCTGGCTCCATTGCTGGGGCTACTGGGGCCAAGGGCTCTGTGTCCAGGGCAGCCTCTGGGGTGGGCTGTGCAGCAGGCTCCATGGCAGCCTCTGGGGTGGGCTCTGCTGGTGCAGCAGGCTCCATGGCTTTGAAGTCCTCTGGTTCAGACTCAGAGCTTGAGTCCTGGAGTGCCAGGGTCCTGACAGGAGGGCCTTTCATCAGTTGCTGGACCTAGACGCTATGGCCATTTCTGTAATACACTGTTGTACTGCTATTATTCCACTTTCAACATCCTGTGAAATTCTGGGGTTTGTAGTTTACTGAGGCCAAAGAGCTCTCTGGCTGAGAATCCTAAATGCCCTTCCCTAAACTACGCTACAACAGTGTAGTGCAGAAATGTCCTATGAACCTGTGCCTGCCTACTCTTCTCTCCCTCTGAGGCCACTGAAATGGCACTCAGAATGAGGGAAGGCATTTCATCAGTTGCTGGGCCTAGGCATGATGGAGCTGTGTCTTCTCTCCTTCCAAACTCACAGAGGTCACAGTTAGATGGATGAAGGGCCTTTCCTCAGTTGCTAGGCCTAGGCACGATGAAGTTGTGCCTGGCTGTTCTTCTGTCCCTCCAGGACCACAGAAGTGGCAGTTGGGATGAGAGAGGAATTTAGACCTCTTGCTGGGTCTAGGCATGATGGAAATGTACCTTCTTTCTTCTCTCCCTCTAGAAGCCACAGCAGGCAGTTCGGATGGAGAGAGGGCCTTATGCAGCTTCTCTCCTTTGACTTGATCTCAGTTCTTAGCAGTCCTTTTTTCAGAGTGCTGATATTAAGGACGACAGGGTTCCCCTTAAGTTGAATAAAATCAGCCTCCAAAGTTGTGTGTCTATTTGCAGGCAGAGTAAATGAGGGTTCAGTTTGGCCAAATATTCTCTAGGCAGACGAGAAATTCAGCTATATTTTCTTGGAGATGAGGCTGCCATCAGTAGCACCAAACCACTGCTCCTTCTTCCCTCTATTTCCTGGAGTATTACCTGGGCCTGGGGAGAAGAGTTGCTTCTGCCAGGGCTAAACTGAGACATTTTGCTGCTCAAGCCAAAGAGCAAGATCTTTTTCACTCCACAATTCTGCATATAATAAACTGAATTGCCAGCTACATAGGTATTAGAATAGTGTCCTCCACTGCATCTGATGCCAGCCAAAGCTGTAAGACAGACTGTGTGGCACACATTGTTCTCTTCTCCAACAGAATAGAATAGAAGGAGGCTCCAAAAGAAGGTGGAGAGGTGTTGCTGATGTGTCACAGCATCTGTTGCTTGAGGTAGTTGCTTCAGTCTCCCTAATGATAATGCTGGTTCTGGTTGCTTCAGTAGCTGTGTTGGTAGTTTGACCATCTTCTGTTATCTGAAAAATGCAAATAGGGGAGGAATATTTGCAGAATATTCTGCAAAAGAACTCTGTCTTTGAGGATAAGAATGAAAAAGAAAATCCTCTTCTGAGAAATTTCAACTCAGTTCTATTTCTTGAGCTTTCTGTGGCCCATGGACATCTGTTGCAAGCTAGTGGGAGACATACCATAATTCTTTGCAGTACAAGAGAGAGATACAAACATGAATACAACGTTTAAATGAAATGTTACGGTGAATTAAGTCAGGCGTACAAAGTAGTGGAGGCTACTCTTCCTGTGGACAACTTACAAATAATGAGAAAATTAATTGACTAAAAAAGTAATGGACTAACAATAGTTATAATTGTTGTTTTGTTTTTTTTTAAGAAATGATACCATTAGCTATTTCTTGGGAAACGGGATGTTAATCTTTGTTTATTTCATTCTTGCATGCAAGAACAAATAATTTCCAAAGTTTTCTGTCCAATGGACAAGTTTACATGAATTTTTGTGCATTTTTCAATTATTTTTCATGCTTTCAGATCTTGCATGAAAAAAATGCATAAAAAAGCATGCTTTTGTACAAAGTCAAACATTTGCATGCAGAAGTTACACAAAGTATGCTTTTTGTCCAAAATGCTGGTTGTTTGCACAGAGACCACAAGTGTTTTCAAACAAGCAAACTGTTCACACAAGAAGCCCCAAAGCACCAAATATCTTGTGTTGCAGTTGATCATTTTCTTGATGGAATGTCTCAGGGTGGAGAAAATCTGTGGTCATTCTTTACTTACCTCCTCAAGAGTCACTCTAGCACATCCACAAGGAGAAAAAAGTTACTTTCGGGCTCATTCCTTGTGGACTGTGGTTGATGTTCCGGTTGTAAATAATGTTCTGCTTTAGATGTGTAAATAGCTCTCCAAGCTTCCAGCTAATCCATAATTGAGCTGACAGAGGCAAGAGAGGCAAGAGAGAATAAAAGAATATTCCTTATATAGACGTTCATTCTCATGGAAAGAGGTTTATTTAATGTAAATGTAAACAATTACTTTTCCCTCAGACTATTTGAGCAGCACAGAAAACAAATAGACATGGCAATTGAGCAGTGAGGAGAGTACAAATCTATGTGTAGATAACAAAGATGAGTATAATAAAAAGAACACCTATAAATAAGCATGTCAGGCATCTGCCCTACTTTCTAACTCCTTGTTTCCTTGATATTCTTGCTTGCTTGCTTTCTCTTGTTCCACCTCTCCCAGGTTATGGTTTTGCCATTTGATTATTCCAGTTGTATTCAAGCAGACAGATAAACTATGAAAACAATAGACTCAGAGCAACAGACTTCAACAAAATAAAAAGTTTTTCTGGATCAAATAAAAAAAAAAATCTATCTAGTCCAGTGATGATGAATCTCTAACCCAGAGCTTTCCAAACTTTTCATGTTGGTGACACACTTTTTAGACATGCATCATTTCAAACACAGTAATTTCATTTTTTTTAGGAAACCAGAGGTTAAACAACCGCTTATAAGTGATACAGACACACATATAAATTTTAATAACAGAATGTATGGGGGCGCAACATATCTTATGAAAATCTTTCACATATTTTTAAAAATATATGATTTATAAATAATAACATACATTTCCAAGATTGTAGACGACACACGTACACACTTTAGGCGACACACTAACGTGTTGCAGCACACCATTTTGAAAGCCCTGTTCTAGCCCATGGGCTGAATCCAGCCAGTAGTGTTTCCAACCTCCTGGAAGCTCTTATTTCTGCAGTCATTTCTGAATAGAGATAAATATCTTGCATAGAACTGAAATGTGCAATTCGGGCCAGAAAACTGATGGTAGTCCTGAGTTTCTTGCTTCGAATTCTTTAAAGCTTTTCTGTAGACTTGTTCTAGGCTCTTCCAGGTTTCCAAAGCCTGAAAAAAAAAAAGTGCAATCAATGCAAAATTAAATTTGATGATTTCTGTCCACGTAGTCTTTGCCTCTAGCTATCCTGTATCCTGATGAACATAACATAGCAACTGATCCCTGGCTGAAACCTGTGTGTGTATATATATGTTCAGTGTTGTAAAAGTGCTTGAATCTTGCAGTTCCACAAGCCGTTACTGCTGAGAAAGGCAAAAATATACAACAGACTAGCCAAGGGAATGCATGCAAACTATGGCAAATTGTCACATGAGAATTAGTAACTATTTACCAAAGCTACTTTATTGTGATTCTTCTGGTTATCAATTTTCCATGTGAAGCAAATTGATACCAAAACAAATGAACAAACAAACAAACCAAAGGACAAGCCACCATAGAGATATAGGGGAGAGTGTTTAGAGAGATTCCACTGTTTTTGCTTGCAAATCCATAATATTTAAAAAGAAACTGATAATAAGGGCTATATGTAATTTCCCCCCTTTACTATGATATCAGTCCTGTGCTCAGGAGGTAAAATTGACAACTGAATCCCTCTCCAAAATTTTGAAACAAATTACTGCAAAATGAATCCGTGTTACCTGCCTTGCTTGATTTGTTTGCCACAGATGAAGACCAATAGGGGCAATTCCCTCTATTTTGAAATTTCTTGTTGAAGCTTTTAATAGTTCTATTTAAGTTGTCTATTTAAGCTCGACAAGTTTTGGCCCCAAAACACCTATTGTTACATAAGCTGTCAGAAAATTACCACTAATGCTCAAAAAGTTTTCACTTCGAATCAGAGCTTACTCAGACAATTAAGCTGTTCCAGTTACTCTCTGAAGTGCAAATAAACACATTTCTCAGAGAGTCACAACAGAAACTTTTTTCTTAATCCAAAAAGGGCTTCTACGGTCCCCTCCTTTTTTTGCATAATGAAAGGGCTAATAGAACATAACAAACACTAGATAGCTTTTGTGCATATGATAAAAATGTGTCAAACTATGCTCTGCCTTGCTTCCTCCTGTTCACAATGTATCTAACTACAACAAATGGTGTTCTTGCTCTTTCTGTCTGTTGCTCAATCTGTTTGGAAAGTATCCATCACTCTACAGCCAACCATAATATTTGACACTTCCTGACATCACGAAAGCCACCATCTGTCTATCACTGAAGCCTGGTACTTCTTAAAGATTGCTTGCCCTGTCTTTAATCACAGTTGAAGGCAGGGAGCACTTTTAGAGTGAACATTTGAGAAGATCTGACAGAGTGAGTCTGCGTAAAAAATCATCATCATGTTTTATTTAAGTTCAGGCTGAGAGAAATACTCAGAGCCTTTTGGAAAAGCTTGGGTTTCTCTTTCAATTAGACCAAATCTCATATTTGCCCCTGAAAGTTTAACTAATGAAGTCAGACTCCTCATAAACTAATCGGAACTCCAGTGTAACTTGCAACATTCCATTAACAAGCTGCACTCTTCCACATTAATCAAATATTAAAAACAGTAAGTGCTTGCAAAATAGACAACATAAGGCATATAACACGTATATGGGGAGGGAGTAGACAAACTAGTAATTACCAAAGCCAAATAAGAAATATCTTAAGATTTCCCAAAACAACCAGCAACTAAAAATCCACCTTCTGCATTTATGGTCTCAGGTCCACAAATATAGGCTGGCTTTAGTAGAACAGTTACATTCAGGCCCTTTTCGCACGGGCTTTCTGTCGCACGACAGCCCCCTGAGCCTCGCGGGAGTGGGAGCGTCGCTCTGCACGACGCAATCCCACTTCCGCCATGCTCATGGAGCTGCAGCGGCGTGATCGTGGGTTTTTTGATTTTCGCCTCAAAGCGAAAATCACCCGCGCTCGCGCAATGCTCCTAGTGCCCGTGCGCACTTACCTCCTGTGCGGAGCGTCGGGGAGGCGGCCGGGTCACGCTTCCTTCCCTCCGCCCCTGCTGAAGGAAGGGGTGGGGCGGGGTGCTAGCACGACGGACGCGACAGCCTCCTGCTTCGCGAGGGGGGCAGATGCGCGAGCCTCCTGCTTTGCAGGGGGCGGACGTGTGAGCCTCCTGCTTCGCGGGGGGGTGGACGCGCGAGCTGCCACCTCCTCCAGGAGGCTGTCGCTTCCCCGCTCGTTCCTTCACCTGCGGAAGGAACGAGCGGGGAAGCGGCAGCCTCCCGGAGGAGCCTTCTCACGCGAGCCGCCCTCCCCCGCTCGCGCGAGAAGCCACAATGCGAAAAGGGCCTCAGTCACTAGTGCCCTGTCAGTCTGTAAAGCCTAATTCCTACCTTTAATGTGCTCTTGGAAGCAGCAGTCATTCCATTGCCAGCTTGGCCTCTAACTGGTGTCTTCCTAACCACCTATCTCACTAGCTTTCCCTCACTCAGGGACCACTTTTTAGCTTGCATTCTCAGCATAATTTTGCTTGTCAAGCAAACATTTTGCCTGTCAAGCAAACAATCCAAGTGTCACTCAGTACTTGTTCTACCTCGCAGACCAAACTTGAGATCAGTTACAGAGATTCAACTGGGCTAAACTAACATATACCTCAGGTAAACAAGTGATTCTACCCTCTTGCTGTTTCCAGAAATGTCCAGATGTGCATTTCTATTAACTACTATTAGCTATGTTTTTATGGAGCCCTCTCTGTTTCCCATACTTGTCCAGTTAAGAAGAAATAACACTTTATTCTCTGTTTCTCACTATTAAGACACATCTATAATCCCAAAAGAAAATACCCGTATATGTGTACTGCCTAACTGTAGTAGCCATAGCTTATTAGGAAATCACGCTAAATGCCTCAAAATCCCAGTGTTTTTGGCTGTAGCCCAAGTCTCAGTGTCGAGGTTCAAGTGAAAATGACAAATTAGGGACTTGTAACAAAAGGGCTGTTGTACCATGTTGGATATCAGAGTAGATGTCTCAAAATGTGATAAGATGGTTTTTGATTGTTGCCCAAGTTTTGCTGAGCAGTTTCAAGACAAATTTCCAAATTCCTAGAAGCAAGAAATGAGCTTTCTATAACTTAACAAAAAGTATTTTACATGGTCTGGAAAACAGGTGAGGACTTTCTAAGGTTCTGTTGCTAAAATTATTGGGGCAGCAAAACAGATGAGGAAGCAGAAGCAGACAATGGCATTGCTGTTAAGATACCTGATGCTTTCAAAGTGTGTGGAAATAGGGGAAAGCTTTCTGAAGTACTGTTGATAACACTTCTGAGGGAGCATAAAAATAGGATATCTCATATTCTCTTTTAAAGTATTAAGTATGGACATAGCCAGCATCAGGTACAGCATCACAACTCTAGTTCCCAGCAGCCTCAATCACCCTTGGTTTACCAACACAACAGCTATGCCTGTGCTTTATGTGTTTGTTGTGGGAAGTACAAGAGTAAGGCTATCTCTTTTTTTAAAAAAAAAAGAATATACTTATACCAATTTAATTCTAGGCAATCATATGGCTACATGACATCTGGCAAGCTGAAGCTAAGAATCCTATAGTTTTACCAAAGTTCAGTTCTTATGAGAGTACGTAGCATAAGCCTGTAAAATGTCATCTTATAGCACTAAAATCCTTAAAGAGTATAGAATAAAGATTAAACCACAATTCTCTGTTAGAAACTGTTGTAATGGCTTTATATTGACATCTTCATAAGGGAGAGTTCCATGCAGAAGAACTCTAACCTTGCCTATGTTTGGTGTTCTCATAACAGGAAACCACCATGAGGAATTATGTCAGTTTGATGGGAAAATAAAATGTGAACGCTGTCTTATTCATAGCCTTCACCTCAAGTTCTGGCAGTTAACCTTCTCAGCTACTTCCTGGATTCAATGCAACAGCATAAAATCACACACTGCAGAACATACTGTAGAATCAGAAGTATACACACAGAAGAAAGAAGCATCTCTTTTTTCCTGTGCCAAAAATCATGACTCCATCCAGGAAAAGGTCAAGTCTCCTACTGATCCTATAAATTATCATGTCTGAATTGTCCAGGTGAACTGTTACTGTTAGATGTCATGGGGTTAATGAACATAAAATCTAAGACAGTGGCTGCCTGCTTTGGTTTCCCATCATCCCTAGCAAGGTGAATGTTCTAGTTCAACGCCATCTGAGGACCAAGATTTGAGAATAACTGCTTCAAGGTATTAACCTGTGAACCAGGAAGCAGGTCTAGGATCTTCGTGTGACATTCTCAGGCAAGGCCTACCACTGAACTGCATTGTACCGCTTGGTCTAGATAGGAGAATCTGAAGACACAGTTTCAAGTTCTAGATAAATCCATAATGTCTATCATAGGGTATATGTAACTGTTCTTCCAATAAGCCAGAGTCCAAGACATTGTGCCTGGCTTCCTGGAGGAGCAGCTACATGTACCCTTTGGTAGACATTTTCTATGGAATAGGGAATATCAGGTGGTTTATCTGGAATATGACATGGTGTATCCAAGTTGTCCTGTGGCAAACACTAACCCCATCACAGACATTCAACTAAACACTGCCTGCACTTTCATAGAAACCCAGACCTACTGCCTGAAATGGCGGCCTCATTCTGGCTAATAGTAGAGCTAGTCCATTGGAAGATTTACCATGTCTCACTTCTGCTGTGAATTCAGTAGGTGGCCTTGAGCAAACAACTTCTTCTTAGCCTAATCATAGGCATGTTTCCTTGGAAGAAAGTCCCACTTCAGTCAGTAAAACTTATTTCCAGTTCTGTGTGCATAAGATAGATGTTCTAGATTTTCTTTGTGTCTGATCCTGAATGTTGAAGAAGGAGAAAAGGACGAGAGAAGAGAAAACAGTGATTGTCCATGAAGGATGGAATAACTTGTTTAAGAATACAGTTTGTGAACTTCTTCATCCAGCACAAGCAATCTTATAAAGGAAAGGGAAGAAGTACATCCGCCATTCTGCATTTTCACACACTGATGTGATTTTATAAAGTAGTTGCTTTGCTTGAGGATTACAATTCACTGATTTATACACAGCAGTGGGGGTTTCTGAAAAGTAAACCTTTCAGAAGATGAAACCAGATTGATTAAATAAAGATAAATTATTCTGAACATCTGTATTGTTTTGGAGTAAGCTATTTCAATATTGATTAAGCTTCTCACTTTTAGAGGGTGAGTGTATGACAAAGTTGCCTAGCCTAATCAGTGTCGGTCATTTCTTGCCACTGCTTTAGACCATTTTTCACTTTGGAGATGAAAACTGGAAGAGACATTCCTGTCAACAAGTCAAGTTTCGTTGCATTCTGTCCTTCACCATATAGTAGAAGGGAAACTTTCCCACAATCCTGATGAAAAGATCTCATAATGAACACAGTTGCCTCCTAGTTGTCCTTCTATAAGCACTAAAAAGTTTTTCTCTTCCAACAGGCTTCTAGGAGTGAGCGCAAGGGTTTTCAATGGTGAACAGTTTTGCTGATTTATATCTTTTGTCTTTCAGTGCATTTGTTTTAAATGACTTTAATTCTACAAGTTGTTTAATGACATTTCAGCAATAACTTTTAATATGTTTTTAGCTTAGGTCTTTGTAAGTGCTTTTAATAGTATTTGTTTGAATTTTTACAAGCCAGCCTGAGACCCTTTCTGCAACTCACCCATTTTCGGTGCTGGGGTGCGGTGCTCGCACAAGCAGCCTCCGGAGAGAGGCTCTCGCTTCCCTGCTTCTTCGGCTCCGCACAAGTGTTCTGCTTGTGCGAGAGCCCCACCTCTTCCTTTCACAGTGCAGCCTGGGACCTTCGCAGGCTGCACTGAGACAGGAAGCATGACTGACCTGGCTCCCGAGGCTCTGCACACAAGGTAAGTGCATGCGAGGCCCCGAAGCGATACACGACCACGCAGCGTTTTCGGCTTCAAGCTGAAAATGAAAAAATACATGCGTAGTCCGTGTCAGGCCCTGGAACATCATGCAAATGTGAGTGCATCGTGTAGAGCATTCCTGACATTTGCGCAATGCTCAAGGGGCCCTTTCACATTGGAAATGCCGCGCGAAAAGGGCCTGAGTCCCAGTCTTGGGGGAAAGGCATAATATATTTGACCAGTTAAAGTCACCTTGCCTACTTAGCATTCTGGTATGAGTCACATTTCAGACTGATAAATATCCAAGTTTCTACTAAACCTGGACTTTACTGCATGTTTGAAAACAGAACATTGGTCCTCAGATCACACAGAAGGTTCCCTTCCTTGCCTCTCAGGAAACTTAGTCCCTTTTCACACGGCATTTGCCATGTGAAAGGGCCCATGGAGTGTCGTGTGACTGTGAGGAGCGTTCCACCCGATGCACTCACAATTGTGCGACACTCCAGGGCCTGGTAGGCATCGATCACGCACTATTTCATTTTCAGCTTTGAGCCAAAAATGGTGCACAATTGTGCATCGCTCTGGGGCCCTGTGCACACTTGCTGTGCATGCGGAGCTCTGGAGCTGTGGCGTTCACGCTTCCTGCCCTAGCACAGCCTGGGAAAACCCCAGGCTGCACTGCAGAAGGAAGAGGAGAGGCTCTCGCGCAAGCAGGCAGCAGCTGTGGAGCTGAAGCAACAGGAACATGAGAGCCTCTCGCAAGAGGCTGCTCACGTGATCCCCGCACCCTAGCTCTGCAAAAAGGTGAGTTGCAGAAAGGGCCTTAGAACTTCATAAAGGCATGTAACACTTGTGTGAGAAATCTTGATGGAGTCATTACTAATATTGGGGAGTTTGTACCAGCATCACGTGGGTCCTATTTTGTAACATAGTTCCTGGTTCACATTATTTCCCTTTTCACAGAACAACAAATAGTCAATAGCAGCTGTTTTCAGAAGTTCAAATCTCTCCAGTTGCATATGTGCATATAATCACTGGGAGAAGGGCATAGATGAGGTTCTGTGCATGACTGAACATAGGTTCACCCTGGAAGATCAGAATACAAAATCATACTTGGGCCTAATGTGGAAAAAAGCACTCCTTCCTCCTATACTATGTGTACACTTGTAGTTTGGTGATGCATAAGAGTTCTCTACCAAGAATTCTAAATACCCATCCTTACACTTCAAATTCCAGGATTCCATAGGATGTTGCCATGGTAGCTAAAGTGAAATCATCCTGCTATTACTGCCTAGGCTGGCGGGCCCCAGTCCAGCTTTATGATTAGATAAAATGAGGTGACTACTTCCAGCAGCAAATTCTTGATCCTTTCAAAGATTATGAACCTTTCATCTCCTGGGAGATGGAGAGGTACTTATTAGTTATTCTGCTTCAAATGCCAAAATATACTGACTAGCTTAGTATACTGTCAGTCCTCCACATTTGCAGGTTTCACTTTGATGGATTTGATTATTTGAGAATTTCTCCAACCTCTGCCCCTCACCTCATATGCTCCTTTTCTAGAGAAATATTCCATCTCGGCAGCTCTGATCAAGCTACACAGCCCTTTAAAAACCCACCTCTGGTCCTCCTCCTTCTCCTCCATCAGCTGCTGCGTGGTCAGCTAAGAACAGCTCACAGCCCAATTTTTCAGCACCACAAACCTTCTCCCAATGCCCCCCCCAATGCCCAAGGAAGGAGATGGGTGTGAGAAAGTGCAGGGCCACCAGACTGATCCATCCCCTTTCTCTTTCCCTTCTTCTAGTTTGGATCCTGCATGCCCATTCTCCTCACCATGCCTCTGCCCCCTTCCCATAGACACTCACACACATTTTGATATTTGTGATTTTCCCACTTCTGTGGAGTCTGGTACCCCAACCCTAGCGAATGAGGAGTGCCACCTGTATTATGAACCTTGACTTTGGTCAGTAGACATCATTTGCTGTTCTGCCACAGATAGCACAATATCTGCAGCCAACCCTGCCTTGTGGGAAAGGCTGCAGGATAACAAGGGCCACTTTCGCACTGGACTGTTATAGCACTATTATTCCACTTGCAACATCCTATGGAATCCTGGGGTTTGCAGTTTCGGAAGGGGCCAGGCGGCCAGGATTCCGTAGGATGTTGCAAGTGGAATAAAAGCGCTATAACAATCCAGTGTGGAATGGGTCAAGATCAGAGCAGAACAAGGTTGTATTCATTTTTTCCCCTCTTGGTCAAATGTGGTTGAATGTCTAAAGCAGGGCTTTCACAGCTTGAGTGTCACAATCATCATGCATCAGGAATGCTAGTTAACTGATCTGGCTAAAAGTGTGAGCTGAGTCTCTAGTTCAAATCTCCCTTGAACCATAACCTCAAGAGAAAGCATTAAACGGCTATTTTCTTTCCTGAACACAGCAACCCATCTGCAACATGAGAATAATAATATTGACTTGCTTTACAGTATAAAAGGTTACCAAGATAATCTGTGAGAGGAGTTGCTGCAAATTCAAAAGTCACCCTATAAATGTTATGGACATCATTGAAACTGAGCTATATTTTATCTTTTCTACAAGACTGAGGAAACTTATTGTAATTTTGTCTTTCTTTCTGAGAGAAAGACTGATATACAGCTTGGTGTGGAAGATGTTTTCACAGCCACAGCGATGGAGCTTGGAGTGCACGGGTGGAGTGGGGGGGACATGGTACATGGGGGCAGTAGTGCACAGGGGCATGACCATAGTGCGTGGGGGTGTGACTGTGGCATGTGGGGGCGTGGCTATGAGCCGGGACTCCCCAAAAACATTGCCGCTGAGAGAGAACCACCCCCATCACCCTCCCATCCCTACGCGGCTGAACAGCCATGGTTTCCTTATATGTTGCTCCTTTGGGGAAAGAGGAAGAGTGTTCTTTGAAAGGACCTAGAGTTTATACACACTACAAAATTATAATACTATGATTCCATTTTAAATGTCATTGCTGAATTCTATAGAATCCAGGGAAGAGTATTAAGTGAGGTTGCCAGAGAGCTCTAGTGTCTCACAAAACTACAGATCCCAGAATTTGATAAGATGTTGCCATGGCAGTTAAAAAGGAATCATAGTCCTTTATCTGCATAATGGTAAAGGGCCCCTGAGGAGGCTCAACGTCAGCTTCCAGTATTAGGACCTCAGCATATCGAAAGAACCAAAGGTATGGTTCTATTCCAACTATTCTGATTTGGCAGAGATAGTCACTCCCAGTTAATCCACTGCTATCCCACTTTTTCAGTTGCTTTTTGTCCCAGTTTATCTCTCCTCCCTCCATTTTCCTTTTTTGTCCTCTGCTTTTTTCAATTGCAGCAAACGGAGTTCAAAGTGTAAAAGTACTTTGCATTGAGTTAACTCAGTACAAAGAGAAGAGAAGATGGGGAGCAGAGTTTTGCCCTTTTCAGTAGGCTCATGCAGAAGCAAATTTTGCAGCCTCTCCTAGTTTTTGCATCCTTTCTCATTATTATCTTCTGCCACCTTGACCACACCCTGATGCTGCTGGGCCACATGTGTTTTGGTTTTCACCAGTGAAGTGTTTGGAGAGTTAAACTGGCATGAACCACTTTTGCACTTTGAACTCAGTTTGCAGCAGTTGAAGAAAGCTGAGGACGAAGGAGGAAAATGAAAGGAGGAGAGAAAAACCATGATATATTGAAAACATCTGAAAAAGTGGGAGTGATAGAAGTTTAACCAGGACAGTTGTAAGATAGCCTGTTCCAAGCCCTCCCATCCACCCTGTCTGTATAGTCTGCACATAGCAAGTGGCAGCACCTCTGTCACAGAACATAACAGAAAAACTATTAATTAATTAAATTAAATTAAATTAAATTAAATTAAATTAATTAAATTAAATTATATTAATTAAAAACAAATCTTCACACGTGCTGCACACTAAAGTCGGAGCACAGTAGGAGCTACGTAACTCAGATTTATGTGCCCTACTTCTTTCTTGCCCATCAACCATTCTCCTTCTTTCCATGCTTTCTTAGCAACTGGTTTTGTTGGGCTTGCTCTTTGCTTCCCGTTCTTTGAAGGAAATCTCCTAATCTCAGGCTATAAATCTCTTCATGATTCCTTTTGCAGATTTTTCCCACTTGCCCCAAATAACTTTTAGTTTGGTATAGAAATTGGTGTCTAGAGGTTGCTGGACTACAGATCTTAATACCTCTGAAGAGCACAGGCAATAGTCAATGCTGATGAACTTTAGAGTCCAGGGCAACATGGAGGGTTACAAGAGTCCCATCCCTGCTCTAACCTATTTGTTTCCCAGCTGATCATCTGACATGCGGCAAATTTATTGCCCCCCCCATTTCTTGGCTGGAATGACTATAGGCTTGCCTTTGTAAACATATGGCTTGTTATTTTGGCACTGTCCTGATCAGTGGAAAAGATTATACTTTTCAGTGCTGCCCCATCTACAGTAGAACCATTGTTTTGTTGTTCCTTGTTTATATGCAAAGCATACAACAGAGCAGTCCCTTCTGGCACTGTGCCTGTTAAGACACCAGAATTTTGAGCAGGGATTCTATCTTAAAATAAGATGGATTTAGGTATGTTCTCTCCTCCCCCTGCCCACAATATCTTGGAAAGAATCAATGTAATAATACTCTTTTGTCTGTTTCTGATGCTTCAACAACTATTAAGGAAAGCTAATAGTGATAGATAGATAGATAGATAGATAGATAGATAGATAGATAGATAGATCTTTTCCATCCACCATAAGGACTAGATTTCCAGGGAATCTGGGGGTCACTGCCTTGAACCAGGTGCCAATACAGGGAAATGATGTAGTACATCACTTCATGCTAGTACCTAGGTTGGGGGTCATTTGCTGTCTGGTTCCTTTCAGACGTTTTAGACTTGAACTCCCACCAGCTTCAACTATCACGCTAAGGAATTGTAGAGACTGTAGTCAAAAATTATTAGTAGGCACTGGGTCGAGGATGTGTGACCTAGGCCCTTTCCGCACCAGGCAATTAGAATGGGGCAGTGCGTCCTCTCACGGAGTTGTCTGCACCTTGGAGCGGACTAGGAGCGGACTACTTACCGGAGATCTGCACCTCAGTCCACTCCAAAACGATCCCAAGTGGTCCTCCAGCATGTTTTCTAAAGACCGCAAAAAACAGGTCTTTATTTTCCTGCTCCCTTGTGCAGATTTGCAGGCTTGCACCAATGCGGGCCTGCGATCTGCAAAGGGCAGGCTTTAGGCGTGGTGAGCTTCAGCAGTTGGTTGGGACCCACGACCAACCAGAAGCCACCATTTTGGAAGCCGAAGCTGCCATTTTGGAAGCCGGAGCAGTGCAGATCTACAGACCTCTGCTCCGATTCGCCCTGGACCAAGGAGGAGCCCTGCGGAAGGGCTTCAGGGACAATCCGCATTGCTTCGGACCCCAGAAGAAGCAGTAGGTAACGGCACAGAGTGATTCCCTCGCCTCATGTGGAAAGGGCCCTAGACATACCATACAGATTAGTACTGTTTCATACCTCCCACAAAATCATTTGGGATTCATGACAAAGGAAGAGGTGTGTAGCATGGAAAAAATGCAATACAACTGACTGAGCTTTATTTTGATTGAGAGCATTCAGCCTCATGTATAGCCAATACCCTGGCAGGGACAATCCCAATAAATCCTCTATCATCTTACCTTTTAAAATGTCAGAGCTTCTCTTTCCTCTCCCCACTTTTCCCTGAAGTCCTCAGCTTGCTTCAGTTCCTAAAGAGTTCAAAGCAAAAGTAGTTTGCACTCAATTAACTCAGCTGGGGAAGGAGGAGGTACCAGAATCTTGCCCTTCCCAGAAGGCTCATGAAAAAGCAAACAGCTGCAGTCTCTCCTAGCTTGCACATGCTTCCTCATTAATAACTTTTACCATCTTGACCACACTGTGATGTTCCTTGTCTCCTGGTTTTCATCTGTGACTTCTCTTTCCTTTGGTCTCCCAATAAGAACATACCTAAGTGGCTTCAAGAACATTACTAAACATTATTGAAACTATGGCCATTTCTGCACTACACTGTTACACTGCTATTCTTCCACTTTCAACATCCTGTGGAATTCTGGGATTTGTAGTTTACCGAGGCCAAAGAGCTCTCTGGCTGAGAATTCCAAACGCCCCTCCCTAAACTGCAAACTCCAGGATTCCATAGGATGTTGAAAGTGGAATAATAGCACTATAACAGTGTAGTGTGGAAATGGCCTATGTTTTAAATATGTTTAAATTATGTTTTAAGTACTTTCATTGTCTTCAAGCAAGTATTAATAATAGTGATATTTAATTTCTTTTAACTTTTCTCTAACTTTTGTAAATTAATGTTTTAGCAGCATCTTTCAAAATTATTGTCAGCTGCCTCAAATACGATTTGGGAGAATAATCCTATGTTGATTACTGTTTTAGTTGAAGATTGATATGTTACTAAAGGTTTTTGGTGCAACAACCATGAGGTGGCATTATGGGAACTGTAGTTCCAAACAAAACTATCAGAACTGTATAACTTATCCAGTGTTTCATATCTGCTGGTGGTTAGGCCATTCTGGAAATATTATTGGCAGAACATCTTTATTTTCTTGTCCCATATTTACACTGACATTCCTTCAAAGAGCTCAGAACATGTTACATGGGAACATGTTACATGCTTGGGGCTGTTGAGCTTTAGGGATTTTAATGGGAAACATGGTACAAGTTTGTTTTTCTTATGCATGGCATGGAGGAAAGTGTTGATACTAGAACCCAAAGAAACAAAATGACATGAAGTTATGAACAGATAAAAGGAAGTTATTGTACAGCACACAGCTAGGCTATTTCCACACTATACTGTTGCAGTGCTATAATTCCACTTTCACATCCTGTGGAATTCTGGGATTTGTAGTTTACTGAGGCCAAAGAGCTCTCTGGCTGAGAATTCTAAAGGCCCCTCCCTCAACTGCAAACCCCGGGATTCCATAGGATGTTGAAAGTTGAATAAAAGCACTACAACAGTGTAGTGTGGAAATGGCCTAATACAAAATGTGACTCTAACATCTCCTTTTTCTTCTCTTGTGTGCTTTTTAAACATCTTTTACCTGATGAAAAAGCCAATGAAGCTTCAAAAGCTCACATGATGTATTTTCTGCATTTTGATTGGCCAATAAAGATATTGCTCTTTTATAAGTTTTGGATTTTGTTGTAGTTCAGTACCAAAGTGAGGATCATCCATGCCACCATATCTCCAGTTTCTATGTATGGTTGTGAAAGCTGTGCGGTGAAGAAAACTAACAGGAAGAGAATCAAGTCATCTGAAATGTGATGCTGGAGGAGAGGTCTTTGGATATGATGTACTGCCAAAAAGAAAAACAAATGGAGCTAATCAAGCCTGAACTCTTCCTAGTAGTCAAAACGACTCAAATAAGGCTGTCATATTTTGGACATATGATGATACAACCTGACTCATTAGAAGAGATGATGATGATGTTTGGTAAACTGGAAGGCAGTAGGAAAAGAGGAATACCACACTACAGATGGTTGGACTCCATGAAAGTTATCACAGCCCTGAGTTTGCAGACCAAAGCAGGGTTGTTGACAACAGGATGTGTTGGTGATCTCTCATGCATGGGCTCACTCTGAATCAAGGAAAACTTGAGAACAGTTAAGAACAGCAGGATCTAACTTGAATGAAATGTTAGAAATTTTCTAACCACAGTGATAACTGAATCAAATATATTTTTAAATTAATTGATTCACTTAATTTGAGGAAGTTACTGATGAAATCATTTATGAATTAGTCAGACACTGTACTAAAAAGCCAACATTTTTTTTCCCCCCAAGCTGGTTGTTTTTACCCAAAACCTAGTTTTCTTAGTTGTATTGCAAAATTACTTCTTTTTCATATAACTTTCAGGTTTGATTAATTACAATGCTTATGTCAGAAGCTTCAGGCCATTTACTCAAGAGTAGGTCCAAGGGGATGCATTGTGTGTAGGGGTTTGGGGGTTAGTTGTCTCAGAAACTGAACCTGTCCCATCAGACTAACCAGGAATGCCATGGATGATGGAATATGGAAGTTGTACCCTACAATACCCAGAAGGCCACATTTCACCTCCCCCTTTTAGAGCATTTGTCTTTAAAAATAAATGAATTATTTTTGTGACAAATATCGGCCATTTCTTCACGGGGTGAGGGAATCACCCCGTGCTGCTACTTACCGGATCTTCTGGCTCCCCGGTCTGGTCCAGGCTGCTCCGGAGCAATGTGTGGTCATCGATCTGCTCTGCTCCAGCATCCAAAATGGCGGCTTCCAGTTGGTTGTGGGTCTTGACCAACTGCTGAAGCTCGCCAGCCTAAAGCCCGCCCTCGGCAGATTGCAGGCTCGCATTGGTGCGAGCCTGCAAATCTGCAGAAGGGAGCAGGCTTGTAGTGGCACGCTCCCTGCTTTTGTCATGAGCCAGGCTGAGCAGGCTGCCGAGTCAGATGGGGACTCTGAGTTAGACTTGGACTCCCAGCCAGGGGAGGATCCCTGGGAGGGAGAGGGAGCTCCTGCAGAGTCAAGGGAGGGGCCTGCCAGCGACCCCACCGCTGTCCCAGAGCCGGTTCCCAAGCCAATACCTGTAGCAGAGGAGACCAGTGCTTCTGGCTCGACAGAAGCTGCTGTTTCTGACTCCAGCCCGGAGTTTGCAGTAGACTCTCCCCCCGCGTTCCTCCAGAGGCGGCTGGAGAAGGAGGGGGTTCGCAGATCGAAGCGGCTGCGAGAGAAGCATCTGATGTCTGAGGGCCTCTAGCTGTGAGCTAGCCAACGGACATTTGATCAGCCCCAGCTGGGCTAAGGACTATGTATTTAAGACAGACGCTGGGGGGAGTTGGGCACGGGGCAACAGCTGTCTACCATCCTGTATCATGGGCTTTCTGTTCCAGGCTAATCCTTGCTGTTGAGCTGACTGCTTCTGTTTGTTTTGGGTGACGTAACCTCTTGATTACTTTCTTGTTTTATTACTAAAAGACCATAACCTCAGCCCCTGCCTCTGTGTCTGCTTAAAGCCGCCGCCTGACATTGACAGCTTTTGAAAGACCGGAAAAATCAGGTCTTTCAAAAGCATGCTGGAGGACCACTTGAGGTCATTCTGGAGCGGACTGAGGTGCAGATCTACACTAAGTAGTCTGGACTCAGTCTGCTCCAAGGTGCAGATGTTCTCCGTGGAGGATGCACTGCACTGTTTTTATTACCTCATGTGGAAATGGCCATTGTTGCATGCTTTTAAGACCTTCCCAAATTATGGCAACCGTATATGGGTTTCTTGGCAAGATTTGTTCAGAGGGGGTTTGCCCTTGCCTTCCTCTCAGGCTGAAAGAGGATGACTCGCCCAAGGTCACCCAGTGGGTTTCTGTGGCTGAGCAGAGATTTGAAGCTTGGTCTCCACTACACTGCTACATTCAAACCGCTACATCACACTGGGTCTTCTGATATATACACTTTCAATCTCAGGATGATTAATAAATCCCACTAAGCCAATAGTGTGATCAGTGGG
The DNA here is from genome assembly GCA_948474755.1 of Ctenosaura bakeri. Classification (NCBI taxonomy): domain Eukaryota; kingdom Metazoa; phylum Chordata; class Lepidosauria; order Squamata; family Iguanidae; genus Ctenosaura; species Ctenosaura bakeri. The sequence goes on along the minus strand of CAOLHI010000231.1, from coordinate 323,092 downwards.
TGGCTGGTGCAAATCCACCTGTAATTTTGCCACTACTCCCCCTTCAGTGGCTCCAAACTGAGTGGGAGCTATACTGGTTCTGTACTAGGGTCTGGCCCTGCCAGAGTCGCTGTTCAGCTTGAGCCAGTTGTGGGAGGAATGGTTGTAAAATCAAGGGTAGATTTGCCACTCATAGAGTGGCAGATCTGCCAGGCAACTGTGCTTAACCCATCCCTAGGAGAAGCATACAAAGCAAAGGATTCTCATAGTTTAAGGACAACACCATCTCCTGGTTTATAAATAATGTTGGCATCAAGGCTTAAGAGAAGAGAGAGAGAGGCCTACAAAAATTCTTCATGCATTTCTTTTTATTTATCTTCCTAGTTTGTGGATCTGTGTTGCAGAGACCAAGCTAATAGCATTTTCATCCGCACCTACTACATTCATTCACTTTGTGTTATGCTTCATCAAAGGTCATCATCTTTTTTTCCTCCTCCCCCAAGAACAGTAGTTTCTAATATCAAATACCTGTTCAAAGACAAGTCAGATAATTAGTGGATGGGGTGAGCCAGGGTTTTTATCTCTAGAGAATCCACTCCTCACAGATCTCTAATTAAACCAGGAGAAGTTGCATGAAGTGCGTATGCTGCTAGGCATTAAAAACGCAAGCCAAGCTTGAAGTGGGCTGGTACAAAGTAGAGGAGTATACTAGCAGGGGTTTCGCTTGCTTCTTTTCCTCATCAGACTTGACTGAAGTACTCATACATGCCTCTCTCTTCTGCATCCATCTCATTAAAGGTTGTCTTGGATTTACAATGCTGCAGTGACTTATCTTGCAGTAACATATTTGACCCTTTTACACAGGGGGAACTTGTGATTTGAACTATAATCATCTTCAACAGAAGGAACTCTGTCAATCCACTGTGCTGGTTTCACCACTATGCAATTTAGAAGTGCAGACCTTCGCTCAAAGTTATATAGAGCCCATGGCTCAGCAACAAGCATGGACAAATGGTCAATTTTAGATTTTTTTTTAAACCATTTTTTCCAGTCTTAAATTCAGCTCTTCCAAATTTTGAGCAGTTTTGTTAAAAGAAAGATTTAGAGGTCCATAGAGTACATTGCTCCTACCCAAAGCAGGCATTTTACTCAATTATGCACAGTTTTGAAGTGACCTTGTTATTATGATGCATTCTAAGGGCTTTTCCACACTACATAACTATTGCACTATGATTCCAATTTAACTATCATGGCTGCCTCCTATGGAATCCAGGAGTTTGTAGTCTTGGGAGGTACTGGCTGAGAATTCTAAGTATCTCTCCCTAAACTGCAAATCCCATCATTTCATAGAACAGAACCATGGCAATTAAAGTGGAATTATAGTGTAATAGTTATGTAACGCAGAAAGGCCCTGAGTGCTATCTTTATCCCCATATATCAGTTTTGTGCACACTTTCCCATAATACGTGCCTTTTCCCTATAATTTGTGCATTTCTGCAGACATGGGAGAATATGGATGGGAGAACAGCATCACAAAATGGAAAGAGGTGCACATTTCAAAGGATGACTGATTGGCAGTTCATATACTGATTTATGGGCAAAAGTATGTATGTTCACATTCAGATACAAAGCAAACAAATTTCTTTGCCATCTCTGTTCAGTGCTAACTCCTTTCTAACTCCTCATAGACTACCAAAGTCACTAATCACATTGGGAAATAGGTATATGCCTTGTCCTCCAGTAAATTCAGTGTGCCACTGAAATGGAAGGGAAGACCAACTTTCTCAAAATCAGTCATAAGACTTGCTGAACCTCTTTCTTGTCAGAGTGGGTGGAAAAGAGAAGTTTGGAGGCAGCTTTTCTAGACATCTCCAGCCATGATGCAGAACTCTTCACTCCTTCACATGCTGTTGGTAATGTGCTGAGTTATACACTATCAGTCTGAGATGTGTTGAGTTTGTTTTGTGAATTGTTAACATTTTCACTGTTACTGCACTGGAAGGTGCCAAGAGAAGGCTGCCAATGCTCATATATCCCAGAGAATGTAACAGACAGACAGCCTAGAAGGAAGTTGCTTTAAGCATATCTTGAATCTTCACTTGTCAGATCTGGGGATAAATATTCACATATACAACACAGTCTCTGCTATCAGTCAGGGACTGTTCTTCTCCACGCATCAAAAGAGGGGTGATTTTTTAAAAAAAAACCACACCAATTTTCCATGAAAATAAAGAGATAAAACATATACGGGCAGGACCAAATGTGACTGTGACAACTCACAAGTGTCACACTACTGGACAGCCAAAGTTTTACCTATGGCAATAGTTCATGGAGATGTTGTAACATTTAAGACATGTGATGGTTCAGCAGGGCAGTCACTGTTTTGGCCATGTACAAAGTATGAGAAAAACTTCACACATATGGTCTAAAACCTTTGAATATGGACAAACAAAATGGCCATTTTGTGAGCTCAGACCACAACTTGTAAAAATTACTTTTCTATATTTACAGCTCCCAGAATCCACCAGCCAGTGGACATGCTTGCTGGAGGAAACTGAAAGATGTTCCTCCCCCCCCCTAAAAAAAATTTTTCCCCAAGCTCTGGGGCATACTGCTTATCCATCTCTGACTGACAGTGATCCTCCAGGTTGTCAAGCAGATTGGAATTACTGAGAGCAAATGGAGTCATGGACAGAAATCCAGACCACAAAGCAGGAAAAGTACAAGTCATTTTGGTTGATTGAAAGTATCATACACTGACCTCCAAGGCTACACAATGCATCTACTGCCAATGCTATAAGGAAATGCAACTTGGTTGCCCAAGTGCCATCAAAATATAACCCAAAGAATACTAAATCTGTACAATCTATGAGGTGGAAGAAATGAAGGGGGTGGTTTCCAAGGGCTACTGAAGCTTCCCAGCAAAACAAGAATAATAAAATAGGAAATGGTGAGGAGCACACTTCTTTTTCTTTTAAATAAAACTAGGGGTGAGGCATTTCAGAGGGGCAAAACAAGGTGCAAATTGGGACTATACTTTGTTTTGAAAAAGAATCACCAGAGGTCATATGATTCCCTCCCTGGCTGTAAACACATCACAATTGTACACAGACTCTTGTATTAATATTACAGAGGTCAGAAAACCATAAGGATGCAAAAATTTTCGTGGTGGTGGTGGTGGTTTTTCCTTTTCCCCAAAATTGAGACTCAGAGCAACTTTCATTTTTGCTGACTAGCACAAATAATTTCAAAACCAATTTTCCCGCAGGGCATGACTACAAGAGTATCTCTACATAGCTCAATGATTCTTTTCTCCCACTTGGAGACTTCTCTGAAAACCAACAGGGTTTGGAGACAAACAATTTTTTCATTAAAACAAATCCTGAAAGATGAAAAATCTAATGGCAGTTGGCCTTTTTCCCAGCAAGATATCTCTCTAAGCATGTCAGTCCATGCAAACTCAAAGCAAGAAAGAGCAAAGCCAAGCCAGAATTCATTACCCTAGTTCTACTGAATGGTGAGTGTTATAGAATAGTGTTCTGCCAATGAAATCCAAATATTATTCATGTCTCACAAATACCCTAAAGGCTCTTGGCTTCCAATACCCTCAAATGCTGAATCTCTGCATCTTGAAAGCCAGACTGTACTGCTAATGGGGCAACCTCAATCCTAAATGATGGCGATACAAATACATCTGTCTGCTTGCCACTGGATGGAAGAGCCCAAAGATGAAAACATGTAAGAGAAGCACCATCAGTATGATGTAAAAACATCTCTGTGTAGTTGCACAAATGCACGTGCTGCTGATACAGCTGGCCCCTCCCTAAACTGTAAACCCCAGGATTCCATAGGATGTTGAAAGTGGAATAAAAGCACTATAACAGGCTAGTGTGGAAATAGCCTAAGTTGCACAAATGCACATGCTGCTGATACAGGGCAGATCTCCTTGCATATACCCACAGACAAACTTAAAGAAAAACCAGGTCTGATTTGGTTTTGTTTAGACTTCTGAATCTCTGTTCATAAACTTTGACCCTCAGTCCTTCTATATGGCATAGAGATGACCTTGGCAGACCTATTTCTCTCAGGCTGTGTTGAGATTTCACTTGCACAAAAAGACCCATAAAATCTAGTAGTTTAGCAGCCTTACAAATGAGAAGCTCATAATGAGACAAGCACACACCTTTGAAGTAATTAATGAATAGTCTGTGAACTGAAGAGGTAATTGTTCTGTGCTTGTCAGACTTGTCAGGTAATTGTCCTGTGCTCGTAAACCCATGCCAGCTTCCAGTGTTTTCCTGATTCTAAAATCCCCAGTGGAATTCTCAGCATCCAAACCCTTATCCTGAGGCGGTAAAGCAGTCAAAGTCATATTTAGATATCTTAAAATCAATCTTTCACTGTACAGATAAACCAAAAAATGAATCAAATGCCCAGAGGGATAAGCCAAACCTATTCCAACTGCTGGGACAAAAAGTACAGAAATCCCTGAAACAGCTTGCATACTTGCCACAATTTGCAGGTGTTAATATGGTCAGAAACGCTTGTGCAGCCTCTACCTGCGAATACTTCACAGCCAGTTGACAACAAGTCTAGCCGAAGCCTTGCAAACAGAGCCAGAATTCTGAAGCAATCCATCTGAAACCATAAATGAACAATTTTATGTTGGAATCTGGGGACATTGTGAGCACTGGCTATGTTTCTCTGTTTTATTGACAGGTCCAAAGAATTTTAATTTACCAGCTATGATTGCAATCTGTGGGCACTATGGATTGGGCACAGAGGTGTGGCAGCAATACCAGCTTTGACACTAAGTTGTTTTTAGATGTATGAGCAACACATTGACACCAAGGTAGGTCTAGATGTGTGGGCTAGGGAAGGGAGACATGTTGTGGGGGGCCTTATGTCCTGGCATCCATCATGCAAGAATATTAGGGCCTTTCTGCACTACACTGTTATAGTGCTATTGTTCCACTTTCAACACCCTGTGGAATCCTGGGGTTCGCAGTTTAGGGAGGGGCATTTAGAATTCTCAGCCAGAGAGCTCTTTGGCCTCAGTAAACTACAAATCTCAGAATTCCACAGGATGTTGAAAGTAGAATAATAGCACTATAACAGTGCAGTGCAGAAAGGCTCTTAGTCCCTAACATTCTCATTGTACTACTTGGTAGAAACTATTTTGTGCAGCATTCAAGTTGGGAAGTGCATCACTGGATGCTTAAAGATTTGACAGAATGTTTAGCTCCAGAGTTATTGGTTATGGTTATGAGGTGTTGGAAAGATGACTATGGAGAAGGTTTTGCAACCAGGCAACGCTAATTAATAGAGCCAGGAGATGGGTTAACAGGGATGCAAGAAAATGGATACTGAAGGCTAGTGGCATTTAGACCTCACATTAAAGGGATAAGGTATTCAGAGTGGCACCTTTTTAGTTCAAATGATGTGTAGCTTTCTTCTGAGGGATGCAGCCTTTTGCATTCAGACTCTCAACAAACACTTCAGTTTCTAGTTATTAGTATGTTGGATAAGGATGACCTATCTTTGGTTGTTCACCTTTGTGGCAAGGAGTGTAAGCTGAATAGATAGAATGACTTAGATTAGCAAACCCAGGGGAGCACTTTTAAACATCTTTTGGTTTGAGAAGGATGTGTTCACCTCTTCCTTAAAGGATGCCATCTTGGGGGCTTTAGAGTCAGACTACATGTGGTCTTTTCAAAAAGTTAATCCTGGCAATGTGTGCAGAAGGGATTTTCATTGTGACTACAGCATGTAAAAAGAAGAGGTTTAACATTCCAGTCCCTTGCCATAATTCTAATAAAATTATTCCAAAATAGAACTATAGTTAGTCTTAAGAAGAGAAATCCCCATAGGTTCCAATGGGAGAATTTTTTCCATAAGGCTAACTGTATTGATGGTGAGGTGTTCTTTTTGTTAGCATGGTTCGGAGCAGAATAATTGGACATCCATCCCAATATGTTGCAGTCAGGATGAACATTTCCCCAAAGGTTAAAATTTTACAATCCTCTGACAATAATAGCCAGATGACTAATGTGACAGGTAATTTGACCCCTAATTTTGGCTCTAGAAAATTCAGAGGACTTGGCAAAGGCAGAAATTTGTAGGATTCCAAATGAATAATAGGTTTGGGTTGCAGCACAAATGGAAGAGCCAGAATAGATTAAGGATAGTAAGAAATAGAAAGAACATCTTTGTAGGGAGACAGAAAACAAAAAGAGGGTAGAACCAAAGAATTCCAAGTCTAAAAGCAGCTAATCTTCCATCACTCACTTCTTTCTTCCTTTCATATGAGTAAGACCACCTGGGGGCACTTGCTGCCTGAGACAAAGTACATGACACCTCTCAGTTCCTGCTACAGAAGTTGAATTATATGTCAACACACTATGGGATACACAAAACAGGAAAGCATTCATCTAATGGCTTGCCACTGTTCCCTAGCCATAAGTTGCTGAAGCAAATGTCTCAGTCTGTCTAATGGTAGGACTGGCCCTGCATGCAAGCTTCAGGGACCATTGAAACCAGCAGTCCAGTTGGAGACAGCACTCCATTTCCAGGAAGATTTGAGCCAGTAAGGCTAGACAAAGAAATGATTGGTGACATATACTCATCAATACAGCAGCAAGTTTTTGTAATTACGTAGAAGCAGAATCCAGTGTAATGCCTACTTGCTTGCTTTCCTTAACTTACTCTTCTTCTATTTTGCCATATCCTAACTTCTGGCTTTTTATGTTTCCTTTATATTGTAATGCTTGAAAACAAGTGCTAAAAAGCTAAAGTGCAGAGAGAAGATCAATGAAGCTTTTTAGATGGTTGCAGAAAAATGTGATAAATCTTTCCTCCAGTTGTATAATAGACACAATATTTAGCAAAGTAGTTAAAGCAATTTCAGGTTCCTGTAAATCTGACATAAGCTCTGCTAGCATTAGCCAGGGGTAGAACATTACACCATTATGGGTATCTGTCTGAGAAACTTTGATCTGTAATACCTGAATGATTCCTCTCACTCAGTGAGTATATATTCCACAGTCCACTGTTTTGTGGGATTAAATAACACATCCAAGCACCCCAATCCAACTTTGCTCAACATTCAAAATACATAACTAATTGCATCCACTGGAATACATGTGCACCTGAATGAACATCCCATTGAAAGTAATGCAATGTGGATCAATAACTACAACTGCACCTTTAAATGCATGTAAGATTTACGCTTGATTCCTTCCTGGTTCAGCAAATGAAGTCCTATGTGGAAAATGATCACATATGGCCATGATTACAAGGCTGGGGGATTATGGAATTTGGAGTAACCAAAACTCCAAGCTCTATTGTCTGTGTGTGTGTTCTGTAATCTGTACAAATGCTATATGTATATGTTATGTGAATTATAGTTAAGATATAATGCTGAGTAATGATGTATAAGTGCAGATGTAACCATCTTAGGTAATTCAAAGTAAGTGGTCTGTCAGGAGGGAAAGAGACTGCTCAGATTGCTAGAGGTGATTAGTGACTTGGCTGTGTGACAGTTCAGAGTAGGGAATCCTTGACTATTTTATCCTCATGTGTGAAGATAAATAATTACTGCTGTTTTTTCCCTCTTGAGGAAGGTAACAAATAATATGCACAATGGTTTCCTCATATTCGAGCTTCCCAAAGCATTCTTCTGCATAGAAAACAACATAGGAATATATTTTTTTACACAAAAAAAGTATTCCCTGTGAAGAAAAAATATTTTCCTACACAGAAAAGTTTCCTGTTTTTTGTTTGTTTGTTTGTACAAAGGTGTTGTATATTTCTTTGGGCATAGATGTTGTATATTTCTTTGGGCATCACCCAGAACACTACAGGATGTTTGAATATTTGGAGAAAACCATATTAAAAACTTTGTTGCCCTAGTATTCTTCCTAACAGGGCTTCCCAACTGTTAGGAGACCTAGTTAACTAAGAAACAAATAATAGATAATATTCTTTCCATCCTTCATTGGGAGTGACAGTAGCAGTTGGAGGGGGAGTTGGAGTGTCATTGCACCAGAGTGTGGAGCCCAAAGCATCAGTAGGGTTAGCATTTTTTATTGTTTTGATCAGATGGTGAGTATAGATTTAGAACAGGAAGAATAAGTGCACAGGTAGTTGTTTATATGACCAATAATAACATATAACAAAGTGTTCTTCTGAAACCTTATGGTTCTATACACTAACTGCTCTTAAGCCTTATATATCCCTTCTCTTGATAATCAAGTTAATGTTTTACACAAACATACCTCTTTACTGTTAGATAACAATTCCAAGCCATGTAACTAGTTCTAATTTGAAACTATGATCCTGAGTTTTGTACAAAACATGCCATCAGAACGCATTTTTCTGATTGTGGCAGGAGCACAGGCTACCTATTTGCTTAACTATATTGTCATTGTGCTCCAAATATTTCTTGGAATAGAAATATATCTGAGGGCAATATCAGCCTGATAGGTTACGCTGGTGGTAAAGGTTTTCAGATACACTTGTATCTCTTGTGGCTGCAATACAATAGGAGTGTACAAACCATTGCGCAGGAACTCCCATTGTAGCTGGAAGCTTCTGTTGTGATAGAAAACATTGAAGGAGTTTGAGGTTAGCCTTGAGGTTGAGAGTACCACATAACTGTTGTGAGAGCTAGACAGTGAAGAAAGCCAACAGGAAGAAAATCAGCTCATTTGGAATGTGATGTTGGAGAAGAATTCTATAGATGCCATGCTAAAAAGGCAAATTAATGAGTCCTAGAGCATATCAGGCCTGAGATCTCACCACCCACCCCTATTCCTTCAACAAAGCTATGGAATGGCCAGGGGAGGGCAGGGCACAGTCCAGGATTGTTCAGTTCTAATGTCCAGATGCACAGTGATGATTATCATCCACTGGGAGTTCCCAGAGGTCAGTTGAAGTTTCCAGAAGATGATATCATTATTTTGTATCCAGCTATAGAGCTGGATGCTATTCTGCAACTCTCTGTTCTCCACCAACCATGAGGTGATAGATGGTGGGTTGAAACAAGAAATTAGTGAATTTTGAGGAGGATGGAGTTGCTGCACAAGGATAGTGTTGAATTCTTTCCTCCACAGCAACCAAATAAGACATATATAATCATTATGCTAGGTCCTTTCTGCACCTTACCTGTTCCTGGAAGTGTCCTATGGGGATCCCAGCAGCAGTTCTGCTGGGAAGGGAGCATGACGGGAGTACTCCCCTCCACACCGGCTGCCTCTGGGATCCAGGAAGCATGATAGCCCCACCTCTTCCTGCCATAGTGTAGCCGGTACTGTCCCAGGCTGTGCTGGGTCAGGAAGCGCAGCCTTTGTGCTCCCAGATGTTCCCTACACCAGGTAAGTGTGTGTGTGTGTGTGGCATAATCATGGGCCATTGACAGGGAAAATCCATCAATGATTTAATCTGTGATTGTACCATCTGGGGATGGGAGAAGGACGGGACCATGACAACATCATGCATAACCGTCATTATGGTCCCTTCCTTCTAGCGTTTCTATGGCAGGACAACAACGTCCTGTAAAAATAGCCCTAGAGTATGTCACTAACAGGATGCCAGTCATAGTCTTTGAGAAGGAGTGTAACCCCATCCAGAAAAGTTGCAGTCTCAAGCCAGGCTAGCTTTCCTACTGACTAACAGAAAGTCTGTCTTGTCTGTATTCAGCATCTGTTTTTTTTCACCCACATTCAATGCTGCACTGCACCCATCAGAAAATTCAGGATTTGTATAGTGTTAGTAGCAAAAGAAAGAGTAGAACTGGGTATCATCAAGAAATTGATAACTCCTGATCCCAAACCTCTAAATGATCAGCTTCATATAGACATTAAAAAAGGATAGCCTTGTGGAAGCTCACAAGCTAATGGTCAAGAGGCTGATCACTAGTCTGTCAGCACCATCCTCAGAGAACTTTCCACCAAGAAAGACCAGAACCACTTTGAAACAGTCCCTATAGCAGCCAAATAGTCCAGGGCACTATGACTGATGGTTTCAAATGTTGCTGCAAAGTCCAACAGAACCAAAAGAGTTATAATCCGCTGCTCAGTTCCCAGCAAAGGTGATCCACCAAGTCTACCAAGGCTGTTTCTAAGCTTGAATCCAGATTGAAATGGGTCCAAGTAATCAGTTTCATCCATGAAAGCCTTCAGTTTTGCTGCTACCACTTACTCAAGAAACTGAGCAATAGTTGTCTAGGGTGATGGTGTTCAGTGAACATGTCTTCAGCAGTGGTCTTATGATTGCCCTTTCAGAGTTGCAGTCCAGAGTTGCCCACCTCTGCTTTAAATAGCATAGACCCAAATTATCTATGTGAGCATCTTCTTCTGTATCAATATCCTATAGATTATCTTCAGAAATATTGTTCTGAGTTCTTCCTTGCCTGAAATTCGATAGAGTTTGAGATAATAGGTCATTAAGTCTTGTAATCAAGACTGCTTTGGAACTCCATTCCTAGGGAAGCCCATCAAGCTGATATTGCCCTCATCTCAGTTTTCAGCAAAATTTCTATTCCAGAAAATATGTGGAGGATGATGACAATATAGTTAAGCAAATAAGTAGTCTGTGCTCCTGCTGCAATCAGAAAAAATGAGTTCTGATGGCATGTTTTGTACAAAACTTGAGATAACAGTTTCAAATCAGAACTAGTTACATTGCTTGGAATGGTAGTCTAACATGTCAAGAAACAAGGCAAGAAGGGAAGGACAATAGAGAGCCCAACTTACTTGGAAGGAATGATGGCTTGAGATGCAGTAAAGGGAATGCCTTGGTTATCTGCAACCCAAGCTAAAGTTTACTTTCCCAAGAGTTAGTCTTCCTCATTTGAATGGCATTTGCTTCCAAGTCAGTGTGTCAAATTATGGCTCTGCATCCAGATCGAAGACAAAAATGTAATAATTGCTAACAAATTTGCTGCCCTTTCATGGTATCCAAAACCAACTGACTGAAGTGGTGACTTTATCCTGCTTAAGATAAGACAGAGCAGACAGAGGGAAGAGATTTAAAAAAGAGAGAGAGATTATATTGTAGCCATCACAATTTTTAATGGGAAGCTCAAAAGCAGCCAAATTGGGCTTTACTAATTTCATTGTTTGTTACAATTTCTGTAATGTCTGTGTCATGTTCATCATGCTTGACAGCTATTTCTGTTTTGGCTGTGCACATGGGACTAAATCCAATTGCTAGTCCCAACTAGATTAAATCCACTGACTCGGTTACTAAACAGTAAGTCCACAGTTATCTAAGTTCCATTCATTCAATGGGGTTAGCGTATGGATTTAGGCCATAAACAATTGCCACTGAGTGTCATGGATAAGAAACATATTTTGCCCTGTAAGTTGCACAGTCTCTGCAACATTCTGGAATGATACCAAAATAATATTAAATTCATTAACACATTTGACTATGCATTTCATGTTAGACTGGATCAATTTTATTTTTTAAAAAACAAACTATTCATACATATATACATATACCACAGTAGCACATCAGGAAAGGTTTGGGAGAAAACTGTAAAAGAAAAGGCAGTCTTCTATTCTAGAAGTCATCTGCCTGCTTGCCATTGTGTGATTATGAATATTCTGATGAAACCAATGAAGCTGCTGCTTTCTGTTGATCTCTGTTACTCAGTGTTTTCCAAGCTTGGGAACAGATGGTGCACCACCTGACTTTGAACAGTCTAATGTAAGATTCATTGTGCTTCACAGGAAATCAAAGATCAAGCAACATTGCAGAAGGTGAAGCAGCACCTCGGTAACCAGCCACACAGTATGATACAGTCATCATGGTGAAAAGAGAAAGAAAGAGAGAAAAAGAAATTGAAAAGGAGAGCGTGAAAGAATTGGGAAGTGGAAGGTGGGTGACTTAACTCTGGCTTTGATTTCCAGATGTTAGGAGATCAGTCCCAACATCTGAATGCTTGAAAACAAGTGCTCATGAGATTTGTTTTTGGTTTGGATGCACATGGACATCAAAAATAGGTTCATTGTGCTTTGTATTCTCTTTTGCTGCACACATACAGTCACCTCCTTCATTTGGGCTTCTTGTTCCCCTATCAGGCCAAACCTTATTCTGTTGCCCTTCCACACTACACAATTATACACAATTGTAGCACTACATTCCATTTTAAATGTTATGACAACATCCTCTGGAATCCTGGGGACTTTTCACACTACAGTTATAGCCCTGTAATTCCACTTTAAGTGCCATGGCTACAGTTAAAGGATACTATGGAATCCTGAGGTTTGTAGTTTGGTAAGGCACTAGACCCTCCAGCTGAAGGCCAAGATCCTAGATCCTAGATTCAGTTAAGCATACTTAACCCCATCCTGCTTCACTGGGCATCAGTTGTGAGAGATGGAGGTCAGTTCTCTTATTGATCTGTGCTTCCATCTCCTTCTCACCAGCAATTTCCCATGTGATAATCAGAAGCAGGATTCCTGTCACATTTCCTCCTTGCACCAGAAATCAGTTGTGGAAGGGGAGTGGTAACATACAGTCTGCTGTTATCTGCTTGACAGGAGAACAGACCTCTCTTGCTTGCAGCAGTTGATGCCCAGAAAAGCAGGACAGGGAATTTTTTTGATCAGGGCAATAGTGCCACAATTGTGGATATGTAGGCTTTGTGAATGTGAATCAATTGCAGATCTGTAACTCTATAGGAATCTGTAACTGCAATATTGATTCCAACTAAGAATTCCAAATGCTCCTTATATGCATGCAACCAAATGAATTTCATAGGGTTTTCTTAGGCAAAGAATATTCAGAGGTGGTTTACCATTGCCTTCCTCTGAAATATAGCCTACAGTACCTGGTATTCCTTAGTGATCTCTCCTCCAAGTACTAACCAAGGTTGATCCTGCTTAGCTTCCAAAATCAGATGGGATCTGGTGCCCCCAGGTTATTTAGGCACTGAAAATCCTATTATTCCATTGGATGGAAACATAGCAGTTAATTGTGTACCATGAGAAGGCCCCTGAGATTTGTAGTTTGGTGAGTCACTAAAGCTCTCCAGCTGAGAATTCTAAATATCCTTCGAACTGCAAATACCAGGATTCCACAAGATGTAAAAGGGCATCATATAGTTGTGTAGTATGAAAGGACCCTTGGACTCTCTTCCCAAAAGATGAGATGTAATGCCAGCTCTGTGGGACTTTTTTGCCTCCTCTCACACATAGGTTTGTGATACTTGTCTGCTTCTTCTAGATTTCACCTCCTGCCCCAAGCGAGGCAGTGGTAATGGCTTGTGACCTTTCCTGTCAATAATGTAGCCAGATACAGCTCCTTCTTACTTTGGACTTAGCGACTGGGGAGAGGCCCTAACTCCATTCCCACTACCTTCCCCTTTTCCTCATGTGTCACATCTTACTAGAGCGTAAACCTATTGTCAAATTAACAGTTTGTAAACTCTAGGATCCTTTTTGACTTTGAGGTGGATATAAATCCTCTAAATAAATAAAATAAGGAAGTAAGTTACACTAGCCACAGTTCCAAGCTCAGCTTAATACTGCTGCCTTCCTCCTGGAATGGGCAGCAGGTTTCCCAGGTAGCCCCTTTAGACTGAGAACCATTGGTGCCATGATGGGATCATCTAGAATAAAAAAATCTTGTCAAGATTAATCAAGAATTGATCAATGTACAGGTTCTTGCCACTCTTGTTGCATGCTCATTATAATTTTCTCATTTACTGGCCCAGAGAGGGCAGTGTACCAGATGATGTCATAGACTGGATGATGCCCTGGGCCAGAGATCAGAGCATGGGCCAGAAGATATCACAGACTGGATTAGGCCTGTTAGCCGCATATCCCCTATTTCAGTTTTAATCAGTGATGCCAGAGATTAAATATACATAAAAGGCATTGGTTCCACCAACTGAACCATGTCCCTTTTCAATTTATTAAATTTCATTAATTAAGACACCATGAAATAAACAATCCCATGCACTGTTGAGTTTTCAAATGAGCATTGCATGTAGCTTAACAGATGGAAAGTGGCAGCCAATTTTTCAGTAATAGGAAATAGAGAACTTTAAGCTGGAGGAGACAATGGATGTTTCCCTTTCTCCACAACCTTGACAGAATAAGCTTTATGCAGTTTTTGTATTGCCAGGGTGCATCGGATTCCTGAGCAGGAGAAGGAGCCAGGGTAACCAAGTTGGCCAATTAACTGCTAGCCACTGAATGGGAGTAAGCCAAGTTTTGAGGTGAATAGAGAAGCAAAGTGCTATCCCCCATGTTGTCTGGAGGCCACCTCGTCGAACTTAACCATGTGCACAATAACACAGCTAGCTATTACCTCACTGGTAAACCCTGTCCCAGGGTCTACAATTTTTGATATTAAATATGATTCAACATGCCTGAGAGGTCACCCAGAGCACATAGGCAGCAATGGTTGAACAATTGAAAACCAGGTCACGCCATTACAATTCCCCATCACATAGCCCCAGGAGACCTCAAGCTGTGCAAACCCACAGTAGACAAAGGGTCCTCAGCCTCTGAGAAGCCAACTTGAGGGGATTAGCGTGTTTTCCCCAAGTTGAGCACCGATATCAGTAAAATCTTATCAGGCAAGGACTATTTACATAAATTCACACCACAACCCAATGCAACCGAAGATCCTGAAACTTTGGCGACGCCTTGTAATCCCATTATGCAAAAGGAATTGCCATTGTGGAGCTTCTTTTCCGTTGCAACACCCATTGTTCTCCCCGGGAAAGGATTTGCCCTCAAAGTATGTTTTCCCCTACAAATAGTCCTAGTTTTTGAGAGTTTCTTTGGATAATTCCCTGTCATACTAGCAGACCATTTCTCCATCAGTCGAGTAATCCCCTCAACCCTCTCCGTGCTGAGCTCTACATTGTTCACTGTTTTTCCCAGACCAAAGACTTCAGGAAAAGGTGCAGTATCACCTCGACTACAGTCCCTTCAATATTTCCCCTATCCAGTTTACACTCTTTGCTTCTTAATAGATCTTGAGTGAGTGTGTGAATGATTGCGTTGATGTGTGAGACTTTCATTCAATAAAATCATTTATTGGACATCTTTATTTGGTTTTTGGCTTGGCCTGACCCCATAAAAACTGAGTAAAGAGACCCCACTAGGTTACCCTGCCTCTCGCTTTGCTACTGCTTGTGCTTTGTTCCTAATTCCTATCATGTGGAGCACATTAAGGCATCCCCCATGGGACCCCAGAAATCAAGGTAACACAGCCAAGCAAGAAGAGAAGGGGCATTTTCACACTAGCCTGTTATAGCACTATGATTCCACTTTCAACATCCTATGGAATCCTGGGGTTTGCAGTTTCGGGAGGGGCCAGCCAGCCCCTCCCGAAACTGCAAACTCCAGGATTTCATAGGATGTTGAAAGTGGAATCATAGCGCTATAACAGGCTAATGAGGAAATGTCCAAGGAGGAGGAGGAGGCAGCACCTCTGTACTGTCCAAACCTTGGAAGGAAGAGTAAGGAGGGACGCTGAACAGTTCTGGTTTACTCTAAATGGAGCCAAAAAGATGAAACAGTGAGTGACCTAAGCAGGAAAATTGCCTGTGCACAAATTATTTTTCCAGACTACTCTCCAGAGTACCTTTGGTCCCAGGGTCTCTATCAGCAAAGCACTAAAAAAAAAATAGCCAACTGCTGTGTACCTCCGCCGCCACCGCTGCCGCTGCCTCCTCCTCCTCTAATGGTAGCACATTGAAGACATCACCTCAACTACTTCCATCTTCTCTTCCTCCTCTTTTCATGGCAGAGAGAGCACAGAGGTTATATCTCCTCCTCCTGCACAGGACTCAGGTCCTAGTTATGTCATTTACCATTATAGAGTAAGCACAGTTGCTTGGAGTATGTCATTCAAATTAAAGGAGGGGAGAATATACACATACACGTACACTGTCTAAGGCAGTCCTCCCATCCTGAGATTTCCCTCCACCTCCATCCTGGAAACTAGAAAAGAAGGTCCATGCCTTGAGTTTCAGGGCCAGGGCTGTAATGCTAGGAATCCTAGCATGAGGAGATATTTCCCTTGACAGACAGGCAACATGTGCAAACAAAGTATGTAGGAAGCAAAATTTAGGAAGAGACTTGAAAATTTTAGGTCCTGAGTTTCACTGGAATGACCAGGTGGCTTCTGGTTTTTCTAAGAATCTAATGTGGAATCAGTGTTTTTTCTGCTTGCTAAAGTAGTACTTGCTTCTAATATGCTCTCCTGTAGCCTTAATCCAATTTTTGGTTCTAACTAGAGTATACCTGAATCAGTGAGTGTGTCACACACCCTCAGCCCAGAAAACCCCCTGATAGTTTTGCCTTAGGGTTACCATAAGTCAGAAATAACTTGAAGGCACACAACAACAACAACAACAACAACAACAACAACAACAACAACAAATTCAACATTACATAAATCCCATTGACTCAGTGGATCTACTCTAGGTGGGACAAGTAGGCCTCTGTGTTTTTAAATGAATATAGATTTAGCCCTCTGTGGTTTTAAATGAATGAGATAGTATAAAGACAACATAATTTTCTAGTTTTCTACCTCATTCAAAGACTGCGAAACTCTGGAGTACTACTCTGCATTTCTTTCAGGGAGGCAGAGAGCACTTAATATAAAAACATTTACAAACTCAAAAAATTCACTTTTTAAAACCCAAATAACCAGATACATTTTCATCATAATGTATTAAAGCCTGATTATATGTGATTTCAGAGCTGTGAAAATGTCTAATGAATCATGCTATGCACTCTTAAACTCCTTTTCTGCAGAAAACCTGAGGATATTAAAGGGATACTAGTGGATCAAAGATGGATTCACAGTTCATAAATCATCTTCCTGGAAATAACAGTGTTCACCAAACTGTTCCATCAGCCTAGCTTGCTCAGTCACTAACCTCAATGCTCAGGTGTAAATTCATTTATGTTTTCCCCCTTTCTGATCAAGAACATATTTATTACCACTGCAAAGCAATTTGCACGTATCAGCTTGGAAGTTAGGCATTGAGCAGACTAGACTTGCCAAAAGGCACTTGGGTAATTGTCATGATAGACATATTCTGTCAGTTGGCTCTTTGCTCTCTTTTCCATGCTGTTATATATTTCTTTGGCGAGCAAGCTTAAACAGTCTGCTTTGCTTGACAGGAAAGCTATCCGGTGGGGATAACAGCCTTCAAACTCTCTTGTCACAAACATGGTAATATTTTTCACTATGAATTAAAACCAGTTTTTTTGTTGATTTAGGAATTTAATTTGGGAGATATCACTAGAATTCCAGCTGGAATTCTGGCTGGTCTGCCTAGCAGAGTCAGCTAACATCTGCTTTGAAGGAGCTAAACAGGCTTTTTCTCCTCACTACTTGACCCAATTCAAAATGTTGGAGTTTATGGCCCTTTCCGCGCCTTACCTTCTTCCAGCGCTGGGGTATGGGGATCGCGCGAGCAGCCTCTGGCGAGAGGCTCTTGCATATGGGGTCCTTTGGCTCCGCATGAGCTGCCTGCTCTCACAAAAGCCCTGCCTCTTCCTTCTGCAGTGCAGCCTGGGACAGGAAGCACAACTGGCACAGCTCCAGAGGCTCCACAAGCCAGGTAGTGTGCACAGCCTGGGAGCAATGCACAATCATGCACTATTTTCGGCTTCCAGCTGAAAATTAAAAGGTATGCAATCGGTGCCTGCTGGCCCTTGGAGCGTCGTGCAATTGTGAGTGCATCGTGCAGATCACTCCTCACAATCGTGCAACGCTCCAGGTGCCTTTTCACATGGAAAATGCCATGCGAAAAGGGCACACCTTTCTGTTTTGGCAGGTATTGGTAACCGTTAGAGATGAGTAGGTATCTTTCATTTCAATTTTTTTTAAATAATTTAGCAACATTTGCACTTTTCCATATTCAGAAAAGAGAGAACTGCTGATCTGTGAAAAAATGAAAGTAGGAGAAATGGAGACTGACAAATTGATCTATCCAGGCCGAGTACTTAACTTTGAAAAATCTGGCTTTATATCCTTGTATATTCAACCAAATTAGTGGTAAATTAAGATGTTTTTGTCAGGATGTGTGGATCCCGTCATAAGGTATCTACTGGATGTGTATTAGAATAGACAGGTTAGGTAAATTGGGCTTTGCTAGAATCAGAGTGCTACAAAGTATTGAATGACACTTGTTGATTGCAACCATATATTCCTCTGAAGCATACTCGTGTATTCCAATGAATCAAATAGTTAATTGCTTTATTGCCTGCTACAATGTATCCAGTAGAGGCAGAGAAGATAAGAGGGAGAACATGAAAGTACCAAAAGTTCTGGGCAAGAACTGGAAATGTTCTGCTATAAGGAGGCAGCAAACTTGTTCCAGCCTCAAGGATGAAAGACAGGTAAACAATTGTGAGTCTGAAAAATTTCTGGAATGGTGGGATGGGATGGAATTTATGATCCTTTCCAATCACAACTTTGTGTGCCTAAATTTGTATCTGAAAGATATAAAACCTGTAACCACCATGTAGTCTCAGCAAACTTCAGACTGAGTGTGCTGTGTTGCTTGCCTTGCTACAAATAAACACTGCTGATCAACTTTGAGTGGAGCTTGTGGAATGCAAGTTATCCAGGGCATGGCAGTTTTAAAGGTTTAACACATGTATTGCAAGCAAACACAACTTGGTCTTCTCCTGGCAATAGCTGTACCTGTTGAATTCTGTTAGCACAAATAGGGGAGAATTTTCATTGTTAATTTTGGAGGGAAAAATGCCCAGATTCATCCATTTCTCCCTGCTTTGGAAGGATTCTGTAGTTTTAAAAAAATCAAATGCAGGAAGAGGCAAACTCCATCCTTTCTTACAGCTCCAAATGGCTAGCAACCCAAATACCTGAATGGCTTTCTTGCATATCAGACTTTCAATGCATTAATTAGCTAGCGGAGTCACTTATTGGTTTGTGTTCTATAAAAGAAGTACACTTACTATCTACAAAATACAGGGATTTCTCTGTGATGGTATTCCAGTTCAAGAATGCCCACCCATGAAAGGTTCATTCAGTTCTATTTTTTTTCCAAGCCAAGTCCAAACCATTTTTATTAATCCAACTTTTTAAAATGTATCTTTAAACATATATTTCTTAAAAAAAAAAAGGCTGGTTGATGGTTTTAAGCCTCTCTCGTTTACTGTTTAGGTTTATATTTTAAGTTCTCTTGTACTGAATACTTTAGTTTTAGGTACACTACCCTGAGGTCCTTTCTGGAACAAAAGTGTGTTGTATACAGTTTTTGAATGAACATGATAGGGCATTTAGTGAAACTCTGACAATATTAATTTTGGTTATCAGAATCCCAGTCACAGTGCTAGGATTCAAATAATTCTGAAATGAAAAGATGGCAGTAATCTTGGAAATTTATTGTAAGAGATTCTAATATTCCTGAGGGGGAAATGGTCCAGACTGTGTAGTAAGGTAAAACCATGTAGCTATTGTATCTAGACACGAATCTAGACGCTAATCTTCAATATGTATACTTTCTACATATTTTCTGTGAGTGTTCCTTCCAACTTTTATTTGTCTAGTAAGTCTTATGTAGAGAATGGATTCATGAATTGTATTTAAAGAAAAAGGTTTTAGAAAATGTCCTCTATTGGAATGTATGGCACTGATGGGTTTAAATGCTAAACCTACCTTTTTGTTAAAACAATTGCAGAGATGTCACCAAGATACCATTGCCATGTTAGATTAAATTAAGGGTGGGAATCATGTGATCCATGGGGCACAAGCTGCCTTGGAGGTGCTCATGAAGATCTTCATTTCTCAGGCGCTTTTCGCACAGCGTTTGCCATGCGAAAGGGCCTCCCGAGCATTGCACGATTGCAAGGAGCGTTTCAGATGACGTCCTCGCAATCGCGTGACGCTGCCAGGGCCAGCAGGCACCGATCATGCACTATTTTATTTTTGGCTTGTAGCCAAAAATGGTGCACAATCGTGTATCACTCCAGGGTCCCACGCGCACCTACCTTGCATACAGAGCTCTGGAGCCGTGGCCCTCATGTTTCCTCCCCCAGCACAGCCTGGGAAAATACCCGGCAGCACTGTGGAAGGAAGAGGCGGAGCCCTCACGCTGCCTGCTGGCCAGCAGGCAACAGCTGCAGAGCCAAAGCAGTGAGGATGCGAGAGCTTCTTGCAAGAGGCTGCTCGCGTGATCCCCGTGCCCCCATACCAGAAAGAGGTAAGGTGTGGAAAGGGCCTCAGACTCACAACCGAGATTTTTTAAAAAAAGAAATTCATTTTTTTTTCCTTAAAAAAAATTAGCCTCTGGTGTGTGTGTTTTAGCTGTTAATGCTTTTTCACAGACTCTCACTCCCAAACAGAAAAAGGGTAGGAAGCATCTAAAAATGGCCAGAAGTGCCTTCTGGTCATCAGAAAATTGCTTCTAGTTGTTGTCAGTGCTGTCCTTGTGGCTTGCTGAGGAACAGGAGATGCCAAAATGGTCCTTGGCATTTCTATACATGCCCACTTTTGAATTAAAGCCCCAAATCCACCACATGTGGTACTCTTACTCCAGATTTTGGGGAATTGGCTATATAGTCTTTAGCAATTCAAGGAGGGCAGAGAGTCACTTCAAGCATCCTTGTTATTTCTGCTGCAGCATTAGTTAATGACAGACATTGTGTCTTTGAGTGCATATGAACTTAGTCAAAAGATTGCAATTGTGTGATTCTGTACTCATCTCACCATGTTTTTAACCATTTTTATATATATAAAAAAGCAATTCCATTATGCATAATTGATAACTATGATCAGAAAGTACAAATTACTTATACATTGTACATTACTTGTACATTCTGCATTTTGCATTCTTTGCATTCCCAAATGCAAACTAATTTTACACTATTCAGCATTTTTTAAAAAATATTCTTCAGTCTTGGGATCATGCAGTTGGAACGGACTGCAGTGTCCATCAAATTCAATCCCCTACCATGCTGGTCTTAAGGCAAAGTATTATCATGGTGATACTTTGGGGGCAAAGGGGGTAACAGTTGAGAGGGCCTGATATATCCTGCCCTCATTCATGCCACCTTTGTCTTCATTTGCCTCTACTCTGGCTGTTCGTGGAGTTCACAGCCACAGAAGAGGTGGTTCACAGTGTCACAAGGAAAAACATCAAAAGAACTCAAATATGCCCTTCTGTCACTACCAAGCACTTCCTTAATGGCCAAATTGGACGTATGAACGACACAACAAAGTCCTTTTGCATTCTTTCAGTGTTGGTGAGAGATAGAGGTAGTGCTAACAGCTACAGCAAATTTTGGGAAGGAAGTGGCTGAAAGGGAAAGATTTTAATATTAGCTTCCCACATGTAGTGGGCTAAAGGTGGATTGAGACCTATATGCATCTTTCATGGAAAAAATGACTGTCAAGTCCATAATACCTACTTAATACAACATCGTTTGAGGTTTTGGAATTCAGCTGTATCTTCTGGCATTTTTCTATAAAACAGGTCTTCATCTTGCATATTTGTTAATGAAACAAAAAGAGAATGTTGTTAGCCTCTGAATACTTAACAATGCATGACCAAGATCTTACCGTAATGAGGCCAAGGCCATTTCCGTACTATACTGTTACAGTGCTATTATTCCACTTTCCACATCCTATGGAATTCTGGGGTTAGAAGTTTTTATGAGGCCCAAGAGTTCTCTGACTGAGAATTCTAAATGGCCCTCCTTAAACTGAAAACCCCAGAATTCCATAGGATGTGGAAAGTGGAATAATAGCACTATAACAATGTAGTGCAGAAGTGGCCCAAGTTTAAACATATACTGACAGAATTATGCACAACTCCACTTGTTAGTGAACTTCAGTTCTTCGCAACTAACTGTGCAGCCAAAGGTGCATATACATCTTCACTTCTATAACCTTGAACTGAATATGGCCTTTCTACCTCAGACAAAAATATCCAACTGTAGGAAAACATACACATGTGTAAGACACCAATAGGATCCCAGCCATCCATATGTTCAGAACTTATAGTTTAAATTTAAATTGACAATGTTTGAAGCACAATTCCGTGTAACCTGGCCAGCAACCAAACAGTCAAGCATTCCTATTTTTCTGTCTAAGTCAAAAATTCCACAATGAGTTTCTAAATTTAGAGTAAGTGCAAACACTGTAATGTTTTGCCCTGGAGGACTGAGGCAAACTCTTCCAGGAGGATTTCCACCTTTCCTACAAATGGCAGCTTTATCAGGCCAACATAGTATAATAAAAAGACACTGGCATGTCGTTCCATCTATATTATTTTTACACACAGTTCTCATTACTCCTCTTTAGTCATATTCCCAACAGCTTTCTTTAGCACCATTACCCTAATCCCCCACTGACTAAGTAAACATGCAATAGATTAGACAGTTGTAACGATTACTGAGTGCAGGGCTCCTGCTGATACAATCCAATGATGAGCTCATCCGGAGCTCATGTTTCTGATGTTTGGTTCCTTTTCTTCATTATTCCCCAAGAAGGCAAGTAGGCAAGTCCCTGTTCAGTTCTGACAACCTAACTAGCAAAAAGTCAAGATTGAAACTGTGATTCCCAACATCAGCTGTGATGCTAGCAGCTCAAGAGCTTTTTAAGATGCCTTGTTGGGAGATATCTTCATTCCTGAATCATTACTGTGAGAACCTGAAACTGTGACTGGGTAAAACCCCAAGAAAAACAATGTCATTATAGATCAACTTTGGCAGTATATTCTGTCATTTCTAGCTCAGACTGAAGTCTGTAGGCATGGCATGCTTGACAGTAGTGCTCCGTCTCAGAATCCATGGAAATAGACTTTTTCTTGCTGAATTATTTTAGAATATCATGGATTCAGGAAGACTTTGCATAACTTTAAAAAAAAGGGAGGAGAAGTGAAAAAGAACATGCAGCCTTGCTGCTATTTTAAGCATACTGTTAAATAGTATGGTGGCCGGCACTGTTGGTCACCTGCCAAAGTCTGAGCTCTGCTATTTTCCTGTGTGGTTAAGAGAGGCTTGTTCACTCAGGGCCCTTCCACAGTACACATTTATGACATTATGATTCCACTTTAACTGCCATGGCAATATCCTTTGCAAATTTGGGGGGTATAGTTTGGTGAGTTGTCACATCTCTTTGTTTGAGAATTCTAAATACCCCTCCCTAAGTTACAAATTCCAGGATTCCATAGGATGCATGCATAGCAGTTAAAGTGGAATCATAGTGGAATAACTGTAGTCTTTGAAAGGGCCTCGGCTTCTAAAGGAATGTAGTCTGGGACAAGAGAAAGCACAGGGAACAAAATGTTCTAGGCACCTTTTCTTCTCCCTCTGGATAGCCATGAACTGATATGTCTGATAGGAGAGAGCAAGCAAAGGAGCAATTTGTACACTGGCAAGGAGTTGTGCCAACTCAGGGAGGAACCTTCACAAATGTCACTTTGCCTGGACCATGTCCAATTTGGAGATGACTTTTGATTCCTAATACTTTGTCTTCAAGAACTTCCATGTTGCTTGTTGTTGTAGTTGTGTGCCTTCAAATCATTTCCAAGTTAGGGAGACCCTAAGGCAAATTTATCACAGGGTTTTCTTAGGAAGATTTGTTAAAGGGAATTTGTCTTTGCCTTTGTCTAAGGCTGAGAGAGTGTGCTTTCCCCAAGGTCATCCAGTGGGATTTCATGGCTGAGCAGAGATTTGAACTCTGGTCTCCACAGTCATAGTCCAATGCTCAAACACTATACCACACTAGTTTTCTCTTGTTGCTCAGTCTAGGGCCTTTCTGCACTACACTGTTACAGAGCTATTATTCCATTTTTCAATATTCTATGGAATCCTGGGGTTTGCAGTTTAGGGAGGGGCATTTAGAATTCTCAGCCAGAGAGCTCTTTGGCCTCAGTAAAAGTACAAACTCCAGAATTCCAGAGGATGTTGAAAGTGGAATAATATGTATACTAGTTGAAGATTAACTGGTATCACAATTAAGTAGATTCATGAATTATCAAACTTGGAAAATATGATATAATGTTACTGTTTGTTTTTTCTTTTTTCATGTGAATATATATATATGTATATACTGTGTATACATGTGTATACTGTGTGTATAAGTGTATGTATACGTGCATGTATGTGTATGTGTGTGTATATACACACACATATATACATATATATTTGCTATATATTTTAATAAAAATTAAATTAAAAAAAAGAAAGTGGAATAATAGCACTATAACAGTGTAGTGTGGAAAGGCTCTTAGACACAAACAAGGTGAAGGGGAAAGAGGATTTCTCCCCTCCAAAGCCTGTTTTAATTTGAGACTTGTTTTTTGGGACTAAAATACAAGAGTTATGGGGACTAGCTCTTTAAATTATAGATGACTAAGAGGAAAAGCAAAATGGCTGCCCTGCCTCCTTTCTACAGCATCTGTCATCTGATACTACCTAATGGTAGACCCAACCTGGATGAGTAGCTAAGATAACTGAACACTATGATACTGGCTTAGCCAACAAGGTATCTTATTGGACACACTGATATGTAAAATACATTAGAGAGATCTCTAGCCATTGCCCATTCTCTTAGGGAAGAGCTATTAGCCATATATGTCTAGGAAAGATTTGATCATCCCAGCCCCAAATGATTTGAAATAAATTATAGACATGTGACCATGAGTAATAAACTGTGACCATTTCTACTCTACACTGTTACAGTGCTATTATTCCTCTTTCAACATTCTATGGCATTCTGGAGTTTGTAGTTTACTGAGGCCAAAAAGCTCTCTGGCTGAGAATCCTAAATGCCACTCCTTAAACTACAAACCACAGGATTCCATAGGATGTTGAAAGTGGAATAATAGCACTATAACAGTATAGAGCCAAAATGTCCTGTGTTTGGGCTTCCTAGAAACATTAGGTAAGGCAAGATACAACAAGCAAAGAGAAATTTGAGACTGGGCATACCTGTTTGCTGTTGTCTGGAAATGAGGCATTAATTAGAACTCTGTAGGGATAATGCTGGAAACCTTCCTGGACACTACTCTTGCCCAAGAGAAATATATTTCATGGTAAATTAAAGTTGGTCTATTTGAATATTAAAAATTTGCTGCAGACAGCATCCAGATATATGGAACTTATAGATGAGAGTTAAGGCCATTGTTCCATCTTTTTTCCCCTTGCATGTTATTTATGAAGTGCTTTCATGTTGCTTTCTCTTATCTCATCAGCTTTTGCATGAATTATTCACTGAAGCTCTAGCTATATGATCTCAGCTGTACTCAAATGTATGTTAAATTTAGCTATGAATCCCTCTTTTTTCTCCCAGCGCAGCTCCAAATATTGAAATTCATGCACTGAGAGATTGAATTACATGCAATCGTACTACTTTGCTGGCAGGGAAGTTCCTGGAGCCACTGCTGTCCAAAGAGCCTGGAGCTTAGAATAGTTCATTTTTGAACTCCCAGGCCCTTTCCACATGGCATTTGATATGCAAAAGGACTCCTGGAGCGTTGTGCAATTGTGAGGAGCGACCTGCATGACCCACTCACAATCATGTGATGCTCCAGGGGCCGGCGGGCACCAATCGTGCATCTTTTCATTTTTGACTGGAAGCTGAAAATGGTGCGTGATCGCGCATTGCTCCTGGGCCCCTCACACACTTACCTGGCGTGCAGAGCCTCCGGAGCCACGCCGGTCACACTTCCTGCCCCAGTGCAGCCTGGGAAACTCACAGGCGGCACTGCAGAGGAAGAGGCGGGGCTCTCACATGAGCAGGCAGCTCATGCAGAGCTGAAGCAGCAGGGACGCGAGAGCCTCTTGCTGGAGGCTGCTCGTGTGATCCCTGCACCCCAGCACCGGAAAAAGGTACAGTGCGGAAAGGGCCCCAGAATCCACCAGTCTTGTCCTCTAACAGTGGACAAAAAAACCCCTCCCAATTTGCTCTGGGCACTCCTGTGTGTGGAGATATACCATCATATATTATCTTTCAGTACTGCTCCAAATGCCTAATTCAAAAGACAACAAAATGGCCTGACCATGTGTTTTGGAACCCCAGCAGACCCCTGATTCGTGCGCCATATATTGCCCTTTTCCCTCAAGCTTTTCACTCAAAAGGTCTTCCACGATGTGAATAACTCCTTGCACAGAATGGGTTTACATTCATGCCTGTACTGCCCTCATAATGTCTGCTATCTTCCTTAGCATTAAGAGGCATGGAGCATAAGGCTAATATATTCTAGCCATGAGTTTTTCTGTCATTAACACCACATTCATCTCTTTCCTTCCAAATGAAATTGGATCTCAGGTTGAAAATGATTTACTTATCTAAACTTTTCTGAGTATCCACCTCTGCTGTTGTTTCATGCAGCATGCCAGACAGCTGATATGATTACTGTTATTGGGGAATTTCACAACTGTGCATGCACTGGCTTGCTACTGCTTTTCATGACAATTGGCATGATGAGATGTTACATCTCAAAACAGACTGAATAAATATGTTTTTACAATAGACTCTGTCTTGGCCGCTCTTCAAGCGGAAACACAGAACTCTTATGCATCTTCCTGTCTGAAAATCACTCACTATCGTAGTTACAGCTGGTCCATAGCAGCTGTTTCATACTAGGCAAAAATGAAAACTTAAGGTATTTCCACATGTACTAGGAAGGCCCAGTTCCTTGCAAAGGTACTTTCTTTGATGTGGGGTTACCCAATCCTTCCTGTGTATGTTAATCTACTGCAAAGCTGTGCACAACAACAGGAAACAGGTACACATTGGTCCATTCTGTCATTCCCTTACTGAACAAAAATACATTTTGTCCACATCAAGATAGGACAACAGTTTGTGTGGGATTCCTCTAATCTGAGATTCCACTAAATCATGTCACTCTGCAAATATTCTCCTTTCAGTCAGCTGCACAAAGCTGAGATTAAACAACCACCTTTTGTTTTCCCCCCTTCTAGGAAGACGAAGGAATCTGCTTGATATGTCACAGGTACTACTGAAGGACATTCAGTTAAAATTGCATAGAAAGGAGAAGAAAAACTTTCTGCAAGGAGGGGTCTTTTATAGCAATTCCAATGCATTGGAGAACCACAAGCCACAGAGCTTCTATAGCCTGCCAGTCCTCACAGTAATAGTGGAGTGCACTCTGCATTAGTGATAATGCCCATGCAAAAGACATAGAACTTCCAATATACAACCCCCCATGACACTTCCCCACATAGGTACTGCAATATTTACTACATTTCAAATTCTGAACCAGGAACAAGGAAAGCTGTAATAGATACACATTCGAATATGGTCAGAAAACTGTTTAAAAAACCCAGAAAATCTCACAGGCATCATTCCCTCAAAAGCAATCCATTTTGATGTTGCCCCAAAAGGTGGGGGACCTTGAGATCTATGAACAGCGCCAGCATCACCTTTAAAAAGGTTCGGAATTATAGCTCAAAAGGAGACCTGCAAGAGGGGGGTAACTATGGGATCTTTTTGCCTGTGTATGCCAGTACTAACTGGGGACACCAGTTGAGAGTCAAAAGAATGTTTTATTGATGACTTCACAGACTCATGAAAGAAATCAAGCAACCTTATGCACCATACAAGGCTAGAGAAAGGAGAGGAGAGAAAAGTTGGATAGCGAGAGATTTTGAGTGTGTAGGGTGATATTTACCAGTCCTGAAGTGGAATATTGAGGAGAAATCTCTCAAACACCAGAGCTTGAGGGCAGCACAGAGGAACAAGAGTCTGAGGTGCAGAGTGACACCCAAAGCACTAGCAAAATGTGGGGTTGGAGCTAGGGTTTAAATACCCCTTTTCCTACTCTGAAGGGGCAAGTGTTAATAGCTTTCTGGCAAAGTAAAGGAAAGGGGGCAGAATGCACCGGTTGTCTTATTTTGGGTGACAAAACATTGATGGGAGTCCTGACAGCCTCTTAATGTCTTGCTTGGGTAATGTAAATGGGGAAGGTTTCAGTAGGAAATGCACACAGCAGGGGTGCTTGCCTGCCGCATCAGGGTAGTTTCATGGACTATTGTATTTAGATGTTAGGTCATTGACGGGATTACTGGAAATCTGTTTACTCTGTGCTTTCTTGCTTAACTCTTCTTGACCTGGCCATGATGAGGTCATGCTGACCTGGCCCAAGCATACAGCCATATGTTTCTGTCATAGGTATAATATTTTTAACATTTCATGTCCATTAAATGATATTTCTTGCTAATTATGCCATGCCACATGTAAGGCATGGTAACAGTGGCCATTTCCGCACTGGGAATTTAAAATGGTGCAGAGCGACCTCCAACGGAGGTCTTCTGCACCATAGAGTGGACCTGGGTGGACTACTTTCTGTAGATTCACACCTCAGTTCAGTTCTGCGCAACCAGACCTGGTCGCGCAGTGTGGTTTTAAAAACCTCTTTTTTGAGGTTTTTAAAAAGCACAGAGCGAGCGAAGCCGTGTAGCTCCATCGCCCAGCTCCGAGCAGATTTGCAGGCACGTGCAAGTGCGTGCCTGCAGATCTTCCAGGGGTGGGCTTTCAGCTGGCAAGCTTCTCCAGTTGGTGGAGAGCCTCCACCAACCAGAAGCCGCCATTTGGGACGCCGGAGGACTGAGGAGCAGCGAACTCGCGCTGCTCCTCATGGCAATGGACTCGGCCGGCCGGAAAACAAAGCTGGTAAGTTCCGTTTTCAGGCGTTTCCCCCTCCACATGCAGAAAGGGCCAGTGGCATACATACTGTATGTGAGAGTAACCAAAGCAAAGTGGGGGCAGGCCCAAAGTCCAAACTGGATGGGATGCTCTTCTTATTCCCCTCTCTCCTATTGACACCCTTTTTCTCTCCCTCCCCACCAAGTAAGCTTCTGGAAAAAGAGCAGATCAGTCATGCCAGAGCTCTCAAAATGTTACTTCCAAAAGAATTTGGCAATTAGGCCCAGGACTGAAGGTTGTCTACCTCTTTCTTAGAGCAGGAGGCCAAGATAAGTTGGTGACCATCTTGAAAAGATCTTGGCCATTCAAACCCACTTCTTCTCCTTCTTTAGATATTTTTTCCTGGTCTAAAACATGTTGTTACAATTCATGCTGATCTTTAGAAGAACAAGGAAACCTGGTGGAAAACCAAAACAGGTGCACCAGTGATAATTTGCAATAGAAATCAATACACTTTAAAATATTTGGAATTGAATTGTGCTGCAAAGCTCTCTCTTTTCCAAAGCTTCTGATATAGTTGAATTTAAATAGCAAAATGAATTATGAATTAAGTATTAAGACACTAATTATTTAATGTACCATTTCTTTTCAGGTCCTCTCCTGCAGAACTTTAAAAAGCACTACAAAGAAAACACAGGCTGTCCATCAGGAACACCAAGGAAACTTTCTTCTTAATTTAATCCAACTTTCACTTTTATTGTTTATAATTTCTGTTCAAAATTGGGAACATCTACAACCCCAAGCATCAATGCTCTTCAATATCTAATTTCACAGTTTTCTTAACACATATCTTGTGTTATTTATTATAGTCAGTGTCATCTCAACACCTTTGCCTATGCTTGTGACATTTTAAATGGTATACTTGGCAAGCCATCTATCATAAATCAAGGGACATATTTTAACTTCAAGTAAGATCAGTTCTGAAAGAAAGCAAGTCTTGTATGGCCTAATTGGATACATTACTCACATCTATATGTGATAAATGCCACTTCTGGGGATGTATTTTTTTTTTATCCCAGTTTTTAATAGTACAATACAGGCAGCATTTCAAACTTCTAGTTCTCTTGCAGCCTGTAGCTACAATACCCATAATGGAAGAAGACAGTCTTTTCAACTTGCATTTCAGAAAAAAGAGAAATCCATTTTGCCCCAGTGCAATGGCTTACTGCCTGTGTGGGCTCTCAGCCTCATGTGTGCAATGGCTTCCCTATTTAATACATTACTGGAGAAGGCAGCTTCTTGTGAATGTCTTTTTGGTGATACAGAACTACCCTGTCTAGCACTGCTGATCGAATAACTTGAAATAATTTTTCACGTCCTCTGCTGAGTGAACAATAACATCAATACACAGTCATCTGGTTGCAACTAATATGCTATCAGCCTTAACTTCTAGCATGTTTCAACTATTGTGAATTCAGTCTTTTGGTCATGAAAGCCGTATTTATCTTGGGGGAACAAAGCTTTCCTATGAAAAGTTTATCTCATCACTAATTGATATGTTCACAAGAATCTATCCTTATTTGATCAAAATTGTCCAGGGAACAAACAAATAATTAGAAGAGAGTGCTATTAGCAGATTTAGCACTGGGATACATAGGATACAAACTGCTAATTTGTATAAAAAATATGATTCTGCTAAATGAGATTCAGATAATTGGAGTCCTACTGTACATCACATTTTGGTAATTAGATCTGCTCTGGACTTATTTCAGTCCAAATCAATTTAATTCTATTATTAGGTTATTAGGACAGGGAATAAGCATGTGGTATTCCCTGAGTGTCTTGACATCTCATCAGCAACATTAATAATACATTAATTAAACTGGTAAAAAGGAGGGATGAGGGGAAAAAAGGAAAGGTAGACAGAAAGAAGACACAACCAGAAACAGGCTAGACTTGACAAAGACGTAAACCACACCCATAATGCCATCTTAATCCAGAAGAAAATGACTGATGCTTGCGTCTTCCATGGATTCAGTTGCACTAACCATATTAACCAAGTGATATTCATTTTACTTTACAGGTAATTTATTGTGCCAGCAACACTGACTCTTAGGTGGTTCACACAAATCATTTTCCTTAAACAAACACCATTTGTTGCTAATGACGGGGCAAAGCAAACTTCAGGAGCATTTATGAACAGTAATGTCTCTCTCTTGCTGTACACATTTGCAAACCGATCTCTGTTATTTGCAGATGAATTAACGATGGCTTGAAAAAATCATTAAAGCCATCTGCCTGGATGAAAAAGAAGGAGAAAGAGAAAACCCTGCTGTGATCATTTCATTTGCTGTGGACCAGCTGCAATTTTTTCCCCCCTTTAGCATCATTTCCCCTAAATTTGACAATGATGTTTTAAAAATGAGCAGTGTTATCAGAGCTCGTTATGCCTGCTTGGAAATGCATTTGCAGAGAAAACAGCTTATACAGGTAAAGTTGAGGTATTTGTTCTGCCGGCCTCTGTTGAGGGAAGAAGCCCATTACAGTTTCAACAATTAAAATCGGTAGTTACATCAGACAAAAAATCTTAAGCTCTGCAGCAAAGCTTTAATCATCCCTGAAATTATATGATCTAATCAGCATAAAAGTGTATCATCAGTGTTTCCTCAAATTAGTTCCTTTGCTCTAGCAGAGTACCTTTTAAAGAGTCTTATACCCAGCTGCTATCTGAAAAATTTGAACTTTTTTTTTAAAAAGGCTATATAAATGTATATCTAAGGGAACTGAAGTTATAAAAGCTAAACTTCCCTGATCTCTATATCCTGTTGGATTATTATTGTGATCCTGTGATGTCTTGCGTATCGGGCCTCAAGGACAAGGACACAGATTTCTCCACAGTTTCCTCTTTTACTTCAATTAAATAAGTGGCATCGGGTGGTACAAAGGGATGTTCATACACAGAATCCCCTGTCCTGAAAGATACACATAGTGAAACAAATGAGGAAAGCCATGCACATAGGGAATGTGCAGCCCTTCCAGACGTTGTTAGACTGCAACTCCCATCAGTCCTAGCTAGCATAGCCAAAGATCAGGGATAACAAGCCCCACAAACTACTAATAGACTTATTACACTGCACTATTATAGCTTTCTTATTTAACTGCCATGGCAACATTTGGTGGAATTCTGGGGTTTATAGTGTAGTGAGGCCCAAGAGCTCGATCACCTTTTGTCCCAAGGTGGAACCCAAGGCAGCTTCCAAAAGATTCTCAGCTTTCTGGCTAAATACCCCCCCCCCAAACTGCAAATCCCAGGATTCCACAGGACGTTGCCATGGCAGTTAAAATGGAATAATAGCACTATAGCAGTGTAGTGTGATAAGGCCCTAACATTTGGAAGGCCACATGCTCCCTATTCCTACTTTACACAAAAAAAATTAGTTGGACATCTCAGTAATAGACACTGCTAAGAGGGAAGGCCAGGGCAAGTGTTCAGCTAGCTCTGCTGGTCATGCCTCCACAAGTGAAAAGCATAGCTGAAATTTAAACCCAAGGCAGCTAGCTATCCATTCATTGGAGCCAGTGTGTCATAGGGCTCTTAGTGTTGGACCTGGACTCTGGGAGACTAGAGTGCAATTCCTTGCTCAACCGTAGA
Source organism: Ctenosaura bakeri (assembly GCA_948474755.1). Taxonomy (NCBI): domain Eukaryota; kingdom Metazoa; phylum Chordata; class Lepidosauria; order Squamata; family Iguanidae; genus Ctenosaura; species Ctenosaura bakeri. The sequence goes on along the minus strand of CAOLHI010000231.1, from coordinate 290,835 downwards.
AATCCCACTGGGTGAATTTGAACAAGATTTGGTTCTCTCAGCCTAGGACAGAAATAGCAAACTTCCTCTGAATAAATCTTGCCAAGAAAACCTTGGGATAGGGATGACATAAATTGGAAATTGAAGACAACAGCAACATCTCCCTCCTCCACCTCTTAAAAATAAAATTTAGGACCTAATTAGCTACAGATTAATTGGCATGGGCTCAGTTAAAAATGTACTTTTTTAAAACTACAGCAATCCCTTTACAATCACTAGGGTTAGGGGTATAGGACCCCTGTGAAAGTGAAAAAACTGTGAATAACTTTAGGCCCTCCCAAACCATATTTAACACACAAAAAATTATGATCACCATATTCAACCCACCATGAATTCCTTTGAGGCATCAGGGTTCCTTCACAGGGCAGAAGTGGGTGGCTGGTGGGACTTACAGTTACCTCCACTGCTGCCTCACATCATTTTAAATAAGGATTTACAAACCTCGTTTGCAGTTTCTCAGTCTCATGAGGCTTGCAGTCCCTATTAAAAATGGCATAGAGGTGACAGCAAATAATCTGTGAATAATCAAATCTGCAAAAGTGAAACCTGAAAATGTGGAGGTCTGATTGTACATGAATGGCAAGTGTGGGGTAGTCTGAGCACCCCTACCATCATAATAGATTAGGGTTGCCAGGTCAGGACTAACCCAGGCCTGAGATTATGAGGGCTAAAACCTGAGATTTAGGAACTTGTAATGTCAAAAAAGATAGGCCTGGTGGACTCCAAGGTGGATTTCAAGGAGTCACCCCTGGTAACATCATTAACTATGATACATTAAGCATCAGCCTCAGTTGCTCATAGTATGCCATTCAAATTGGTAACATCAGGTATAACAAATGAGGAAAATACATACACACACCCTTTTTAAGGCAGTTTTCTCACTCTTCCCATTGCTAATGGGCTGAGAAAGAGGGGCCAGTCCCTAAGACCTAGCAACCATATCTGGTAGATGGAAGGAATATAATTCTTTCTGTCTTTGCTGACTTCCCTATAACAACAACCAGTCTGTGTCTGAAACAGCTGTTTGCCTAACAAGAGGAGCTGCTATTGGGCCCAACTATCAGTTCTCAACCTCCATCTGAAATGATGGCTGGAATCCTGCAGGATGTTTGCATATGACTTAACTCCATAACGGAGCCTGATCCCCTAGTCCCCATTTGCTAGGAATTAGCAGCTGCTTTGATCAATGGGGCTCGATCCTCATTGCTCAGGAAGTCAAGGGCTGCTGTTTCCACAAACACCCCTGTGAACATTCTCTGGTAGACAGGCAGAAACAGGACCCCTGTCACAATTCCCCATCGCACCAAAGATTGCTCATGGGAGATATGATGGGAACAGAAGCCAGTTGCTTCCTGAGAGACAGAGGAACAGATCCCCATCCATCATAGTGATTGCTTCCCAGTAAGTGTAGATGGAGGGACTTTCACTGCCCCTACATAGCCCCTAAATGAGTGGCTACGTAGGGATCATTGTTACCCTGTATTATGGGGGTCCCAGGAGGGACTCCCAAATAACCAAGCAAAAACACAAGATGGAGAAATTAACTCGAGCACTCTCTTAAGCTAGCGAGAGGCAGGGGAACTTTAGCTGGGATCTTTAACCCTATGTATACATCGTCAGGTCAGAAGAGCAGTCAGACAGTTTTAAAAAAGTAAATTTAATAGTTTTATTAAAGGACAAACAACAGAAAAGACACCACAAGCACACAGCTAACTAGAAATTAGAAATTAGAGTTTTCAGGGGGAATGGGTGATATGACACCTTTTCTCGTAGTCCTGGAGAAAAACGGAGAGTTGCAGGGAAGAAAGCTCAGCGCGGTTCACTGAGGGGATGACTCACTGGACAAACCGACAGCAAGGCAGGATAGCAGTCCGGAGTGTTCCGAGGAGGGCTCGGAATTGGGGACTTTTTATAGGGTGGATTGTGCCTGCAGGCCATGCCATGCTCGGTGAGAACAAAGAGAATTTGGAGTGGGACAAAAGCATTGGAAAAGGTCAGGTTTTACATGATGAGCTTAGCACTGGATGACAATAGTATAGCCAGTATGTAAATGGCTCAGCATAAAGAAAGTGCCGGCTCTCGACCGAGCGTCTTTGGGTAAAGTCGCGCTTAAGCAAGGTGTGTCTGCAAGAAGATGGTCCCTGAAGCAACAGAGAGGCATTAATCTGCCTGCCTAAATGGGGATTGGAATGTCCAACCATTAACGGCCGCGCCTGTTTAAGTGCTTGTCTGGTGGCCCTTGCAAACACGTGGAGCAGGGTGGCAGAGAAAGGTCAAATGAAGGCCAAATAAGTCTGATATCAAGAGATATCTGGTGCTATCACCAGGCATGAGAGAACCATGGTAACATCATGACTACATAACTATCACGACTGCCTCCAGATTATGCATTTGTAAGGGTGATACTGCATGCCAGCCAATATTTGGCAAGCAAACAAGAAAAATAAAGTTCAAGAGATGTCATAGTTTGAAGGGATGTCATATGGAGGATGAAGCAAGCCTGATTTCTACCGCTCCTGAGACTGGGACATGGAACAGTGGCTTCAAACTTCAGGAAAAGAGAGCCTATCTAAATATTAGGAAGAACTTCATGATGGTAGGAGCAGTCCGACAGAGGAATGTTCTGCCTTGGAGTGTAGTGGAGTCTCCTTCTTCGGAGGTTTTTAAACAGAGGCTTGATGGCCATCAATAGGGAATGCTTTGATGGTGTATTTCTGCATGGCAGGGAGTTGAACTCAATGGCCCTTGTGGTCTCTTACAACTCTGTGATTCTATGATTCTATTCAATGATTCTAAGTGAATGCTTTCTTTATGTCCTCATATAATTTAGGGAAGTAGCTTCTTGTTCAACCTGGATCAGAGCTCAGGAAAAATATTTAAAAAACAAGCAAACACATGCATATCTGAGACTACCACTACCACAGTGACTATGCTGGTTAGTGGATGTTCGGAACTGCAATTAATAACGTAACTTTCCTAAATTGTGACCTGGAGCAACAATCTATATTCTATAGTCACACCCACGTGGGGTCACCTGCTTCTGAAGAAGATACAACAGCCTATTCTCATTTTATAACATGGGAATCAATGCAACACAGCTCTTCCCACAGTACTTGGGAAATATAAAAAGCCTTGAACCACTTTAAAGGACGCTGTGCTATGTCTTCTCCCTATACACACACATACATAACTAGCCTCTCATTGATTTTCCTGTGTGCCTGTTCAGTCTTTCATAATCTACAAACAAATCGGTCGGGGCCAGCCCTAGTCATTTACTGGCTAGGCCAAAAGACAAGATGGAACCCCATTCCCAGCCCACATAAAGAAACTGATTTGACTGGTGTTTGAATCCAGTACATCTGAAGCAGTAGGCTAGTTTAGAGGCCCCAGGAATGTTGTGTGTATACAGATCTATCCTTCAACAGAAGGAATCAAGAGTTTGAGAACAGTCAGAAGACTGTTGTCACTGTCCGTCAGCATCTGCTGCCTGAGGTGCTCCTGTCACTCTGCCTCATGATAGAGTGGGCCCTAAAATCAGTCCCAAGCTGGTGGAACACTTTTAGTCTTGCTCATTCCAGAGTGTACCTGCTCTCTGCTCATATTGTGGTCTAGATCGCATAGGCTGGATTGCATAATTACCGATGGCTTGTGCTTCTCGGCAGTTTTGCTTTGGCATGCCTCCCCCGCTCCTCCATCTCTCTCATTCAAACATTGTGCGTCACTTTGTCCTGGATGTTCCAGAGGGAGGATGTCTTGCATTTTTAAACTGAGAAAGAAGTTTGATTTTCTCTTAAAATATTTATTTCATCTGTGCTGCAATTAAAATAATTGTCTTCTTTCCTTTCATCCAGAGTCTCTTTCTGAGGTGCCCTTTACTACCATGCAATCAAGTGTCACATTTCAAGCTCCTGTTTGGACAGGCTGAGTCTTGCATTCCGTAAGAGCAATTGGGATTTATTTTCTGTCTCCTGTACAGAGATGCCCGTCATTGTTTCCATGAGAAGAATTTGCTATTATTGTAAATGGAGAATTGTTTTTCTAATGCCACCGGGGGATCATGGCGTCACCTATGTTTAGTGAAGGTAGAATTATTTTTTATTTTTGATTGAGCAATGTATTTGCCACATGTGCCTATAACTGGATGATAACAAGAGAAAAGTCTTGTAAAAAAAATGGGAAGGGAGTTCATAAATATAATTTCAGGACCGCAGGGGGTGGATAGACTCAGAGCATGAAAACTATGTCTGAACACTTGGCATAAGCAGAAGAATGCAATTCATTAACAAAAATTTCAGAGAGGCAGCCATGTCAGTCAACAACAAATAAAATTGTAGCATATTGATGAGATTACAATAACAACTGACAACCTTGTAGCATCTTGAAGATGAAGTCCTCTCTTCTGGGTACCTGTTGCCCATGTAGGCAGTGCCAGAAATGGACTGGTGGCAAGAATCTTAAAAAGTGGCAAAAGTGACTCAAAGAACAGATTTGCTGTTGTCATTCTTGGGAGAAGAGGGCTGCCTGCTCCATTAGCTTATTTTTCCATTGCTTAAGGTAAGTTATCCTTGGATATGAAAGAGCTCTGGGAAGGCTGACTTGACAAACCACCTGTCTCATGGCACTGGCAGTTTTGAAAGCCAGCCATCCTAGAGGACTTTTTGCTGTGAAGATCCCAATCCTAACTCCAAAGAAGTTCCACACTAAAAAAATAGACTGCTTGTTCTGGCAACCTTCTGGTAGAACTATTGTGAACCTGTTTTCCTTCCTTCATGAACACACTCAATTCAGGTAAAAAAAAAAAAAATCACCATGCTAGCATAAGAAATATACATTAGCATAGTTCACCAACAGGATTCCGATCTAACAAGTTTATTATGGCATAAGTCACTTACTGCTTTACACACACACACACACACACATTGTCATACAACTAGAACTCAATCATAATATAGAGATAAACTGCCAGAGAAAACAGTATTAAAAGAAATTAGGAAAGAACTTGAGAGGCCTGCATGGATAAAACTGGTGCCAAAGAAGTAAGAGGATTGGTACCGGTATCAGGAAACCTCTCTTTGTGGATTTCACAAGCAGAAGAATACCACCAAGAATACTCTCTCCTCAGTCTCCCTCTGCTTTATCTTAAATAAGGGGGAGGCACTCAATGGTATTTATAGATAAGGCCTAGTGATGGAAACAAGTTTCACTGGATCTAACAGTCCATCTGACAGTAGCCTTTTCACACCTCTCAAGAACTGTTGTAAAATGAAATGCAACTTGCATGGAGAATTCATACAGCTGCAAGACTCAGGGCTCATTGCAGAGAAATAAAATGTCTGCCAAAATGTGTTGTTAAAAATGCAAACAGTTTATATGGGCCCGTCTGAAAAAATGCACACAAACTTTAGTCAAAATACGCACATTAAATAAAATTCTTAATTAAATGTTCACATTTGGAAATATTTTTATGTCAGAAAAAGGGGAGAATTCTCACAAATCAATGCAAAACAAGAACTTGGAGAAATGTATGTATGGATTTGGAGAACTGCAACAAAATCCAGATGGAGAGATTTTCAAATCTCTAGTAAGCACCAGTACTTTAAATTGTGTTCAACAACATATGAAGAGACAGTGGGGTTCTCATGACTCCTATGCAATTTGTACCCCATTAAAGGTTCCAGTTGGCTTACCCAAGCAGCTGCATTCTGAGTTAATTACATGTGGTTTATAGGTGGTTTGTAGGATAGCATATTCCAGGTAGCATTCAAAAACAGTGCCATGTGCAATGTGTTACTGTAATCTAATGAGGAGATTGCCAGAATCTGGATATCAGTAGCTAGATTGTCTCCATCCAAGAGGGGATGTAGATGATACCCCAGCCTCAATAGCTGAAAGTCATTCTATACTGTTGTGGTTACTTGTGTCCCACTGACAAAGCTGGATCAAAAGCATTGCAAGCTGTTAGGCATAATCATTCAGTGCTCTTCTATCCCAAACAGGTTGAACACAATCACCTTGAACCATCCACTCACAGAATATACATCTTATAAGCATTGAATTTTACTAAGTTTATGGTCCTCCTCCAGTGTATTTCTTATTCGAAGCATCAATTTAACATTTCCAGTAGAGTTACAGTAGATGCATGCATGACCCATTGCCCCCAGATCCCTGGATGAATGACTCCCCTTTGCACTTTTCTGTGGATGTTTAAAAGCAGGGGAGATAAATAAGGACTCGGAATAACCCCATAGTACAAATGCCATGGAGGCAAGTAGCAACTGATAAGGTGATAATAGAATAGATACCAATATATCAAATTCTGCTTCTTGAATTTGTCCTTGTCCACTGGGTATAGAATTATCTTCCAGCAGATCCTTCAGAAAAGCCTCTTCCTATACCAGGTAATGAAGCAGGTGGAGAACATACAACCTGAGGGCTGATTTTTGCTATGAGAAGCTCTTATAGGGAGACAATGAAATTATACTCCTATTTGACCCTGACAGGCAGCAGTTTCAGATGATAAACCTGATCTATCCAACTTCCTTTCTTCCCCTCTGGGCTTTATTTTAGCCATATTATGCCCTTTCCATATCATAGGGGAAACAGAAACCTTTTCAATAGCTAAATCTTTTGAGTTGTTTATGCATTCAGTTTGTAGCCTGATCTCTTACATACATGATAACCTAGCCTTCACATCTTGCTATCTGACCACAAAAAGCCAACTGATCAGCAGCTGACGACACTTGCAGAGAGAAGTGTAATCCTTGGATAAGGTGAACAGACGTAGAATCTTTGTGCAAAAATACAAGACCTTCCTCAGCACATAGCATGTCATAGATGATGGACTCCAAAGCTGAATACCTTTATATAGTGGAGGATGATTCAGAACTTTTACTTCCAAACTGTGCAGTTAAGCAATGGACATAAGAAACCTTCTATTTCAGCACCATGTAAGTGCATGGTTACTAAGCATGTAACTATGTCCAGCAGGGATATGAGGCACCATGACTTGTCCTAGCCCTACCTGCTTAGCAGCTGCATGCCTACATGTTGCTGATGATATGATCCCTATGCTTCAGCTACCACCTCATGGCATTTACCAGCAAGCATTTTAAGTTGCTTTCCCCATGCAAGGCCAAAGACTGGAAGCATACTAGAAAAGCTGCACACAGGATTTGCTACTGGACATGATGGGATTCTTGACAGATAGAAGGTACAATCAAGGTAATCTTCAAAGTACCTTTTGGATTTTATATACAAGCCAGCTGAATGGAGAAGGCAAATGAAAGCCAATGTTACATGGCATATGCACACATCTAAAAGAAGACAAAGAAGCTATCATAGAAGTCCAAGATGTAGTGGGTGTTTATCATATGAACCTCCTAGTCTCTAAAACATCTGCAACCTGTGCAAGAGGAGGATTGTTCTTCATATCCTGAATGGTGCAAAGAAACAAAGGAGCTTTTGTGGTTTTTTTTTTGTGACTGGCCTCAGCTCTCCCCCCCCCGTAGGCTTTAGGTCCCAAAAGACACATAATACTCATTGTCATTTAAAACTGTCACCATCAAGCTGTCATCTTAATACAAACAATCTTCATCCCCAGCACCCTCACTCCTTAATATCAATGCATTCTTACATAGATATTGACAACAATGCTTTGTTGTCTTTTATTGCCCAACTCCTCTATTATATGTTGATTTAGCAGCAATTTGGATTGATGTGATCTTTGATTTATTTTGTCCTATTTTGCTTTATCCTCTTCCAAGGCACCTTTTACAGTTAATCATCCTCCATGTGCTTGTTTTATTCCTTCTTTTCTTATTACTCCATTGCTATGATACCCTAATTATATGAAAGGTTGCATTCCTCTTCCAACATAAATGTTTGTTTTGTGTAAGAAATGACAGCTAACAAAGAGAAGCATTTCTGAACTGATTCACCCTAAACAACTATTTTGAGAGCTTATTTATTTTCTACCCACAATGTCTTTTTTTGTCAGCAAAGGATCAAATGTAAGAGTGGGGAAAGACGTTAGGCACTTCACAGTGGAACCTAGATGCAGGATTAGCATAATGCCACAAATTATATTTTAGATATGCCTGCTTCTCTTCCATATTCAATCTGAGTTCAGAAAAAGAGAAAAACACATTCAAACCTAAAATAAAAACAAAAAGAGATTGTGCGTTTCTGTGGGCTCAATTAACACTTAACACTTTCTTGAGAGTAAGACTGATTGAATTCAATGAAACTTAACATTTTAGTGGCAGGTATAGCATTGATCTATAAATCATACATGACACCATAAACAATCAGTGTTAGAGACTGAGCTTGAAGAGCATTTTAAAAGTTGGTTACATATTTATGTCTCATCTTTTAATTCATATCATCTGCTCATCTGTTCAAAATCAGAATCTTTCTCTTTCTGATAGACCAGCCACAGTCACATATGCCACGCAGATATAAAGATGCAGAACAGTGCAGGCTAAAAAGCAGAGAAAGTAACACACAATGAATATGAACAGTACCTGTGATGTTATTTGGGGGAATAGTGGGGACATAATAATGTTCCTTATGAAAACAATAGAATAACTGGTCATAGTGTTCCTTGTTCAATCTATCATTACTCTTGCTAGTTACTTTTGGAGGGCTAAAATGTTTTGGGGGTATTTTGGGATGTTTTCTTCCCCCATTTTTAGACTGTTTCTTATTATCTAAAATGAATGGCAATTTTTTTTTCTTAACTGGAATGTAACAGAACATTCATGAGCAGTGCTTATTACTAAATGTTTAACTTTCCAAGCACTGATTAAAAACCTAGATCACTGGGCAGGAGGGAATATAGGGAGAGAGTTAGATTTCAGCTCAGGTAATATAATCCAGGTTAGCTCCATTGATTTTACTTTAGTTATACTGGTCAACAGAAGTAAAACCCACGAATTGTTTGCTTGATATTTTAACATTTTTTGACAATAGTTAACTTTGCCTTTAGGCATCATCAATCGCTATCCACATTTCGAGGTTTCGCTTGCTCCTTCAGTTACACTCAAATACTGCACAGTTTTGCTAAATGGTTGCAAGCAGGAAGGAGAAGAGGCAGCACTCAAAGACTACAAAGCCAAAAGGGAAGGCAAAGGGAAGCCTCAAGATGTTCAGAAATGAAAATTTTTAGGTTCAGTATGTTTCAAATAGGTAGCACCTACATTTTACCAAAAAAAGAGGGGATGTGCCATCAAAAAAGAAAAGCAAAGACAAAACACAAAACTGCATAAAAATTGAATGGTGCACATATAAACCAGTGCATTATTTGTTGGGAAAAAAAAAACCCTTCTGCAAACTACATCTTGCCATAGTGGGGAAGATAGTGACCAGGTGATTTAATGTGTCTGCTCCAAATACTAGTTGCTGGGTAGCTTCAAAGACTGTGCTTTCCCTTCTTCTCTGTCTAACTTGCTCACTGGACTCAAGTTAACCCTTCAAACTGAGGGAAATTTTAAACAGAATGAGTCCCAAAAAGTAGAGGGCTGTCCTTTGTAAAGCAGGAGATATGGCCATCTTGATTTCGAAAGTGATCTTCATGGTTGAAACACTTTATTGATATATTTTCATGTTATTACAGCTAAACAGGAATAACCCAAATGTACAATTTTTATATGTACATGGCCATCTCAGACTTCACTCCTCATTTGGCCTTTGGCTTTTCATTCAAACAATGATGCAGTTTCAGGTCAGTCACATTCTTTTACCTTTGGAGTGACATTGTATAAATTACACATGTAAACACTTTGGACTCCAGTGCTGCAATCAGATGTTCTTCAAGCTCTTTTACTTGCAAGGTGCTCATTGATGACTCAGAGCTTCCAACACTTTACAGATGAAAAGTAGGACATGTGTCAGAAAATGGTCAAGATTGTGGAAGTTATTAATAAAGAAGAACACATAAGCTAGCAGAGGTGGCAACAGTATACATTTGCCTGAGGCCATTTCTGCAGTAGACTGTTATAGTGCTATCATTCCACTTTCAACGTCATGTGGAATTCTGGTGTTTGTAGTTTACGGAGGCCAAAGAGCTCTCTGGCTGAGAACTCTAAAGCCCCCTCCCTAAACTGCAAACCCCAGGATTCCATAAGATGTTGAAAGTGGAATAATACCACTATAACAGTCTAGTGTGGAAAGGGCCTGAGTCTAATGGGAAAGACAAGACCCTGCCCCCTTCTTTCCTCTCTTCCCTCCTGAGTACAGATTGCTTTTGCGCTTTGAATTCAGTTTTCAGCAACTGAAGTAAGCCGATGGGGGGCAGTGGAAGGAAGAGAAAGAAACTGAGCTCTTTTAAAAGGAACCAAAGCAGTGAGGTGATGGAGGATTACTTGGCATGTCCCTGCCAAAACAGGACAGCTGGAGGGTATGATGACCTGAGTCATCATTAGTTGCTACCATAACATATTCTGCCCAGCACTGCCTAGGCAAGTAGAGATTTAGAGCCCCATCCCACTACACTATTATACACTATTTCACTTTAACTGTCATGGTTCCATCCTATGAAATCCTGGTATTTGCAGTTTAGGGAAGAGCATTTAGGATTTTCAGCCAAATAGCTCTTGGACCTCATGAAATTACAAACCCCAGAATTCCACAGAATGCTGCCAAGGCAGTTAAGAGTGGAATAATAGTGATAGAAGAGTACAATGTGATAGGGCCCTTACACACCCTTAGGATAAGTTTGAATTCCTTGTTTTATTTTGCTTCCATTTTTCCAAGAATTAACGCAGAAAACTCACCTAGCTAAGCATTTACCTGGACCCCTTCAAACACAATCCAGTTTTAACTGCCATAGATACCTTGGGATTTGCACTGTAGGGAGGTGTATATAGAATTCTCAGCCAGATTCTCTACTGCCTCGCCAGACTATAAACAGCAAGATTCCATAGGATGAAGACATTTGAAAGAGACCCTGTTCTGCTTGCTGGTTCTTCCATTCCTCTTTCAGGTATGTGTGTTTTGTCTATTCCTGCAAAGGGAGAGTAGAGGGAGAACAGGTGCCTACTAACTGTGCCTAGTTGTCTCGGTCTCACCTACACCTGTCTTTCTCATCACAATGAAGTAGCCTGCCCTCTCCATTGGTGATTTGCTTGCCCCTGAACCTGAAGATCATGGCAAATGGAGTAGATGTTTATCTCAGGCAGACTTCTGCCTTCAGAGAGTTGCTATATCAGAGCAGTGATAAAGGAGCAGCTGCAGGAAAGAGAGAGAAAAGGAATGAAAGGGAAAACTCAGGCCAGGTTCTCTCTTGAGAAATTTATGAGGTAGATCATTCCAGAATAGCAATGGAAGCAGTGCCTGTTTGTCTCTGGAATGGGGGAATACAACAACTTCCTCACCATGGCCCATAAAAATCCAGCCCTGCCAAGATGCTATTACTTTGGCCTATTGCCCTCAGCACGAGGGGGTTATCAGTTGACTCCTTCCATCGTGCTTGTCACTTATGCCTGAAACCCTTACCTGCAACTTTGATTTATTCTTTCTTAAAGAAAGGAAATATGCAAGTCATTAAAATAACCTAAATGAGACTTTCTTGTCAGCATCGTTGTCATTTCACATTGTGATATATTCATTTTTATTTTAACCCTGATCAAACCTTAGTAGGGTTGAAAGTTCTTTATGTATGATAACTAGATGCACTCTTGTCTAATTATACAAGTTTATCTTATTTACTGTTGCAGTTCCATATCCAATAAGCAGCTCAGTGGTCCTGTAACTGCAATTGGTGTATTCTTTCCTTGAATAAAATTACATTCACTGACAGACAAGATGCTATGGAAATTGCCTTCTTCTAAATCTGTAAGCCAAGTGTTCTCCCCTTCCTTTAATGGCCCCTTGTTTTCGTATCCTGTAAAGCAGTGCTACTCGAAGTGGGTGTCTGTAGACCTGGCAAGTTCCTGGATCCCATCTCCAGCAAACGGCAGGATATAAAGCAAATAAATTAGTAAATAAATTTGCAGGAAAAGAACTGGAGTCAATGGGGACCAACATGATGCCACCCACCTGGCACATTGGAAAAAATAATTGTTGGTCACCTACATCAGACAGGCTAAGAAGCACTGCTCCAGAATCTACTCAAAATCAATTCAGAAACCATCTTGTGAACCTACTTCATAGTCACCACTCTAGATTTTCTGTGTGTGGCAGCCCTGAGTTCGGGATCCATGCAAATACTGTGCTTTGGCACCTTTTTGTTCCATCTGTTGTTGAGGTTTTTAACTACGCTGTCTTCAAAATGGCCATTTGCCCCCAGTGGTGAGGTAAGCTCTGGAGGAAAAAGAAGTTCTATAGGTTTTCCAAATAGACATGACCTAAACAAGGGAGGAGTTGATTTGTTCTTTGAAACTGACTACATTACAGTTTCAAGGGATGCCCATTGGAGAGTAACTGTGCTACTACCAACACTTTCCTTCCTGTGTCGGGGGAGAGGAAGGCAAGATGTCATACTTAGAGGAGAGGAACAAGACTACTCTAAATGTAACTAAGTCTGGATGCAATCGAGTGTATACAACTAAGTGCTTCTAACATTAAAGTCATGAACATCTAATACATCAAATGGGAGCATGACTAAATCTTAACTTACGCACTGATCCAGTGCTTGGTTTTCTGGTGTATCATCAGCTGCAAAATCAAATTGTACAGAATGAAGAATCCACTCTGAGTATTCAAATCAGCCTTACATTGTCTTTACTCATAGTGAACAAAATGGCCATTTTTCACCATTAGCTATTGTACTAGACAAGCCACCATGGGTTATCAGAATAATCTCATTTTACCATGATAGATGTCCATATATTTTAGAAATACTGCCAGCATTGAGCCCTACCTTCAATTTCACCAACTACCACTATCACTTTCTATAGTGACTTATTTACCATCAAAATATTTAGTTGGAAAATGTTGGTCTTTTACTGTTCCGGATAGAACAAGGAAGTTACTTTTTGTTTTCTCTTCACATTACTGAGAATGAATAAATGAACAAACAAAGTCATTAGAAATTCAAACAACCACCTTTCAGAAATCAGCTGCCAGGTTTATTTATCTAACTGGAAAAATGTGGAATTTGAACAGAACTTAAAATAAACTCTTTAAAAAGATACAGTTTCAAAAGGGTTGATCAATTTCATATAACAATTTGTCATACAACTTTTTCTGCCCTGGGAATTCATTCAATAGTGGGTGAATTGCCTGTTGTTGTTTTTTACAGTGAATCACTACCTTATACAGTATATATAATTTCTTTAAAAATATTCTTTAGACAGTTGAATCAGTTTCTTTTTAAAGTCATCCACCAGATATACTTGTTCTAACAAGACACGCTGTCCCAACAAGACACACTGTGCCAGTATTGATGAACCAAAAGCAATTGCAGAACTTTCCATTAAATGGGGGTGGGTTGGGTGCATTTGTACATTCAGGGCTCTAATTCAGTGAAAACAGCAGCATATAGTTTTCTAAACCTGGATTTCCCCAATGGTTTTCTTCTAGGCATGCACTGTAAGATATTTGCACATTTTTTAAAAAAAAGTTTGTGGAATATTTTCCAGAATAACTTCCCCACCAAGGAATGCCTGGGTTTTTAAAGGACATTCCAAGTGCACAGTCAATGGATGTAGACCATCAACAAGGCCCCTGGGTCCTAACCTCACTCTACAGACATGGAGAACATCCCAAGAGCAGGTTGACAATCAGGAGACCAAACCAGGCGCTTGTTCATTTTGCTAAAAAGCAAGGTGGGTGAATGGTTTACAGTAGAAGGGGTAAGGCTGAAAAGGGGAGCAAAATCTGATACACACACCCCAGCTTCAAGCCACAATTCTATGCTAATTTCAGCCTCCACTATTCCAAGACTTGCTCCAATATTAGAGCAAAGTGGGAGGGAACAAGCAGTGAAGTAGAAGGCAATAAAGCAGGGGGTAATTGGTAGTAAACTTGTTCTTCCTCCTCTGCAACTGCCTTCTAGCATTAGTGGTCAAGCTCCACCCTGTTAATAAGCCAAACAAGCTTATTAACCATGAGTGTCTGATTTGGTCAACAGCTAGGAATGGACAAATCTGTCGATTTTGCCTTCTTTCACATTTAGTGTTTGTTAATTTTGGAAAATCCTAATCTAAAATGAATGGAAATGAAATTCTCATCCATTGCTAGGAGACAGGCAAATCTTGTTCCACTTTCTTCCACATTGAAATTTCTGTAAATTCTGGTCAAAAATAAACTGAAGTTCTTCCCCATGGCTAACAACAGGCTTCCAAGGAACTGTAAGTTTCCCAAGAAACTGTTTTTTATTCCATTCACTTAAAAGTTAATGGTAGGATTCGTGCTAATGATGAGAGCTGGGAATAGTTAAAGGGCCTTCCATTAAGTCTATTTTTTTATTTTTTTTGGAAGGGTATCATGCCCTGAACTTATACACATGCACCTATTAAATTACCTTATGCTTCTCAGTGTATTTTAGATGCATAACCAGTGTGCTTTTTCTACAGCTGTGTGGTTTATAGTGGCTCACACTCATCAGTCTGAAATGAATTGCATAATAAATCATTTATAGCTTTACTGGTCTCCTGATCGACAGTGAGTGCAAAGTAAATCACCACCTCAAGGCATCTTTGATATCATGTCATTTACAATGAAACATTATTTCTGTGGCTAATGATTATGGACTCCTATTCCCGCCCTCCTTCTTCCAGAGTTGATATCAATTGTCAAAGTGTGTGTGTGTGTGTGTGTGTGTGTGTAAGCTATTTAGAAGAATCACTGTTTAAAATACTCACTGGACAGCTCAAATCTTGTTTCTATCCTTTTCAAACTAGGAAACACAATGTTTCAAGAAAAGGTGTTCATAAATATTTAAATCTTCTTTTCTCTTTTAATTTTATATGTAGAATAAGGTGTGTGTCTTGCTTTTGACATCAGCCTTCTCAAATTTAAAAAATAAAAACAATTTTTTAAAAAAGAAAAAAAAGAACCTTGAAATGGTCTTCCAAACATCTGATCACATGTACATTTAGTGTCCAAAACAAAGTTGATTGATAAGCATCAGTGCCAGCACTACAACATTATACAGCAAATTCATTGTATTCTCTGATGGTTTGTAGAGTCTGCGCTCCACTGAAGGTTATAAAAAGTTCCGCAGAGCCCCTCTTAGCAAACTCAAGCTTACTGTTCATTTCTCAATGCGCGTAAAAGCTGCTTATAGCACAGCTGTGGCATAAGCTATTTTTTTTCTAAGCAATAAATGGTTCAAGTCATCTATTTTGTCCTGAAATGCTACCTGTAGTTACAGCATTGCTTATAAATGGGCATAGTAAAGTCAGCAAAGATAATTTTACAGAAATAAGACAGCAGCAGAAGCATTAGCATTATCTAGTATGTATATATGTTTATCAACATAACACAGCAGTAAAAGGTTTAAATGCATATTAATGGGTATCATGTCTAAAATTACTAAAGTACCTATGTTGTGTATTGGATATTTTGCTCAAGGAGTGTGTGCTGTGGTCTAAACAGCATGATGAGATATGAGAACTAGTACAGTTAATTCCTATCGATTAAATAACTTATTTATGCACCAAAGCAAATGGAAGGACGCAATAGATCTTCTCCTCTGTGATCACAATCCTGTATTTAATGTTGAAATGATATTCAAAATGTTTCAGCACATGTAATTATTATACTCAAGTGGATACTGAAAGGTCTAAAAAGATCAAATGTGCTGTACTTGCATAGCAAGATGGCACCAGATACAAGAAGCTAAGCTACAACCCTGCAATTTGCAGTTTCAAGCCAGGAATTGTGCTCTTCGGTCCAGAGTGAATGCTTTCCTTAATGACCCATTAACAAACACAAAGCAGCAGGAAAGAGTAGACAGATATTTAAAGAGAGGGCACAAAAAAAAAAACTTGGCTTTTTAGAACAGAATTAAAAAGGTACAGTGATAGGCTGGCTCCTAACTCTCTAATTACTTGCCCTTTGTTTATTGGCAGAGTGCACACTTTGCTTGCACAACGTTCTAAGGCCAGAAAACCTCTGCCAGTTTCGCCCCCCACCCTTCAATTTTTAAAAGATCTTTCCATCTCAAATGGGTGGAGGGGGAGAACTCTGTTAATTTTTCAAAAGCAGACTGAAATGAAATTCTCTCCCATTTGCACTGGTCAGACGCAATAGGGATGAGTCAAAGCAGACCATTTGTCTCTACCTGTCATATTTATGTTAAAGCTGAGGGGCCTCTCAGAAAACAGAAATGGCAGTGCCAATTCAGCACCAACGTGGTAGAATATGCAGGTAATCAAACCTAGACTTGTAAAAATCAAACACATAAAGCCCTGGGTAAAGTAATCTGTCAGTTTTGGCTTCTCTCACATTCAGAATTATTTATAACTTCAATGTCTTTCTTGCTGGAGAAATTCTTTGCTTGGTTCTTACTAAAAAAAAACCTGCAATGAGAATCTTTGTATTTCAGTATTTATTCTGCACAAATTTATTCAAAAGTTATTTCCCCCCACAGAAAACAGCATTTTGTGCAGAAAATGCTATTAAAAGCACAGAAAAAGCTGCCCTGTGCAAAAAAAGTGCAAATTTTGCTCAGAAGAAGTCCCCAAGTACAGCATCTCCTGCGCAAAAATTATTATTTTTACATAGAAGTATTATTTTCTGCACAAAAAAATGCTGTTTCCTGTACAGAGTACAAATATGGGGTGTGAATTTTGTGCAGAACAAGCCCTAAACTGTTAATAGTTTTCAGAAATTTTCTCATGGCAGAATTTTTTTTTGCTAAAATTACTTGTTGCTTCCTTCAGGAATGATATTAGTGAAGAACTATACCCCTAACCGCCCAATAGTTCCAGCCTGTGTAGACACCACTGCACTAAATGGAGGAATGTTCTGATTCAGTAAGGTTATCTCCCTGTGTGTTTTTCAAAACACAGAAAATAAGGTGAGCCAACAGGAAGGTGAAAAGCGCCCATGGCAGACAACTTCCCAAAAAAAGTACAAATGCTTATTGACCATACCTAGAATTAACTGTACTGTGGTTACCCAGAAAACTTGTGGAATAGTCATTAAGCCAATATGAAACATAAAGGGGGAAAAAAAGAACTGACATGATACAGCTTTGTACTTAAAATCTGTGTGTTCCATTCCCAACCTTAAAAGAGGAAAAAAAGAAAAGAAAAAGCAGACCCATCCTTTTTCTTCTTGTTCCAAAGAATAAATCATTAGATCCAATCTTCCCCTTTCAAATAAAGTGCACTGTCCATGGCAGACCATAGGAGTAATGCAACAGGAGAAGCCCCTTTATAGTACTATTTTATTCTTTTTTTAAAAAAAACTTTTTCATTATTATTATTATTTTTTTTACAAAACCAACTGAAGGGGATCCAGCTTTCCTCCTGGTCTCATGAAAGAGGAAAAGCTTTTGGAAGGGGCAGGAATGCCCAGAGGAAAGGGGATTCTTTAGTGTCACTGCAGTTAATACACATAGCCTTCATTATATGGGTGGGTGTTACAGCAGCCTCCTTCTTGCATGTAGACCATGCTCTCGTCGAAGTGGGACAGAGGCACGGTGTCCTCTTCGTTGATATGGCGTTCCATGTCAGTCTTCAGTAAAGGGCGTTGGTTGTCCGGAAAGGCCATGGAGAAGAGGGCTTCAGGATCGCAAACAAACTTGTAGACGTATCTCTCCCCAGCAACCTTAGGAGCAAGGTTAGAGAAGCACACAGGAGAGAGGAAAGTATGATTTACAAAGAAAAATGATTCACCAGACACAAACATACAAAAGGTGCCCCTCTGCTCACAGAATTGGCAACTGTGAAAACAGGACAGGCCAGAGAAGCGACAAAAGGCTCAGTGGGAGTAGTTACCTGGCAAAAGAACATGACTAAAGATTCACCAATCCTGCTGTTTAAAAAAAAAAAGTCACCATAATCATGTGGAGTCATTTTATTAATTGTACTTGGGGTTGAACTGAAAACACATGGTGCAATCCTATGTTAGGATTCATAGGAAATTACCTTATACAGAGACAGGCCACTAGTTCATTGTGCTCAGTACTGGCTACACTGCATGGTAGCAGCTCTCTGGTATTTCACGAGAAGAGTCTTTCCCAGGTGAAATGGAGATACTAGGACCAAACTAAGGACTTCCTTCATTCAAAAAGCATATATCCTACCATTAGTGATGGCCCTTTGAAAGAGTAGTCTCACAGAGAGCTGAGATGTCCTCTACTTGTTATGCAACGGTTGTGCAAGCAATCTCTTTCACAGTTAACCCCCCCCCCCTTTCAGCCTCTCTCTACAGCAAAAGAGAATTTGGTTATTGTGGGAGGGGAACAGATCAAGAACAGCAAGGGTACTCCAGCCCAAACACTGATGCAGTTCTAGAATAAAAAACCTTCATAGAGAGATTTTCAGCCTGGCAGTGTTTCAAAGAATGTTCATATATGTGCTGCAAACATATGTAGTACTACTTTTTGGATTAGATCTCACAGGATCTGCCAATAATTCTGGGAGATGTTATCCAAAAAGTTAAAAGCAAAAACCATTTTTCAAGCTCTAGAGGCATTTTAGAAGTTAAAAAGCTCCCAAAACAGGTAGAAACCTTAGCCATTTTATACTCTTAATGGAGTTCTGCTCCACAATTCCTCATGAGAGACTTCTTCACATTCTACTGTTTCCTCAACCTCATTTACAAGACTCTTCCTTTCACCCTCAGTCCATCCACTGTTGATAAGAAAGAGACAGAAATATTTGGCACAGCTGTGGAATGTAACACGTGGCTGTTATTCTCTCTGCTGATAGTTTAAAGAACAGTTTTGATAAGAATTACCTTTAAGAAGAGAAGCAGTACAAAAATATTTTAATTAATAAATATAGGTGTGCCAGATGAAGGCATATTCCTCTATCATGTGTGAATGACAATCTGTGGTAGTGGTTACAGTACTGGCATAGAATGAGGTGATCAATGTTTCAGTCACAGAGTTCATTGAGTGACTTTCAACTAGTCACTGTAACCTCTTAACCTAGTGGTACTTTGTGACTTTTTGTAAAGAAAAAATACAGGTGAGTAGAGAACCCTGTATACTTACCCAGAGGTCCTTGAAGGAAGAGTGGGATGATGATGATGATGACGATGATGATGATAAAATACATCTACTGAATAAATAAAATATTTGGGCTAATCCACTGAGGGGTGTTCAAACATATTCAAAGGACTGGAATTAAATTCCAGTCCAAGCATTTGATTGAATAATTTCCCAAACGTGAGTTCTAAATGTGAATCAAAGCTCAGTAAATCTACTTTTTTGGACACTGTGTCACAGAATGCCTCAGTCAGGGGCCACGTTGGCTGGGGGAATTCTGGGTGGAGATGGAGTCCAACTTATTTTCCCTCACACTCTGATATGAACTGAGAAATGGGACTAAGAAAGAGGAGAGGAAATAGAGATAAAATTTTAAACATCTGCCATTTGGAACAATTCAATTTACAGGTGCTTGCTCTTATAAACCAGTTTATGGATTGACAAGCAGCATTCCAATGAAATCTGATGCCACATTAACAGCTCACCTTTTGCATGATTCCCTTCTCATAATAATAGCGAAGTGAACGGCTAAGTTTGTCATAGTTCATGGCTGGCCGGTTTTTCTGAATCCCCCAGCGACGTGCCACCTGCCACAGAAAAAGATTAGCACTGATTTGTTAGAACTTACTTAATAAACCTATGAGACCTCATTGTTAAAAACACACACACACACAGAGGTGCATAAACGCATATCTGGAGTTAAAAATAGAAACAAAAGGTTTTCTAATCCAGGCATCTTCATTTTTAAGCATCGGATATAGTTCACAACGTGTATGAAGTTGGCAATAAAATGTTTCCATGTGGAGTGCTTTTGCTCAGGGTTCCAGCCAGCCATGCCCTCATGTAGGATACTTCATTCCATCCCCCCATTAACATTCCATGTTCAGTATGCACACTCAGTCCTCACTGAGCTATTTTGAAATTTTCTTCCTTATGGATTCCCCCTCAACTTATTTTTCTGAAGGGTAGGGGTTGTTTTTGCAAACCTTGTGATTTCCCTACCCTTCTGATATCTCTCTCTTGTTGAGTAGATGATACTGTTCTGGATCAGAATTCCCAAGTCT
Organism: Ctenosaura bakeri; assembly: GCA_948474755.1. Lineage (NCBI taxonomy): Eukaryota > Metazoa > Chordata > Lepidosauria > Squamata > Iguanidae > Ctenosaura > Ctenosaura bakeri. Next base: position 270,624 of record CAOLHI010000231.1, on the reverse strand, counting down.
ATTACAAGCATAGCCTAGCCCACCTCTGCTGTTCGGACCTGCAATAGCTTCAGTCCTCCTTGAAACCCTTTCCCTTGCCTACTCTTTGTAGTGTTGCCAGAGAGAGGGAACATTTTTTGCAGTGCTGCCAGGTATATACATATATATATTGCCTGGGCTTTGACTATGCCAGAGAACACTGCTGATGTAGCTATCCAAGATTTCAGGACCAATGGGAAATGGCATGTTTGCACGTGCATACATACGTAGTTCTAGCAAGTTTGATACCACTTGAGTTTTTATGGTTCTCTGGTTGAGATTTATACTTCAGTAAGACACTTAAAATTTTCTGCTGGGGCACTCTGCTGCAGTTCTCTAACCTACAATACTGGAGTTCTCAATTCTAAGCTACAAAATCTGGGATTTGGTATCAAATGACTACAACAGTGTATGTAGATACCTTCTTTTTTTCTAGAGTTCAGAATGCTGTACGCAAGCTCACAACAGTGTTTTGGATCCAAAGGTCTCTGGGAGGCACAGATTCATAGTATTGTTGTAGTTCTTATTGATCACAATGCTATGACAGCATTCTTGGGCTTAACAGAGACTGGAGTATCAAGTCTCTTCACATTACAAGGCTCCAATATTGCTGCAACCATCAGGCAAGTGTGTTTTGTTTTGTTTTTGATTGTAACGGAAAGGTGGTTTGACAGGTGGACGCAAAAATGGAAGGATGTTGTGTGAGCATAAATTTGTTGCCTGACTATATTTGTGCTGTAGTTATGTCACCAAGTATGTGATCAAGCCTGAAAATGCAAGCATCTCAGGAACCATAACATAACTTATTTTCCGGTTCTGTGGGCCATCTTATATGAGCCTATTCTAAACTGGAATGGATATGCAGGCAGGGGAATCCTTGGACTGAAATAGGTACTGACGTGACTGTGAGAAAATATTGCCACTACCATCATGCGGGCAAAGAGGCAAGTCAGGGAAACTGAAGGAGGAAATATAGACCTGGGTCGGAGCTTAAGGTTTGTGGTAGAATTAGACTGCTGTGCACAGCAGAAATCAAGTCTTGACTAAGCTGGGTGGCTGCCAAGTTCCAAATATACATAAAGGTATTTATGAAAAGGGAGGATAACACTGATTAAGTAGACTTCAGATCCGATTCACTTGGTTTTCAAAAGATTTTGTATGGGGCTGGGCATTCCTGCTCCCAAACACAAGTCTAATACACACACACATACGTCCAGATACCTGTACAAAGCTATCATCAGTAGCACAGAAGAAACTCTTAGGTCTGTTTGTCTCAAAGAAATACAAAAGACCACTATAGAACAGATTGGGCAACCTTTGGTTTCCAAGATGTTGATGGACCACTGCTCTCATCACAGCTTACCACTAGCCAAGCTGGCTAGGGATGAGAGGACTGACATCTGAAGGGTAACTGGTTCCTTAGTCCTGGAAGAAGTGCTTTGTTCATTTTAAAGATTAAAACATGAAAAGAAAAATGGCCTGTAACTTAAAACAATGAAATAGTGGTCTTTCACCAAGAACACATTCTAAGAGATATTCAGGCTCTTACTCCTCACCTCTTCTGGTTCAATCAGCTTGAATTCCATGCCTCGGCCAGTCCAAGCAATGAAGTGAGAATTGGATGGATCATCCAGAAGGGCAACCAAGAACTGCCATAGCTGAAGGGAGCCCCTCCGCTGGTATGTGGGCCCCTCCCGGTACATGCCTGGCTCCTGCTTGATATCCCCTACAAAAGACAAAATACTGCTTAGTGAAACTCAATTCATTTGAGCAATCATTGGAACAAGTTAACATCAACAGGGAAGAGGGGAAACCCATTATTCTAGAGTACAAATTTGTATTCATTGCCTACCCTTCCTTTTGGAGAAAGTTCAGCACAGAAGATATGGGTACGTGAGAAAAATCACTATCAACTTAGCAAAATGTAATTCTTAAGAAGATGGCTCAGTTCAAACTCTTTTCACTACAATCTCATTTGTTTGTCCCATTCTATGCAAAGATAACTTGAAAAGGACGTGCAAGACCTAGTCCCAAAAAAGCTTGACCTGTTTTTTTATAACATCTTGTGTATCTGAAGGACTCCATTTGTATACAATTCTTTGTACAATCCTTCATTTGGAAGTTCAGTGTATGCTTTATATATCTCCAAAACTCTATTGACTGAAACGCCTTTAGCATGCAAATTCTTCTAAGAGAAATTTTGACAGAATATTTGACTAGGACTTAAAGAGCAAGAGCTTTATGTACGGGTATGCAAATCCTGCGGATAGACGAGTTCCTCTCTGGCATATTGGACTTGCATACGAGAGAGACTGATATTTAGCATGGTTTAGCTATGCATTAGCAATTCTTCTGAAAAGCACTATATCAATTGCAAAGGAGAAAAAAATGCCTCACAAAACCATCACACACAGCCAATCTAAAAATTTATAAGTTGTCCCCCCAAAATCCAACAGATCTCAAATGCTTAACACAAGACAGTTTTTAAGATAATCTCACTGAGCAGCACACAGAATTTTCAGCTGAAAAGCTCAGAAGTGAGATTACAATTTTTTTCCTGCTAATGATGACTGCAGTGCTTGATCTTTGAGCAAAAATGCATCATATCCCACTTTGACGCAAAGCAGAGAATCTTTATAGAAAACACCCTAAAGTCCTATGCCATGGTACAGAACATTAAATTAAATCTGTACTGCACTAAATCTGTTCACAGAATGAACTTTATCTGAAATTTGGTTGCAGAAGGCTACTTAAAATACACACCTACCTGTCAACAATCATTTTAGGATAAGCAGAAAATATTGCTATTTAGATATAGGTCTTACTCTTTACAGCAGCCTTCCCTAAACTTGTGCCCTCCAGATGTGTTAGATTACAAACCCTTCCCCAGCAAGCACAGCCGACATCTGGAGGACATCAAGCTGGGGAACACTGTTTTCAATTCTCCTCTTTCATTTTGATTCTTACATGCAAGTAACCTGTGGATGGTAACACAAACATAGATGACAACCAGATTGTTAAGTGAAGAGATGTTTAATGTTGCTATTAGATCAGCCTTTCATTATGCTCTACTGTCTTCTGACATACCTCTTTGGGAACTGTATAAATGTGTGGGAGAAGTGGCTGAACACTATGTGTAAGACACAACTATGTTGTGTCTTATTGCACTATGTCTTTGGACACATACATATTTAATGTGCACATATATAGGCATACCCAAACACATTTTTTTCATACCAGTATGGTTTTCAATGAGAGTGCAGTAGCAACTCCAGAAACTTCTGTTGGAGTCATGGTATGTATAAGATTTATCATGTGTATAATGTTCTGGTACTTGAACTTGCTGGATTTTATATATGTGTGTTGTTATTTTATTTAATATTGACCATAATGTATTTGTTTGTAATACAGCCCCTAAAGAAGGTCAAAAATATATTAGCGGGCCAAAATGCATTGGGCTTTGTTTAAAGAACAAAATTTATTCCACCTACAAGCATGTGGAGCCTAGTCTCCTTTGCTGATAGTGGTTTGAGTGTTGGACTATGACTCTGGACACCAGGCCTCAAATCTCTGTTCAGCCATGGAAACTCACTGGGTGACCCTGGGCAAGTCACACGCTCTCAGTTTCAGAAGAAGCAAAGGCAAACCCCCTCTGAAAAATCTTGCTAAGAAAACCTCATGATAGGGTCACCTTTGGTTCGCCATAAGTCAGAAATCACTTAAGGCACGCAGCAATAACAAGGAGGGTAAAAAAAGAATGCATATTTTCAAAGACTACAAGAACATTACTCATTTCTATCTGTTATAACTGTTTCAAGACAGAAGAGATACTGGCTCTGCTGATATTAAACGGTAAATCTATATGCATTGCCAAACCATGTCTTCATTGCTAAATGGGAAATCTGCCACAGAAACTAAAAAACCCCAAAGAACTAGGACTCCAGGGTCAGGCACTTCAGGAAAGAAAAAAAGAAAGTCAAGATGAGATGCTAAATAAAACCACAGCTAGCATATGTTCCAAATCCCAGAGTACCCCACTGACTTTCAGAAGAATCATCTGTGTATGAATGTGTCAACTTTATGCTTGGTGAAATCTGCAAAGTCAGTTCTAAGATGGATAAGTAAATTAATTTCTAAATTATACAAAAAAGGTATCACCATTATTAATTGAACAGGTATCTTTTTCAGAAGCATGCAAATTGGCTTTCAACTAAAATCTAAAATGGTTTTATAGCTTAAATGGATGACATATTCAACACAAACACTCCAACTCTAAGAAAAATCTACCCACACATTAATGAAACAAGGACAGTATTAAGAAATATCACTTGTAGGTCTAAGCACAGGTGGACAGCCATGGTGAGTCACACCAGAGGGCTATCTAGTTCAACATTCTGTTCACACCAATCAGTTGCCTAACCGAGGGAAAACCACTAGCAGGACAGCAGTGCTACGGCACGCTTATGTCTTGTACTCCCCATCAACTGTCATATAGAGAGAGACTTCCCCTGAGACAGGAGATCATAGGGAGCCCTGGTGGCACAGTGGTTAAATGCCAGTACTGCAAGCCACAAGGTTGTGAGTTCGATCCTGCCGGGCTCCAAGGTTGACTCAGCCTTCCACCCTTTCGCAGGTTGGTAAAATGAGTACCCAGCTTGTTGGGGGCATGTATAGAAATGTTTCGAAATACATGCTATTTGTAAGTTGTTCGCCGCCTCAATCCATATGGAGAGGCGGGATACAAATAAATAAAAATAAATAAATAAATAAATAAATAAATCATTTATAGCCATCCTGACTAGTAGCCATTGATGGCCCCATTCTCAGTGAATTTGTCCAATCCCGTTTTAAAGCCATCCAAGACAGCAGTCATATTGTGGCAGTGAATTCCACATTTAACTATACAGCATGTGATGAAGTACTGCCTTTTATCTGTCTTAAATCTACCACTATTTAGATTCAGAGGCCGACTGCAGGTTCTGTTTTTATGAGAGACAGAGAAGAACTTCTCCTCACCTGTTTTCCTGTTCTGTTTAAGGTTAAGTGGACAGAACACTTTGGAACAATGTAACAAATATATACAAGTATTTCTACCTGGCCTTTCTGATGTACATTTTAACTATTGGTGGCAAAAAACACAGTATCATAATGAAACAATGGGGAAGAGAAAATATACCAGTGAGTGCTATAACAGATACTTGTTTGTAAGGAAATGGAAAAAAAAAATCCTATGCCTCCATTTGGGGCCACAGCATTACAGTGAAAGAAAGAAACTGGCAAGTCACTCAGGATGATGGGATTTGGATGAAGGCTGACATCAGCCCTGTGTGAAATGCCTCTTAACTGAAATCCTCAAATGTGTCCTAAATATGAAAGTAGAAAGAGGATCTCTTCAACAGCTGAGTATAACTTAAATCTGCCTTCTCCAGGCTGGGGCCCTCCAGATATGCTTGACTTTGTGGTTATCTCCTGTCATGCTGAATTTGTCTTATGATGACCCTATGAATAAGAGACTTCTAAGTCATGCTATCAGCAGCAGCAGTGGTCAGGTCTTGCAGACTCAGGGCTGTGGATTCCTTGATCTGTAATGCTAGGCTACAACTCCCATTATCTCCACTGGCCACTCTAGCTGAGTTAGTCCAACACACCTGGAGGACACCAGGTTAGGAAAGCCTGATGGAATAAAACTATTAAACACAAATGTACACTCAACAGAATTATTTAGGAACACCTGAAATACACTGATGAGTCATTATTCTTTGCCAAGACTCCTAACAAACAATAGTGTAGAACCATCTGAAACCACTAGTGTTCCACCATTGACCATCATGTGTCTTCTCTTCCTTCTTCCTGAACAGCACAAAATGGGGAGGCAGAATAAGAAGTGTTCTTATTCTGCTCACACCCATCCTTGCCTTCTTTGACTTAGCTCGCATTCAAGGAGCCTGTACCCAAGTATCATAGTGGAGAAGCTCTCAGTATGAATCTGCCGGACTTCAGGCCAATTTTTCCATGATTTTGTGTAATACAAAGGGGTGGGACAATGGGTGTTTTTGGTTCGTACTAGAAGCCATATGCATAGGCAAAGGCATACCAATCTACTTAACTATTTAAGCACCATTTGCAGCAGAATATGAGAAACCAGGATTAGAAATCTACAAAATGGGAGAGAGCAGCACCATTGTTACTTTAATGATTTCTGTGTGGAATATAGTTTCTAGACATGATGTCATTTTCATTTCTTATGAAGTTTTAATCTGTTCTGTGTGGGGTTTTACCTTGAAAAGCAGACTACAAATCACCCCACTGACAGTAGTTCAGTTTAGATATGCCTGTTCTTCTTGTTTGTTGTAAAGCTGTAAAGAACAGTAGCAAGCCCTCTATTATACTACCTAATGCTGTATAAATTATTTTTGGTTCCACATTCTGTGGAGATTGCACCAAATCAGCAACTAAATCAATTAACTTGTCTGTTTTGCAAACCAACTCCTCCCAAAGCCAGAGAGCAGTGCAATTAATGTGACATGGAATACCGGTCCAAATTCTGTTGGCTACAAAAGCAATATTAGCCTCATTAGTAATTCTCCCCACAGAATACATGCTAAAATTTATATCCAGTAATGAGAAGAATATGGTTCATTTCATAAGACATTTGATACTAGTTATCCATCCACAAAAACATTTTTAGAAAACAACAGATATTATACATTTTACTCTGTCGGCATCAGCTTCATTAGACAAACTAATACAATGTTCAGCAAGGCACAGCTTTCTCTAAAACACACAGAAACCCTTGAATAGCTCTGTTGCACTTGTGTTCCATAATTCATCTCTCCATGGATTAAAAAAAAGGGACAAGAGTTTGCATTAGTCATCAGTAAATTCAGAGTAGCTGCTTTCTGTTCTGCTTCGTTAATTACAGGATCAGCTTTCAATAAATCTCTAGTAACAAGCTGTATGTGATCATCGAGTGCAAAGGAAAACCACCTATGACTCCTCAGAACAGCTAGAACTGCAGTGCTTTATCTTGTCTCTGGGTTCAGAATCTCTTGCTTGCAAAAATAGAATGACATCCTATTGAAAAGCAGACTTTGGTTTCTGGAGGCAAAGGTCAACCTTTGGCTGGGCACACAGCAAATGGTCTATTAAACTCTCTTGAATCAGAATGCTGCTGACCCCTTTTTTTTTAACTGTATAAAAAAGAAAAGACCCTTATCCTTTTCCCCTTCCAATTTTTCATGCTGGGAGGAACAATATTGTCTACTCTCACATGCCTGAAAGACATATATTTAACATACCATCAAACTTTTCTGGAACAACACAGGTGTCATCATAAAACTGTCTCGGTCCTTTTTCATACATGCAGCCTGTAAGACCATAAAGAAGAAGCTTATTTACCAAATGGATTTTGGACGGGGGGAGCTGTTAAGATTACATATTAAAATGCACAGTCAAGGCAAACATGTATTGGTGACACTGTACAGACTAGTGCGCTAGTTAATAACAGAACATGTTGCTGGAGAAGCAAATGCCAATCTGTGTTATGAGGAAACCATCACTGCTACCTATACATATAGTAATTTTTCCAGGCAAAATAGAAAACCTCAAAACAATTATGGATGGTTTTTGGCCATAAAAAATTACCAGAGGAAGTTCAAGCAGAGTAGAATACTAAAAAAAAAAAATAGCACCCTTATTCATACATAATGCTAACCCAGGATTTCATACCATACAGTAAGTTCCTGAGAACCCAAGTGAAACCCTGGGCTTGGATGCTCCTATCTTTTGGGGGGGGGGTTTGTTTTATTTCCCCCATCTCTTGGCTTGGCATTATATAGAAAGGAGGAATCAAAGTTTAAAACAAATTGTACTCAGTTGCTAAACAGACAAATTACAAACCCTGGTTTGTTCAGCTAGTGTGTTCAGCAAACTAGAGTATGTTCTCAACTATCTTTCCGTGCACAGAGAATAAGCATAAGCTAGGAATTTTTAAAAAAAGTAAATTAAATATGGCCTGTATAAGAAGAACAGAGGAGAAGAGAGTGTGCAAGCCCTGTTTTATTCAGCTTCACAAAGGCAGTTCTATGTATTGGTACACTGAAATATTTTGATGGAAGTACAAGGTAATGAAAAACACATTCTTTTATTTTAGAAAAAGGTGCAGTTACAACCAATCTTGACTTTAGACTTTAGTGAGAACAAGAGCCAGTGTCTCTTTATATTATGGTAATTACTAAAACTCTGCTTCTAGACAGGGAAAAAGTAAGACAATACACCCACACCCACATCCGTACACTTAACTTCTGTTCTGTTTGGGTGAGCCAGGAAGCCTTCTTGCCTCATGTAAATGGAATGGCAGCTAGGCACTTCTGGAAAAAGAAGACAATGCTTGTTAGGAGAGTGCCTGGAATTGCACAGGGCTATCAAATAAAGCAGGCTGTAGACAGAATAATAACAGACAAAGGAGACAGGCAGAGAGAACCTATCAACACACAGTTAGCATTTCAGAATAACCTTGTAGAAGGTGGGGGAGGAACCCATAATATGAAGAACAGCACATTTACTCAAAACAAGTCAGTGAGCAGAAGTCTTAGGAATGTGCCATTTGTTTCTGACTTGGAATCCATGGACATCCACCCCATTTGTACTCATGAGCCCTGATGGGTCTTGTTGCCCAGAAAGCATTCATAACTAGATTCCTCCCCCTATTTTTTACTATTTATCTCATTATTCAGTACCATTTTATAAAGCCCTCTCACTATTCAATACAGTTTTATACAGTTTTATGATGCCAAGAGACCAGCTGTCTCACACGTAGCACACCTTCATTTATTTTAATTATTCATTCTATACCACTTTCCTAAGGTTGCTCAGAGCAAAGCAGATCAATAAAGTCATAAAAATACAATAAAACCATGTAAAAATATTAAAACCACAATAAAACAGTAAGAGAAGTTTAGAAGGCCTCTATCTTACATGCACTGAACTTTGAATTTCTGAAGGCAATTTTTTCCTCCAAAATATATTAACTATATCAGTTTTGTCAAACTACATACTCTTGTCCCATACTATAACTTTTATTAAGATATTTTGCCAATGCACTTCTGGTCTGAATTCAATATGAACATGCCAATATACAATTATGCAAAGACTGAGATCTCTTGGAGGGACCCTTCTCTGTGTTTCACCTTTGGGAGCAATACATGGTGTGAGGATGTAGAAGATGGTTATTTCACCTGTGATTTTCCTGTTTGCATGGAATGAGACCCCATAAACACCAAGGCTGGCTTCAATTTGGTGCCAAGTGAAAATATGGCTGCTTATTAAAACCTCTGGGGCCTAACTTGATTTATTCCAAATGTTCAAGCCCACATTTTTAAAACTTTTAACCTTTTAAACTGTTTTAACTTGTCAATGAACAATTTGTTAATTTTTTATTGTTTTAAGTTGTTTAAACTGCTTCAATTGATTTTATTATTATGATCTCCTGAAATCTTGTGATATAAGCAGGACATAAATCATCCATCCATCCATCCATCCATGGAATCACACATGTTCTGCAACCTGCCATTCAATCCACGTGTACCTGAGAATAAATGCCACTGAACATAGTCCATTAAGTCTATATGCCGTTTCAGTCAGTTTCCTTATTTTTTCCCCCAGGCTGCTAATACAAGTTGTAATGTGCCAAAGGTAGACATGACAAACAGCACAAACCTACAGAGGCTTATGCCAAGCAAATCTTTGCGTTTAAAAGGCTTACTCCCAGGTAAGCATGCACAGAGTTGCTTACTCTGGCATAGCTAAAATATTGTTCAGAATAGCACTGCAATGGGTTCCTTAATTAACCCTTCAAGAATCACAAAACAACACAAAAAGAAAAGAAACAACAGGAAGACAGGACCGAACGTAATTTGCCCAGTGTTGTGTGCAAGCCTTTTCCAAAATGCAATCCTAAATTTCACTGTTCACTGATGAGTGATGAGCATCAAGGGCTTAGAAGGAGAAGAAAATGAGATTTTATACTGAATTCACTAAGCAAGGGCAGCTACTGATAAACAATGAGTGTTCATCTGTCCACGGTCTTATCCCAAACACCTTTATTAGTCTTTTTCACTATGAAGTACACTGGCAATATTTCAGTATTTATTGCTTTAAAAAGGAGTTGTGCAAACAAACAAGCAAAAGTCACAGGACACGGGAGAGAATAAGATGGAACATCTTATACTGGTTTGTTACCACAATTTGATGCAGTTCTCTGTCAAATCCTTTCTCCAACTCTCTATAACATCTGTATCGTGACATCATAATGTATTTCATTACCTCTCTCCAGCTATATAATCTCTGGAGTCCTGCCCAGGCATTATTTACCCAGTTTCAATGGATGTGTCTGAAGAAAAGAAATCTCTGTTTATGTGGAGAGACTTCACACAAGCAAGAACCCCAATTTCCAGCATTCTTGCTCATATAAACAAGCATTTCTCTTCCGGTTTGTTGCTTTTCACTTTGTGTGTTGATAAAATCCTAAGTAACCTTGTGGAGTAGTGGTTTGAGCATTGGACTACAGCCTTGGAGGCCATGGTATGACTCCCTACTCGGCCATGGAAACCCGCTGGCTGACCTTGTATGTATCATATACTCTCAGCCCCGGAAAACCCCATGATAGTTTGCCTCAAGATCATCATAAGTCAGAAATGATTTGAAGGCACATTACAGCAACAACAAGTAACCACTGACCAGGGATATGATCTCTATTCAAATCAGTCAAGGGGCATGCAGCTTTGTGGGAAAAATTAGCACAACCTCCACAAAATCAGCTATATGAGAAAACAGATAGTTAAGTTAATGGAGAGGAAAGAGTACGCGTATCTATGGATGCATGAAGTTGGTGGGGCAGGAGACAAAAAACTGTGAAGAGTGTATAATGCTCTCTCCAGCATTTCACTTGAGGATCATAAGCCAGCAGATAAGTCCCAGTTTTTCCCAGGATGGTGATCATATGTTTGAAGTCCTGCATCACGGCATGTAAGAGGGAGCATGTAAGCACAATGCTCATTCTTGGACAGTTATATTGCACATTTGCAGAGGCTGCACAAATGAGCTGATTGGAAGCAAGAGATTCAAAAGATTCGTACATGCTTCTGAAGTGAGGTATATTATCAGCTGTGTTCATTCAAAGTATAAATTAGGCCTTTGCAAAAATTCTAAGTCACACAAAATTATATGATAAAAAAAATCACTTTTACAGACACCATGGCTTGACATGCTATGGTTATAAACACAATAAATGTATCAGAAGGATCCAAAATCTGGCCACAGCCCATATATTATGCATGGCTGGCTTTGGATATACAACTATAAAGAACTGCCTACTCCAGATACACTTGAATTTTCCCCTTAGGTATCTGTAAAACCGCTTCTACTGCAGGAATGAACCCTTATTTTCTGGACTGTAACTCCCATCAGAGCCAGCCAACGTGGCCAATGTTGAGGGGTACATTCCAACCTATGAGATACACTTGAATATGGCCAACACTGAGGGATGTATTTGCACCTTTGCTTGGGTATGTCTTTAGAACAGTTTTCACTGTAGAGGTATCCCCTCATGTTATGGACTGCAACTCCCATCAATCCAGCTAACATGGCTCATGGATCATGGGTGCTGATATACAAAACATGTGGACAGTGCCAGGTTGGGGAAGGCGGCTCTAGAATTTCTAATGCCAATTGAAATTTATGTAGCAAGAGCCTCTTTTTTTAAAATTTCAGCCTTCCTCTGTTAACTACAATATTGCCATATGATTAAACAGCCCACAGAGAACAAGAGAGGGAGGGGGGATATGGCTGAGAAGACTTTGTTTCTTGCAAAGTACCTAAAGTCTTATTATTCTAAAGTGCTATTGGTTAATTTATGACTATCAGAATGGGTCAAACTCTAATCAAATTGTAGAAACATTTCCAAAGTGATTATTCAATCAAATGACTAACATGGTTAATTAGGAGCCATAAACATTGCTCTGAAGTTCATCAAAGTAATGACTTGCCCAGAAAAAAATTACTGCCAATTAAATTGCCTGCTGCTTTCATTTCTACCTTATCTAATAAAAAGGCCAACCAATGAAATTTAACATTGCAGTTTTAAATTGTGCTAAATGCTTGACTAAGACCCAGATGCAGTTTAACTAGCTAACTGGGGTTACATTTTAGAGCAGTAGATGAAGATCAGGAACTCTGTATGTGCTGCTATGTGTATTTTTATATATCTAAAGGCATTGTGAAGGGAGAAAGGCAGGAGGGGGAGATACCATACAACAATGCTTAGTTGGAATGAAATAGCTGGGCTGGAACAGTCACTTCAGCTTTTAAACTTGGAAATTATTATTTATCTATATCTTATCCAGCATAATTAATGGACTCATATTATATATGTTGCTATGATTTGTCATGTACCAGATTCACTACTGTACACCGGTTTAAAAGGGCTATAGCTCTGTACATGTGTACACAGTCAATATGCAGAAGGTTCAAAATTTATTTCTTCACATCTTTACTGCAGGCTGAAAAGACTCCCCTCTGAAATTCTAGAAGAGTCCTAAATACCCTAAATGTACTAGATCCCATCTAATCTTGGAAGTGAAGCAGGGTCAGCCCTGTTTAGTACTTGGACAGGAGACCACCAATGAATACCAAGTGTTGTAGGATATATTCCAGAGAAAGGAACTGGCAAAACCACCTCTGAGCATTCCTAGCCCAAGAAAAGTCTAAAAAAATTCATGAGGTTGGCATAAGTCAATGGGTAAATTGAAGTCATAGGTGTGAGTGCACATGCGTACACACACACGCACACACACATATTTCTTGTCAGCAAGGACTAGGATGAAAAACCAGAGGTTCGCCAGAAGGCCACATCCTCTTTCCCAGGGTAGTATCATCTGCTACCCCCACATTCCAAAAGGTTGAAAAGCCTCTCTTAATGCACAGTAACTAGCAGCAAGAACTTTAAGATAAAAAAGGCCAGATTTCTTTTTGTCTACCCCTCTCCATTTCATCCCACCTACCACTCAAAGGAGGCCTCTGAGAACTTCTCTGAAACTGAATCTGACCCTTGGGCTGAAAGAGGTTCTCTGTCCTTGGAGCAGATACTACCAAGGTAGATGGACAAATGGTCTGATTCGGAATAAGCCAACTTCTTAAATGAGATGGAGAGGGAGGGCTAGTCAGACGAACAAAATGCATAATTCATAGTCCTACAAATTCAGGCTGCAAAGCAAGTTGCCATTTTTAGCCATAAGCCTTATCTATGGACAAGAATATGTTTTGTACAGAACACAGGAAAATCCATAGTATGCATGTGGATATTATGCAAAATAGGTACTGTACTGCAAATTGTCTTTGAAAACTGCATATTTCAAAGACGTTCTTGCAGCAAGAACAAAATCACTAAATGACACCTTAAAGAAGCAAATTAGCAAAGAATTACAGTTGGTCCTCCACATTAGCAAGGATTAGGGGCACAGGGCCACTGCAAAAGAAGAAAAAAACCACAAATATCAAAATGTGTGCATGTGACTGTGCAAGGAGGGCCAAGGCATGGTAAGGAGAGGTGGGTCAACATGGTGACCCTATACTTCCTCTCTCTTGCTCATGTCCTTCCTTGAATATGTTGGGAGCATTGGGAGATGGCCTGTGGTGATGAGAAATCAGTTGTGAGCCATCCTTAGCTGGCTAGGCAGGAGCTGGTGGAGGAGGAAGAGGACCAGTGGCGTTTTTTTATAGGGCTGTGTGGCCTGATCAGAGTTGCTGAGAGGGAAGGTTCTCCCAGAAAAGAAGCACTTGAGTTTGGGGGAGGGTTGGAGAAACTCACAAATTGTCAAATCCGTAAAAGTGAAACCTGCAAATAGGGATGGCTGTCTGTGCTTCCCTACTAAAGAGCAGAAGAAGTATTCAGGGAAGAAAACTATAGTCAGGCCTTGCTTTTAAGAAATAGTTTAGTCACTACAGGTAAGCAGGAATTGCATGTGTCCACCAAAGAAACTGAATGGACTTCTAAAGGAGGGAAGCCCCTTCTTCTGAACCTAGCATAGAAATACAGCTCTCTGTCCTTACTCTGCCAGTTCCCAGAAGGCTTCCCCAAAATGCTGCAGGCTAGCAACGGCACCTCTTTTAATAAGGGTGTTGCAAAGCAGGCCAATTCCTAAGTCGTTTTTAGCTCGGCAGCTGTGCTGGATTGCTTTGCTTGAACTGCAAATTGTTAAGTTAGATGTAAAAAAATTAAACAGAGTGAAAATATATGGCTTCTGTTAAGCAGAGCTGAACTGCAGCAACCTTCCAGATCATAAACTTGTGAAAGTCTAAGAAGCAATCTTATGCTCAGGGAACACACATAACTGGAGATGTAACAAACCAGTCACCACCAAGTTCCTTATGAAGTTAGAGAAAGGAAAGAAAAGCAAGTGACAGGAAGCCATGACAAATAAAACAGAGGGTTGTAACTGACTGAAATGGTCTTTTTTAGACTACATTAAATGTTTGCTTCCAGACTCCACAACATCAGAACGGAAGAATCAAGAGGCTGAATCAGAGCAGAGGGCCATGGTAGATTGCATCTTATTTACTTAAGCTGACTGTGATAGTCTGAGAACTGTCATCTAAAAAAGTAAAAGGTATTTCAAGAAGAATAAAATATCAATATGAACTCCTCCTTGTTAATCCTCTAGAAAGATGTCCCAGTAGTCTTTCTTGCGACCAGCTTTAAAAGATTTGCTTTAAAAACATGGACTGCTTTCTTTGTATGCTGTATAACTATGATTAAGCATTTTAATTTTTTTTTCTTATTTAACTGGGACAGATGAGCTTTGCCGAAGAACAATATAATTCAGATGGGGGCCACCTTGGCAGCAATAACAGGCCCCAGATAATAAAAAGGAGGAAAATCTATACAATATATTTATCAATGGTGCAGTTTATTGACTAAGTTGTTAAATCTATTAACTGGAAAACTAGTTGCCTATTGTACTGATGGCTGAGGTTTCACAGTTTTCTCATTCACTGGGCCTGTTTGTTCTTTTATATTTGTAATATAATTAATGTTCTCTGTCACACAATGCATATTCATTCACACAATCCCTCGGATGTTCCAATTTATCACCAGAGGATCGAATTGGGGTGAAAATTTTGTATCACACTAGTGCGTGTTAATTGGTTTATGTAGTGCCAGGATGTTTTGTTATTAGCAACTAGTATCATGAGTGGATTGTGTTAACATAATTCTTGTCAGTACTTTACGTATTTCAGGGTATGTATATCTTTCTCCCCAATCTGAAAGTTTATATAAAGATTGCTGTATCTCATGGACCGGTCTGTTGTTCACAGAAATTATAAATTCGTTAGGCTAGTATTCAATGCTGTCATTGAACTAAAGAAATCATGGGTGCAAGCAAATGGGATTCAGTATCATGGAAGATGTGAAGGATCTCCCCCAGCAGAAAGATTTGGAGGGGGGGAAGTTTTGGGTGTTTTTTGTTGGCTTTTTTTCTTGGAAAAAAAATCAAGAAATTGATTATAGTTGTTGTTGTTTTTTTAGAATGATGAATGAAATGATCACAAACTTATTGCCTCAAATTATTTCCAAAAACTATTGAGATGAAGACTTTAATGTAAGACTACATACAGATCATTAA
The DNA here is from genome assembly GCA_948474755.1 of Ctenosaura bakeri. Lineage (NCBI taxonomy): Eukaryota > Metazoa > Chordata > Lepidosauria > Squamata > Iguanidae > Ctenosaura > Ctenosaura bakeri. The sequence goes on along the minus strand of CAOLHI010000231.1, from coordinate 254,926 downwards.
AATTCTTGGTCTTGGTTTCCTTTTCTCACTTCTTTTCACTGAAGTGAGTGTGCTATTATCTCCTATCTCCTTATTACCTATGGAGAAACAGCAGAGACAAAATAACTTTCTCTGTTTTACTATGTTGAAGTTTTCTTTTGTTTTTATTGGCTATTTTTGCCTGTTCCTCAAACTGGCACAACAAAAGAGGTTTCTTACAGTTCAGCACCTTGTAACTACATTTGTAGAATTTATTTTTTTATGAAAAAAGGTAAGTTTAATTTCTAATTAGATTCTGAATACAATGTACTTTTAATATAATCACTTATATTTTCCTAAATTAAACATATGACTTTCAATCTGTAGAGTGTGAATATTGCATTTTTTCAATTTTTACAAAAAAAAGTTGAAAAATCAGGGGAAACTTTTTTTTGCCCACAGGTTTAAAATTTAGGAAATTTTACATCTCTAAAATCGCCTCCTTCCTGTACCGTCCCTCCTCAAACATATGCTACAGATCATAAAAACCTTCTCCAAAAGCCTCGGAAACTTTCTGAAACAGGTTTTCAGTACTGAAAGGGCTGCAAGGTAGAAAGCTGAAAATCCTGAAGCTATTATATGCATTGAGTTGGATTCATTATATATGACACCACAGGATTCTTTCTGTTTATCAAATAGTAATGATACTATAATTAAACATACAGAGATACAATTTCAAAAGAACAGAGAGGCTACAGAGTTGAGAGGGAATAGCTTTGTAGAGATCTCTTATTCTTGGACTAAAGTCTAAATGATTTCTAGACAACTTTCACCTGCTCAATGATAGAACATATGCTATGAAGACAAAGAAGCTAAGTTCAAGCCTTGGCATTTTCATATTAGTGTGAGGATAAGTCGAAAACCTTGGAAAGAAAGTGCCAGGCAGTTTAGACAATACTGTACTTTTTCTCCCTGTAGAGATGTTTGATGTAAAGTCGAAGGCTTTCAAGGCTGGAATCCATTGGTGGTTGTGGGTTTTCCGGGTTTTGAGACCATGTTCTATTAGTATTTTCTCCTGTTGTTTCAACTGTATCTCTGGCTGGCATCTTCAGAGGATACGAGGATATCCTCTGAAGATGCCAGACACAGATGTAGGCGAAACAACAGAAGAAAATACTAATAGAACACGGCCTCAAAACCCGGAAAGCCCACAACAATCTATAATACTGCACTTCTCAGCCAAGTGGCAGGAACATCTTCATACGTACCAATGCAAAATCATCCCCATTACTTTCATCCTCATCATCCAAGACTTTCAGAATTTAAGAAATGAGTAAAATAGAACTGAATGTGGCACATAGATAATTGAAAGGAAAACAAAATTTGTATGTGGAGAGAACAAGAGAGGGAGAGAGACAGACAGACAGATACTTGGTGCCAGCTGACACTGAATTGAGGACTTCCTGCTTCACACACTTAGCAACTATGGGCAGAGCATCTGATACGAATGGAGGACCACAGGTATGTTCTTCATCGCTTGTACCCACAGAAAAATCTTGTTATATTAGATAATACATGTAGTTTTGTCCTACAGCAGAAAACTTTAAAACATCTGCAGAAACATATGCGGTCAGCTTTCTTTGCCCAAAGATCTGAGCACAGACATGAGGATCACATTAAAGGAAGATACCAAAAATAAAACCTCTGCAAAATTAAAACAAAAATTACAATTAATTCAGAATAACAGAAACTCTGCATTTTGACAGATGACAATAAATACAAAAGCCAGGCTTCTTAGAAAGAGAACTTAATCCCTACCTCTCATCTGGCAATGACCTACAAGTTGTAATCTAATTTGGCTAAAGCAATTCCAAAAGAAACCAAAACACACGCAAAATAAAAGCCACAGTTTTCCTCCCTTGAAATACACCAGATTGCTTTCTATAGTGAGCTGCTGGTTTACCCTGGCATCATCACAGCATCCGGTTTGCAGAAAACACATTAGGCAACAGCAGCCTTCATTTAAAAAAGAAAAAAAAGTCACTTCTTGTTGCTGCTGTTGACATCAGAACCAAGCACACAAAAAGGCTCTTGTGTTTTTCATGTAAATTTGATCCAAATTGGTGCATGCCTATTTTAACATGTCACATTTATTGCTGTCATATGGGGATCGCTTTTTAAACTACGTGCAAGCTAAGTTGCTCTTTATAAGAAAACACACACGCGCGTGCACACAGAGTTTCTCTCTCTTTTGCAAGCCTTGGCTGCAAAAAAACAAAAAAACCCAATGCAAAACAAAACGAAAACCCTGCATGGCTTGCTTTAGCTTCCTCCCCCACCCTGTTCTCTGTCTATAAAAAATTTAAGTTCTGCAAACACAGCTTGGCTGAAGTGACATATTTGAATGGAATTCAGACCAACCAGTTCCTGTTTATGTTTCTGATTGGAGAATGTAGCCTTCTCATTCACCATACATTAGAAACACACCAAGGCCATAAATGGTGTCAAGTTACATGCAGAGGAGGCCAGTGAGCATTAATCACGGCTTGAAGTCAACGGGCAAGAGCAGCAGCTGAGGGAACACTACACCCTTCAGCTCCGTATAAATGGACATTCCAACGTGTGCGTTTCTTTCCCCCTCCCCTTCAGCATCCATTTTATGAATGAAACTCCAGGCTCCATTCATATAAAAGCTTTGCTTACTGGGCTTAGCCTCTAGGGATCAGCCAGTCTTTGGTAAGGCTGATGTGATTGGTTTAAGGCAAGCTTCAGCCTTCCATTACTGATTTGAAATGCAGCCGATGTCCATTTGACCTGCGTTAATGCACAAAGAGTAAATCCAGACTGTATTCTCAATTCTCAAATCAAATCATTAGCCACTGCCACTTACTGTAACAGTAGATTCAGAGGATATTTTATCCTTTTCTTTTTGTTGGTAGAAACAGGGGAAGGAGAGACAAAAAAAAAAAGAGCAAGTCAAAACTTCATAGTTACTGCCTGTTAGCTATGATGTAGCACTCTTAGCACGAGAGTCGGATTTCATATGGAACGATACCTCCATATAAAACAGAAGAATAAGCTTTGTAACATCAACTTTTAGACCTTGGGTTTAGATAGAAAATTGGCAGGGGGAGGGGTAATGCAAAGACAGCAACCCAGAGAGGCCTCTTTGAAAGTAAATAAGCAATTTTAATCTATACAATACATTTTCCATACTGTCTACAGTCCCTGAAGATTATGCATGCTTATTGGCCAGGGACATAAAGTATACTTGGACATTTTCTTGACACATCAAGAAAACTGCAAATTGCTATGAGATTTCTTTTTACATTTCAAATTTATCTGCAGTTAATTGAAAAAGCACAATTTTTTCACAAAACAAGTCCTGAAATCTGAAAAATCATCAAAAATGTGCAAAAACTCTCATTACTCAGTGGGGGTAAATGATTGAACTTATCTGTTCTTGTATACAAGAATGAAAGAACAATCTGCATCCTTATTATTTACAATGGCATCGGTAATCTACCTCGGCTTTTTATGCTCCCAGCTTCTTTTAGCATCCAAACAAACCTGGATAAGCAAGCTTAGTGTAGGTAAGAAGCTACATCGTCTTTTATTGAAATCTGTGGATGCAACAGTCACACGGTCTCCCCGTACTCCTTTTGTTGGTATTATGAGAGTGAGATGTTAGTCTTGAGTCCTCAAAGCATGAGGTAAGCCTTCCTAAGAAGGTGTAGGCAGTCCCTATGTGAGCCACAAGTGCCTCTCTGCGCATTCCTACAACTCCATTTTGTACTGGTTTGGCCAAATGATTTACAGATGTCTAGGCTTAAAGCCAACAGGATGTCCTCCGAGTTCTTCCATGGCTCTGCCCCCACCCTGATTAAAGGCACCTGTGGGCCTGTTGTCTCATTCTTCATTTGCCTTTTTCTTCACAGATGAGGAATAAGAAAAGAGTTAGTTAAGAGCCACCCGGCCTGCCCTTTCAAAATTCTTTCTTAATAATATGAGGAAACGGCCACATTGGATCTGACACAGAACTCCATGTACAGCCCTGCTCTAGGACCTAATTCAACAGCCCTTGAGTGGGTGTTATTGCACCCTTATTTCTAAGCAATTAAAGAAACTGGTTTTCAATTTCAAACAGACCAGAGGTCAATGGAATTGCTAGTTTATATAGCATGGGCTGAGCCACGAATGACTCATAATGATAAAGTTAAGAATCAGAATTCTATGTTACACACACAACATGAGCTTGGAAAATTTACACTTTTGAACAACAATGGCCAGAATTCTCCACGTTTAGCACGGGCACAGGGGATTTACTTTTCAGGAATAATTACAAAGCAGATAGAAATATTCTTTGTAGTGGCCGACAACCACTTAATGGGTGCAGTGCCCTACTGCAAGATATACAGAAGGTCATTTTATTAACAGGGGCTCAAAAAGTAAAACTAAGAGACTTTGATAGAAAATAGGGATGGGTGAGACTTTGATTTTAATTTTTAAAATAAGAATTGTCCAAAATTTACACTATTATTCACATTCATTTTCAGAAGTTGTGGTTTTATTTTATTTCATTTATAATTAAAAAACATCCTTTATGTTATTCCCCAAATATTCATTCAGAATTCTAGGAAGATATTTTATTTGCTCCTTGGCTGAAAAGGCACAGAAAGGAATACAATGTGTGTAAACCTCAAAACAAATGAATTTGTATCATCAATAGGTGCATCAATAGGAGTATGGCATCTAGATTGAGGTAGATAACTGGTACCATTCTACTCTGCTTTGGTTAGACCTCATCTTGAATACTGTGTCCAGTTCTGGGCACCCCAATTCAAGAAGGACATGGTCAAGCTGGAGCAAGTCCAGAGGAGGGTGACCAAAATGGTGAGGGGCCTCGAAGCCATGCCCTATGAGGATAGACTAAGAGAGCTGGGTATGTTTAGTCTGCAGAAGAGAAGGTTAAGAGGGGACATGATAGCCATGTTTAAATATCTGAAGGGATGCCATGTAGAGGAGGGAGAGGGCTTGTTTTCTGCTGCTCCAGAGACCAGGACAAGGAGCAATGGATTCAGGCTGCAGGAAAGGAGATTCCACCTGAACCTCAGGAAGAACTTCCTGACAGTCAGGGCTGTCCGGCATGGAATGTGCTGCCTCGGAGTGTAGTGGAGTCTCCTTCTTTGGAGGTTTTTAAGCAGAGGCTGGATGACCATCTGTCGGGAGTGCTTTGAGGGTGTTCCTGCATGGCAGGGGGTTGGACTGGATGGCCCGTGTGGTCTCTTCCAACTCTACATTTCTATGATACTATGATTCTATATAACACTAATAGTATATTTCATTCTAATTTCTTTTGCTCTTTCTCATCAATACACAGTGGAGCACTGTTCTAAGAATTAAGTTTTGCTTTTGTCATCGCTGAACTTTTTTCATTTTTTGATATGTTCTTTGTTTTATGTGTACAGAAAAAAACAAAACATAATTGGAGGAAAAATCCTTTTCTTCATATGCCAGATGGAAAGATTTAATATTACTGGATGCAGGAGAAACCAAAGCTGAAAATTCAGCTATCCAGCTCAAAGATTTTGAGTAATAGTTGAAAATCTGTGTTTGAATATCTGTGTAGTCAACAATACTAGTATTGGCTTTTTTTTCCCCTGTGGAGGAATTCCTTGTCTTTGTTATCTATACAGCAGGCAGAAAAAAGAAGTCCTTCTCTGTGCTAAGGAAACTGTATGAACCGAATCTGAATGACATAAATGGGAGACACTGATGTATAGTAGTCATTAGAAGATTTTATCAATGTCCACAATTTTTTTTTTAATTGAGACAGAAGACCTTGAGGATTAAAATTTTTGAACAAGATTGTACTTTGGATTGTACAACTTTTTGTAGTGAGTAAAACAGGACAGACAGACAGCATGGTATAGAGGTTTGAGTTTAACTAAGACTCTACAGACCAGGGTTTGAATATGCGCTTAGCCTTGGAAACTCCCTGGGGTGACCTTGGGCAAGTCACATTCTTTCAGCCTCTGAGTAAGGCAGAGGCAAATGCCTATTGAACAAATCTTGCCAAGAAAACCCCATGACAGGTTTGTCTTAGGATAGCCATGAGCTGGAAATCACTTTAAGACATACAACAACAACACAGGAAAATGCCAAAGAAAATGACTGTAAGAAATAGAAAAGGTCAGATAGACAGAAGGTATGGAAGATGTGCACAGGGATCTGTACTGCAACCATCTTTTCAAAGACGCTGTGTGCCACTCACAGGGAAAGGAAATGTCAGCTTGACATACAGTTCTTCATTAATGGTGCAATGTAACATAGGTTTACTCAGAAGTAAACCCCTCTTTTCAATGGCATTTGCCTCCTATAAGACAGTAATCCAAATATTCTTTTACATAGTGGAATGGTGTATCAAAAGACTTTAAAAAGGCACTTACTTGTTGGCAGCAAGCAATTCCCAGTTTTAGAGACCTGCATGGATAAGTGGCAAGACCCCTGGCTAGGGTACAGCAGAAAGTGGTAAATTTGCTGCCCCAGTATGCCACCACCTGAGGTAGTTTCCTGTTGAGGTTAATCACAGGGCTGGATTTGTCTTACTGTAGAAATATCTAGCTAGTATTCCACAGATGTTTTCCAATGTTGTTTTTTTTTTTTTAAACCTAACTGGTTAACAATAGCAGCATTTCAGTCTCTTATAAGTGTGGGAAAAACCTACCATGGTGTAGTGGTCTGAGTGCTGGAACAGGATTCTGGCGGACCAGGCTATGAATCCTTGCTCAGCCATGGAAATACAACAGACAACCTTGGGCAGATCATATTCTCTCAGCCTAACAGGAAGTCACCTCTGAATAATCTTGCCCTGATACAGTCACTGTAAGTTGGAGTCAACTTGAAGGCACATACACAACCATAAATAGGTTTGGGCAAATTCAGGAGTCTGATGTAAAGAAATGGTGTATACTACAGACAGGCTGGGAGAACACAGTCTTCTGGGCTTATTGGACTCACCTTCCAGGAACTCCAGCCAATGTGGTCAACAGTATGAGATTACAGGAGTTGCAATGCAAAACATCTGGATGACCAACGGTTCTCTATCCTTAAAGTGGTCTCTGCTATCACACTTGGCCAGAAGGGGAAGAGAGAAATCACATCCTGCTCATATTTAATAGTACTCCTGTCAGTTAGTAGGCTTTAGTGTCACCATGGCACAGTTATGTATGATATCTGTGAACACTTGTATTCATCAATAGCCTCGCAGAAAGGGACCACAGATTAGAGGAGAGGAGGGCAACCATAATGGTGAAGGGTCTGGAAGCCATGCCCTATGAGGAGCAGCTTAGGGAGCTGGGTATGTTTAGTCTGCAGAAGAGAAGGTTAAGAGGGGACATGATAGTCATGTTTAAATATTTGAGGGGATGTCATGTTGAGGAGGGAACAGACTTGTGTTCTGCTGCTCCAGAGACTAGGACAAGGAGCAATGAATTCAAGCTACAGGAAAAGAGATTCCACCTAAACCTCAGGAAAACTTCCTGACAGTCAGAGCTGTTCAGCAGTGGAATATGCTGCCTTAGAATGTGGTAGAATCTCCTTCTTTGGAGGTTTTTAAGCAGAGGCTGGATGGCCATCTGTCGGGAGTGCTTTGATGTGGGTTCCTGCATGGCAGGGGTTTGGACTGGATGGCCCATGTGGTCTCTTCCAACTCTACGATTCTATGATATTACCTAACAGATAGAAACTCACAGGTTTAATCTCTGGCATCTCCAGCTTTCTTTGTTTTTAAGAGAAGCAGGTACCAGCTGCTGGATGTCAAAGCAGATTAACACTGAAGTAGGTGGATAGAGAATCTGATGTAACAGAGCTTCCTATGCTACAGTAACATAGGAAGCCCACAATAGTCTCCTAAAAATGACCATAGTTCTGCAAGAGTTTTCATCATAAATATTTTACACTAACAAATTCTTTCACCTGGAGATTTTGTCAGGACTAAAACTGGACCTTTTTACAGGCAAAATAGGAGGTCCACCACTCACCTATTGTCTCTACATGATTTTAGTAACAGTATATCGACATTGCCATATATACTTTTATAGTCAAGAGAACTTCTCTTACACTAAGCATTTTGATGGTCATGGCTGACATTTTGGGAGCACTGTGAAGTTTGAAGCCACTTATTTACCTTCAAAAATGGTTTTCAGAGATGCTATCCTTCCTTCGCCCCACAATCCCAGTTCTCCATCTGCACACAACATTTAAAAATGACAAAACATTGTCATGCTTGGGTCTTATTTTCTCAGTATATTTAAAACAGAAAAGAGCAAACAGTGCTATTTTCTCTTTGTATTTTGGTCTGGAACCCATTTTGGTGGGAGAACATTTTTAAATTAAAAAAAAATCCTAAGACTGTAAATAAAGACCGTGTTGATACAAAGATTTCTGTTTCACAAAAAAGGAACTATATTTACAGCTAAATTTAGATACAACTGTACCACCCTTGGATCTCTTTCTGTTGTAAAGCTCAAAAAGAAGCAAGATTTTTTTTTTTAAAAAAAATGTTTGTCATACATTGAACAGGTCAATTGACTTGTCATACATTTTAAAATAATAGCCAAGTATTTTTAAAGTTCTCATGTTATGCGGCAAAATAATAAATAACCCTAGGTTTAGTTTCTATGGTAATTCTATTTTATTCTACTTTATTGCTTCATTTATATCCCACTTCCCCTTCCAAAAGATTGCTTGACAAAAAGCAAATCAACTGTTATTTCTTAACCAGGCACTAACTCAACGAAACAGTAATTTGTTAGTTTATTCAATTTCATCTAACTTTAACTCCCACACAAATATGGTATCAGTAAAGTTAATATATTAACTTCAACTGGCTAAAAAAAGCATATGCAAGCTACTGAATTATCTAGAACACTCCAACATACAGACTTCTGGATAACTTAAAAGTTTTTGTATTCCTTCTGCAACCGAAATTAGCCAAATCAAAGATACTGCCTTATTTTATATTTCTTAATTTTCCCCACAGCATGGCTCCTCAGATGGGTGGAAAAATAAAACAGCTTCTACTCTGTTGACATTTCTTTTTCTTTCCATGTTCCATTATCTCAACATTCTGCAATAGAAATTGCATACCTGCAATTACAATTACAACTAATTGATCTGCCATTTCCGATGCCATAATTAATGTCATGTTTTAATAGAGTTATAATCATTCCATAATAATGGTTTTCATTCACCAGATTTCCAAAATGGGTAAGAATGCAGTGCTCAAAAGCAATCAGCAGTTATGAGGCTCTTTCAAAATATCCCAGAAGGAACATCTTAGAGTAATGATCTTGCAAAACAGATTTTTTGAGTTTTTATCTGGACAGTAAGGCAATATTATGCAAGCTCTTTCTGCAGTGTGACTTATCCCCAAACATCCATAAGCATAATAAAATCAATGATTCAATGGCAAATGCATTATGTCTCCAAAAGGGTTATTTAATGTACACTTAGAGCAAGGACAAGGAAAAAGATGGTTTCTGAAGAACAGATGGCAAGAAGACAAAATACCATCAAACCATAGTTGTTGACTACAATTTATGTTGTGTACAGATGTTGCAACTTAAATGCAGGGATGCCAATAAAAAGTACTTTGAGGCCACAAATAAATTTTTCATGGCCACTAGTTGCATTTCTAGTTCATTTTTAGAACTAATTCTTTTTCTGCAAGAGCACAGAGACCAACTCCTGAACTTAACAGCAAAGGACAGAAATGAAAGGGAATCAGCCCGACATATCTCCAAGGAGAATGAAAGACGTGTATGGCAGCTCTTTCACAGCACTGGGAGATCGTAATACAACCCAACCGAGTCTTGCCTACCAGTTTTGATACTCAGAATACTTGGAATGGGAAACCAGTACAAAATTTCAGTCAAGCAAAGAATTTACTTTAAACTCAAAATGAATTCTGCACCAAGGGAAAGAAAACTGGAGAGGAACATAGTCATATCTATGAGTATATATATGCATGTGTACACACACATTCTCCAACTTGTCAATGGGAGTATGGGAAGAGAAAAATGAGACAATCAGTGTTACATCATCAAATAATTTTTCATTATAACAGGCAGCTGTACTTAACATCTAATAGATTGTGGATGTCTACATATGAAATGTATCTATCTACATGTCCTTCTCTCTTTCCATCTATATTTAGTTCTTTTGCCACCCCGCAATATTCCAGATAATGACCTAGATGCTGAAATGTGAATATGCCAAAGGTAAAAGAACTTCACTGGACCCTACTGACATTTATGTTGCATGAATGGCTTAGATTATACCAGAAGGGACTATGCCCTAAGTCAAATCCTAACTATAATGTCCTCTGAAAGATCATTCAGACTGAAACTCAAGAGATTGGGCTGTACCGGTTAGAGTTTCATATTAAGACTGAGGAGATCCAAGCTGAGGTCCACAACTTAACTATAAAGCTCATTGGGTGAGCTTCAGCTTAACCAACTTCAGGCTTAACTCAAAGGAATGTTCTAAGGATAAGGACAGAATGGAAAACTCTGGACACCTCTCTAACTTTCTCCAATTAAGAGAGAATATAATTTTTTAAATTTTAGTATGATGGTAATCAAGGACTTTCTACTGATTAGGTAAGAAAGAAAAACCAATCAAAACAGTAAATTCTTGTTTAGCAAGGTTAAATTAAGGCAATCAAGGATACCTTATAACCCTGAGAGCAAAAAATTGTGTTTGTACAAAATGGAAAACAAAATGTGGTCAGTGAGATGCACATGTACACACAGCATTTTACGAGATGAGAATCTATGAAAGGCAGGATTGGGAAAACATCTGATGAATAAATGACAGAGGTACAGGCAACAGTTTTGGTTCAAACTAAGAGAATGAAAGAAATGCTCATTTCTTTTTGCCAAAACATAAAACAGATCAGCAAAAGGGCCTTATTACCATTTCAATATAGCAGCCTAAATAGGTGTACTAACAAAGATCATCAGCCAGCATTTGTGACTGTAGTGTCTGTATGTCTGCATGTCAGTGGCAAGGTATGTTAATATGAAACAGTTTCCTGGTTTTGAGCAATTTTTAACAGATGAACCTTTTTTCAGATTTACTGTCCTCTTAGCAGAGAAAGCAACCCACACCCTATCAATTCTGAGAGGAAAGTGTTTACAATTTATTGATTAGAACTTTAACTAAGCCTTTTCAAGAAATTAACAGGTAGACTTCTGCAAAGCTAATGGCTCTGAAATAGGTTCCGAAGATCAGGACATCTATACTTGGCTCTCAAAACTGTGGTAACTATCTTATAACCCCCAGGCAATAATCCATCTTGGGGGCTTTAAACTAAAACACGTTGCCTATTCCTTACACCAAACAACTGAGCACATCTATGTTTTCTTAAGTGGAATCAAATGTATTGTACTCATAAGCTGGTATCCAGGTCACAAGTCACCTTAGAAGACTATCAGATTCAAAATCAATTCACCTCAACTATCCTGAAAGACATCCAAAAGCACCTGGATTATTACAAATTCAAATAAATGTTAGTGGGATTTATGAAGAATTACACCCCAATTGAAAGAGGCTGTCCTGATGATAAACTAGATTCTGTCATAAGTAATGCACTGGATGAGGGCAAACAATTTGAAACTTAATGCAGACAAGACAAAGGTGCTCCTGGTAGTTGGAAGGCAGCTCAGGGAACAGGGATTCGGCCTGTGTTACATGGAGTTATACTCCGCCTGAAGATCCAATCTGGGGATATTTCTGGACTCAACTTTGAACCTGGAGGCCCAGGTTTCTGTAGTAGCCAGGGGTGCTTTTGCACATTTAAAGCTGGTGCACCAATGCACACCTTCCTTGAGACATCAGATCTGGCCTCAATGGTACATGCATTAGTTGTATCACATTTGGACTACCATAATGTGCTCTACTTGGGGCTGCCTTTGAAATGTGTTTAGAAACTTCAACTGCTCCAAAGAGCTGCAGCCAGATTAACTGGGGCTGGTTACAGAGACCATACTATGCCTCATTGAAACAGCTCCAATGGCTGCCAGTTTGTTTCTTGAAACAATTCAATGTTCTGGTTATGGCCTATAAAGCCCTATATGGCTCAGGTCTAGGTTATCTGGCAGAATGTATCTTCCTGTATGAGCCAGATCAGGCTCTGAAATCATCAGAGGAGGCCCTTCTCACAGTCCCACCATCATTGTAAGCATGATTGGCTGGGACACGAGGGGACCTTCTCAGTGGCTGCCCTTAAGACTCTGGAACTCCCTTCCCAGGGAGGCCAGAATGGCCTTCTTCTCCTTCCAGCAGCAGGCTAAAACCTTTTTATTCAGACAGGCTTTTAAAACTGAGGTCATTTCCACACTAGACTGTTATAGCGCTATGATTCCACTTTCAACATCCTATGGAATCTTGGGGTTTCTCACCCCTCCCGAAACAGCAAACCCCAGGATTCCATAGGATGTTGAAAGTGGAAGAACAGCACTGTAACAGTTTAGTGCAGAAATGGCCATAGTGTCAATAATGTTTAGCAGTGTTCTTGAAGCCCCTTGAATATCAATTGATACAGAGATAACTGTAGAAAGAAATAAGGAGCGGAAGCATATGTAACATGAACGGGAATCTTCTTTATTGGTCAACAAGTGAATGAGTTCAAATCAGTGGAAGCAATCTTAAACGTATATTTTTTCCTCCCTTTTTCCCCTCTTCCTTTCTCTTTTTTAATAACAATGTAATTAATGGTAACATTGGAAAGTTATATCTTCTCTTTTTTGTTGTTGTTGTTTTTCCCTTGTTAATTCTTATTTATATCAGTTGATATTAGTTGATCGAAAGTAACTTTGTTGAAGTTCGAAAAACTAATAATTTCTGTTCAATGACTATGTTATGTGAATACCAATTCATTATAACCTTGTTTTAATAAAAGAAAAAAGAAAAAAAAAAGAAAGTGGAATCATAGCGCTATAACAGTCTAGTGTGGAAATGGCCTGAAAGTTTTTAAAGAATGAGCTGGAGATGCTCTATTGTTTTCACTGATGTTTTCAAGAGTTTTTAATCTTTTTGATTTCATTTTTATTCTTTACTATTATTGTTTTAAAAGTGTAATTAATTTAATTCTATTTTAATATTCACTTTTTTGTTTTTAATTGTCTTTCTTTAAAATTGTGAGCTGCCTTGAGTCTCAAATTTGGGAAGAAAGCTGGATATAAATACAACAACAATAGTAATAACCCCAGTTTGTTCTATTGTTTTGGGAGGAGAGGAGATATGGGTAGAGAAAAGATAGTGCTGGAGGAAAGAGAGCAAGAATGAAAATGTTCACCTGCTTGGAAGAGTAGGGTGTGGTAATAGGAAGCATCACAGGGGGTTAGAGAAAAAAATGGTAGAGGAAAGAAGAGAGGAAAGAGAAAGCAAAACAATAGTAGAAGTGCAAAGGGAAGAGTGAACAGGAGCTGAAGGAATAAGAGCACAGATATGTTGTGCATTCAAATGGATGGAATATGTAGAAAGACAAAAACAGAAGCAGCAGGGAAGGGAGGCAACATCTTGTTTAGGAATCCCTCTATCCTGGCAGTATAGCAAGGTACCAGATCTACTTTGTAATTTATACACACATACATATAGATATTTATATATATGTGTGTGTGTGTGTGTGTATGTATACATATATGTATGTGTGTTTGTGTGTGCATCTGTATGTGTGCGTGTGCGTGCATGCGCATGCGTGCACATATTTAAGAAAATTAAAATCACCTTTCATCCTTGCAGATACTCTACTTTGTATACAAATATGATTAAAAAGACATATAATACAGCAAATTAAATAATCTACAAAACCACTGCATCAAAACAGAAGAGGCAACAAATACAACATAACAGACCAAATGAACTGATTGAAATGGCTGGGTAAATGAAAAGATTTTGAGTTGGTCCCAAAACCACTGCAGTGTTGCTATAAATCTCACCTCCCTGGGGAGCCTAATTGACAGTTGGGGCACCACAACCTAAAAGGCTCACTCCAGTGTTGCCTTGCAATAAAATGCATTCTCATATAATATATTCCCTTATAATATAATATGAAGAATAGCATTATAATCCAGACGTCTCTGAACTTAACATATTATTTATGAAAAGTGACAGAAAACACAAACATTTTGAAAGTTATATTTCAGGTTTTTTTTTTAAAAAAAAGTAATTAAAAATTGGCCTATTTAGACACACAAGTACTAAAAAAACTTCAACAGACTTCAGAACACCTGAGATGTTTTGCCATGTCACTTGGCAAGGGAGTGTAGAGATGAAAGGTGGCCCAGAAGGAAGGAACCACAGTTTGAGGTAAAATGTTAGGTTAAGTTTCTAATCAGGGTTATCATGACAGCAGTTGTATCACATCATCTGTAGAGGCCTACCTTCTTCTGGGGTTACAATTCCACTCCAGTGGAAAGATAATGTGAACATAGTTTTGTCTTGTTTGATGAGTCAGTGCTAACAGCATGGATTCTGGTATGATAAAGCCCATTCTAGCACTGAAGCGAGAATTCAAAGGAATATTCAAAGGCATATCCAGAATATTCAAAAGAATATTCAGATTCTCTAAAAGATATCCTTCCATATGGCTTTTTGATAAGGCACTCCTCTTCAATACAGTAAAGAAGAAAGAGAGCCAATGTGGTCTGAGTGTTCAACTAGGACTCACAGAGACACAGGTTCAAATCCTCACTCCGCCAGGGAAATACCTTGGGCGACCCTGAGCAAGTCACAACCTCTCAAAGGAAGCCAGTGACAAGAAAAAGTATATGATATGGCCATCATAAGTTGGAGTCAACCTGAAGATACATAACAACAAAACAAGAAGGAAAGAATACTTTCCACTTACCTGAATCATATGCAAAATCTCTAGGCTCCTGTTTAATCATCATAGGAGGGGGGAAGTTCTGATTGACTGAACTGCCAACCATGGCATTGTGTTCATACACTGGATCATGGTACTCCTGCTTAAACCCTTGAGGTGGGAAAGGGATGTTCGGCTCAGACATCTGCCGTTGGTACATCGGGCGGCCTTCCCTTGGTATGGCGGGCAAAGGAGGAAAGGAATTGCAAGGTTCTGAGAGTTGACGACGGAATCTAGGGGGTCAGACACAGAGAATTCAGTTTGAAATAAAGTGTTACTAACAGGAAAAAAAAGATGTTGAGGATGAAAGAGAAAGGGAGTGTCAGCATCAAAATTGTAATGACTGAGGAGAGAAAAAGAGAAAATTCATCTCTTATCTGAGATGCACTGGAAAAATAGGACTGAAAGGGCTGAGTGCATGGAAACGCATGGTAGAATCTTCCACAAAACATTTCTCCAGAAGCAACTTGGTTCGTTTGCTTCTCAATTTATAAAGCCAAGATGCAGTTCTCCAAATGTGCCCACTATGAGGGTTGGCCCATACATAATTGACAAATCATTGTTTCGCTCTCGAGATACTGCATATGCTTTGATTGTACACAGTCAGTCACTGGCTCTCCTCCCCTCAAAGATTCCCAGCCCAGGGTTCGATAGTATATCCATAAATTAATTGAAGACTTTCAGTTTGAATTTAGAAACAAATTATGACTTATTCAAACTACTTTGGGGGATTCAGGCAAAACAGGGAACTACGGTTTGCCTGAACTGTAAACTGAAGTAGGAAATCTGAAATCAAAAGAAAAGGAGTGGCAAGCTTGACAAATGGTTCTAAGAACAGTTTGACAATTAACTATGACTGCTAACTGATATGGTTTAACCACTAATAGCAATTACCGTTTTAAGTTCTTATGCTAGCAACTCAGTGTAAATAAAGAGAAGAACATTTAAAAAAAAAACCACAAATTATTTGGACAGTTGCACTGACTGATCATACTTAGGAAGTAAAATTAGACAAAGGTGGCATACTTAAGCATTCCGCTTACTTATGGAACAACACTGCCTTATGTGGAACATTTAAGTTCATACAACTCTGCACATACCTACAGAAGCAATAAGATTGGGACAGCAATATTTATTGTTAAAAATGAATATTATTTTCTCAGATTTAGTTAAATCACAGCAATCACTCATTTCAAAGGATGAAAATAACACAGTCTGAAAGCCAATCTATTTCACACTGCTAAAAATGTTCTATGCTTTGGTAAAAGGAGTGATGCCTTTGCAGTTTACCTACATATTTAGAAAACAAAAAGGAACTCATGACATTATGAAAGAGCTAAGTATATTGGCAGTGCATTCATTTCCTCCACCCCCTTCCCTTTTAGTTAAGAAAAGAAGTTGAAATTATCATTAAAAACTGTCAAGGAGTGAACTTAAAATAAGAAAAAGTCTCACTTGTAAAGCCTCAAAGGAAGTTAATAATACTTGCACTGGAAGCTTTCTATGGAACCAAGCCATATGTTTATACAAGTGTCTTTGATTCCTGTTGGTGCTTGTTAGGGCCATTTATATTCCACATACTTGTGTTTTTTATGAACTGTGTTACTGAAACTGCAGGTCTGCTAAGCCAGCGGTTCACAAAATGTTGCTAACTGGAGTTCTCCCATCTAGGTATCACTGACCCCTATCCACCTGACCTTCCTACATCCCCATTATTATACAGAAGAGTAGGAATGCAAAATAAAGTCACCATTGCTGATGCTACTTCTAATAGGAGTCTATGAAGAAGGTGGCCCCAATGAACAGAACCTACAGAGTTACACCTACAAATTATGGCTGTGCAGTTATTCTCCACAAACTAGGAAGAAAACATACCATCCAATTAGCTACTGTCATGAATTTTACATGTTTCTGTCACTGGAAAGCATTTGTAAGCCACAGCTTGTGCAAAATGCAACAGCTAAATGACTGTCCGGTATGTCTTTGAGACCACATTGGTGTTGTACCAGCTCACCGACTCTCAATGTGCTCCCAAGTTCAACTCAAGGTGCTGTTTTTGACTTGTAAAGTCCTAAACAGCTTTAGGCCAGGACATCTGAAAGATCACCTCTTTCTATATGAGCCTGCTAGGAATCTGAGATCCTCAATGGATCCTGTTGCATGTCCCAGCACTCAGAGAGGTTATATTGCTAAGTACATCTGTGAGGTACCTCAATCATGGAACTCCCTGGCAAGTGAAGTTAGACTAGTTCCATTCACCATGAGTTTCTGGCAGACAGTTAAGACAGTCCAATATTACTTCATATGGTCTTCAGTCCAAAGTAGCAAGCTATTCTCTAACCTCAAGGAATACATAAGCAGAGCATTAGTGACAGTATGAATTCTCTAGATGATTCCTTGTGATACAGTATTCAGACACTAGAATGATGGCCACTAACTTGTATGGCTTTAAAGCAAGCTAAAAAAATTAATGGAGGATATGGCTATGAATAGCTATTAGCCACAATGGTTATTCATTACTGGTTGAGTATCCCTTTTTCAAAATACCTGGGAGTAGAAGTGTTTTGGATCCCCCCCATATTTTAGAATACCTGTATTTGCGCACACACGCACACACAATAAGATATCTGAAAGAAGGGTGCCCAAGTCCAAACACGAAATTCATTTATGTTTCACAAACCCTTTGTACACATAGCCTGAAGGTAATTTTATGGGATATTTGTATTAATTTTGTTCACAAAATAAAGTTTGTGTACACTGAACCATCAGAAAGCAAAAGTGTCACTACATTAGCCACCCATGTGGACCATTTAAGATTTTGGAGTATTTCAGATTTCTAGATAAGAGTTACTCAACTTGAACCTCCAACATCAGAACTGTAGTTCTCACGCCACTACACATGGCTGAGGAACTCAGTACCAGTCACTAGTATGCTGCTTAACTGAAGTCTTGATCCATAGGCTCCTCCCAGACATCTGTTTTGCCACTGCAGCACAGAGTGTCAAGTAAGTAGGTCTTTGGCTCAATTTTCCTGTGTTCTTAAGCATACATGGGGACCATAACTCATAATTTCATCGATTTCATAATTTCATCGATTTCATGATAGCATGCATGCATGCATAAATAAACCCATGAGCAATATCCTAGTTGGGGACCTATGCACTTCCACATGTTAGGGAGTGAGTGGTAAGGGGAACATACAGTATTACATCAGAACTGGTTCTCTGTGTATGTTCTGGGGAGGTTAGAAAATAACCAAATAAGTAAATGTTTGATCAGGCTTGCATAAACAATTATAATCACAATTCAAACACAGCCACAGCAAAAGTTAAGCAAAATAGATTGAGCTCAGTCAATGAATGCTTTGCCTTAGGACCTCAAATACAAAAACTAAGCAGGGTGATTTAGGGACGAAGCTGAAGCTTCAATTCAGTTTTCTAGCTTTTGTGGTTTCACTCAGGCTAAAGTTATTTGAACATAGTTTGTTTTGGCAGTTTAACTTCCTTTTCCTAAGCTGTTGCATTTCAAAAGGCTCAAAGGGGAAAAAACCCACACCCTTTCAATGGATACTATGCAAATTTTTAGAATGAGTACTAATGTTTCTTAGACCATGTCTATAAAGAATTTAATGAACTCTTTTTTTAAAAAAAAAATGAGTACTTCGTTAACATTCTACTAACCATCTCAGACTGGGCAATTTAGTACACTAATGATCAAACTGGTTCCAAGTAAATGCATTAAGTGTGTCCGTACATTTAGCCCCTTCTGTCCCATTTTCACTACTCCACAGAATCTGGAGAATATGGCACCACATTAATTATGGTGGAACTTCAGAATTAACACAAATGAGGGAGCGCTTCATCATAGCATCTGTTATCTCCAAAAGATCACCTGTCTCGCACTTTTCTCAAAAACCTACCTTCTTGCCTCATACCTCATATCTCTGCTTCTGTTGTGCTTACTGTTTCTGCATACACAGTTCAAAGGTTTATGTGCAAATATGGTGTAAATATTTTAGGCATAACTAACTGCAAATATAATGGATGATAGGAAACTTTTCAGTAATGAACACCAAAGGGGAAAAAAAAGTAGTACACCCACCAAAGATCCATATCCTGAAAGAAACTGGGAAGAACACTCTCCTACCTGTGGTCCATAGGAAAGCCGTTGTCTGGAATGGGCTGGGATGGAGGCAGGTGAGCAGGAAAAACCCGGTCAGGTTTTGGATTCTGAGCCGAGTTTGGGGACGCATGATGCAATGGTGAAACTGGAGTGCTTGATGGAGTTGGTGGGTTGGAAGGCCTCATTCCCACTTGTGGCTTCTGATCATAGGCACTGCCAGGTAAATAAAGGGAGATGAATGTGTTGCTTACCTGTAACTGTGGCTCTTTGAGTCGTCGTATGTGAACTCACACAAATAGGGTTTACTGTGCCTGCACAGAGCATCATTCAGAACCTTGTAGAGCTGTTATGTAAGTGTTTTGGTGGTAGCTCCTCCTCCCTCATCCATGTGACCAGCCTGATTCCTATTCAAACCCTCAGTTCCCTTGGGTGTAACCAAGGATCTAAGGAGAAAGAGCACGACACTCTGAGAGGAGCTGAGGAGGAGAGGTGTTGTGTGAGTTCACAGATAACCACTCAAAGAACCACAGTTAGAGATAAGCAACCCATTTTTCTTCTTGGTGATTTCTGTGACTCACACAAATGGGACACTAGCAAGCTAATCACCATGGGAGGCATAAGTGTCATGCAATACAAGAGAATAGCAAGGCTATCCCAAAGGCAGTGTCAGCCCTGGACCTGGCATCCAACCTATAATGTTTAATAAAGGTCAGGACCTGAGACCAAGTAGCTGGCCTGCAAACATCCTCAGAGACACGCCTTTCAAAAAGTCCAACAAAGTAGCCATAGCCCTGGTAGAATGGTTACACACATGAACAGGAAGGTCCTTCTTTGCCAGTTCATAGGTCAAATGGATGGTGGTGGCCTACTTATTGAGATGACACAGGTAGACCCTTCTTGTTCAAAGAGTTGCACATACAGAGTCTCTAATACTGGTGAAAGTCTGAAGTTGCATATATAAAAGGCCAAAGCTTGCCTAACATCAAAACAGTGCAAAGTCTGGTCCCAATCAGTTGTAGGGTTCTGCATAAATGCAGGTAAAACGATGTCCTGGGTCAATAGAAAGGCCAACACCACCTTTGGAAGAAGAGATATTGGGCTTCAGGACTACTTTGACCTTGTGGAACTTCTGGTTTGGAGGATCCACACAAAGGGCACACAACTCTCCTGCTCACCTGGCAAATGTAATCACCACCAGGAAGGCTGTCTTCCAGATAAGTAGGTGGATGTCACAGACCACCATTGGCTCAGTTTCTTAAATAGCTGTGACAGGACCAGCTCCAAGCTCCACTAAGGTTTAGGTCCCAACGAAGGTGGGCCTGTGCCCCTGACAGGTGGATGTAGATTCTTGTAATTCTTCAGAAACCATTTAACCATTGGGATCTGAAAGCAGGAAAGCTGGCCAATGATTTGAAAGTTGGTAGAAATTGCTGCCAAGTAACATTTGATGGAAGAGAAAGAGAGAGAGAGAGGGAGGGAGACCTCTGTCAGATAGAGCCAGAAGAAACTCCAACACATGATGGACTTGTGCTTGGTCCACAGAGATTCAAAAGGACAAGAAACTGGCCCATCTGTAGGCAAAGGATCATTGGGTTGAAAGTCTGAGTGCAGCTGCAATGATTCATCAAACTGGAACTGAACAGGAGTCTAAAGAAACACCCTCCAAACTTGAGAGTGTTTTGGTCTGAATGCCTCACTTGCTGTCGTGTAGCATCAGAAGATCCAATCTCTTCAAGAGCCTAATGTACGACCTCCAACAAAGAAGAAGTGAGAAGAGGGGCAAACCAAAGCTGTCTGGGTCACCGCAGAGTGATCAGAATACACTTTGCCTTGTTTCTTTGAATTTTGGCAATCATCCAGCTGATGAGAGAAATGGAGGAAAAGCATACACAATGAACCTCCCTAATGAAACAGAAGACATTGCAAAGAGGGTCCTTCTTCCAATGTGCCCTGGAAAAGTAGGTTTGGTACTGCCTGTTCTGTATCAAGGTAAACAGATCCACTCCTGGAGTGTCCCACTTCTCAAAGACAGTACGGAGAATGCTGGGATGAAGACTCCACTTTTGGCAAGGGGTCAGAGTCCTGCTGAAAGCATTGGCTAGTATGTTCTCCTCTCCTGGTAGAAGGATTGCAGACATGAAGAAGTTCCTGTTGATGCACCAGTTCCACAGGTGGAGTGTGAGAGTGAGCAAGGTGGTTGATCTTGTTCCTTCCTGTCTGCTCAGGCAGTACAGTGTCATGGTGTTGCTGGAGATTATCTGAACAACCTTGTCAAGTAGGAGAACCTCAAAAGCCAGGAAGACTTTCTTCACAGCAAACACCCTGACAGTTTGATGTGGAGACCACTCTTTTCCTCTGTCCAGCAACCCATTATCAAGAACCCCTCCATGAGCTCTTCCCATCCTTCCATTGAAGCATCCATCATCACCTACGTTATGGATTGACAAGGAAGGAATGGCATGCTGGCTTGGACATTCTTGGTACTGAGCTATCATTCCGAAGACTAATGGATGGCCCTTGGTATGTTAGATGCATTCAGGAAGAGTCAATGAGAGGGGGAAGCAGGACAGGAACCAGGCTTGCAGAGGGTGCATCCAGTCTTGCAAGTGTGTCACCATCATTATGGAGGCCATGAAGCCAAGAAGCACTTGAATGTCCTTGGCAGTTACTCTCCAAGTGTGATGGTACCAAAAGATGGCTTTGGTCATGTTTCTAAGCTTTTTATCCAGAAGGTGAGTGGCCAACATCTGAGAGTCATAGATGGCCTCAATAAACTCAATGGTGTGGGTTGGATGCAAACAGGCCTTCTCATGATTCATTATCATTCCCAAGTTGTTGAGAACATGAAGTGTTATGTCGATGTTGTCAAGGAAGCGAGTCCCACAGTGGGCAACAAGGAGCCAATTGTCAATGTAAGGGAATATGATGACACCTTGTTGCCTGAGCTATGTGTCCACCCCTGCCATGCACTTCATGAAAACACGAGATACAGCAGAAAGTCCAAAAGGAAGGATGCCAAAATGACAAGTCTTTCTTTTCTGGTGAAACAGAGAAAGCGACAGTGCGATCATGATATGACAGTGCATAAACTTCAACTCCAACACTGCAAACCACTCTCCTTCTTGCAACAGCAGCATGATGGTACTAAGAAACGATCCTGAATTGTCTGGACTGAATCCAAAATTTGATATCCCTCAGACGTAAGGTAGGATGAAGGTCTCCATCTTTCTTTGTCACAATGAAACAGCAGGAGAAAAATCCCCATAAGATGGAGGAAGTGGGGATGTAGAAGTGCAAACTAACCCTGCATGGAGATAGTCTCAAAACTCAAATGCATACCCCCTACTATATCCAGAACCCCTGTGCTGGGTGTTATAGCAGCCCATGCTATATAACAAAGATAGGAGTATTGGAGGGAAGACAGCAAACAGAAGAGTCAAAGATGACATCAAGTTGGAGGACTTGCAATATGTACGACTGCAAACAGTAACTAGTTGCCATTGATGACTTGCAATGGGAAAGGCAGCAGGAGTGTTCATGTTCTCAAGCATCTGGATGTTGAGGGGATGAAAGAATGCTCTGATGCTGAAGACTGCCTAGACCATCCATAACAGGATTGGTACAAGTGTACTTGAAGCTGGAAACCAAACTGTATAGCAGTCATACACATTTTGCATGCATACTCTAACTTGTCATTTGTCTCTTTGTTAAGAGGCTGCCCTCGCTGAGTGGGAGATCTTCTATTATCATTTGGGCCTGTTGCAACAAACCAGATGACCATTGCCATAGACGTCTTCTGAGTGAGATCACCCCCACCAATGCTTTACCGCTGCAGTCAGCTATACACCTCACTATAGTGAGCTGTTGAGCAGCAACGTTATAAGCTTCTGTCTGTAGCGCCCCACCAGACAATAATTTGATCAAATAGGGTATCATTCTCTTCAACAAGTTTTGCTGATATGTGATTATGTATTCTTCTGAATAAAAGGGCTATTTTGGAATACAACTTCTTGGCCAACATATCCAATTTCCTTTCCTCTTTATTGGCTGACTTGGTCAGCTTCTTTTGAGTGGATTTCAATTGTGCTGGCTGAATAATGGAGTTTGGTTAGGGGTGATGTAGCAACCAACCCAAACCAGAATCCACCACGCTGTATATTTCCCTTGACACGGGCTGTATAGTGCTCATAGTCATAACTCCCAGAATCAAGTCTATCCAAATGATGCACAGAATGATGGCTACACTATCAATGAGAAGAACATGAAGAGTGACTCTGGGACCTGGAATCCAATGACTTCATTCCATGAGATGAGTGCAAAGGGTGAAGAAAATGCTGAGTGCCAAAGCTGAACCACAACCCAAGGAGAATACAGCAAGGGAGCTTCTCCTTATGTTGTTGTGCTGGAGAGCAGAGGAATGTACTACTAGAATCTTGTCAGGCAATGCCAGGGACAGTTGCGGGGTATTCACAGGTAACTTAACTATTTCTCCCTCAGAGACCATAGTTACTTGAATCTGTTGCAGAGATCTCTCCACAGAAGGACTGGCATAAACTTCCCAAGCAGGCAAGTGACGGGATGGTGCCAAACCTGAAACCAAGAGTTCTTTTTCTTTCTCTCATTTGGTACAAGAATCAGTCCTTGCTGCAGAAAGGGAGGCACAGGCTCTGACACACCTTTCAGCTTCTTCTTCTTATGGTGTCCCTTCTTGAAATGATGCTTCAAAGAAAAAGCTTCCACCTCAAGAGACCCACCTGGTGTTGAGAGGACTCTATACTGATTCTCTAGCTCTGCTTTTCAAGCTGGAACTGATGCTTCATTGGCCAGACAACTGAGTCAGCAGAAGGCCTCTTAGCACCATCCTTAGTCCCTGAGTCATGCAAAGATCTCCTAACAATGATACTGACCAAGAAGCCAGAACCAGTCAGTGCAGATGAGAATCATGCAACTGAGGCATGGCCTGATACAGAGGGTATAGCGGGAATGGTTCAATCTTGCTCATTTAAGAGACCTTTTTGCCTAGATGACCAATTTTTTCACACCTTAGGGGTCACTGCCTTCAGTGAACACATGGCCCAATATCATGGCCTTCCACAAGGCAAAACAGGCAGCATGAATTCCCATCAATAATAGGGATTTTAGTGTCACAAGAAGTGCACTTTTTGAAAGAATTAGATACTATCCGAGAACCAAAGCCAGAAACATAACCAAAGAACAGTCTCAATCAGAAGACAGGATCCAAAGCTAAATCAAGATCTGAGAGGCAAAGCCAAAACACAGACCCAAAGTAAAGATGCCTTAAAAATTCTGTACAAGAAAGCGATATAGCTCACCAACAGTTCCTTTGATGCTGCTGCAGCAGCAGTGGACCAAAAGGAACTGAGGGCTAGATCAGGAATCAGGCTGTTCACATGGACCACGGGAGGAGCAGTTACTGCCAAAATGCTTACATAAAAGCTCTAGAAGGTTCTGAATGAAGCAATGTGCAGGCACAGTAACCCCCATCTGCGTGAGTCACAGAGACCATGAAAGAGAAATTGGGGTTTCTCATCAGTGCCAGAGTATGCCTTGAATGAAAGAACTCCCTAGGTTCAGTGCCCAGCATCTCAAAGAAGGACTGGACAAAAGACTTGTGTCATATCCTGAAAAGTGTTTCCAGTCAGTTCAGACACTACTGAGCTAGACAGGTCATTGGAATAAAACAGTTTCCTGTGTCCAATACCTGATGCTGGTCTTGGATATGGGAAACCTGGGTATTGCTAAGCATGTATGAATAGACTAATCATTCTCTGTCCACTATGGTTTACAATCCCTGCCCAAGAGTTACAGACAGCATAGGTAGCAGAATTTAATATACATAACAATTAAATATTAAATTAAATTAAGAATTAAATTATTCTTTCTTCTTGCTAGATATGTCAATCATTTGTTTGGAGATTTTCATTTTTCTTACTTTTAAACTAAGTGACGTAAGATGTTGCATTACAATAAAATAAAACAACTGAGGTGTTAAAGAATAACTTCCTCAAGATTTTGGAAAGTAAAAGCTGAACTTGTTGAGAGAAATTACTCATCAAAGATGGTGATTATGATTACATTAGAAAAAAACACTGCTTTTAAGAAATCATATGATAACACGTTAATAAAGTCAGGTTGTTGAGTGACCACTGCAGAATACAATCCTTCCTCCACATTTGCAGGTTTGGCCTTCATGAATTTGATTATTCGTGAGGCACCTGCTTGCCTTCCACCTCCCATTTTCCTCCCCCCATTCCCTTGCATTCCTCCCCCCAGTCTTGTGTGGCTTATACTTAAAACTGACTTTTTTTTCCTTTTGGGTGAGCAAAGCCACCCTCCACTGCTGGAGGTGTGTCCTCTCTGCCATGTGACTTCACATTCTGCTGTGTAATGATTGTTGATTGGTCAGGTGCTCTCTTTGCTCCTACCCCTCCTTTCTTAAGATGGTGACCAGAAGTAGCTAGAACATCAGAACTCTGCTTTTCTCTGTCTGAGGTGAAAGTATCAGTAAGCCCTTTACCTTGTCTTTTTTCCATCCCCCCTGGAACACTGGGACCAGACCCAAGGGAATGGGAGTGGGATTGCATGGAAGAGTTATTCATGGTTTTCCCACTTTTGCAAGGGTTCTGAGCCACAAACCCTAGCAAATGTAGACGGGCCACTGTGTTGTATTGAAAACAAACTATCATAAACTTGTTGTTAAACAGTCACAAGTAGTTTGTGTGTGCTTATAAATTCATCTCTCTTCAGTGACTTGAAGTGGAGCCACCGCATAGAATGTAACAATACACTCAACTTTCAGGATCTACACAGAAGTTCACTTTGCCCTTTTGGCCCTACTTTCTACCTGTACTGATGATGATGATGATGATGATCATCATCATCATCATCATCATCTTCATCTTCATCACTTCCTTTTTTCTAGTTTCTGTGAGGGGTCTGGTCTGTGACTAAGTCCTTGCAGAATTCTGCCTACAAGGATCCTGGCCTTCACTCTGTTCTTTGCAGAATCTTGCCCAGTACCTCAGACCCAGCTGGCTGCTCATGCAGGACAGCTGGAGCAACCAGCAGCCAGCTATATAAGGGCTGGAGTTTCTCTGCAGCCTTTGTTCTAGTGATATGGTTTTCAGTGCTGCCTGTAGTTGTGTCTGACTTTCTAGTGGTCCTGACTGCTGATCTCTGCCTGTTTCTTGGACTTGCCTCTGGCCCTGTAGTCTTTTGTTACCTGGTAGGCTTCCCCTGCCTTGAACCCCTGTTGTGCCTTGACCTTCTGCCTGCCTCTTGGTCCTGCCTCTAGCCCTGTTTATGCCTGTTGCCTGGAAGGTCCCTATTGCCTTAGACTCTTTATTTTGCTCTGAACTCTTGCCTGTCTCCTAGACTTGCTTCTTGCCTCTGGCCCTGTGAACTCTTGTTACCTGGAAGGCTACTGCCTTGGACTGTTGTTGTGCCCTGACCCTTGGCTTCCTGACCTAGTGCCTATCCCTAGGCCCAGCTCTGGTGCCTGTACTGGTCAGCCCTTGCTGCCCATACCTTGGACCTTGCTGGTTTGGGACTCAAGGAGGCTTACAATAGGTTAAAAAACATAGTTAAAAATTCATACAATACCAAAGGTAAAAAGTGATTAAAAATACTTAAAACCAGTTAAAGGTAGAAATCATAAAAACAAAACAGCACAACAAAATAACAAATAGAAAATCCAGCACATTGTACAAGGCCTGTCCCATCTAAATAATCTGTCCTCAAAGACCTGTTGAAATAATGAGATCTTCACCTGTTTGCAGAAAAAGAGTAGGCAGAAGTCTCATTGCTCTGGGCAGAAAGTTTCAAAGCCTGGCAGAGCCACTGAAAATACCCTCTGCCACATTCCTACCAGATGAATTTGTGAAGATTGTGGGACAAGGAAAAAGACCTTTCTTACAGATCTCAAAACATGGGCAGGTTTGTAAGGGAGAATATGGCCTTTCAAATAACCTGGATTAGATCTGCATAGCACAGAAGGAAACAGAAGTGAGTCAAGAAGGCATGTCTCCTGAAGATACCATTTAACAATAATGGTGCCCTGTCAGGCTAATGAAAAGACAAAAAAGAACTTGGAATTAGGGAGAAGGTTCTTATTGTGGGTCACAACACATAGTCTGAGAAGTACTATATTGATGTGTTTATATATTTGTATATAGCTAATTCAAAAACAGGCTATGCCATGTGTCATCATATTATTATTTTTTGCAAGAAATCTGCAAGTAGTTTGATTTGCAGTAGTGCCTGAATGCCAGAGAGTAGCACTAGAGATGCTTCAAACTGCACTGCTGCACATACAAGGAATATGTTAAATATCCGCTACAGTCCATAAAGACACTGCCATCCTTCAGTAGGCTTGAATGGTGCTCACATTAATGTCTTTTCAGGACCAGGGTTTATCTTCCCAGATCTCAATAAATGGTTAAGTTGTCTTTCAAACAGAAAGTGTTCTTTAACTTGGAACAGGTGGATCTGCTAAAACAGTGGGTGAAAAAGAACAGAGGATACAACA
The DNA here is from genome assembly GCA_948474755.1 of Ctenosaura bakeri. Classification (NCBI taxonomy): domain Eukaryota; kingdom Metazoa; phylum Chordata; class Lepidosauria; order Squamata; family Iguanidae; genus Ctenosaura; species Ctenosaura bakeri. Next base: position 227,366 of record CAOLHI010000231.1, on the reverse strand, counting down.
GAAACTGTATAGGTACATGCACACTGGAGAGTGGGAAGGATTCCTGCCAAAACACATTGCCCAGCTCTAGGACATTCCAAACAAATTGCACAGGCACAGAACAATTCATACGTGTGAGAGTTAGAGAGACTACAAAGAAGTTAGAGACCACAAAGTAGAATGGTCTATTTCTGATCTATGTGTGTATTTAATTATTAATATATTGCCATGTGTTTACTTTTATGTCTCTTCCACCTTTTTACCACATCAACCTGGAGGGTGTGTTTTTTTAAATAAATGCAGTAAAATTCACATTATTTGAGCACATGGTTTTCACAAAATACTCAATTTTCTTTAAATTCTACCTTATAATATGCACTTTTGTACATGTTTTAACCTAAAAACATTTCTGTAAGCTTTTTGTTACATTTCTGAGCAGAAAAAAATCTATTGCAAAATCTACTGCATTACGATGTGCATATTAATTCAGAATGCATAAGTAAGTTTTTTTCCAAAGGTAGATCAAACGAAATCCCTCTTCAGAAACAGAAGAATAAGTCATGTTTTTGTTCTAGACATCATGCATCTTTGGTTCAGTTTGCCAACATGAGATCCATCTCTGAAAAAGCCAAGATATATTTCAAAAGATGAATGTCCAACAGTCGTAGAAACAGTATGCACAATTGTGGATCTGATGACATTTTAAAGTACTATAGCTAACATATGTAGCCACTTGTTACAGATTATGGAGCAGCTCAAGTGGATAAAGTATGTGGATAGCCCATGTATTTCTTTGGTACCAGAACTTTTGTTCACAACATTTTGGAGAAAAATGTGCAAGAATTGGGTTTATTTTCTGACTGCTTTATTTTAGAGGACAAAATTTGTTGACTAAGTTGTAGAATAGGGATAGATGAAGTGCAGCCTCCAGATATTGTTGAGCAACCAGCACTCCTCATCATTGGCTATACTGGTTATGACTCATGGGAACTGCAATCCAACAAAATATATGTATTTTGCCTAACACTGATTTAGAAAATTTCCGCATAGAATGTATTTATTTGTTCATTCATTCACTCTCTGAACTGATATCCTGCCTTTCTCATGGGAACCAAAGTGGCTCTGCAATGAAGCACTGAGTGTAATTCCTTTTTCTAAGATTTTCGAAATGCAACATATAGAGAAAGTTCACACTGCCAAACTAAGGCTTTCAAAAGAAAAAGCTATTAAAAAGGATAATGCTATCACACCAATTAAAAATGATCCTAGAAGCCATTTAAAAAGTTTTGCTCTCCACTATACATTCCCGAAGGGAAGCAACCTGCCAGTGAAGAGATAATAGTATCTGCAAAGGCTAATAAAGAGTGATTTTTAATAATCATCCACGAACGCACATACATATCAACTGTAAAAGTTGTTGAAATATTTAATGTGTTGCTTAGGCCAGCATCTGGCAAGAAGACCTCTTTCCATCTAAAGCATGTAAAGCATATCTTTATTTTAAAAATTTAACTCAAAAAATTAATTAAAAAGTACTTAAACATACACAAATACCCACACACTCCTCCAACTCATGACAAGCATGGCTCACCCTTTTGAACTTTAGGCTGCTTTTTTAAAAAATGCAAATGAATTACAGATATTTAAAGGGATATTAAAAGAGAGGTTGTAGCACTAAAATGTTACAACATGCCACATGGGAGTATAAATCTATCCATCACTCTTTAACTAAATGTCCTGTCATCAGTCTAAGGGCTAGTTCTACTACCATGTGATGTTTGTTCTTTCTTTTTGTGGCCTGTGTTTCAAAATTTTGACTCAAAATAATGTGATATTTTTAATTTTAAAAAACTGAGGCAGCAAGGTGGACTGCCCTAAAACTGCAAGTACAAGACTGCTGTAGTATTAGACAGAAACATTGTTGTTCAGGTTCCATCCTCTTGTTCCAGTTTCCTTAAATGGGAAAGATTATAATATTTGATTCTAACCACTCCATTTGTGCCAATCTCACATAATGTAATTTATTCTACCACCTCAGGATTCTCACTCCCCACTCTAATGCATATTTACACTGGGTCTATGATCAGTGGTTTCCAAGATTCTTACGTCCTAGTCACCACCATGCCTTTATTATTCTATAGCTTCTAGTGAAAACAGTCCTGCAAAAACATTGGCTACTTTACCTGACATTGTACAGGCACTTTTCCCCATAACTGAATTTGAATGGTTGTTCTTGACTACACGCTGAGCTGAGTTCAGAACACGGACTGTGGGGTTCTTTCTTGATTTTCAGTGGGAGACCATGAAAAGCCACTGGAAAGCGCGAGAGAGAGAAAAAACAGAAAACAGAAGCTAAGTAATTTCAAGCACTGCAACTGGATGAGAAAATTGGGTAAAGGTAACATTTGCATACAATCATAAACTCATAGGGCTGAAAAGTCACCCCAAAAAACATTTAGTTCAACTACCTGCCAATGCAGGAATTCACAGCTAAAGCAACCTTGAAATGTGGATAACCAACTTCTGTTTAAAATTGTATAATGAAGGAGTGTTGACTATCCTCTCCATGGCAGTCTGTTCCACTACCGAATCAACCCTTACAACTCAGACCTATTTCAAATATAACACCAGAAGGGCTGAAATTGCTGGCCTGTACAAATGGTTTACACAGCCATTTTACTTTTAAAATCAGAGTGCTAATGTTCCACATGTGGTAAAAGCATGATTCGTACCAATGGCACTAGTCAACACTTCACCAGTCACACTGTGACTGAGGGCTAAATTTCAACATGAACTTGGTCACATACAATAGCACAGTGACAAGCATCATTTCAGCCTCACAAATAAACTAAGCATTAAGACACCATGCTGTGGCCTGCAGACACTTGAATGTAATATGAATATATATTTCCAGTTTTGTGGGAAAATGACAATAAAAATGCGCAAGGATCAGCAGTGTGGTAGTAAAGCGGAACAGAATCCAAGATTTATTCTGAGACACTCCTAACTCTCCCAATGCCCAAATATAGCTGTCTTCCTCACCTCTCAAGGATTCTGTCATCTGTTTCTCCATCTACGCTGGGAGATAAAGCACACAACCGAGTCTCCTAACCCCAAACCACATACACAGAAGTTCTTGTTCTCTTCCACAAAGGCATCTCCTACCACTCCAAACCCACCCCCATGCCAGCATAGCATTTCTCTATTACAAGCACTGGACATTCAGAAGGAGAGAACAGGTGCATCAAAACTGTATGTCCAACAACTTGTTCAACACCTTCCAGATCCACGCAAATGATATGCAAATCCAGTGTGCAGATTAAGTTCATATACCAAGCATAAACAAATTGGCTATAGCCCTTCACAAGTTAAAGTAAAACAAGAAACCTCCCCCTGGTTTAGTGAGTCTAACAAAATGCATGATTAATTAAAGCACTGGAATAAAAATGCAATGCCAATGAGAAAGAGAAAGCGAGGGGGAGAGAGAATTGTTAGGAGTGTCTTGGAATTTAGTAGTTTGGAGACACCAGGGATTCTTTGTACTATTAGGGCTCTTATCCTTTAAAACAGCAGCATGGCTCAGATCCCAGTTCATTAGGAAAGAAACAAACAATGGCCCATTTTGTATTAGTTTTTAGTTGCCATAAATTATGCCAGAAGTAGCATACTTAGCAGAGAGATCTACCATGGTGTAGCTGTTTGCCTGTTGGACTAAGACTCCAGGAGACCAAGACTGAAATCTCTAGTCAACTGTGGAAACCCACTGAGTGACCTTGGTTAAATGACTCTCAGTCATAGAGGAAGCAAACCTCCTCTGATTAAGTAAGAATAACATAGGATTATCCGTGCTTACTATTTCTAGAAAGAAGAGCAAGATACCTACAACCATTACGATTGTTTAAATTTATTTAACGTGCACATTTTTAAAAGCCAAACACCTCAGACACACTGAGACCGCCTGCTGACTCTCCAGAGGTCTGTCTGGGGGCCCAGTCACGCTACCCAATAATAGTGAGATATTCCACCTTAACTGCCATGGCTGCACCTAATAGAATCCTGAAATTTGTAGTTTACTGAGGCACTACAGCTCTCTGATTGAGAACTGTAAATATCCTTCCCTAAATTACCAATCCCAAAATTCTAGAAGACTTGAATCATGACAGTTGTCATAGCATTATAATGGTATACTGTGAATGGGCCCTGGATCTTGACCAAAGCACAAGCTGAGGACTGTGAGATCAGAAGAACTTCATTCTTCCATGTTTGTGTGTTATGCCCATGTATGTGTTTGTATAAGCATCTAATCCTAAGGAAAAGATTTGGAATGTGACTGTTTAGTGATCATCACCACACTGGTTATAGTCTTTGACTAAGGCTTAATATAGTACAGGTGTGGAACTTGAGGTCAAAGCCAAAGCCAAAGCCACCATCCGACCCTAAGAAGGTCAAATGTTCATTCATCAAAATCCAGAGTTTGGAATATATTACTGTATTTGCACTGCAACTCTCAGGACTCTCCAGGCAGCATGACCCCTGAAGTCTCCAATTACAATTTTTAAGTGAAAATTCCCTCCAGAGATAGGTCACCTTGCTGGTTCACTCATCCAGCCCCCAACCCCTCTATAAGAGTGCCTGAAAATGGGCAGAAACCGTTACAGGAAACTGCAGTCAGATATGATTGGAAGCTACAACCAGAAGTCACTTCTAACCAAAGTTTTCAGACAATTTTCAGCAGAAAATTGGTTGCTGTGGTGCACTGTAAGTGTGCCAGGCTAAAAATGGTCCCCTGTCACAATTGGATCTTGGGAAATCAACATCACTCTAAATTTGGGAGGGGGGCGATGCCCTTCTTCTCAGCTGCTGTTGTTGCTCTCTGCCCCCTCTAGTACGAATCTACACCACCACAGAGAAGAGTGGACAAGGCAAGCAAAGGTTGAAACATCTTAGTCCCTCAAAGGAATATTGGGAAGAATTAGCAGAGCCATAAACTCTGGGGATTAGAAGTGTGGCTCTTGCTAACCTTAAAAGCTGCCTTAGGAACAGAAGTGGCCAAAGATTCAGGAGAGTTTGTTACTTTGTGTTACACTGACTATGGGCATATTAGTCTATGGGCATATTAGTCTATGGGCAAAAAAAAAGTGTATCTATGTGAAGAACTTTTTTAAAAAAATTATAGATGAAATAAGGACCGTGGCACTGGAATATACATGTAACTCACTGGCTACCTCTCTTCACACACCATTTCTCACAATGATGAATCCTGCAAGTGTATGATTCTTCTATCACCACACTTCCAAAAAATGATATGACAGCCATTAGCCACACCCCACTGCCAATGTGCCAGCTTTCCACAATTGGCTTTGCATGTTACTCTACATTTCATAAGTGAACAGTGGTAGATAATGGTGTGACATCCTGAGCATCATCATACCACTTAAATGGTATTACAGATGGCTTTAGCAGTACATGTGATAGCAGTACATGTGATAGCAGTATGTGTGAAAGGGATCTAGGAGTCTTAATAGACCACAAGCTGAACATGAGTCAGCAGTGTGATGTGGCAGCCAAGAAAGCCAATGCAATTCTTGGCTGCATGAATAGGAGTATGGCATCTAGATCGAGGGAGGTACTGGTACCATTCTACTCTGCTTTGGTTAGACCTCATCTTGAATACTGTGTCCAGTTCTGGGCACCCCAATTCAAGAAGGACATGGTCAAGCTGGAGCAGGTCCAAAGGAGGGTGACCAAAATGGCGAGGGGCCTGGAAGCCATGCCCTATGAGGATAGACTTAGAGAGCTGGGTATGTTTGGTCTGCAGAAGAGAAGGCTAAGAGAGGACATGATAGCGATGTTTAAATATTTAAGGGATGCCATGTAGAGGAAGGAGAGGGCTTGTTTTCTGCTGCTCCAGAGACCAGGACAAGGAGCAATGGATTCAAGCTGCAGGAAAGGAGATTCCACTTGAACCTCAGGGAGAACTTCCTGACGGTCAGGGCTGTCCGGCAGTGGAATATGCTGCCTCGAAGTGTAGTGGAGTCTCCTTCTTTGGAGGTTTTTAAGCAGAGGCTGGATGGCCATCTGTCGGGAGTGCTTTGAGGGTGTTCCTGCATGGCAGGGGGTTGGACTGGATGGCCCGTGTGGTCTCTTCCAACTCTACATTTCTATGATTTTATTGAATCTTCCTCAAGGAAGCCAAGGATAGAACCAGACTTTTAAAAACACATATTTTTTTCAGAATTAGCAGCTTTTTTTAGAAAAAAAAAAGTTCCACCTATCATCCTGACATCTTACAGTTTTAAACACCAACATCCCCCCTCTTCAATACAGTATTGAATATTGGCCCCATTCCCTTTCCCAGATTTTTTGTTCCTGCTTCCTTTCTTGCAGCTCATCTTCTACAAGAAATGATGCCCCCTTTCATGGGGAGCACAGAGACTCTCACATCACTGTAGTCCTATGTGGAGAAATGCCTGGTATCACAGTAAGGAGAGCCTAGATAGCTGCTAACAGCCAGTTTTCCAGCTCACTGGCACAGGCACAAGCAAACGTAGCACATTCATTTTGTGCAATTTGCTTTACCTTCCCATATGGAGTTGGTGCATGTAAAAGGCTGTTAAGTACTAAATTATTCCTTATCAAATCACCATCATCTGGAGTCATGATCAACACTAATTAAATTACTTTCACTGAACACGGCTCCTGCCTGCTGCCTCGGCTGCAAGGTACGTTTTCTTTTGCTTACGGTACAGGGCTAGCTGGGTCCAAAGTACAGAGCTAGAAGGCTGTTGCCCTGGAGTTTTAATTAAAAAGTTCATCCTACTTATTTTGGGTTCTCTGAGATGCAGTTTCTTGCACCAGAGAGGTTAACTCTTTCACATCATTGTGTATGCATGGGGAGAAGGCCTTGAATTCCGAGGGACATTCTGCCAAGCTTTATTTCTCTGTTGTTTCCATAAAGTCATACAGCACAGCAACTATACAGAAACAGTGCTTGGGGAAGCTATCTTCTAGGGCAATGCTTCTTAATGTATCTAATGAGGGGAACCAGTGTGTGTGGGGGGTCCCCAATGTGCAGAGACCCACATCATATTTGTTCCCGGTGACTACAACTGTTACTTTCTTTCCTTGAAGCTTTCCAGAGACCAGTGACCAGTGGCTTGGGGTGAAGCACTGGTACTGGTCTAGAGACCAACACTTTGAATAGCACTGCTCTTGTGGATTTCATCTGAAGGTCTAACCTTTACCGTTGACAGAGCAGATAGCATAGTAATACAATCTGAATAAACCTTCAAAGGTGACCTTGGTAAATTTATCATGCAACACATACTGGTATTTATACTTCTGCGAAATAGACATAAGAAGATATTTACACATTAGTTTTGAACAGTAGCTATTTGACCATATTTAACCCTTCTTCATGAATTATAATAGCACGCTTCTCAGGATACTAAAAGATTTTCTAATATTTACTGATCAAAATACGTCTCCCATCTTCAATTTCTCGCTTATTTCTAATAAATTAAAATTGCATGCTCTACTGGAAATCGTTGAAACTTTATTTGAACATGCAGGGTGCATATTCGATAGATTCATTATCTTTGATCAGCATCCATATGGAAAATATTTTTTTTAAAAAAAGGGAAAGAGGGGTATATTTAGGATAAGCAGTCCAACCATCTGGTTCTCTATTCTGTGGACCATGGGAGGAAAGACTTATTACGTATCTCAAAAGATTCCTAGATGTGAAAAACTCTGTTAGACATGTACAAGTTATAGACTGACTGCTTCTGCCTTTTTGGAGGAGTAATTCTATTACTCAGAACTCTCTACATAGTTACTTGATATAATCCGTGTACCTGGAGTATAATCTACGGCAGGAAAGTAGCAGAGGTACCTAATTCACAGCAGCTGAGTAGGAAGTATGAGACTGCTTAACCCACATGCTCAAAGTTTGCTCTTTGCATCATAAGAATAAATAGAAGTGGGTTGTTACACAGATGGGCAAAGAAACATATAGATCATGATGTCTTTTGTCATGGCTTTTGAGACATCTTCTCAAATCCTACAGTCCAGAAAATTTCAGCACCATACTTTTCAACATGGAATACATAAATCTAATATGCAGGAGCTGCATGTGCAGTTATCTGTCTAACTTTATACAATTAAAAACTTTTTAAACCACATTTTTTTTCTAATATAATTTCTTTGCTAATCTCCTGAATGTCATGTTCACCTAAGGAAACTTGTACAAAGAGAGGCAACCAGAGGAAAACAATTGAAACAAAGAACAAGTCCAAATAAAGCTTCTGCAAATCACTTTCAATGAGTCTGGGAACATTTCAAAAAGGCAGTTAAAAGATGTGGACAAGGCCTCATCAATGTCTCTGGGAGCCAAGTGTAGAAGGGTCATAAGGATGCAGACAATGGATGTGAATTACAATGACCTACAAGAGAGCAACTTGGAAAAGACAGGCAAAGGAACAAAAGAAACAGCACTGATAATACTTTTGAATAAAAAGCTAGAAAACACCTCCAATTTTAATCTGAATTAAAATTCCTGACCAAAACAGAATTAGAGAAAGAAAGAAAGAAAGAAAGAAAACTGTATTATTGTATTGTTTATTTATAAGCCACCTTTCTCCCAAAGCTGGCACTTAAATCAACTCACTGGGACTCAAAGCAGCATCTCTGAGTTCCAGAAGAGCCTCTTTTGAAAAGAACATGTGGAATAGGATGATCAGTTTTAAGTCAGGTGAGCACATGTACTCAAGCATGCACACACACAAACACAGAGCAAAGAGTAGGATCCCTGCTGTTTGTAAATGCCCTTTGACAAACAGCCACCACAGACTATTAAATTCAGTGTATGTGCAGAATCTGTAGTGCAAAAGGCAGCTCTGTATTAAACCAGTTAACATACAGATATATGCATCTACTGACTGGCTGCTGAAAGCAGATCACTGACTTCTGCAAACTCGCATGCAAAAGACATATATCAACACTAGATCCCAAAGTGTACACTAAACAACTGAGCACTCAACTAGAAAAGGAAGTAATAGAAGATATGAATAAGACTTGTCGGGGGGAGGGGAGCCACAAAGAGAGGGGTGCATGAGTTGGTCCTCACACATGCTAAAAAAAAAAACTTTAAAAAATTATGCCTTCAAAAAAGCTTTACTCACTTTTGGCCCAAACAAGGATTTTTTATTTTTTGTTATTTTTAGAAGTGCTCTCGAAGAAAGTCCTATCACGAAGAAACATGTAGAGGGCACGTGTATTTTTCCTGAGAGCGAACAGAAAAGATGGGCCAACCATAGTCCTATCTCAGCCGATCTCACTCTGTCTCCAGGTGATGAACTGATTTGGATGACCTCAATTAATATGCAGTTAAATTCCAGAGGCAAAAGGGTACTCATAAAAACCCCTGTTTGTAGACTCGTTAAACCCATCTACCTGCCCATGCATAAAACTTAGAGTAGCAGGCACTGCAGATACATCAGCCCTGCCGCTCAAAGATTCTTTTCCAGTACATTTCCCTCTGCCAAGCCCTTCCTCCCCCTCTTTCTCCAGCACGCAAAAATCCATTACTAAAGGGTCTAATCTCAGCTATCAGTGCAGAGTGCCTTTTAGGGAGCCATTAAACCATTTCTCTTGTTTACAGTGCCTGAAGAAAGATGTGAATTATGTCTGTGACAAAGTGGGTGATAACATTTCCAAACTGCAATCAAAATGCAAACTGAAATACATTTAAAGGACAGAGTCCCCGATTTATTTATTTTTTTCAATTTTCTTCACCTGCTCTGAGTTGAGCAAACATCTCCTGCAGAAGACTTGTTGCTGTTGTTGGTTAAAGGCAGCCCTTACAGGGAAAGGCGGATGGGATAGTGTGGTTGTTTCATTTGTTTAGTCATAGCAAGGAATTTTATCATCTAAAGCTTCTTTGGTTAATACAAAACACTGTTGAAAAAAAAATGCCTCTTCCTTCCACCATTCTCAAAACACTGCTCTCAAGGAGTCAGCTGACAGTACTTTTGCAATGACACCAACTGAACCAATATTCACCCCTCTTGCTGTTTTTATTTGCATCACTCATTTTCTCAACTTGTCAATAAGGTGTAAGACTGGAGACTTTGTGGATGATTTCTATTCTGATGCATTTTCTATAATATGAGAGGAAAATATATTGAGATCAGAAAAATGCACTGAGGCCAAATGCAGTGTGGTTACCTATAATCACTCTTCAAGTGGCTCTCAAACAACTGAAAAGGATGTATGTGTGTGTAAAAATATGGACATGTCCCAGGCTTTGGAATATGAGTCACTCTGTCTCTTTGCCTCCAAAACACCACACACTTCTATAACAGACCAGTTTCTTTTGTCATCAGGAAGTATGGCAAAAGGGCAGAATGGATGTCCAAGCTACTTAATTCCATCCATAACCCTCAGAGGTAAATCCATGAAGGCCACTACATTGGGAAAGGTACACCATATGCCTGTACAAAACCCACCTGAAAAAACAGTCATTATAAGAGAGCAGAATTCTGCTTTATTTTTTATGGTTTCTGTGCAATCCACAAGTAAAAGACCACTGGGTTTGAATATGGATGATCACAGGAGTGGGGGAACAAACACTCTGCTGGATTGTTTCACCTACTGTAGAGTCCTTTTAGGCATCAGTGTCTAAAGGCAGGACCGAGTTACCAAATGCACGATTTCCACTGGAAATCCCACTGGAAAGCACTCTACAAATGCACTGAAGCAGTCTGTACTGGTATTGAATGAATATTCTCCCTCAAAGGGTAGGGATGAATCCTGATGAGCTGCAACAATCAGACTGGTAGATGTAGTCCTTTTTGTTAGTGCCTGCAAAGATGTATGAAATCCCATGTGCTTCCTGATATACATACATACATAGCTGTTGTTGTATACCTTCAAGCTGCTTCCTACTTATTTATGGTGACCCTCAGGCAAACCTATCTCAGGGTTTTCTGGGGCTGAGAGTGTATGACACACCCAAGGTTATCCAGTGGGTTTCCACAGCTGAGCAGGCAGGTCTCTGGGGTTGTAGTCCAATGTTCAAACCACTATGCCATATTGGCTCTCTACATAAATAAATACACACCTAACATATTAAAAACCCTCTCTCTGTAGATAAAAACTAAGAGGTCAATGAATACATACAGTGAGTGTAAAGAAGATTTGCATTATGGAAAAAAAAAAAACCAGGCCATATTATGTGCTTGTTAACATGAAACACTGAAACAGGATGAAGAAGCAGAAAGATGCAGACAGAAATTCATAGCAAGTTTGTTAAACAAATTGGCTATCTGTCTTCTGGAAACTGAGCTTCATGATCAGAGGCTTCCTGATCACCATTTATTTCAGAAGAACTAACTGAATTCAAATGGAAATGTCTGAAGAGTAACAAATGATGTTACTCTCTCCTGTTGTCACTGGCAAGATTTCAGGTAACGATCTGATCCCTGATCTTTTAACATACACAAATGTAAATTGGACTGAAGAAGTCCTTCAAAATAAGGACCACAATTATTTAGTTTTTTGGTGATCTAAGATAAATTTCCTGCATCCTTGCAAATTTAATTCATCAGCACAGATCTTTAGCAAGTGGTTTGCTGCTGACACCAGATGAAAACAAACTAAAAAAATAACTACAGCACAGAAGTGTAATCTGGCTAAATCTTGTGGGAAGGACCTTTAAGAAGTTTCTTTGATAATCAGTAAAAGAAGATAAGTGCCATTCTAATGGAATGTGATAGCTACCAAGTAAAACTTAAACAACATATTCTATTATTCCTTAGCTGGAGGGAATATTTTAAAATGGACTATGCTGCAAGAAGGAGAGGAAGCTTTTGTGGAAAGAGAATGAATGATCTGTTTACATTAGAATTCCTACTTGTAAAAATTTCATGGATCCAGTAAGGTCATCCTACATCACCAAAAACAAAATCATCACAGTCTTCATTTTCCATGCTCTTAAATGGAGATCGTAAAATGTTCCCCTCCCAGTCCAAACGACTGTCTCTGCTTGTGATCAGAGAACAGTACCTTACTTGAATTCTTTCCAGTGACAACAAGAGAGAGTGACTCCATTTATCTTGTTCTTATTGAGCCTACAAGCAGGCACGCTGACATTCAGTGACAGTGCATGCTATTGAAGGTTTGGAAGGAAAAGAAGCACTGAATTGAAAAAAGTCACTGAATTTCAAAGGCAAAGAATCAGGGTACCCAAGTATCTGAATTGAGTCCTGAAGAATCAGGATCAAGTCTCACAATATTGAAAAACAAAGACACAATCCTCACTAATGCAATTCTTTGTATGTCAACACCCAATTTTAGTCCCAACTAGAGGAGACTCAAAGAAGCAATGAGAACTTAGTAAATAAACACTTCAGTATACTCTAATGGACATTAACAGTTAGATTTAGGCCTATATGTATATGGGAGAGAGAGAAAGAGAAGAGAATGGGGGAGGAGGGAAGACTGCACCAGTATTGTAATAATAATCTCTTTTAAGGGAAAATAGTAATTTTTCTGGAAATTTGCAAGTGACTACTTATAACTTTAACTTTAAGTTACTCTAGCATCTTCCCACTGAAACCTCTCTACTGTGTCTATGGCAACAAAAAGGGAATAAAGTTGATGAGGTGGTGAGCCTGTCTCATAATTATGGAACTTGACATCCAAAGAAAACTTTTCAAGAAGACAAGCAGAATTACATCAGGCTCTAAACAGTGAAACACATCCAAAGCCTATAGAATTTCTCATTTGTCCTGAACATAAATGACTGGAGGACAGAGCACAAAAACCACAAGAACAGGCTTCAAAATACAGTTTTCAGGTATTATTATAATAAGCAGTATCTTGTGGTATCCCTACAGGCTTGTGTCCACTCAGAAAATGTTTCCACTCAGAACATTTTCTCACTCTAATGTTTTTCTTCTACTAATGCACTACTAATACCTATCAAACACAGGACCAGCCAGCTGTGCTGAGCTATGCCTGTTATAGTGAAATTAATAGGACAGGAACAAAAAAAGAAAAGAAACATAGACATCAGATCAACAAATCATACTCCGAAAGTCTGTACAAATTCAGAACACAGTTTGAGTGATCAGAATGACGAAAGCAACACTATTTCCACAAACCAAGTCATAGTAGCAGGACCTAAAGGCTCCATATAGTCCATCACTGATCCTTGAACCTTCCTTCTGAAAACTTTCATGGTGCAACTTGGAAGCTGCATGGTAAGCCCTTGCATCAAATGATAATATACCCTTTCTTCAGTACCATTCTTAACCCCACCCCTCCTCTTCATTAGTGCTATGGCTCTCACTGGATTCATCACTTACTGGACTCAACATTTTGGGTTATCTGTGGCTTAGCTCTGTTCTTGCCTGGACTACTTGAGGGCTCTGGTTACGCTGATAGGTGCAAAGATATGTAAGAAACATGACTGTGAGGAAGCGAGAGAAATTTCTTATATGTGGCATTGCTGGTACCCATTAAACAGCCCTCAAGAGCCGTACGTAAATTCAACAGCTTTAATAGTCTTTCTTCTTTATTACAAAATGTGTTATTAATAAAACATGTACATAGTATGAAAACAAAATAAACTATTTCTCCATGAACACACATGACTGGATATCATAAAACTGCTGCATGCAAATTTTACTAAAGAATTAATATTATTATTATTACTGATTCTATTACAACCACCACCCCAATAAGGGTGACCATTGTGACCACATATGATTGGATATTATAAAACTGCTGCATGTAAACTATATTAAATCATCATCATCATCATCATCATCATCATTATTATTACCACTACTACAGTAGATAAGTGGTTGTCAGTCCTTTAAAGGGGAGCTTCCCCTTACATGTCTTTCTTTCCTCAATAGCAGGCAATTTGGATTTGTATATCAATGTGGTTGTTCCTTTTCAATAGGTACTTCATGTATTAGATTAGATGAGATGAAATCCATATTCCTATAGATCTTTGCCATTGTACAACTCATGCCAGCTAGGAAGGATTTATTGTATACCTTGGCATTAGTCACTGAAACACTAGTAGCAGCTCAATTACCTGTTTTGCCCACAACTACACACAGAGTACTTTGTTTAATGCCTTGATAATAAAAGCATGAATTCTCCCTACATTACAATGTGCATCACAGAGTTTACTTGCAAGGGCAGTCATGTGAACAAAAACATTAATACTAAAAGCAGCCTTCAGTTATCTTTTCCTAAGCAGCAAAGTTGAAAAACTTGGCAATACTTTGGCAAGGATATTAGATGGAATCCAATCTTATCTGGTTTCGCCTTGGCTTCAGATCAGATCCTTTCAACCCACACTAGATTAGTGGATGGAAACAGCATGGCATCTCATTTTTGGAAACTAATTCAGTGTGATGAGCCCAAGCACTGGATGGCTGAGCCAACTGGCAAAAACGGACCATGTGGGCGAGATGGAGCCATGTGGGACATTTATCTAACAAAACAAAAAAAAAGTACAGCTATGCAGTAGAAGTTGCCACCTTTCCTAGAAAATAGCACATCCAAATTAAACTTAAGAATCTAACTATCTGTTAGAAGCCTTTCTTCCAGCCAATGTGCTCTCCCCACAATTCCCACATAAAAGAATGCACGTACATAGTAACAGATACACGTCTATGTCATAGATGCTACACAATGCAATACGGAAGCAGGCACACAACACAGAACAATTTAACAAACAGTTCTGTTGCCAAATAATTCACCTCATTGTTTTCAATTCAAAACAAGCAAATAAGGTTTAAAATTACCAGAGCTCAAAAAGCTCTGTCAAATAAAAAAGGTGTTGTAGTAATCTTTACTAATGTTACCTATTCTAAAAATCTCAGTATATGCTGAAGCGTATATCATCCTAAACAAGGAGTGGGAAACTATGGAATATTCAGGGGCCACATGGAAAATGAAAAAAAAACAAAACAGTCTATCTCTGGTTTGGGGGAAAAAAAAGCATATTTCTGATGTTAAATATTGCTGACATCTTCCAAGCAAGGCAAGCCATCCTCTCTCTCTTTGACCAGAAAAAGGAATGTTGGAGCACCTGGAGAGAACTGAAAAACAGCTCTAAATGCTACATATAGCCCCAGGGCCCAATTTTGTCCCCCTTGTCCTCAGAGCATAAAGTGCAGTATAATGATCTCCACATAATCAAATCTCCTCCCAAATCAGGAATATAATTCAAAGGATCTACAATTTATGGATAAATGTGTAGTCAAGTATTAGTTTGTGGTCACTCTTAAGTCTATCCCACTGTGATAGCATAAAGGATTCTCAGGGACCTTTTGCAATCTGTCCCTGGGGGAAAAATTGATTGTAACATCAGTGAAAGACTGTGACGAGCTGATGAGATATTCTTAAAAGAAAGTTGTTAACATCTGGCATGACTCTGACTCCACAGTTATCCAAAAGGTATCCAGAACTCTGTCTAGTCCAGCTATGTTGGATGATTTCAATTTACTGAGGCCTGATGATACACACAAAGCAAATGGTCAAATCTGGTCAGTCACTTGCAGGCTCAGGTTTGCTTTTCATGGCTTATGATATCCAACAGGGATGGAGCTGTCCACCTGTGTTGGGAAGATTCTAAAATACTTCTCGAATGAGGGAGTTACAACAACTTCTTTAAGTGAGGTGGTGAACAGACACTCTTGAAGAAAGCTAATCTAGACTTAGAAAATGAAAACAAAGGCCTGGCTGCCAACATTCTTTTCATTGGCAAGTGTTCACCGAGCAACTCCAGGCATTCTTCAACAAAGCTTACTTTCTAGATCATTTTTGAATCTGACCTCAGAGACTGACCTGAAGAGAGATGGCACTGGTGCTCCATGGAACCACCTGTGCCAAGAAATAGAAAAAAACCACACCAAATACAACCCTGTTGGTTGTCTTGAGCCTCTTACTTGGCTTTTGAAATCATTTCACCACAGGCAGTCTGAGTATAGGTATGGTGACACTGTATTGCAGCAGTTCTATTCTTGCTTTAGATAGCTGATTCTAGAAAGTGTTGATGGCCTGCCATGTCGCACTAATGTGTCAATGCAAGTAATCTCTGCCAACTCAGCATAAACATAAAATGGCGAATGGAAATTAACTTCTCTGCTGCAAGTGTAGCCAAAAGGTAAAGTTCAAGTCAACCAAACTAGTTGGAAAAGCAACAACTACCAGAATATTTTCCACCATGAAATCTAAAGATTGGAGGGCTTCCAATGTTTCCCATTCAAAGTAGGGAGGCATTATTCAAGCTGGTAGTACATGACTGCTGTTAGCAAACACCTCAGACAAAGGTATCTTTCAAAGAAAGTTGTGCCTGAACTGCGGTGTCAGCAAGCAGTCACTGTCTGATCGCGTACTGGGTTTAAGATTACTGGATCACTAAGAAGCCCATTAAACATAATCCAGAATCCTCTATTCTGCTACTCATTTTTGTTGTTACAGACTGTCTACTTATCTTCCTGCTCAAAACATGAGCACAAGCATAGGGGAGTAGAAATTTCCATTTACTTTGCCCTTTCTTTCTGAGCAGCAGTGTGGATTTCACCTAGAGCAAAGGAATTGCTCCAATGAAGCATAAATTTTTCCATGAGGCATACTAGGGACCTCTGTAAGGCCCCAAGACCCTACAAACAGAAAAAAAGGGTGAAAGGTGGCTATTCATACATCTGCAGCCCCCAAGATGCACAACAGACCATTTGGGCCCAAAAGAGCCTTTAAGCAATGACAGAAGTAACCAATCATTTCTGAGTTTAAAAAAGAAGGTTGGTTCAGCTCACTGAGAGGGAAAAGTGAATGAGCATGTGGTCCCTGGCATCTTGGCAAATGCTTCCTAGAAAGAAAATGGGTGAATGGGTAGCACTGAAAGTTGTGAGGCACACATCCAGAGAGGGGATCCACTGAGGGAACAAGGGCCATCCACAACGTGCAGTAGACACTAGCCTGAATCCAACTGGTAATTCCAGCTACAGAAGGCCCACTGAATTAATTTCTGACTGGTGAGTTAACACTTGTATAAATCTCATTGATTCAATGGATCCACTGTAGTTGGGATTACGCTCATTAAGTGAATAGGATTCAGGTTGTTTTGTTGTGCAAGGCAAAAATCAGATCTGTTTGGACTCCACGCTAATCAACAGCTGCTGTGGCTTGAAACTAGGAAAATTTGCAACCCAGTCCCCAATATTAGCTTATTCCTTCTACCAAGAAAATAATGTTCAGACAAATGTTCAAATAACAAAGCTTATCAAATCAGGAAAAGTTGCAGTAACCAATTTTTTAGAGTAGTTTTTAGAGCAGTTTCCCCCCTCTACAATGCTAATATACTAATTACAATTAAAAAAATTTCAGACACGTGTTCTTGAATTACTTGAGAGAAAGTTCTAGCAAAAAAGAGTCAGGAATTTACACACACACACACACATACACACACCAAGAGCAAAAAGCTTGAAATGAAATTCAGGACATCATGGAAGAGGTATCAAATGATGTATATTTTATCCTGGAAGTCCTAATTTTACTTTTAAGATTTCATCTTTAAGAGGAACCTACTATCCCCATTTGGAAAGGGAGGTTTCTTTGATCTTTCTGCTGCTCAAACCAACTAGCTTTGCTACCTTTCAGGCCACTGGGATAACCCTAGAAGCTGCCAATCACATCTGACCCTTATCTATTTAGACAACTGTAACAAAGCAAACAAGACACTCAAATCTAATTTGGGTAATAAGCCATGCATTCCATATGGTACATATGGTACCTAAAATATGTAAAAGAGACACTTATTTATACACTGTCACTATGGCAGTAAGGAAATATGAGTTGGTCTTTCACTTAACTGAATTCCACTTGGAGAATTCTGATGGTGCAGTTCCAATAAAGACATGATGGAAACCCAACCAAGTATTACTAGTGAATTCTTGTTGAAAAAGATACAGTTCATTAACAATCACAATTGCAAATATGTTTTAAACATATATGTGTGTGTGTGTGTGTGTGTGTATTGCACCCTTAATTCACTTAAGAAAAAATACTGAAAGCCAACTTTGCTAGAGTCAGAAAGCTTTCAACTGAATGCCAAGGATAGTTAACCTGCTTCCAAAACAGCAAAGGCAAAGCAATTACGAAGAAAACTTTTCAATACTCTGCCAGTAAACATCTTGTTAGGCCAAATGACTGATACTGTCCTAAATTGTTTCAGCTCTTAATAAGCTGGAAATTCACATGAGTTAGGAGAAGATCCTGTCAGTGAACTGAAGGGGGGAAAAAGGACTGAAGGAAAAAAAAGAGGAAAAGAAAAAAGCACACATGCACACATACACATTCACCAAATTACTATTTTGGCTTGCATTTGACAAGCTCATTCATGAACACCCTGCCCTCCACTACCCCGGAAAGCTTTAGCATCTGGTCTAGAAATGCTGTGAAATATTGTATACACATTTAATGGCTGCCATTCAAAGGGTTTGTTAGATCCTAAAATTTGTACAGAAATGCAATCTTAGACAGATATTTTAAACCCACGTGAAATCAGCCCTCACTCTTTTTATAGTCTGGTGACACTTTAACTTCTATACTAGACATTTAGCCCTGTGACTCTGGAAATGGCCCTAATTATGCAAACAGATTAGAAGAAGAACAGCATCCTGAAACAAGAAGGGACAAAAAAACAAACAAACAAAAAACAAAAACAAAGCTTATCAGCAACTAGAAATAACTGAAAGAAATTTGCATAATAACAGGGCAAGAATGCATAAGAAAAAAATCTGTTAGAGACAAATCTGTCTGTTGCACTAACCTAGAATATGCTGCTACAAGAAGATGCCTCACATCTATTACAGACATGACCCAATCTTAAGGAACACAAACAACTATAGAATGCTTAATTCAGAAGGCTGAATCCATTTCTACTCAGAATCATACTGCTCTATGCACACACACTGCACACTTTAAAGATCTCCAATTATAATCTTTGTTTTCCCCCCCATAGATATCCTTGCTCCTTCTTCCTTGTGTACATAATCCACTTCTCCTATCTAAATTTAAACTGTAAACTCCTTAGAGCAAGGATCTTTTTGTCCTATAAAGGACCATGGCACTGTGCACTACTACTACACTATTGCAATAGTGATTGCACCATACTGTGAAAAATCGTGAGTGTAACTAAACCGGTATGCACTCTATCCACAATTCTATTGTGTTCCTTGTTGGCTCCATCGGTGCTAGTAATCAGTTACAGAAGTCTACCTTAGCTATAGCCTCTAACCCAGAATTTGGAAATCTGCTTGTTGGAAGCAATTTGTTGAAGTTACAGTTACATGTTCCCCTCCTGCAAATGACTACCATGGTAATCTTGTTTTGTCCTGAATTTGATAAAGCATTTGTTAATACAGTAAATGGCTATAACTCACTGCAAGAGGGTAGTTGAACAAGCAGCTAAGGAAAGTGTAAAGGGGTTAAGCAGATTAACAATTTTTCGGTATCGCAAGCATTTCCAGTGAGCAGAAGTCTGTTCTCATTTCTCTTCTTGTTCTGCTATTGCACTTCTACCTCCTCATTTAAGGAGAAGTATACCTCTCTTCCAAGGAAAAATTTGACTTCCTACGGAAGTGACCTTTACCTCGTGTTCAAACAGAGGTCACAATGAAAGACAATCCATTGTTCTTACAACCTGAATGACACAACTTGAAGGTGATGCTTCTTTTTCTTTTTTTAAGCAAGGGTTTCAGTGAATAAAGGGCTGTCAAAAATACTCGAAACCAGAAATATTCATGAACTAGAAATGAATTTTTATTGCAATCAACCAATATAATTTCAGACCAGTATGCCAAAATGAGAGCTCATCCTCCCCCCACTGCAAAATATAAATAAATAAAAAAAAGGGAGGGAAGTTATGAGAGATTATTGAGAATTGCTAAAACAACCCAAAACCAGGCAATTAAAATGATTTAACTGAGAGATTTCTCTACTCCCTTTATTATTGATACATTGTCAGCTAGTACTGTTAGCACTGCACATATATCTATCAAACAAATTGTACATTTTGGCCAACAGATCAAATAATTCAATACAAACCTGAAATATAAAATGGTTTAAAAAAATAAAGTTTGTAAAAGTTATCAACATGGAGGGAGATACAGCACCTACAAATTGCACATCTAGTTTTATAGGGAACCATAAAAAGTCACAGATTACACTTTCAACTCTGTTAACCTTGCTCAATCATACACCATACTTCCAAGAATTCCTGAAACATTTCATACCTCATTTAATCAGTATGTGATCCAGTCCTGAACACACACACACACACAGAGAGCAATTAAAAATCATTGCTTAAAAGTAAGATATGTTTTATCCACTAACTCTAAGTCAGGTTCTGCTTTGCTTCTTATATAAGCAAGTATTTTCAGTACTTCACATGCCTCTTCTCATAAACCAATGACCAGAAATGCAAGAACAGTAAGATACACAATTACAGTGATTCATTAATAGTTGTATCGCTCCAGAAAAGTGATGGAGTTACCACACTCGTTTTCAACCTTTGGTCCTCCAGATGTTTGGGACTTCAAGCTACCAGAATTCCTGTACATTGGCCATATCAGATGGAACATCTAGGTCTTGAAGTCCAAACAATCTGCAGGCTCAAAGGTTGAGAAACCCTGGTTTAGAGAAACCACAGAGACAATCCGATTCATTTTAGGAGAGCCCAACAGCAGACTGTAGGCTTTATGAGGGCAGCGTTCAAGGTTTGTATCTTTCATGAGCAAGTTCCCACAAACTTAATATTGCATTGGCTCAAAACAAGCTGTGCTAGTCCTCCTTTCTCCACAAAACCCACAAAATAGCTTGACTTACTTCTGACACACCTGCAATCAAACTTGTAATAAAACCCAGCTCCCTCAGCTGCTGCAAATTTGCAAGCTTCATGTAAGAAAAGCAGAAAGAAGAAGCTGCAGATAGAAACTGAAAAAGTTCCAACATCGGAGGCCAGTAAAGCTGAAGGCAGCAAGAGTGCCAAGAAACATAAGATGTGTTCTGTAGTGCAGTGCTATTCAAAGTGATGGTCCATGGACCAATGATGGTCTATGAACTGCTGGGCCACAGCAAATTTTCCAGAGAAAAAGAAACAGCGGCAGCTAACAGGCCAGTCCCTGGAACATGGTGGAGAAGAAACTGCTCATCCCCCATATCAGATGACTTGTAATGAATGAGAGGGAACTGCAGAAGGAAAATTGGTAAATTAAACAGCATTTCTCTCTCATTTTTTTTTTTTTTTATGTAGGAGTCAGTCTGAAAATAACAAAGTAGGAGAGAAGGCAAAAGAGTTATCAGGAGTAGAGGTGGAAGAGAAATGTGAACAACCAAAGCAGATCTCATGACTATCACAAATGCAAGAGCAGTGCACCCTAAACTAATTCTGGTTTTCCTAAGTGTTACTACATGTGAAATTTCCAAAGTCCCATTTTGAGCCCAAAAACAAGGAAGAACTGCAAATCTTCCATGCCACTTGAAGCTTCCTTTTGTCAGCAGCCATCTAAAGGTCATGACTGCAAATCTAATTTCATATGAGGATAAAAAAATCAGATTTCAAATTAGTAAGTGCTATGAAAACACTGACTCCAACATCAGTCCTATTGGTTTCAACAAATCTCAGTATGACTAAGTCTGGATCAAATCCCATGTTTGTTTACATTGCAGCAACACAATAATGAGATGTACAGCATCTTAAGTAAGTCTCTAAAAAGCTTGGATTTCTGACTCTCCCTATCTCTATGAAAACAACTGCTGGATCAAAGATAGCTAAGCATTCCATCCCCGAGTCTATCGTATTTCACCTTTAATATGCATATCAGCTATACGCTATACTTATTTCTGCAACAATACCTAGGACATAGGCCTAAATACCCTAAAGGCACCCAGATCCTGTCTAATCTTGGAAGCTAAGCAGGATCAACACTGATCAGTATTTGGATGGAAGTCTGCCAATTAACACCTGATGCTGGAGGCTATATTTCAGAGGAGGGAATTGGTAAGACCAATTCTGAAATTCCTTGGTTAAGCAACCCTGTGAAATTAAAAGGTTTGTCATAAATCGACTGGCAAGTTGAAAATGCATACACCTAGGTCGTAATACTTCGGATTCAGACATACATATTAACCATAATAATTTGCAAGGACAGTAGGAACCACTCATTTTGTACTTTTTAGTAACACAGACATCTAACTGGAGCTTGCTACATGCTCTCTCTCTCTCTCTCTCTCACACACACACACACACACACAGAGGAGCAGTTGCCACACTATGAGCACATATGTTTTGTGACAGAAAGAGGTACACATTTCAACTTGGACCATATAAAAGAAATATGAGGAATATAAAATTAGAATTACTCATCAGTCATCCTACCCTTCTGTAATGCCTGAAAGCTACCTTAACTTCAAACACTTAAATCAGGCCACATAATTGCAGCACTGTTCCCTTTATCACTGATCAAAATTAAACAAAACAAATTTAGTCAGTTTCATAAAAATCACTAAAACAGTGGCAAACATCTGGATTCCCAATGTGAGAAAAGAAAAACTAACTTTTCATGTAAATATTAAATGCAAGGCACATAATGGGACTGTTAAGCAACTTGTATATCCAATCCCTCTTTAATTTGGCAGTTGCTTCTGTTTATTGATCTCAAAATCAGTTACCGCATTAACGTACTGGCAGTTTCGTTTTCTGAGTAAATGATAATACGAAGAAAACAAGCCCAAAATGAAAATGGCAAATGGCAAGCTTACGTAAGTGCAAACAGGATAGAGGCATTGCATATGTTTTTTCGACATACTACTGGATGCCTTAGAAGGTAATCATTCTAAATGCAGATGAAAATATATGGAGATAGGAGTCCCTTTTTTGTTCACAAAAAAAATAAAATAATTGAGACAGAGACAGCAATGGTCAGGTGGCCACATGATGCCATGCTTTGGATCAACCAATTATTACTTAAAGAAAAGACATCACACTGTTTTACTGATATTTTATTCAGGTTTCACCAGCCTTGAAGCTATGGATGTTACTGAACTTCGAAGTCAGATCATAAACCTGAAATATGTTTCATGAACACACATTCTCCTCTCTTTTGCATCGTCTCTTTCTTGCTCTCAGCCATTTCCTCTCTGTACGTGGAGGAAGGGAAGCCTCTTTCAGCACTGAGAGATGACTCTTCCGGAATCCCTGGGGCAGCCCGCTCCTTCCTACCGTGCAGCTGTGTGCCGAACATCTGAGCTGTGGCAGGAATAAGTTTTTATTTCCCTCCCACATTTCTCATATTCCCCTCCCATATTTCCTGTTGACTGTCAAACAACTAAGCGACAACAAAGAGGAGATGCTCCAACGAAGTGCTGCAGTGGTACTTTAAGAAGAAGGGGTATTCTCTGTGGATTATAGGGCACAAGCTGCATGAGGAGTGAGGGGCTGATGGGTCTTGCAGGTCACAACTATGGCTCTAGGCTTTTCCTTATCAGCACCTTTCCTGTTGAGATGTGCCAAAAGAGTGTGAAAGACTAAGCTGATTACCCTCACTCATCTATATGGCTTCAATGCTAACAGGAGCTCCTCCATGGAGTTGCAAGGGAACACATGAAAGTCACTGCTGAAAGAATCTCAAATGGCAAAACAAACAGATTTACAAGAAAACTAATTCCAAAGCAGCAATAGTGTCCCATCCAAAACCTGCTTTTCTTTAGAAAACAATTAGTAATTCTTCAAGCCAATGCCTCTTCTTTGCTCTCCCTCAGATCAAAAAGATTTTCAGCCCCACCAGAACAGTAAAGGAATAAAACTTTATGCTCCTTTTAGATTAACAAATCCCAGAGTATCTTTCAGTGGATGAAAAAAATGAAATACACTCAGTATAGTAAGAATACCCAGAATAATCAGAACGCTCAGAATAAGTTCGAACTGCTGGTGCCCATTACTCTTATGCTCAAAAAGGCACAGCCCCTCAGACTAACACACTCTTTTCCTTTCTGATGCACATGTGGAAGGAATGTAAATCTCTGCTAATATATTGGCAGTATTATACAAAAAGGAGGAGGAAAGATACCCAGACTCTTTGATGAAGATTATTCTACAGCTGACAGATGCAGGAGAATCCAAGAACCATCATCGTCACCCTGAAAGTACAGTCATTTTTCTGTTAATTATTGAATGAGTTAACAGCAGACCAAGTTAACTCAGGTGGAGATGGTGGTGCCTTCAGGTTGACTCCTACTGATGGAGACCCTATAACTGAGTTTTGTTTTGTTTTTTGGGGGGAGCAAGATGTATTGTGAGGAGGTTTGTCATTCCCTTTCTATTAGGCTGACAGAGTGTCACTTGTTCATGGTCACCCAGCAGGTTTCTACACCTAAGCATGAATCCGAACCCTGCACTGCTTACTTATAAGGAGCATGCTTTCTTATTCCTCTGGGAACCGATTAAAGCAGTATTTGGGGTGGTAAAAATATTCATAAATTTTCTTATCCAACACATTTTGACATCCTGTTTAAAAAAAGAAAAATCTAATGCTACAAAATTCCCCCTCCAACCTATAAGAATGAAAAGATTATTTTCTTGTTTTGATTTTTTCCCCACAAAAATGAAATTTTGGCCCCTAATTGTCATATTTTCTTGTGCAAAAAAAAAACTTTCCCCAAAGTTTGCTCCCAAAGAGGAGGTGTTGCTGTTTTCGTTGTCATTGTTGTTGTTGTTGTTGTTATTTAAAGAATTCCAAAACCTCTTGTAATCTCACTCAGTGGTGTGCAAACTTTTTGCAATTTTTCTAATCATGTGCAGGAATGAAATAAGTGAAGATTAACATCTCCTATGTGCGCATCAAAAGCCTGTGTGATATAGTGGTTTGAATGCTGGACTATAAGCCTCTGTGAGTTCAGGACTCAAATCCCCAGAAAAGGCAAAAGCAAACCTCCTCTGAAAAAAATCTTGCCAAGAAACCCCTATGACAGTCTTAGGATTGCCCTGAGTCAGAAAGTACTTCCAAGCATAGAACAAAATGTGTTTATGAGAGAAGAATGTCACTTTGAAAGATGAGAAAAGGAAAATGGGGTGAGGAGAAGGGCTCTAGCAAAACCTTTGAGACTAACATGTTTTTCAGAAAGTTATCTTTTTGAGTGTAAAAGTAATTGGTACAAAAAAAAAAAAAATCCAGAAAAAGAGGTCCAAAATGTTTACTGTTTATTACATTTATTTCTCACATTTCCCCCAGTGAGTTCAAGGTGGTTTATATAGTTCTCCTCTTTCCCTAGCAACCTTTATCTTCACAGCAACCCTATGGGGTAGGCTAAGTGGTAGGAAATGGTGGAGGGGGGAGAGAGAGAGAGGAGAGGAGAGAACGTGTCTCTCTGTACACTCTCACACACATGGATGCAAATATGTAAGAGAATAGAAAAATATCCTCTAAAAAAAACATTCAGTGCTCTTTGGCAAAGTTCCATCTGTGGAATGTAAAATAATACTCAAGCTTTCACCTTTAGGCATGTTTGCAATCAAACTGTAGGTTATTTTATTTAAAAGCAGCCATGATTTCCTAAGTCAAACCTCAATTAATTACACTGCTCTTCCAAATGTAAGTACTAACCATGTCTAATCTAATGAACAGCATATGCTTAGTTCATGTTATGACAGAGCCATTACTTATGTCGATAAACTGCGTACACTTCCCACAGCTGTAATAAGGGACAGGAAAATACTCCAATTAAAGGATACTGAAGACTTTGAAGGGGGAAAAAGGAAAAGCAATCTGCTGTTCGCGTAAGGGCATATAATAGAATTATTAAAAGGTTGGCTTCCAAGGCCAGGATTGCGTGATCCATCTCTTTTTCAATTCAACATATCTGAGGAATATCAATCCCTCTTTATTACTTCTTATAACCTAGCTCAAGCAGACTGTAGCGCAGGAACTAAATACATGAAGCAGCAAGGCAGAAGATTAGAAGGTGATTTTCATTTATAAAAGTACACACACACAAACAAGAAGAAAATAGAAGTGCAAGTTTTTAAATTTCAAATGGATACTAAGTACTCTTGTTTAACACAATACAAGCAAAGACAAGAAGATGCCTACTTTAGGGGAAGAAACAGATTTGCCATGTAAAATACTCTACTGAGGCTCTTTCCAAAAAAGGCCTGTTTTTATGCTTTTATTTTTTTTTCTGTTCTACTTAAATCTTGCATATTGTCTGTCCCCCATATATACATAGGTATAGATACACTGCATTTTCACTGCTTGTGAAAATATTCATTTACATCTTTGTAAAACACTTTGGAATCCTTTGGTACCAAGACAAGTTCTTCCTGGTTCCCTATCCATCCTGTGCTTTTTGTTTTGTTTTGATTTTCCTTCTTTCTCTTTTTAACGTTACCATGACCTGGTATTCTCCACTGGTGGCTTTAGTGAACAAATAAGATCTTGGAGAAGTTGTTTTTTAAACTACAGCTGCCTGTGCTGACAGCTATAATCTACAAAAAAGAACTTTTCCAAGCTCTGGGAGAAATGCAGGACTAGAACACTGCACCAAGGAAGTGTCAGCATTATATTTCTCCAAAGTAAGCTGATTTCCATTCTTTTAATTCTCTTGTTTTCTCAGACAGGGGAAAAAATAGGGTTTCCTTTGCCCAGTCTCTTTTAATCAATCAATTTTGAAGATTTGTGAACAATTACAAAAGATTGCAAATCCTGTTTGCTGGTGGTAGAAGTATATATGCAACATGAACAGGAAGTTCTCCTGAAAAGTGCTGCGGGCCCTCTGAAAAAGCCGTTGTTTTCACTTTAGCCTAAGAATGCCGGTGCAACATGTAAAGAGAGCACTGGACAAATCCTGCAACATAAATGGGCAATGTATTCATTTCATGGGATGGTACAGAAAGAGAAAGAGAGGGGAGGAGCACATGAATGAACCTTCATGTCTGCATCCCCACCTCCACACAAAATCCTTTAAAACACATTTTGTTTCTGGAATAAGAGTAAATTAGAACTGAGTTGTCAGAATAATTCTGTAAAGAACTACCAATTTCCTGCTCAAAGTACTCACACTTGGACAGGAAGCTGATTATCATCCTAAAACATTTTTTTCAATGAAATCTAGAATGAGGGACAATTACAGTTAATACAGAGAGTACTTTTGCGGCATGTGTAAACATGCTTACACTGATAAATATGGAGGCAAGATGTCAGTTTGCAAACAGAGGTATATAAATCTAGTGTGTCACCTAAGTAAATCACATCTACGTTTCAACATTTTGTGTAACTAAAATGTTTGGTAAACTAATGATTGTTAATTAGTAGCTGTGTGAAGAAGAAACTATTCCTATTAGTGAGAAATTCATTTCCCACTACCCAGGTACTTTGAGCAAGCAAAACCCAAACATAACACATTTCATGGGGCAACTGTTATGACAAAATACGAGCAAGGAAATACAAAGTATACGAAACCTATTAGCATTAACATGCAATTTAATTGACTATGCCTGTCCTACCATATGTTTGTCTTTCATGCACTGTATCCCTTCAAAAGGAAAGAAAATATTGGCTTTTAAAAATAGCTGTGTCCATAAAATTGCTTTGAAGAACCAGAGGTGACTAGTGACCCTCTATAGCATTAGGCCCAGGGCCCGTAGATTCATTTCCCTAGTTTTTCCAAGGATGCACAAAGCAAAAGACCAACAGATAATACACTTAGCATGAACAAAGATTTAAATGTGCAATAAACGGTGTTTAGTGGGAAAAGATTACAAGATTTTGCTTGTGAGGAAAACCAAGCAATGGCAATCTATTTACCTGGACTAAAAAAGAATCTAGCAGGTTAAGGAAAGACATAACCAATGGCCTGTGCTGTAGTTTTCCATGTCTGTGCCTCATAGAGCATCAAACTAAGATGATGGGCTTACACCACCCATCTGTCCTGTAATGGTGAGGTGGCAATTTCAGTGAATAGTGCATGTTCACCTCAGAGTAGCAAGGTCACATTTTAAAGTTTTCAAAACAATTAGGCATCAGTGTTGTCTATATACATTGGCAGGGAGCAGCCATTAGTTTTATAGTAGTATTCTGCCAGTTGTGCATCAGATCAATACTGAGGCTAAATATATCAAGGTCTTTCTACCCTTCAGAGTTAGAAGTTACATATTAAAAAAAAAATCTCCACAGTCTGCAGGAAAAAAAAAAGATCTACTTATTAAAACCAAAATAAAGCTTTCAACTTGCTACTACAACCACAGATTAAAGGCATTATTGACTAGAAGGAGCCTACTGGCAAGCCCTCTCTCTTGCTATATTCATGAGGAATAGGCTTCATCAAATTTAAGTATGCCCAAAAAAAGATTCTCCAGAGAAAAGAAAAATACTCCTGCTAAATACAGACTAATGCTTGGGGCTAACCACAAAATGAAACCATAGAGGTCAGAAGAAGAGAGAAAAGGCAACTGTGTTATTAGAATTATTTTATTCTGCTGAAACGAGGGGAGAAAGAGTCGACAAGAACTTCTCATGTCAGTAAAAACTGAACCAAGAAAAATGTTTCTGACCAGAACCCACACGGCATGACAGACATCAAACAAGTACCATGATATTTCATAACTCCCATGCATATTAGTTAGAACATTGGGCAGGGATTTCAAGATCCAGGTTCACAGCTCAGTGTGTGATGGCTTGATGACCTTGGGCCAGTGACTTTGGCCATCTCTGCACTACTCTGTTATAGTGCTATTATTCCACTTTCAACATCCTATGGAATTCTGGGGTTTATAGTTTACTGAGGTCAAAGAGCTCTCTGGCGGAGAATTCTAAATGCCCCTCCCTAAACTGCAAACTCCAGGATTCCATAGGATGTTGGAAGTGGAGTAATAGCACTATAACAGTGTAGGGCAGAAATGGCCTTTGTCTTAGTCTGATCTTCTTCATGGGTTTCTTGAGAAGATTAAATGGCGTGGAAGTTGCTCTGAGTTCACTAGAGAAAAGTGACATATAAATGTAATTTAAACAAAAACTAATGTAAATAATTACACTCAGGTTTCAGAACAAGATAAAAAAGGTGGTGTAGTTTGTAGATGGGTGTGGAGGGGGTTTTGTAGGGTAAAGGAGCAGGTATGTAGAAGAACTTTGCCTGAAATAGACAATAATGGACTAGGTGGGTGCATAATCCCTTTTACAGTGATTCAAAACGGAATTATGAAGAGGGTGATGAGACCGCTCATACAATCTCCACTCTCAATGGTTCCATCTCTGAAAGACAGAGAGTCAGACCTTCTCACATTGAGGTTAATGTGCTTATGAGCCTCTATGTTTGCAGGATTTGCGCATTACCACTATTCCTCATAACACAAAAGCTTCTTTGTTAAATGACTGTAGAAGCTTCCTTCAAATCTTTTGCACTCAGAGCACAAGGACAGGCCATTGCACGTAGGGCTGTCATGCACGACCCTGTTGTTTTTCCTCTTCACACAACCATGCTGAATGCTTGAATAGGCCTACCATATCAACTAGTAAAAGGCAGCTTCCCCTATTCCTAAAATACCTCTTCCTTAAGGAGCTTGGAAAAGTTACTTTTTGAACTACAGCTCCTAGATTCCTTTCCCCCAGGTCATATAGTTAGTGATAAGCTTTGAAAGTTCTGTCCATTTCTGTTTCCTGATATTTAATAACTGGTCTGCCCAAAGTTTACACAAACCGAACTTAACAGGCAAGAGGCAGTGACAGAGCTTTAAGCCTCCAAGAGAACAGAGCAGCAAATGGGGAACATACTGCCAACATTGCTCTGGTCCTCTGCAGATGGTAGCAATGAGATCACAGCAGTATAATGTCAGTCATGCGTGAGTGCTCCCTGTGACTCCCAAAGATGGCTCCAGCTCAGAGCCACAAGAGAGTAGGCACCCTGAGGTGACTCAAAGTCAACAAGCCGCAGCCTGAGTAGAACGGGCCTGCATACACGTACTCTTAGAAACACTTTACAGTATTAGATAGGCCTTCTGTCCAATTTAGCGAGGCTCTTCTTCTCAGTTCTTTGTACATTTTTCCAGGATTTGTAAACACACAAAACCTGTCCACCAAATTGTACCAGTGACAGACCAGTGAACGGCAAGATTCTGGAATCCAGCAGGCAATTCATGCTTCAAGAGTGAGTTAAAGACAAACTAGAGCTCTTCCAGGTTCTCCTCACCCTCAGCTCCAGCCTTTCAAGTTAGCTGGGGAGAGGTGCGTTCTTTCTGTGGATGTTGTGCTACTAGTGCAGCTTGAGTGTTCGCAAACATAAAGTTCATGCTATTTTAACTAACAGCAAGAGAGATTTTGCCAAAATCTATTCCTGCTAATGACCATTCCAAACAGGAAGAGATTTTTGGCTGCAATCCTATATCTACTTACTTGGGAGTAAGTTCCATTGGAAATTAAAAAAAAAGAGCAGATTTACATAGTACTCTGCTCTTAAGAAATTCTTTGCAATACACTGTTGAAAAAACACATGAGGTGCCAACTCTTACTTGTTGCTTTCTTAAAATACTTGCTACACTGCTGTCATGTATATTTGCCATTTTACTTTCACCTTTGACAACAGAAGTGCTACCTTGGTTGGAAAACACCCCCAGAAAAGCAAAAGGTTTAGAGGTAGCTGGGAAAGTTTTTCCCAACAGTATTATCATCAGCAAAAAAGAGGAATCCTCTAAAAAGCTGAGTTGCTAAGTCTATCAGGACAGTTCTTAAAAGGCTCTCTTAACAGAATCTGCAATTGGGGGGTGGCAATACCTTTCATCCTTTACTCCAATAAACCTCTCTTTGCTTTTTTTATTTTAATTTTGCTTAGCTGGAATAACTAAAGTGTCAAACTACTTAAACCACTATGAACAGCAAGAAATGATCTCCAAGTACGAAAGATCCATCACAGATCCGACGACACAAACAGAGCTCCTGTATCCCCTAACATCACCACAACTCTTACTATTTTACAATGGAGGCAGTTCTCACATTCAGCAAAAGAGTGATTGCTATTCTCACTGACAATACACATCGGGCTGACTCAGCCCTCAGATACTACCTCAAAGAGTGTTCTGTGTAAAAGTCAGAACATGCAGAAACAAACACAGTCGGTTGCCTGAGGCTTATCTGAACCACAGAAAAGTCACCAGGAACCTTCACTCCATTTTTGCAGCCAGTTCCATATTACATGTCAACCATTAGGCCAATGCAGAAATTGATTCTACTGCCTGATTAAAAGAAGCACTTTTTTCCAGAAGAGGAAAGTAGTAATGGTACATTTTCCTTCAGATAAGGAAGAATAATGTAGCTTACTCTCCATGTATACAAACACACTAACAGGACACTCTTCCTTATGATTTGCTTAAGCGTGTGCCATTCTGAACTACTAAGTAGTTCTGCTAGTGGATCAGTTTCAATTTTTTCCCTGTTCCTGAACCAGTAAAGCTTTGAAGTTTGAAACTGAAACTGAGACTGTTGTACTTTGGACGTATCATGAGAAGACATGACTCACTAGAAAAGCCATTAATGCTTGGTAAGGTATAAGGCAGTAGGAAAAGAGGAAGACCACACTACAGATAGATAGACTCACTCTAGGAAGCCACGGCCCTGAGTCTGCAAGAACTGAGCAGGGCTGTTAATAAGAGGGTGACTTGGTGGTCTTGTTCATAGGGTCACCATAAGTCAAAGTCAACTTGATGGCAATTGACAACAATAAGCAAAAAGAAAATAGCATCAGATCTGTTTGGCAACCCAGGAATGGTACATTTTCCTGTCCATTACATGACCTCCTTCTCTCCACTCAGGCACAGTTCTCCACTTCTCCTCTAGACAGAGCTGCCATTTCTTTTTCCCCTTCATCTCTCCCACAGAAAGAAGGCGTAAGCACTTTCTGAGCCCAGACCTTTAACAGCAAAAAGCAAAAACTTATTTAGAGAAATCTGTGAAATATATCAGTAGATATGTCCTGGATTTGCCACTGAAAATTCTACAGCAGCTTTGCTTATAACTGATATTTTACGGAGTTTGCGGGTATAATGTACATAGTTAAATCTGTGTTGGAAATCTGTAACCTTTGCAGGATTAACTCCACAGGAGGCTTGCCTGACCTTTACTTTAGAAAGCAAACGCAAGGAAAACAAACAAATAAATGCTCATTTAACAGTACTGAGTAAATTGTCACTTAAGAGATTTGACATACAGTAACATTAAGAAAACACCAAAACCCTAATCCAAGGAGAGTGCATCAGTGTCTTTACGCACCTCTGTGTGTGCACATACATGCATATAGGGATATGCAAAGCAGCCCAAATTATGCATGTGGAGTCCTTCCAAAGAGGTTCAAATCTTACCTAAGGGTAAGGGTAAGGGTGGGGATTGGGTTCAGATTTCATACAACTCCAACAAGCAGCCAACTGATAGAATTTTTAAACCTTTTGAAATCTTTTCATACATGCAACCCCAGTACCAGCATGTAGGATCCATCTGCACATGTGGTCTCCCATCCAGCTGGGAATGGGTGGTGGTGTTGTTTTAAAAAAACAAACCTCAAACTTAGTTATCTGTACAGAATGCCTTTCACTAACTCAGAGTATTTATGTCCAAGCATTTATGTTGACTAAAGAAACCCTGCCAATACATGGTGGGATTTTTTTTAATTCACAGTCCTTAACCTTTTTCTAAGAATCATTGACTTCCTTTGTAACAATCATTAGCACAGCAGAGGGTACAGAGCTGGAAGGTGAGGTTTCATTATGCAATTGCCTTGGCTCATTCACAGAATTTTACAGGGGTCTAGACAACTTCAAGAGAACTTGTAACCCTCTCATGTTTTTACACTGGTTCTTCCATTCTTTTTTTTAAAAAAAGGAAACAGAAAACAGAAAACCTGTTAAGGAGAGAGGAAAAGTGACTATCTATTCAATGCCTTTTCACTGCTAGAATGAGAAGCCCTCTGTCCAGAAGCAGCACAGAGTATCAGCAGAATTTTCCACCCCAACAGAAATAATTTAGGTAGGTCCTAAATTGCATTATCACCCAGTATGAAAAACTGAATTTACTGTCTCAGTACTCCAGCCCTACAAAAGATTACAGTCATATGGCATGATTTTTTTTGCACACTCATAGGTGTGCAAAAGTGGCCTTAAAATAGATATAGCATAATAAATAGACATAGCATAACAATATCCAATAGATATAGCATAATAGTATCCAATGTTATTAGCAATTAAACCACCTTGTTTGGAAGGTTATCCTTTACGTATATACATACACACACACACACACACACTTTATATATATATACACACACACACACACATGCCTAAAGTCCACTTCATGTTAAAACCAGGCTTATTTAATGCACTGAAAGTGGCACTGTTTTACAAGGGCTTGAAGGTTATCATTATTGCTTAATATTGCATGGCATGACACATTTCCTTCACTTTAATCTATTTAAAATAATTTTTAACAATGACTTACAATGAAAATTAACAAGTACTTTTCATTTTTTTAATCAATAACTTAATTAATTAAATTGAAAAAATCATTTATATTGTTGGCTGAAACAGTGGAAGGCTCCCAAAGAAGTTAATTTAGAGAAACCAGATTTACTGACTGGAATTCTCCTTCTGCTTTATAGGACAATCCCTGAAAGAATGACTGCAGAAACTATTTTAGTGTATAATCAGTGAACATTTATGCAAAGCACCTGACAAGAGAGTATGTATCCCACAGAATCACGGCCCAGTTATTGCTGAATTATTATATTTTATTTGAGAAAACATACACTGTTTTAAAAGAACAATGCCAGCTTTCAACTCAGAATTCTATTTTTGCCATGTTAAAGTGATCCTGTGAAGCACAGGGACACACAAAATATCACATTACCATGTACTGAAAAGACCATTTGTAGCTATTTTCAGTACATAGCAATTTGTGAATTCACTGCAGGAGGGTACACTCATAAAATCCCTCATCACATAAAGTGGGTGGAACCACTAGTAGTGATTCTTTCACCGCAAAAATCAATCATAGAATAAAGATGGCAACACAATTTGTTAGCGATCACGGAGGATTAAGAGGGCCCCAAACAGTCATGTTAACAGTGGTCCTCAAGAACATTAGAGCAGGCATGGACTGTTTTGGCATTAAATGTTGGGGTGTGTGTGTTTGTACTCCATCACAGCCAGCAAAGGAGTTGAGCTAGTTGGTGGTTCTGGGAGTTGTAATCCAAACTTTTCAAACCCCTAGTCCCTACATCTCTTCTTAACATCTACATCTCTTCTTAACAGTATCATATTCAGACCTGATGTGTCTACCACACGTTTTTCTTTACATCAAGAGATGGGTGCTATGTTTTTTTCCCATTCTTAGAAACTCAGGGTCAAAGCTCATCTTAGTGTATAATAAGAATGAATCAATAGTTAACATCTTCTCTGGCTCTGTCAGCTGAGTTTTGTCAGGCAGAGAAAATTCTAGATTTTTTCCCCTCTTGGACTTCATAAGGCTGACTTACAAGTTTGACATAATACAACTGGCAGTGACTTAGCTCAAGAACAATCATTCTATCCAGTCAAATTTTAGCCCCAAACTGTAAATGAGAATGCTCTGAAGGCATATGGAAAGAAAGGTCTTGACACATTGTACTGTCAGTACATGTTTTCTATTATGCTTATTATGCTTTTTTCTAGCAAAAGTGCTTGCTTCCTGACGTTAAAACTTCAGGTAATAAAAAAAAAATAAGCATCCCTTAACGTGGAAATGAGGGAAAAAATCACCTTCACTTACATCCATACTAGATCTTTTTTAAAAGCCTCAGATTATTTCCATGAAATTTCTTTTTTGGGTAAATTCTTAAAAACAAGCAGAAATTAAAGCCTCTCACTTTTTTGATGCCAAATTTAACAGGTACAGCTATGGAGAGGACCATATTGTACCACCTGCCATAGAAATGTCAAAGATGAGCAATCTTCCACCTTTCATTAGGTGACAACCCTAATCCAGCACACACATGGCTGTGAATGCACGTGCACTCCAGGCTAGACTTTTAGGAGCTCAGCACTCCAAGTCTTAGCCTGGATGGATGATACTATCTATTTCAGATTCTCCCACATTCATATTTTTAAAATCTCAATTTTCTTCTATTGTGAATATGGAGAAATGTATGAATTTTGATAAATTCCGATCAAGAATAAGAGAAATGAAATTCTCATCCCTCTGTACTGAAATGTTTCTATTGTTTCTTTAATATTTGGGTTAATAGGGAACACAGTTGAATTAGAGGCCTAAAATTTTAATGCCATGTAACTCTAAGGTGGAGGGACTAGAAATGGACGAGCAAAATGACCTAGGAAGAACTTGTCTGCATGCCTGAGGAAAGATCCAAGAAATTCAGGCCTATTGCTAAAGACAGGGTACACATGCTCCCTTTTACAACAGGTGCTGTGAGGAAAAGGATTATCTAGCGCATAATCACAACTAAATTGCTGCAGCACGAAGGACCAAGTTGCAATTGCTGACTCAAATATCAGTTCATATGTGCAGTTTATTGATATTTTGATCACGCTGCCATCATATGACAGCTTGGCCACTTTATCTGCCATCTTGCATAAGCAGTGATAAAGGTTATGATCAATGAGAAGGATGAAATGAATGGGTATTAACTAGCCAGATGAACTACCCCTACTATGTGCACCAACTTCATTAAAACAAAACAAAAAAATTCAGAAATAAAAGTACACATGAGACTCACTAAGGGACAGAGTACATTATAAAAAGTAGTTATGTTTTATGGCTCAAACTCATTTACAATTTTAACAGCCGTGCCTGCAGTGTGATAGCAACTGTGAAATCCTATGAGACTCAGGGTGGGCTCTGCTATTAGGCAAAACGAAGCAATCACATCACGTAACAGCCATGGCAACCTCCAGAACATCCTCTTGACCTCCTTGTCTGTTCCCTTCTATTAAAAGACAGAACTGTGTACACTATGCTACCTGTCCTCTGTCTCACTACTTTTATAAAACACCACCACCACCATTGCAAGTGTTGAAAAAAAGTTTACACTGCTATTCCAACCAGTTTCTGTACATGAAATTTGGGATGAGTGAATATAATCCTTTCCTGTATCTCAGCAGCAAAATGCCTGGCAATGGTGAAGCCTCAACTAGAGGCCTAAATTTTAATGTCATCTAACTAAATTTTAATGCCATATAACTCCAAGTTGGAGGGACTAGACTGCCAAGACACCTTACTGCCAACAATAGGTCTTTACGACTCTTAAAATACTTCCCTGACCATGGACTTCCCCAATGGTGGCAACCCATAACACCCTACTACCAGAAGCAGATTTGGTTCTAAATTCCAGAGCAATAATATGAGGCGTTGCTTTTAGAACAACAACAAGAGGTACTAAAGCAATCGTGGGCAACTTTGGCCTTCCAGATGTTTTGGGACTGCAACTCCATGCAGGGTTGTTATCTGAGAACATCTGGAGGACCACAGCTGCCCCCCCCCTTTTGGGAAATAAGTTCAAGTTTTCAAAGGATACTGCTCATTTTCTTAAAAGAATGTACCATTTCCTTCAGTCCCCTGAAAGCCCACCCCTCACCACTAAATTCTACAGACACCCAGATATACAGCAGGGGGAAAATAAAAAGACAAGAGTACCAGTTTCAGCCAAACCACTTTTCCTGGCTGCAATTCAGCGATTATTTTCTTCATGTGTTTTTATGGTGATGTCATGGACTGCTAGCCACAACGGCCATGTGACCGCCAGCTAAACAAAGGTAGACATTGAAAACGTTTTCCTTGAAAAAGAAGAAAAAGAGTAAAGGAAAGTGGTGAGTCATACTATACTTACAACTCTCGGCCTGGTAGTCTGGTACAAACTGCTCATCATTGTCAGGTACCTGAGCTGAAGATTGGGTGGGGGGACAAAACAGAAAGGAAAAAAATTAATAGATATAAAGCACTGAAACATACAATAACCTTAACATTTCAGAAGAGAAACATCATTGAATAAGCCAGTCTGTGTATTGCATCATATTTGGAAACTGTGCACACGATTTGGAGCGTTCCTTACCATTGAAATACTTAATGCCATCAAATTGGGCCCAGATCAGGACACTGTTTACTTCAATAAATAAGATGATGGATTCATTGCTAACTACCTTCACTTTACCAAAATATAACAGTTGTCCATATTAGATTCATGATTATATCTAACAAACAATTAGGAGGTTTAACTGCATCCAATAACACTAAGAACAGTAACCAAGAGGTTAAAAAAAAACATGCAACAAATGCTTTTAAGGTTATTTCCTTTGAACAACAGTAAAAGAACAAGGATGGGATGGGATGGGATGGGATGGGATATTAGAAAACTGAGAAAGAAATTCTATGGCCAATCTAAATCATGTTGTACCTTAAACCCTAGACTGCTCATTCAAAGGCAGTTCCTCTTATTATTAGTTTCATTATGACAATGATTTTAGTACAGAGGGGAATTTGGCTACACATGTTGTAAAATAGGGATATCTTTTTAACATTAAGAAGGTTTCTGCAAAAATATATGACTGATGCTAGAATGAATAAGGATTCACTATGAATCCATCACTGTGGCTAAAATACAATCTGAAAAGGAAATAAATTAATACACACACACACACACACTATAGCAAAATATCTCTTCTCCATATTCTAATGTCTTCATCTTATGTAAGTTACTGCTTACTTAAATGCTAGGTCTTGCCGGGACCAATGAAACTTACTTGTAAATGTGATGGAATTCACAACCGTGTAGACCAGCCCTATCCATGCCTTCAGGAAAAAGTATATTTCACTAATTTACCTAGAATCTTCTCCCAGGAGCTGCTTATTCAACTGATCGTTTATAATGGTATGAGCTTATTTCATGAGCAAAACTCATTACAGGTATATCACAGCTAACAAAGCAGATGTGTTTCTGGGTATACTTCATTAACAGAAAGTTGATTGAGGCAGAAATGTGGAAAGAATCGGGATAGGTCCTACCCTATACAACACCACAGAAAGAAAAAAAAGCTTAAAAAATGTTTCAGCAGATTTTTTATTCAGAATTAAAGATATGCACATGCAAAATGAAACAATCAGGTCAGGTAAGTACTGTGTGAATTAAAAAAAATGGAATCTTCCGGAGACAACTTTGAGGATTCTTCCAAAAAGCATCCAGGGATTTTTTTTTTTTCTTTCGCCAGCCTCCACTCTCTAATAATTTCCATTTTGGTGGCCAAACCTAAAGATCTATGCTATTTTTATTTTTTTAACATACTAGGGGTAGCTGATGATGCTTTTCCACTCTCCCCTTGTCTCTCTATTTTACTGTTCACACACGCTCAGTAAGGGATTCCAAAGGCAGCTGCCATTTACTTTGCCTGCTGTAAGGAGGCCCATGTGGCTACAGTTGGAACAGCTATAGCAGAATCATGCCTTTTCTCTGCTCAAGCTTTATGGCTTTGTTTACTACAGACATGTTTCTGCAACCAAACACTGATAGTTTGTGTTTCTGCAGACCTCCTTCATCATCCTCCCAATGCCAATGCACTACTAAAAAAATCAGGGATAAAAGAGAGCTGGCATAAACAGACTTTGCAAAAAATAAGCTTCTTTCTCAGTCTTGCTAACAGAGGTATGCCTGTACCAAGATTTTTTGGTAAAATTCAAGTGGGTAAATTAACTCAGCACTGGCTGAATCTTAAACTCTAAATCAAGTAGTTTTCAAAGGTACAGTGCGCCTTCTTCTGGGGCAACCACCACATGCACAAATGTGAGGTTGCATGAAGCACTGTGTCTCATTATAGTCAATGGATGAAGGCGTGCACCCACACTGCTGTGGAGATGCACATGTTGAGTCCATTGACTACAATGGGATGTAGAGCTTGTGTTTTGTTTTGTTTTATGACCAGGTTCCTGAAACGGAACCTCCGCATATAGGGTAGGCACATTGTCTAAGGAAGTGGGGGGGGGAATAGAGAGAGAAAATAAGAGAGAGAGACTGGCGGAAGGGAGCAGGAACACACGCAGACAAATAGCAGAAACTGAAATTCACCAGTAGACTATTATAGCACTAATGAATGAACATAGCATAATGACAACTTAAACAGACTCTTAGTGTCATTAACAGCTTTGATGACACCCAGCACACATATATGCACAGCTCCTATTGAGGATATTGAGAAATTGTGTATATGTCAAGGAAAAGAATACTAGAGTGTTATGAAATGAGTTCATAGTTAATAAAAAAGAAGAAAAAGTCATTGCTTACTGAACCTTTGGTCCAAAAAGTTTAGACTTAAGCAAGTGGCTTCCATTCTCTTTGAACAACGGTTCTCTTTGAACAACGAGACTCCACGCCATAACACACGCTTTTTTCAAATCTTACCTCAGTTCCAAGTATATTAACTACGCAATATAAAGAGTTGACGCATGTATATAAATGATGTCTAAAGACCCTCCGGCACACAGGATAACGTTAATCACTGCCTACATCTCAGCCTATATTTCCAATTCACATCCGTACCATCCTCACTGCTTGCTCATCATTTTATTCACTGGACATAATTAGATTATATTAGACTCAGAATATATTTGAGGCAATGGCAGTATCAACTGTGCAACATCTACAATATATATGTAACCATCTGTTGTTCACAAGTTACAAATTAAACCATGAACATTTGATGTCCAGTTTATGGTGTCAGGGCAACTGTCAGACAAATACGCAAACAGATTAGAGGTGGACATATAGGAACGTGACTATATTCATACCCTATGAAGAAACATCAGGTTTTCTGTCAAAGCAGATAATTAACAAAACATTAGGTGGCATAAACTTTTCCATTACTTTCAGTTGTTCCTATAGAACCTGAACTACTGGAATTCTGAACATTCTATATTTTAAACCAATTTAATTTCCACTGCAATGCATGATAGCTTAATCTTTCTTTGTTCATGAAAATAAACCACGTATGTTCACAGTGCTGATAGAATGAATAGTGCTTTTCCTTCAAGGAACTCAGGGAAACATTCTCACCTCACTGCAAGCCTATGCAGGTAAGTACAAGCCGAAAGATGGTGTCCTGATCAAGTTAAAGGGAGATCTGAAACTGGATTTCTCCATATCAGTTCCCAGCATTTAACCAGCATAGCGTGTTGGTTCACAAACCCAAGAAAGTGAACTTAGCTGCAGCATTCTACAAGTTGCTTCATTCACAACAGCACATAAATAGGGTCTGTCTCTTTTCTCCCCGCCACTGCCACCATTGCTTTGCATAGTTTGGGAATGGTGGGTTGGGGGCATACTGATTCAATAACAAATCACCCCAAACCAACCAGCGGAATGCATAAGTCATTTTCAAAAGTTCATATAGCTCTACAACAGACTTACTAGCCATCATCATTAACTTTGCAGAATATGGTACAGCACAGTTATTCATAACTAGTAAAGAATATATTCAATGCACAGGGACAAATAGATTGGCGTAAATTTTAAGACTGTTCCTTTTCTAAATGAGTAGGCTCACTTTAGAAGCACACACCCTTCTGTTATTGCAGACATATGTAGCA
Organism: Ctenosaura bakeri; assembly: GCA_948474755.1. Taxonomy (NCBI): domain Eukaryota; kingdom Metazoa; phylum Chordata; class Lepidosauria; order Squamata; family Iguanidae; genus Ctenosaura; species Ctenosaura bakeri. Next base: position 186,705 of record CAOLHI010000231.1, on the reverse strand, counting down.
AAGACTGTGAATTGTCACTGCAGCCTGTTTTATACGTTACATCTGTACAATCTACCAGTGTTGTTTTTATAGAAGCAGTACAATAAAGAACCACACAATACACTACTTGGACACATTGTGGTAACATGACAAACCAGAAACACAGAGGAAAAGCTTCAGCTTTCCTGTCCAGAAGGCAGAAAATCTATAATACAAATCATGAGTACCACTTTTTATTGCTTTAACATCTACCTGAACTCACTGACTTCACATTCATAATGAAGGGGAGATCCAGTTCTCTCTCTCTCTTTTTAAGAGGAATAAAACTCATATATACCATTTTTATAAATGTACAAAAATGTTAGCCACTAAAAAATTGCATTACATTTTGAGTCATTAAACATATCAGTTTACAAAGTACTATAAAAAATGACTGTCTGAAATCTAATTATTTGTCCCCACCTCTTCTGAAATAAATTAAAATGTGCTTGGACAACTGTTTTGACATTTCATGCTTCTTCTTAGAGCCAAGTTCTACTTTCTGGACATGTACTCAGTACCATATGGATCAATTTACACATATCCTCATATCTGTCTTTAAGATTATAAAGAAAGAAACTACTGATGGAATATGAAATAGACCTCAGAATTCATGTTGCACGCTACGATTTAAAATTCACTTTAGAATAAGACTGAAACTCCTGTGTCCAGTTATCTCTCCCCACTCCCTCCATTGTGGAAAGTCACAACTTATCTATCACTTAAAAAAAAAAAATAGGTCCTGTGCTAACATAAATGTGCCAGGAATGCTTTTCACAGATTCTCCCCAAAGATTTCTGTGTCCAAAACTTCAAGGACTTACAAGTCAGACCAGCGATCAGATAGTTAACTAGAACTAAAACTCGGATGGCTGAAAAGAAAAATACGACTTTTGAGTGCTGTAACTGCAGGCATATTTATATATCATTCATTTCCTCTTTTCTTGTCATTGCCAGTGCTGCAATTCTGTGAGCCTGTCATAAAAGCTACAGTGGTTTTGAATATGGTGACAGTGGTGTTGGGGAGAGGAAAGAAAAGGGCATATCAATATAACCATTCAGTGAACATAGCTGATTATATGAGGAAATGGAGGGTGTTTAAATGTCTTAAAGATGGAGACCACTCAATTAATGACACTTGGGGGGAAATAAATATTACAAGTATGTTGATGAGCTTAAGCATGTGGCAACATTGGTAATAGTAGAGACAGCTCTATCAGGTTGATTCCACATTAACTGAAGAGTAACCGCCAATTCTCCGACTCTTTCTTGACTGAACAACATCTGTTCTTAGCTTAAGTCTGATTACTGCCAAATGTTGCTCCTTTACCAACCCCCTCCCCAGCAGTCCAGTTTCTCACCATCTCCCATGGGTGGAAGTAATGGCAACCAAGTGTTAATTATGATCTTTACAAGGAAATCTCTGTTTGGATGTTAAGATGTCTCAAATTTACTGGCTTAGTTAAAACTGAAAGGACACGGCAGCACAGACCCACATATGTTTACTCAGAAGTAAGGGATTAACTCTGGTGCATGCACAGGCTTGTGCTGTTTTTGCATGTGATATTTTCAGTAAGTGTTGAAATATTTTAGAGATCCATTTTTTTTAATATTAAAGGAACATGTTAACTTCGGGAAAGCAGATGCTCATATTTAGCATATCCAGCAAACTAAATATACAGCCAGTAGCAAGACAGAAAATAAAAGCAATAAACTGAGGGTCAATTTACTTCCCTCTCTGACACACACCCCCTCCCCTTTAAGAAAGTTTGAGTGCAGAAGAGGGGGAGGATGGAAAACTAGGCACCAGCCCATACAAAAGAAGTTGATATTTAATTAAAACCAGCTCTATCCACTGTAACAATGACCTGGAGCCAAACAAGGCAGAAAAGATGTATGACTCATTCTTTCTGCCAGTGAATGAGACAGCTGATCTCCTAAGCAATTCTTCAAGACAGCAGTCAGAACTGGAGCTCTGCCTCCATTCACAAAAACAGAATCCAGCAAGAAACATGTGGCCTCAACCACAATCTTTCTTGTCACACCCTGACAAAAAAGGGGAGAGAGAGAGAGGGGGGGGGGGGGAGAGGGAGAGAGAGACTCAAGTAAACTTGAACTTTTCACATAAACACATCCATTTCACTGCTTTGTCTGAGATACAGCACAGACCCAACGAGAGGAAAAAACTGAATAAATGAGGCATCAAGCAAAACTTAAGTAGCCAGTACAAAAACTCCCAAAAGAGGAGTTACAGAATCCACACTAGATGGAGTGGCATTTAGTGGGAAATGAAGAGAAGACAAGGCAGATCTGACGGGAAACAGCTATATTTATTCTTTTTTTTTTCTTGTTTAAACAACTTTCTACAGAGCATGGCAACATTTCCAGTAGCACTTCCTCTTCACATTTTGGCAGCCCATTTCATGGCCCGGATTAGCAAGGGGTTACGGATTTCCTTTAAGGAGCACACATCCACTGCCCAAAAAGCACCAGGGCAGAGATTATACTTATTCCAATCTTGGCGTAAGTGCTATTTTAAATATTCTAAAACACGGTCAGTGACTAAAGCATCACAGACCAACTACTTTCCATATGCCCAATGGATATTATAAATTCAAATGGCTAAGACACCTAAGACAACATCTTCAAAAAAGACAGCGGGCTTTTCCTCTTAAGCAAAACTTACCAGTTTCACCATCATCATTAAATGTTTTACTTAACAACATTTGAAAAAATTGCCCCCATTTAATTGCTTTATAGAACTCCAGAATCTAACCTTCCACCTGTCATCCAGTGATCTCCCAAATTGCTGCAATCCCCTCATTGATTCTCTCCATTGATTTTTCTTAAAATTTGTTTAGATGTAAGGAAAAAATGATTTTTAAAAATTTGCTTGCAAATTGAACAAGACCATACAAAATTCAAGTTAGTTTTGACAGTACTGTCTAAATCTTAAAACTGGCAAGCCTTTAAAACTCCTCCATAAGGTAGTCACCAAAAACATGTGAAAGGGGTTGTCAATCTCTGTTTAGCCATAACACAAAATTATTACACCTACTCCCAATGAACAAAAAAGCTCATAAGATACTACTTCATGTGTTCTTGGAACTATTTAAAAGTGCCATCAACATTTTCTTATAACATTGCTCCTTTGGCACACCAATTGTGAATCTACATTCCCCACCCCATCCCCTTCAAGTTCAGGAACTTGTAATCTGCAAAATTCCTGAAATTAGGCATATTAGGTTTAACATTTCAACATTATCTTTTAACTGCACTGGATGCATTCTAACATCTCATTAATTCACTTTGTTAAGAAACTAATCATTTCATTTCCTACCTGAAATTTGGCCTTCTTTTAATTTCTGTTTTTAAAAGATATTTTAAATACAAAAAGATACAGGGCTGGAGCATTTTATAGTAAAAGGTACTGCAACTTCCGTGTTTTCCGGGGTGGAGGAAAAGTCGCACCTGGACATCTGAACCTTCAGATTTTGCCTTCCAATTGAAATGAGAAGTGATGGATGAACTTATAAATGAAAGTAACTACTTTCATTCAAAAGAGAGGCCAAATTCAAACCTGCCACAATGCACATAACATATTAGATTTCCCTGTAGCAGGATACCTGAAGCGCATTCATTCAAAAAGTTCATTTACCAAAGTTGACCATTACCCAGCAGCATCCATATATTTTAAAGAAGCCAATTCCTTATTATCGAGATATCCTGCCCTATCTTGAAGAGGGAAGAAAGAAGGGAGAAACAATTTCTTCACCTGTCCCTTTGAGCAATAACAAATCAGGCTATGTTAAAATTCCAAATGTTAATTTGGCAAATCTGTGTTAACATAAACAGGGGTGGCTTACCATCTCTCCTATAGTATTTCCACTGCAGTTGTATCCATCATATTTTTCAAAAACATTTTTCAATACATATTTAAACAAATAACTTCCCTTTTCACCTGTTGTTCTTTCAACCACAAAGTGTTTCTGCCACCACACAGCAGGTGTTCAGACCTAGACACATTTTTGTCTTGTTGTTACAGAATAAACAGCAAGAATTTTCCACAATGAAAACTATATTGCATTTAATATTTGAACTGACTATTTCAAGTCAGTAGTTAACTTCTACTAGTGAAGAGCAACAAATTCAATACAGGTGTTGTACAATATGCTGCGTCAAAATGGAGCCGTCAATGGCACTGCACAACACGCAAAACTAGCGGGCAATGACAGTCCAGTCCTACAATATATAACTCAAAAGTAAGTTCCAGAGATTGAGGGAACTTTAACATCCATGCCCTAACGAATCACTGCCATATAGAATACTATTTAACTTTGGGGAGGTGATATTAATACTTTATTAGGTTAGGAAATTATTTTATTTTAAACCTCGCCATAAGAGCTAATAAGACGCAGATGTTTTCCACTGGAGGTGGGAGGTATTTAGTTAATTCGGTTCCTTATATGTAGAGCGGGGAGGAAGTTTTTGTCAGGCACTTTCCAGCTTTTCTTGCGCCACAGGATGCAACACATTTCTGAATGTCACATTCTGGATCTGGCACAATGTATACACACCACACAAGAGCAACAAAACAAAACGGCCCCGTCTCTATTCACCACTTTGAATTATTTTTCCACCTCCAATACATATGTAAATCCTATTGTTTCCAATGGCACTTTTGTGCACATGCTGAAAAGAGAATAGACTGTTTATGATTACTCATTTTAAGCAACATTCTCTACAGAAGAATAGGGACACTGATAAATATGCAGCTGAAGCGCCTCAACTATTAAGGACAATTCTTCCTCTTGCCCACCGCCCCCCCAGTCCTTCATATCAACAGAGCTAAGCATGTTGTGGTGGAATAGGCAGATTTTTATGACCTGGTTACTACCCAGTGAGAACTCTGAACTCCTGGGAGAATGCTGTCAATTACTATTGTGCTACTTTAAAAAAAAAAAAAGGGGGGGATCAACATGTCATGGACAATTCCTGGCTACAGAGCACCATGAAATAAATATGTAAACAAACAACAAGGCTGCCAATTTGGCAGGGCTGTAACTTTATTAAGAACCAGAAGGACATAAACGGATAAAATCAAGAAATCAAGTGTTGGGTCCAAGACAGCCCTAAGTTGAAAAGCAGCTTTGCAACAGAAAGGTAATCTCCGATGGAATTATAGTTAGCTTTGATGGGTAGGAACCTCAAGAGAAGCTGCCCTCCCCGCAAAAGAGAAAGATATACAGACAGAGAGAATGAAGTTGTGGTTGTCAAGTTCTGGCTCTAAAACTTTCCTCTTCTTCTACTATACATCCCTCTCCCTGTCTACACACTCTCTCTACCAGTATGTGTACTATCTAGAATATTCTAGAATAATGAGACCTATTTCATCTTTGGAAATGTATTTAAATACAGTTCAAAAAGCAAAATTTGCAACTCTATACTGCCTAAATATTTCTCAACAGTGTTGCCTTGTAAATAAGCACATAAGCAGTAACAGCAGCAGCAGAGTTCAGCTTTGGTATTTTAGTTGAGTAACACTTAAAAGTCTACTCAGATGTAAGTTACATTGTTTTTAGTGGTGTTTACTAACAAGTATATGACTGCACCTGACATTCTTTATTTAACAGCGTGTATTCATGTAAAAAACATACACAGAGAATGACAAATAATAGTATGGAAAAGCATTTCTGATTTTTTTCTTTGCATCTAGAATAGCTTTAAAATATTGCTGCAGAACATGTGAAGACATTAAAATAATCTAAAAACTGGGAATTCAGCAAGATGATCATTGCTTTCAGTAATAATTTCTCCAGTTAAAATTTTCTTCACATAAAAGTTTCAACCTACAGTTACTATCAACAGATTCAAATATCTTCCAATTTTATTTTAAAATCTTGCCATTCTTGGAGTTGGAATCGGAGATTTTCCCCCAACTTTAAGGATCTTTAACAACCATCTGGTTTGTTAAAAGGAGTATATACACAAACACATTCATAGCTTTTTACTAAAGGTACCCTAACATAATGACTCATTACAACAATTTAAGGTGTACCAGTTCAATAAGAAGTGCTTTTCAATTTAAAGTTTACTGTGTCTTACATAGACACATAATAGAGGACTCAGCTTCTTCTTATTAAAACTGGTTATAAAAAGCATGAACAAGAACAAGGAATAAGAAGAACAGAAAAAGCATACACTTCACACTAATTACTTGGCACACAATATGGAGAGATAGCAAAAAGCTAGTCAGTCAATATCATCATACCATTTCCTCCTTTCCATGTTAAGCAATCACATTAAGCTCTCCCTTCAGCCTCTCGTCTCCAAAAGAAACAGAATGTCCATTCAAGAAACAATCATGCACATTCAGTAAGAGAGAAGGGGGAAAAATAAGAACTTCCATGAATACTGAAAGTACACAAACAAGTCAGAATACATATACAGTATTAGTTATGTCTGAATGAGATTTAATTCAAAGACTTGTGTGTCTAGATAAAAATAAAACACACACACACACAATTATGTTAAAAACAACACAAGGAATATATACTAAGACATCTTCATGCTGGAAATAAACAAGCTTTAAAAGAGCCAAACATGTCAAAAATGAGGACTTCGGTTAGAAAATATCTCTCAGCTAGAAACAACTTTCCTTGCCTTTACAAAACTTCTCTTAAATTCTCATTTTCCCCTAGTAAAAAATCACATCTATTCAACTTCAGCATTACACCTATTTCCGTAAAAACTGTCAGCACAGTTTGAGTAACAGCATCAGATTTCAAAAGAAACAAGCCTTGACAAAGAAAATTAAAAATAAAATAAACCTCCCTGCTCCTTAAGCCTTTGATACACACCTAACGTTCTGTGTTGCGAGCAAGGTGGAAAGAAGACACTTGCACTTAAATCTTGAAGCATCCCGTCCTGATGAACCCAGGGAAACTATATTCTGCCATCAGAAAAGTACTTCCACCAGAACACCAAACAATTGTATGCACTGCTCTAAAGGAAAAGAGCAAGCCCAGTTCTGGCTGTATGCAGTCTCCTGAGGTACAATAATATAAACCTGATCAATTGCAATTAAAATCTGAACAGAGGCTTGGAACTTGAAGTCTTGGTGCATTAGTTCTTGCCAAAAGCAGATGTGATTGTGAGCTGGAAGCAATTTCTCCTGGTAATTTGTGATGACATTGGGTAGAGCAGCCCCAGCGTCCCTAAAGACAAACTCATCAGAGGCTCTAATGTATGCATGACACATGAGGTGGCTCTTTTAGAGCTCAATTAATTGGGCTGAACATTAAGACAGTAAGTTCAGGACATTTTCCTCCCTCTCCCCCTCCCCTTTTCTTCCAGAGTTGTCTCCCTCCCTTTTTTTTTTTTCTTTTACAAAGACTTTTCCTTCTTACCTTCTGCAAGCCATGTCTCCTGTAATTGGCTCAGATCTTGAAACAGTTCTAAGAGAAAAAAAAGGAAGAGATGGATAAAGGACCAGCACTTTTTTCATTCTGAAATAAGCGCTCTCTTTCTCAGCCCTCTCATAGAAGATAATACATTTATTCTATTTTACCTAATTTTGCACAGATCTTGCACACAATGAATCACCATAGAACTGTTATATTTATCCTCATTTGGATTCCACAAGAAACAGATGAGTGATTTTCTTTTTCTGAGCAACGACAATCAGTATCATTTTTGGCTAACGTACACGCAGAGTATCTCTTTAGATTGCAACTCCATACACATTTTACTTGGAAGTAAGACCCACTGAAGTCAATAGGATTTCTGAGTTGGCACAACAGGATGGTACAGCCAGCTAGTCCAAGACAAATATCCAGCACTACCTCATGTGTGTCTACTTAGAAGTAAATTCCACTAAGTTCAGTGGTGCTTACTCCTAAGTAAGTGATCATCGGTGTGCATCCTAATTTTGATTTTACGTTCATACAATCTGTTTCCCCCTTAATGCTCCAAAGCCCCTCCCAAACAGCTATATTGTTGTACCCCTGTTTTTAATATGCATTACAAAATGGCAAAGTAAAATCCATCCTCTCTCCTTTTAGACAAAGCACATCAATGCCAGAATAAACTAATGGCTTATAGTTTAAACTTTATGTGTTAAATATTCTTGGGGAAGTCATATCAATATGTCTTAGCCAATAGGCACCCACCTATGTCTGAATGTGAGCAGAATTTGAACCCAATGTTTGCAGATTTCAAGACTTAAAAGTCATGGAGGTTTGGATCAGTTGTCAGCAAGTCTTAAACAGCCCTCTCAGTTTGTATAGCTGTCTTTTAAAAGAGTCAAGAAGTTCACACTGGACATGAGAGTATTTTTATAGAACATTTATGGATACTTACCAGATTTCCAAAAGATTACAGATCATGCTCTGCAAACTGGCGGTGGATGGTTATAGGATGCTTTTCAGTGAACACCAAAATAAGCAGGCAAGGGGTGTAGAATACATCAATGTAATAAGGGTTGAAGATGTCCACAATTAATGGACCTGATCTTAATTTCTGAAAACAGTTCTATAGGCTTAGAAATGAGTGAACAAAGTGAAGCAGGTGTCTATAACCGCTCACCTTAACCCAACGGTGGACATTACAGAGAAATAATCTAGCAAAGTGCCACTGCTGGAGGGTAGCCTCCCTGTTCACTGTAGTGGCAACTGCAGAAAGGGGCATGAGAACAGCACTGCTCTAAACTCAAGATGCTAGCTCTGTGGAACTTAGTGGTGGATGCTGGAATAAAGCTTTAAGGCATCACTGGCAAAGCGTACTTATTCCTCTCCTGCTGTTCTCAATCTTACTTCTACAACATCAAGAACAGAGATAGAAAGGGCAACACACACAGGCCTCTTTGCCAGTACCCAGTGCACCTTGCCCTGTGTCACTGAGGTGGTCTCTGTCCCAGTGTTGGCAAAGGGTCAGTGAGAAGGTTGTTGAGGGTTTTCCAGGCTTTGAGGCTGTGTTCTATCAGTATTTTCTCCTGACGTTTCGCCTGCATCTGGGGCTGGCATCTTCAGGATCCTCTGAAGATGCTAGCCACAGATGCCAAGTGAAACGTCAGGAGAAAATACTAACAGAACACGGCCTCAAAGCCTGGAAAACCCACAACAACCTATGGATTCCGGCCATGAAAGCCTTCAACTTTGCATCGGTCAATGAGAAGATTCCAGATCTTTCCAAAACTCAACGGGGGCAGCAGGGTAAGTAAACTTTGTTGGGACAGAGGCTGACAAGGCCTAGAAAGAAGGATCATTACGTGCACCCTTTTGGGAGCTGTCATGTTGAAGCTCAGCAAACTCCTACCTCAGGTGTGTACAACATTATTTATGTCCCTTTGGTTCAGCAATAACTAACACAGAGAGGGTGAGTCATGGAAGGTACAGCAGCTCAGCGGTGAACTGCTTTTGTCAGCTTGTGTCGCACCATTAAATGTGGTTTTTCTTGCCTCATTGCTATAAATAGTTTTAGACAAGAATTGGGGGGGGGAATTAAGGCACATACACATGCATGCCAAAATATAAAAAGCACATCACAGGTTATCGTGGTATTAAGAGTGGGGAGTTAACACAACATAGCTCCCTTCCCTCCTCACAACACATATCCTCACCTTCTGAGTCATGAGCCAGATCTCTGTTAATGAATTTTCTTTTCTTGACATTTGTTGGTCGCTCATTACAGTTTCTCCCACAGGGGTTCTACAAATAGGAAAGATTGGTTACTTTGAAAGAAAGGAAAAAGGGAGAGAGGAGGCCACTATCTTTAACAGAAACCTTTTTTTAAAAAGTACTCAAAGAAGAAAAAGAAAGCTTTGCTGTGGACCTAAGTGGTAATTTCGCGCTCCAGTTACCAATAAGATTATTATTATTCTTCAGGGGAATATTTACATCGCAATCCACCTCCCCAAAATACATCTCTGCACAAACCTATACTTTCCAGAGCAACACAGTATTAAGCACTGGAAATATTTTTAGGCATTTGCAGTGCTAACGCCTACACAAAGCTTTTTTTTTTTTCCTCCAAAGAAGTCAACCCATTTATTTAAGTGAGCAGGCAGAATAGGGAGTTGATAACAACAGGCTACTTTATTTTCAGGGCTGATTTGTCCAACTCCTTTCAGAAGTCTTTTTAAAAAAAAAAAAAATGGGCAGGGTTAAAAAGGTAGTTTTCTCCCCACTTCATCTTCCCCTGGATGGAAGGCAAAGGCAGTCACAAACTTTGAAAACAGGAGCTCGCTCCTGCCACTGTTGGGAGAGGAGTGCTGGAGTGTTGTTCCTCCTGGACAGACATTGTCTCCAAAAGAAAAGGGAGGGTGGCTTGAAACAAAAGTTCTTCCTGCCAGCAAACCCCACAGCACAGCAAATCAATTCCCCCCCACACGCAAAACCCCCCACTCTTTTGCCCTTGCCCCCATCCAAGAGAGATCCCCCTTTAAACGCCGCAAACAACTTCGAAACTGATCACTCACATTGGTGACCATGTAAGGCACTTGCTGGTCATAAAATCCATCCATCCCGCAGACTTTAACGGAGTATTTAAAAAAAAATAAAAAAGAAAGAAAGAAAATGATTATGGGTATGATTTTCTGCACATTGGACTTAAAAAGAGCTTTCCTTCCAGATGTGGTCTCCGAGCAGCCTACAAGAAAAGGGGGAAACACAAGATGGCTTTTAGAGAGATTTTTTTTTTCTCCCTCCCTTTAAAAGAAAAAAAAAAGTCATGAATGAACCGCTTAAATTTGCATAGCTAATGATCCTCCAAGAGTCCCATTCATAAACACAGAGGCTCTCTCTCTCTCTCACACACACACACACACACAGACACCAAAACCAGCCCTCCTTCTCTCCCTGCCTTCCCTCCCGGGTTACAAGCAAGAGACGGAAAAGACAACCAGAGGTGGAAAAGGACTTTGCAAGCGAGGGATCAGAACCAGAGGCTAAGCTGTTTATTGACATGCCCAGAAAAGGGGGGGGTCTCTTCTTTTTTTTCCCCTTTTTTTGCGTGGAGGGGGAAGGCAGTCCCTGGATCGCCACCCGTCCACGCGCCACGCGTGGGCAGGACGAGCCGTGGCGCGCCACGCCGCGTGCCTTTGCGCCTAGCGGGAGAAGAAAGAGAGAGAGCGCGCAGAAGAAAAAGAGAGAGGCCATTTCCGCACGAGCCTGTTCTAGCGCGATGATTCCACTTTCAACCTCCTCTGGAATCCTGGGGTTTGCAGTTTCGGGAGGGGCCGGCCGGCCCCAGGATTCCAGAGGAGGTTGAAAGTGGAATCATCGCGCTAGAACAGGATCGTGCGGAAATGGCCAGAGAGAGGAGGCTGATCTCCCTTCTCTTCGCAAACCACAACCACGTAATCCGCCGGCGCGATGGACAGCAAAAGTTCTTGCCAAAAAAAAAAAAAAGGACCCACCTGAAGGTACCGCAAAGGGGATCGGCGGCGCGCACGCCACCACCGCGCGCCCCCCGCGCCTCCAAAGACCACCGCCACCCCCCCCGCGCGCGATCACACGCCAAAAATAATAATAAAAAAATTAAAAAAATAAAAATAAAAGTCTCTCCGAATGGCATCAAAAGAGTAATGATTCTTTCCCCCCCGCCCTCGCTCCGTCTCCGCGCGTCCCCCTTTGCGGGCGAGAAGCGCCACTGACAGCGCTCGATTCCGCGGTTTTGCCTTCCTCCTCCCGGGGCCTCCGAGCCCACGGCCGGATCGCCGCGTCCCATTGGCTCGCCGCGTCTTTCACAGGATCAGATTTCGGCCTGTCAATCAGGCTGCCTTTCACCCCCCCCCCGGGAAAAAGGGAAAAGCTGGATCCTCCCGGATTCTGCAGGGGATTCAACGCGGCTCCCCAATTCGGCGGCGCTCCTTTCCCTTACGATCGCTTGGAAAGGGTCATTTCCGCACGAGCGCTAGGATTCCATAGGATTCCGTAGGAGGTCGAAAGTGGAATGATCGCGCGGTAACCACCTGGTGCGGAAATGGTTTGTTCCTCCCTCTTTTTACGCAAAAGCTCCTGGCACCCGTGCGCCTCCGCTACACAAGACAGGATGCCTGGATCGAACTTGCCTCGAACCGGTACCATTACAGGCTACCCCATGCAACGTTTGCAAGGGTAGGGAGGGCTTTTCCCCTCCTGCAAGCAAATATATAACTCCTGGGGTTTCTTCTTTTGGGCCATTTCCGCACTAGCCTGTTATAGCGCGATGATTCCACTTTCAACATCCTCTGGCATCCTGGGGTTTGCAGTTTCGGGAGGGGCCGGCCGGCCCCTCCCGAAACTGCAAACCCCAGGATGCCAGAGGATGTTGAAAGTGGAATCATCGCGCTATAACAGGCTAGTGCGGAAATGGCCCAAACAGTCTGCAAACGCAGCCCCCCCACCTCCAGACCATTGCAACGTTCAGCTGTTTGGGTCTTAAAACCTTACCACCAGGGTCCCAGATGGCCCACGTGGAGGGGCAGGTGGCTAGAACACCCTCCTACTGTTTTATACAGTAACCTTGCACACTGCTTTGCGTTAAAAGTAGAGAATTAAGAAGTGGACTTGGGGATTATTCAAGCAAGAGAATCTCACGCCCAAGTTCTACAACTCTGCGCCAAAAAAGTTAAAACCTGCGCGGCGGAACATAAAACTGTGTGGAATGGAAATGCCAGATAGGAGGGATGCATGGATGCTGTGAACTGAAGTAGATTAGATTTATGTTTAAATAGAAAGAATGGCATTTTTCAGTTTCAGACACAATTTTGGTCTGAGGAAGCCTTAAGTAGCAAGAGAACTGGCACCAATTTTAACTCCACCCTGGGCTTTTAAAATAAAAATGCTTCCATTGATAATAAACGCCCCCCTGCAAAATGCAAGAAGTCCTAACATCACAACTTGCAAAAAGGAATTTTAAAGGTATTCCGTGTTATCTTTGAGCTTCTGCAGGTCCTTTGGCTCTTTTAGAAAGTTTTTTTTTCTTCTCTAAACGTACAGTGTCTTTTATTTCTGTTTTGGACTGACAGTAAGTCAGTACTGTATAGATGAAGATGAGAGATCTTATGAGGACGTAAGAACAGTGATGTAGTAATCAGTTCTGAAATGGGCAAACTCTTACCTAAACTCTCAGAAACTAAATAGGATGCATATCTTAGCTATATAGATGGATAGATAGACAGACAGATACTGCTTTTCTGTTATCTGTATCACCAAAAGCTAAACTCTCGGTAAAATTCCATAGAAGAACCAATGTCATTTCCACACTATACTGTTATAGTCTGATTATTCCACTTTCAACATCCTATGGAAGTCTTGGGTTTGTAGTTTACGGAGGCCAAAGATGCCTCTCCCGAAACTGCAAACCCTAGGATTCCATAGGATGTTGAAAGTGGAATAATAGCACTATAACAGTGTAATGCGGAAATGACCCAAAACATTAAAAAAAAAAAACCACTAATCAAACCTCACAGTTAAGTTTATGAATCAAGGCTACGGTCTTATGTACCAGTGGTGTATACTTCTGACAGAATAGCTTAACCTTGTGAAACCCAGTGACTTTTTAGAAAGCTCTTCAGCCAGTTGAAATGCATCCTTATAGCAATTCATTAGAAACACTAATATTTTTTAGAAGAAGCCCTACCGTTGTAAGTGCAAGGACAACATGGGAACTCTATCAAAGGAAATGAAAGAAATATGTGCTTTCTGCTTGCTGATTGTTTGACATTTCATTTTCATCTGTCAATTGGCCCTCCACATTTGCAGGTTGAACTTTCACAGATTTGATTATTTGCAAATTTCTCCAACCCCTGCCCCCCCTGTGGTTCTTCTCTTCCTCCTCCTCCACCACCACCACCACTACCACCAGCAGCTGTCTGGCTAGCTAAGGACAGCTCACAGCCCAATTTCTCAGCACCACAAACTCTCTCCCAATGTGCCTCACACGGCCAAGGAAGGAGATGAGTGAGATAGGAAGTACCGGATCATCATTCCAACCCACCCCTTCCCTCTCCTTTACCTAACCTGGTTTGGACCTTGGATACCAGCTCTCCCCATCATACATCAGCCTCCTTCGCATAGACACACAGACAGAGAGATTTTGATATTTGCATTTTTCTACTTCTCTGGGGATCCTATACCCCTAACCGTAGTGAATGTGGAGGGCTGACTGTAGAAATAAAACTAGCAAGCCTTGCTGTCACCTGTCTGTCAGTTACCCTTGCACTCTGGAAAATGATGTCATCGCTGTCCTTTTTAAAAAAAAATCATTGTATTCCCCCTTCATTATGCCACTGTGTTGGATCAACCTAAAAGATCCATTTTGTTCTATGGTTGAGTTACCAGATTGATATCCAGAGCTTGCCCAAGACATTTTGTTGCTTAAAAAGAACACTGAAAGTGACCACATATGTGGGGGAGGGGGTTTTCAATTCTAGGACATCCACAAATAGTGAAAAATGCACATCACATCTTGTATTCTTGAATGGCAGTGGAAGGTGTGTGGACACTTCAGTGTGCCTGCATTCATGTCAGTGCCATTTTATGTAGAGGATACAACGCTCAGCAGTTACTCAAAATCATAGATCCAGAGGTCATGTATACAGAGGGTCCACTGTATCACAAAGCCAGTCATGTTAGTTTGGCACATGAGCAAGGAAATCCCACAAGCACCTCACCCCTGCTCCCTGGGAATACAAACACAATATGAAGGACAAAACAACATGCTGTTCCTCGATGACACCCAAAATCACCTCATTTTGCCTAATAGTAGGGCTGGCCCAGTAGATATCTCTATGAAACTGACACAGCCAAAAATAATAGGCTGGGGTACAAAATGAAGCCTCTGGACCTTACTTCTGTGGCTTCTGAAGCCCCATGCCAGTTCATTCAAGTGCCTTTAAACAAAATTGGCACAATTTTGAACATTTTTCACCTGCAAACCAAGCAGAGAGCCACCAAAAACATCCCCAACTACATGGAAAAAATCCTAACATGCCCAAATTTTCATCAGAGTCTTCTCAAAATGGTGACCAAAAGTGACATTTCATCATTTCTTGTCAACCATTTTGAGAAAGACTTTGACAAAGATCGAGGTATTTGGAAGCACTGTCAGGAGGTGCATTCCACAGGATTGTGGCTGCGGAGAGAGGGTCAGGTCCCACCCTGACCCACCCCTCTGCAGCTATAGATTTCCCCTATTTGTCCTCAGCATATTGCCTGTGGAGGCTCTGTCTAGATATAATGACCAATGGGTAGCCAAGATTAGATCTATCTACAACAACCAAAAATCTCCTTTTAAAACTACTTTAAAAAGTTTAATCTCAACTTTGAATCAGCTTTTTCTTTTCGTTCACACCTGCAAGCTAGACTTAAGTGGGCTATATTAGATAATATCACTGCTTCATAACTGAAACATATTCAGAGGTAGCTGTTTTGGCCATACAGCAAAGCACAACAAATTCTAAAATCCACAAAAACAGCAATACTTTTATTGGGCTATCTAAAAAGCACAAAATACATTGTTTTTGAAGCTCAACTGGCTCCTTCATCAGGCAAAGGTGCTAAAAATCATACAGAAGAAGAAGAACAATGATAATGTTAGAGTCACAGGCTTACATTTTTGCTTAAGATGTTAGTTACTTTTGTTAGTTAAGATGGTCTGAAGGGATATCAGTGCAGACAGAGGGCACTGTCCCCTTTGGCCATGTGGGGACTGGGAAACAAAGAGCCATAAAATCCAGGCAATAAAATGTCAACTCTATCAGCATCAGAAAAGATCTAGGCTGCTTCTGTCCTGTTTAAAGGTATCTTCCCCTTAGGCTGAGCCCCTTGACTCCCTCTTCTTTAGGATCACTCTGGTGTGGCAAAAATCGGTATCCTCAAATCCAGAAAACATTATTTGGGGCTAGCCATCTTGGCCATACAGCAAAACACAACAAATTTGAAAATCCACTAAACAGCAATACCTTTATTGGGCCAACCATTTTTTTTTCTTCTCCTGTATGATTTTTACCACCTTTGCCTGGTAAACACAACCAGTGAAGCTATGAAAGCTTGCATGATCTATTTCATGCTTTTTAGTTGGCCCAATAAAGGTATCACTGTTTTGTGGATTTTGCAATTTGTTTTATCATAACCGAGTCACTGAATTGTTATTTTTGTGGTGGCTTAAGGAAAATAACAGAACAAAACTAGAGCTTAGAGGAGCTACTTTGCCCAGCCAGCACCACCACTGGAAGAGATAAACCAAAATGCAACAGTACTACTAGGGAAGTATTAAGAGTCACTAGTGTACTTCCCCTGGGTTCTGCTGTCAGTAATTGTCAAAATGATACACACTATCATGGCCAATAGGGCTGGGAGGTGAGGGACATTCCTTCAGGACATCCAGCAAATGCAGTAGATGGGCAGGAAGGAGAAGTCTGTTCTTTTTTCATAGATGTGGAGTGCAACCAGATGGTGTCTGGGAGACCCTCCCCAAAGCTACTGACTGGCTATGGGGTTCTCTCTGAGTGATGTCAACTGGTGTTTACACTTGGCTCTCCACATTCACTAGGGTTAGGAACACAGGACCCTCGCAAAAGTGAAACATTTGCAAATAACAAAATTTGTGTGTCTGTGGGAAGAGGGCTGAGACACAGGTGGGGAAAGTGGGCATCCAAGGTCTAAACCAGATCAGGGAAAGGAGATGGTTGCCACAGTGGTCCTGGACTTCCTCTCTCTTGCCCGTCTCCTTCTTTGGGTGTGTGTGGGGCATGGGTACAGGGTTTGTGGTGCTGAGAATCTGGGCAGAGAACCATCCTTAGCTGGCCAGCCAGAGATTGGTAGAGGAAGAAGAGGACCAGAGGTGGGTTTTTAAAGGGCTGTGTGGCCTGATTGGAGCCACCAAGAAGGAAAATTCCCCCAAAAAATAAGCACCTGAGGGGGAGGGCAGGGGGTGGAGAAACTCACAAATAATCAAATCCATGAATGTCAAACCTGCAAATGTGGAGGGCTGACTGTACAAAAGTATTGCAAAAGTAGGTACTTCATCCCCCCTTCCATGACCTAAAAAAGTACTTGTACTGGTGTAACAAGATGTCAAGCTACTAAATGTCATCTACAAAATGTAATCCACACTGTCCTCACACACCCCATACTGAAATCAGAAAAGACTCTTTATATGAAGATGCAAATGTGTGTAAATCTGACGCTGGTGTTTCTTCTCATCCTGAGGAGATGGCAATAAATCGGGGATGAAACAGAAAAAGACATCCAGATGATGCTAATTGTTATTTGTTGTTATGGGCCTGCAAGTTGACACCACCTTATGGCAACCCTATCACAGCAGGGTTTTTGGTAAGGTTTATTCAGAGGAAGTTTGCTATTGCTTTCTTCTGAGGCTGAAAGAGTATGATGTGCCCAGAGTCACCCAATGGATTTCTACAGCTGAGTGGAGATTCCAACCCTGGTCTCCTCAAATCCAAGGCCAACACTCAAACCACAGCATCACGCTGGTTCATCATTGAAAGTATATATACTGAAAAACAGAACAGAGGTTTAAAGCAGCTGCGCACATGTGAATCTTCCTCCTCTTCTTCATTCTTCAACCAACCCTTCATCTTCTTGCTTATCTTCTCTGTGGGTCTAATTTCTCATCAGAAGGATGGAGGAGAGATAAAAGCTGCTACAACAATTCACTTCACTCTCTCATTTGCTAACCTAGAACCCCCTCCTTCTAGACCATTGGGCACTATGTGGCTTGCAGAGCCTTTTATATAGTCACTGGGAGCACTTCATCAACATTTTTTGGAACAATAATCTTCTTCAGTGGCAGGTGGTGACTCCTATATCAGTGGGACAATAAATCTGTCCTAGGTTTTAGTCCAGATTTTACGGGAGGAATTCAAGTTGCTAAATTTCGTCTTCCAAACAGATCCAGCATCTCACAGCTTGAACTAACGCCTAGAGCAGATTCACTACTCCAGAAACACTGATGCCATCAGCTATCACTGCTCGTACTAAATGCCTGCTCTGAAAAAGATCTTCTCGTCACTTCTGTTTTTGCCAAAAGGGCTGGAAGTGGTCTCTTGGAGTGCAGTGGAAAATAAAGCACGCGTGACCACTAGACCCTCTGTCATGGTCCTCCCATGTTCTAGGCCAAATAAAAAGGATCTGAACTGCTCTTTTCTGCTACTCGCCATCATCCTATTGGTATCAAAGGAGCAGAGCAAGCAGACAAGAATCAGACAACAGTGATGGATGAAGGTGCTGGCATCAGATTGAATCTACAGAATGAGAGGAAGCAAACAGAGATGATGGAAGAAGAAGCTGAAAAAAGCTTTCCTGTCCAGCTAAATGTGGGGAAGATCCACTACACCACTGTTGTGCAGGATCCAACAAAACAACAACATACCTGTTGCTAGCCAGTGGCAGATGGTGGCTTCTATGTCAGTGGGGCAGTGAATCCACCCCATATTTTAGCCTGATCTTTATGGGAATTCTCCAAGGTGCTGAACCATGGGTGCATCCACTTGTCTAACTCCTTTAAAGCTCAAGCTACAGTTCAGAGTAAAACCTGGACTGGATACACCAACCCACTGATATAAGAGCTACCAGCCCCCACTGGAGTTAGGCTTAATCACCTTCCTTTTCACATAAATCCAGTCACTGTTTGTTCTGTTAGTTGCTAATCCCTTCGTATGAAAGAGCAGAATGGCAGAAACATTCAGCCTTTGATACCATTGGCTGACACACATATCTCTCCCCCTTTACCTCCCAAGCATATACCAAGTCTTAACTGGGCTACAGGATCACAAAAGACCTTCTCTGAGCATGCTACTTCTGCCACCTGCAGATATGACAGGAACCATGTTTTGATACCCCTAAAAGGATGCAAACCCCTTCCTTGCAAACTTCTGGCATTGCTGTTGCAGCTGCAGAGTTATGATTCCCAGTAGGTGAGTGTGTCAAGGCCAAGGTACATTAACTTCTACACAGCTTTGACTATCTGAGATGTTGCATGAATCACGAAGACACTTGAAGAAACCAGTTATACCAAAAAACAAAACAAACGCACAACCCAAAACCCACAGTTTATGGCCATTTCTGCACTAGATAGTTATAGTGCTCTTATTCCACTTTCAACATCCTATGGAATCCTGGGGCTTGCAGTTTAGGGAGGGGACTTAATTTAAGGAGGGGCCCCTCCCAAAACTGCAAACTCCAGGATTCCATAGGATGTTGAAAGTGGAATAAGAGCACTACAACAGTCTAGTGTAGATGGCTAATATGTCAAAGAGAAAAGGTTAATTACAGCTTCTGATTTCTGATATGGGAGCTGATATAGGGGACTCATTGAAGTGGTCTGCTGTGATTATATTTATTTATTTATATTTTTATATATCTATCTATATCTATATATAAATGTTTCACCTGAGTTTCTCTCTCTGATGTTTTCTGTGTTGTGGGAAAGCATCTGGTTTTGAAGTAGGAATCATAAAACTGTATGAGTATTATGAAATTACCACTACAGAGTGTGTGTACGGCAAAGGTAATATCAGCACATGTCAGTCACTCAGAATGGAAATTTTTAATTTGGCAGAATTTCAGAACTGGAATGGGAAAAGTAAGAAAGGAAGGATTTGACATTTGTTTGCTTGTATTTTGAAATCACATCTTGATTGAGAAATAGAATTAAAAGGGAATAAGTAAACATTCTCAATAAGACCAACAGTTTCAAGGTGAACTCACAGGCTTAGAGAATCTTACATTCTGTGGTTCTAGGACCTTTTTAAAACACTGAGAGACCAATGATAGAAGCTTTATCTGAAGTCCCTTTGCTGAAATTGGTAGGGTTCAGTGATCAGAGTACTGGACTGAGATTCAGGAAATCCAAGTTCTAGTCCCTACTCAGCCACTAAGCTCCTTGGGTGACCTTGAGTCACTCACTGATTCTCAGAGCAAAGTTTCACAGTTGTTGTGAAGATAAAAATGGAGAAGAGCCACCTTACGTTCCTTGGAGAACATGCATGGGTTTGCTTGGGTCAGTTTGCTGCTATTAGCACTGTCTGTGAGTGTAACTATCTTGCTCATGCTGTCCTAATAAACACACAGTAGTACCTCCAGCAGAATTTGCTTTGTGACTTTGTCCTCATTTCGTAGTTCAAAGCAGCAGGATTCTGAATGAAAGAAAAAGGCAGCAGTGCCAATGTTGATGCAACTTCCTCATGTGTGAGGGCTAGGGCAGTTGTTCCCTTTGCCCCACCTCTTAAAAAGCTCCTATGTAGTTTACACAGTTAGGTTCAAGACTCTAAAAGAGAGTATTATGGCAATCAACCTAGATTTCCAGGTGAGTAGCAGATATCCACTGAATACCAATTGCTAGGGATACCAGCAGCAAAGGGCTCATGCTTTCAGTGCTCTGTTTTTGGGCTTTCCAGAGGCTTCTGGTGAAGCCAGTGGAAAACGCTGCTGAAACAGATGACCCTTGGGTCTGATCCAGGAGAAATCTTCCTATATTCAGATATCAGGATAAAGTTCAGGTTCATTAGCTCCTGAACTCAGACATTGCTCCTCCAAGTAGAATAGTGCCTCTGTTTGTTATAGCAAAGCAATGAGTTCATGTGGCTTCTTTTGCACGTGCATATCAGGCAATGATTGATCCTTCTTCTGATACTTCTTTTCCCAGTTCCTCCTCTCTTGCTGCCACCACCAGACACCCCTCTCTGGTCCTGTTCAGAAGTGCAAGAAGAAGAAAAACATGCACTTTGCAAGGTGTCCTGAAGATTGGTGGGGGAAACTGTCAACTTCCAATGTACCTCCCAAGCAGTCTATGTTGTTATCAGCTTAGGCAATGTGTTGGTGGCCACCTCCCCAAATGGAAGCAACTGCTTGTCCAGAGGTAAACAGGAATTGTGAGGTGGAGTTTTAAATCCTGCAAAGATAGCCTCTCTCTGTACTTTATTTTAAAAAATAAGGTTCAGATTCATGATTAGCACATATAGGCTACGATCCCATCCATGCTTATCTGAGCATAAGCCCTATTGTATACAACAAGACTTACTTCTGGGCAAAAATACATAAGAATGTGTTGTAAGCCAGGATGTTTTTCTATGGGACCTGTTAACTATATGAAGAAAGGGGTAAAAGAGTGAGCAAGACAGCAGCGCTGCATAGGAGGGCGTCAACCACAGAGTAGTTGTGTGTCTTTTTTCTTTTTTACTTACCACATCAATTCATCTGAGAAACTTTTGTGCAGCTGCCAATAATGATGATGATGATGATGATGATGATGATGATGATGATCTTGCACCTGAAAGGTGTATCCTGGGCATATTCTGTGGTCAGAACTGGAATCAGGGGTCTTGTTACCCTGATTTCTGGGGGCCCCATGGGGGACACCTAAGTGCGCTCCAAATTACAAAGTTGGGAATTAGTCAAAAGAGCACAAGCTAGCAATACGAGAGGCAGGGCAACGGAGCGAGATCTTTTACCCAATGTCTACAGGGTCAGGCCGAGTCAAGGAGCAAACAGAAGTAAATAATAATCGTTGTTTTTATTAATATACAGCCAAGCAAGTGTATGCAACACACTCACACAGAGAACTATAGAAATAAAGGTTGGAGTTGGATAGAGGGATTTTAAGAGGAGGTTTGGTATGGGAAATACTACACCTGTCCTGAAGTCTGGGTAGTCTGAAGAAGAAGTTCGTGGAAATGGAGTTTCTCAGCACATAGAGCTGAGGGGAAGGCTCGCCGAATGAAGCAACAGCAAGGCGGGATGGAAGCCAGGAGCGATCTGAGGAAGCGCTCAAAGTCAGGGGTTCTTATAGGGGAAAATGTGGCCGTAAGCTAGTCTGTTCTCGGGGATAACAATAAGTTTCAGGCTGGAGACAAAGCCTCCAAAAGGTCGGTATTTTACATGATTGAGTTAAGACCGAATTATCAATAGAGTAGCCAGTATGCAAACATGGAGTGCTTGACATTTGAGTATTCGGCTAGTCAAGCTGCCTGCTCGCGGCAGGGAGTTCTTTGTAAGTAGTGTGCATACATAATGTGGTACTTGCCTTGAGGTCTCCTGAAGCAGCGGGTCGGCTATTTCTGGCCTGCCTGTATTTGTTTGGAATATTACAGTGATTAGCAGCTGTGCCTGTATGCGAGCTTGTCCGGGGGTCTCGCAAGCACGTGAAGGAAAGAGGGGTATAGTAGGCCAAATTATTAATATCAAAATGATATCTAATATCCCACAAGTCCGGGCTAGAAACTGCAGTAACAGTCTGGCATTGTTGGGCACCTACCAAGGTTCTCACACCTTGGTATGGGCCCCACTGTCAATCTCTGAAACCCCTGACTCTGCCATTCCTCCTTTTTTTCCATCCAGCTGTTCACACAAGCAGTGCTAATAGCAGGGAGAAAGATCAGAAATCCCCCGATTTTTGTCCCCATTCTCTCAATAGAGTGATGTGCTGTTTGAGTAAGAAATGAGAGACCAGGATGGGCACACTCAGGAAGGAATACCTCTTAAGAACATCACAACTACCCCACTCCTGGATTAGAACTTAGAAATGTAACTTTTTTTGGACCATAAGTCCCAGAATCTGCAGTTTGTCTACTGGTGCCTTATGTCAATGTGTCTCTTTACTCATTTCTCCTCTGATTCATATATTGAACATGCAAGTGGGCTTCTGGCCTCTATACTTGTTCAGCCAAAGTGTGGAATGAGTTTCGATGCACACAGCTGGTGCAGACAACTAAATTATTTTGTGCAAACAGGACTCCTGATTTTTAGCACTGGGGTTTCCCAGTCAGGAGCACCCTAGGACCCAAGATTTCAGGGTCAAAATCTCAGACCTAAGGATGCCTCCTCTTGATGTCAGAGAGGGTAAAACCTGACAACATCATTGAACACTCTGTATTAAATATCAAGTAATAGTTGCACATAATTCAAATAATGAGCAAATTCTATCCCATATGAAATTGTTTCCAAGTTCTGCATTGAATAGAAAAAAAATTACCAGTTCTGTTTTTAACACCTTTGCAGACACTGCTTTTAAGAACACGTGAGAGCAGTAGTCCAGCCAAAGAAAATTTGCCAAGCCTTGCTTTGAACAGAAAATAGTCTACTCATTCCAAAGCAGTCTGCAGCAGCAGGAGACCAGAAATACACAGTTAGTTAGATGTGTGTGTGTGTGTGTGTGTGTGTGTGAGCAATTTTCAAGCCAATGCTTTTGCCCTGAGGTTCTTCCAGCCCCCTTGAGGTTTGGGGAAGAGGGTCTAGGCTTGAGAGCTGGCCTTGAAATTATACAGAGGTTCCCAGTTGCAGACTAGAGCTATACATACCACTGCACAGCATCCATGTTTAACCTCATTTATATATGTGCTGAATGTGCAGAAGATGAGAAGTAGAATTAGTTGGTTTCATCCCATTTTTTTGTCTGCACATTTCTCTTTTGTATGCAGGAGATGGACTTGGATGTATGCCCTAAAACACACACACTCAAGACTCCCCTGAGGCTATATATTGAAAGGTAATATTGCTAAGGCCCAGTCTGTGTTTCAGGAAACCTTTTCACCATTACTAATTTTCTGCTCAGTCAGAAACCTTTGAGAAGCTTCCAAGGAATCCCAAGATTTGGGAAATGACTCCCTTTGTGGGATCTCTGCTTCATTCTGGCAATTTTGCTGCCATTAACATATGGACAGTATTAGTATCTGTGATGGTTCATTTTAGGAACACCACAATTTCTCTTTGGTGACCTGTGTGAATTATAACTTCATGTGGAACATTAGTTAAAATTCCTGAATTAGGAATGATAATGATGAACAGCACAGAGAAAGTGCGGTTTTTGCCACAAATGAAGCTACCAAAAACAGCAACCAGAACTTAATTAAAGCAATTCTAGCTATCACTGATGTGTACAATATCTGACAAAATGAATTCTAGACCGTGAAAACTTACACAGCAAAAAAATTGTTAGTCTTTAAGAAGCCTCAAAAGTGAGCAAGTGTATTCTTGATGCATCAAAATCCAACTACAGCTCTAGAAAATCTATAGTGTAGACGTTCCCAGACATGGGTTTCCAGAGGTTGTTGGCCCTCAGATCCCAGAAACCCAGCCAGAATGGCCAATGGTAGGGAATTCTGGGAGAAATATTAGACTTTCTTATATCAGTTGAGACAACGAAAGTGGATTTGAGAGATACCCGTTCCATCTACTTTTCTCATAGCTATTGTGAGTGGAAAAACACCTACTGCTTTTCAGCAAATCACGTTTTCCCCTCTCTTTCTATTAGAATTGTGCCAGTACACACTAAGTATTAGAACACGGTGTACAAACCAACCAAGAACACAGTCTACATTTCAAAGAGTCATGTACAGCCATGGTAGCACTGCATACAAAATCCTCATTGCTGCCAATCCACAGCTCCTTCCTCATAAATCAGTTAATGTGCTGCTAGCAGCACCTGTTCGCCACCATTTAAAATAAAGTTTGAAGTTTTGTTCAAAAGAAAAACAGGAATAGAGGAGGGAGAGGAATCCAGAAGCAAAGAACATCTAATTTTCTCAGCTTTTCTCCTTCGTGCTCACAATTGCACTTGGGTGCACACACACACACAGACACACACACACAAAAGTTTGATACTTCTGTCCCATTACATGAGCTGAACTGATTGTATGGAAGTGTAATTTAATCTGTAATCTCTTTGCACAACCTTTCAATGTTTGATCAGATCAACCTTAGATCTTGTCAGGGTTAGAAAAGACAGCTCATTCATTAAACAAAGTCTTGCATTTTTTGTGCAGTTGTCATGTCACGGTAGTAGCTTTCTCAATATCTATACACCAAGATCTTGAGCAGAATAACTGACTACAGTAACTTGGTGTTTTCAAGCATTAGTTTCTTCATCTTGACTCTTACCGAGACTGAAAATCAATACTGTCTCTTTGTAGAGATTGAAAGTCACTGCTGATTCAATGGAAATGAGCACTCAAGAGCAATTATATTGTTTCACAGTGCTTACCACAATATCCTAGGGTTCTGCATAAGGAGCACTTACTGTTGCTGCTTCCAAAGTCATGCAAGATTGCCTTGGTGCTTGAGACAGTGGTTCCTATGCAAAGAAAAAGGCAATGGGGGATGATTTAGGATGCATATTACAGGTATGCAGCTCCACAAAAATGGGCATGACAGAATATGAAAATTATCAAAAGCTCTTGTGTAAACTTCTAGTCTTCTGCTTTCCCTAGAAAAGACAAATTTAGCATTCAGCCATGGCTGTATGCAAATCAGAAGCAACACATTGCAAAGTATAATGAAAATGTTTCATTTATGTATGTTCCTGCTCATATTATGTATCCTCATGTAGGGTTGTTATATGAAGTTAGCTTCCTTTCCCATATAGGAAAAAAAAACATATTTACCCACTTGCAAAGGGATGTGATCAAGTCCAACGGGGACTCTTGCGAATAGCTATTATCTTTTATCATTTGAGAAACTATTTGTCACCATTTTCAAGGTGAGTGTGAATCACAAACTTACATTATTCTGGGAAATACTGTTGGATATTTCTGAACTGGCACATGGTGCTAACATTAAATGTACCTGGGCTAAATTGATTGATTGGCTGAAATATTTCTTGTTGACTTATGGTGACCATAAGGTGAACCTATCATGGGTTTTCTTGGGCTGGGAATGTGTGAGGGACCCAAGGTCACGCAGTGAGTTTCCATGGCTGAGCAGAGAATTAAACTCTGCTCTCCACTGTATATCTAACAATCTCAGGGCTACATACAAGTAAAATTAATGCATCCAAGTGAAAAAGAATACAACAATAAATATAATTTAAATAAACTAAGTATATTAAATTAGAATTAACAAAGTAAAAAAGGTTTAAAAGATCAAAACAGTTTTAAAACATGCAAGCATGCCTATCTTGAGATAAATCACTTAAGCCCAACGGCTTTAATAAACAGCCATGTTTTTACTTGGCACTTACATGAAACTAGCATTGGCACTAAATGGGCCTCCATAGGGAGAACATTCCGCAGCTGAGATTCCTTGGCTGAGAAGGGCCTCTGCTGTGTCCTTACACAGGGTATTGACCACATTAGTAGGACACAGAGAAAGTATACTGAGGTCCACCCACAATGCTGGCATCTCCTTAGAATTTGGGGGAATAATAGCTCAAAGGAGGCCTGTGAGAGGATGGTAATGACAGGATTTTTCACATATGTATACCTGTACTAACTGTAGAGAGGACTCCAATTAAAGTTAGCAAAGTATTTTATTTGAATTGACAAACATACAGGAAACCAGCCACTCTTAAGAACCATAGAAGGTGATTAGAAAATGAGGCAAGGTTGGATAGAGAGACATTGGGTTGAAAGGGTAATAGCTATCAGTCCTGAAGAATGGGCCATAGCAGAGTGGCTCAGATAGCTTCTGAGGGTAGCACAGAGGAACGGCAATCTGAGGCCCGTGTACAACATACTAAATCCAATGTATTGCAAATGGCTGGGGTCAAAGCTAGGGTTTTTATACCTTATTTCATATGCTGAAGGGGGGACACTGGCAAAGCCATAATGGTTTTCTCATGTGACTGACAAAGAGGTCCAGGATGGGGAGATTACCTTAACTTTGGAGGGACAAAACATTTACGGGAGTCATGACAGTCTCTTAATGTTTGGGCAGGTAGGGGAAGATCTCCTTAGGGCAAGATCAAGGGATGGTCCTTGATTGCTTCACCTGGGCAGTTCACCCTTCAACCTTGCCTCCATTGTATTCAGAAGTGCAAAGAGCTTGGAATGCTGAAAGGATTAGCATAAATCCACTAGCATCAAGTTTTTCCACGTAATACTCTCTGAACTCATGACCTAATCACATCTCAGGTCAGCTTGACCCCAAAACATGCCTTTGGTCAGTGTGCCCTTGATCACATTTTCCAGTCATTAATATGTCCAATTGTGAAAACAGCACATCCTGCAGAAAGGGAGGGGGTGTAGGGTATGATAACAACAGCAGCTATAAGGAGAAGCATGCCCTCAGGTCTCAAGGTCCCAAGATGTTTAGCACTTTATACACCATTACAAACATGTGATGCTTTCCATGTATGTTCACCAGTGGTATATCTAGTGTAAACAGCACCTAGGGCAAGAGTGGAAAATTTGCCCTTCTCTTCTTACCCCTACTCCCACCCTCAGCCCTGCATGGACTTTTTTTGCCCCCTTCTCCAGCATTGGCACCCAGGGCACGTACTCTACTTGCTTCACCTTAGATGCACCTCTGCCATTCACATCCTAGTCTAGAATTATTCTAGTCTTGTAGTCCTAGTAGTTCTAATCCAGGACTTTTTGTAATGATCATGACTTGCCCAAGGTCACCTAGTGGGTTTTTGTGGCTGAGTTGGGATTCAAACTCTGGCCTCCAGAGTCATAGTCCAACACTCAAACCAGCATAACATGCTGGCTGTAGTCTACTTTTTAAATAATCCATGGGCCTCTCAAACAATACAATTACAATGATTCCATTTTAACTGTCATGTTTCCATCTTATCAAATCCTAGGATTTACAGTTTAGGGAAGTTATTTAGAATTCTTAATCAGAGAGCTCTAGTGTCTCACCAAATTACAAAAACCAAAAGTCCACAGGATATAGTCATGGCAGTTAAAGTAGAATCATAATGTTATTATTGTGCAGTAAGAAAGGGTCCCAGGCCTCCTGTAAGAAAATGCCTTCCATTGAAGAACAGTTCAACACGAGGCAGCAATCAGCAAAGTGTACAGACATGGGATGAACATATCACAGATAACCAAGGCTTAAGACCATCACATTTAATGCTGTGTGTCTGTGTCAGCGGGGGGCAGGTAGAAGCAGCCCCAAGGTTGTTGGGACTGGCAAACTTTGAATGCTTAATTAACTGGCTAGTTAGTTGCGTGTGTATTATAGGCATAGAGGGGATTGCCTGGAGTAAACTTCCTGTTGTTTGGTCAACACCCACTTCCACTTGCATGCTCTCTGCCTCTTCCCTTTTGTTCTTTGGTTTCCCTGCAAGCATGTGCTCTCTGATCCTTTAGCAAACATGCTTCCCTGTAAGCATGTGAGTTCTTATTTTTGGCCCTTTCCGCACTGAGGCTTCTAGCGCAAGCGGGGGAGGCTGGCAAGCGCAAGAAGGCTGCCGCTTCCCCCTCCTTCCTTCCGCAGGCAAAGGAACCAGCGGGGAAGTGGCACCGAAGGAGGCTTGCCGCGCAAGCTGCCCTCCCCCGTGCGAAGCGGGAGACCTCGTGCCAGATTCCCACCCCGCGCACGTGCGCAAAGCGGGCGGCGTCGCACCGGATTCCCCCCCCCGCGCGCGAAGCGGGCGGCGTCGCGTCCCCCCGTGCGCGCGCAAAGCGGGCGTCGCGTCCGTCGCGCTACCTCCCCACCCCGCTCCTTCCTTCCGCAGGGGTGGAGGGAAGGAAGCGCGACCCGGCCGGCTCCCGGAGGCTCCGCACGAAAGGTAAGTGCGGGTGGGCGCCGGGAGTGTTGCGCGAGCGCGGGGTGATTTTCGCTTGGACGCGAAAATCAAAAAACCCGCGCTCGCGCCGCTTCAGCCCCGTGAGCCGGGCGGAAGTGGGAGTGCGTCGTGCGGAGCAACGCTCCCACTCCCGCGAGGCTCACAGGGCTGTCGCGCGAGCAAAGGCCCGTGCGAAAAGGGCCTTTGTCTTACCTTATCTTTCTTCAAGAAGTTGAACCTGTGTAAACTATGCACAAGATTATGTAAGTAAATCATTTTTACATATTTTAAACAAACTGTGTTTATTTTGAGCTAGATTAAGTGTCTGGGGTGGAGATGATAAAGTGAAACTGGTAATTGTTCAACTTCTGCTTGTGCATTACAAAATACTCTGCTGACTGGGAGACAGTCATGAATATGCTGGTAATTTATCTCCTACTCACATTAACAGCAAAGCTCTTAAGGCAGGCAGGGCTGGGCAACCTCATCATGGGCTGGTGGGAGGGGGCTTCAAAAAAAACTACAAAATGATGGGCCAAGTTGTCCATCATTATTTAACCTGAGTTTGGAAGTAACAAGTTACAAATAATGCAATTAGCTCTAACTAGCCAGGTTATTTATTTAATTGGTTATCATGAAGTTAAAATTCAAATGCAATGCAAAGGTATCAGCAGCCACTTTATTGGTGCAACAAATAATGGTTTTGTCTTACTTTCCAGAATTTCTTTTCAAAGGAATTTTGACAGGAGTCATTTTAGGCCATTTTCCCAGAAATGCTAACTTTTCCCCCCCAAAAAAGTAATGGGAAGTAACAGAAAAAGAACAATCTCCACAACTAACACAGCAAGTTATTATTTTTTCAAAACTGTATAAAGTACTGGCAGCAAGAAAGGGGAACAAATTATTTTTTGGAAAGTAACTTTCCAAACACTATATTTAACCATATTTTATGTGAACTTTTTAAACATACATTTAAATGCATTTAAGAAATTAAAACTCAAACTCTCAAAAACTGATCTAGAAAGTCAGTATACATGAAGGGAAATCTAGCTGTTCCTGTTTCACATCCTTGCCTTACTTCTGTTCTGGAAGATGTGATGCCTTCATGGCAATTTAGGCCTACATTTGTCTGTGGATACTGCCTAGAAAGATACCAGTAAACTGCAAGCATGGTAGAAATGATAGAAAGCTTACAACTTTCAAAGTGTGTAGTGAACACAAAGTATCAACTGGATCTAGCCAGAACCCCAACCTTCATTGTGAGTTTTGTAAATTGATGCATATGGAGTTATGCATATTATCTTCAATGCTGTTAGACAGGGACTTTGCTTCCCTTAAAGCATACTTAACTAATTCTGAAGTACCTAAACACTGGAGGGTCTTTACTCTGGCACAACATCATGCCATCCCTTCAGCTGACCTTGAAGTCCGATACAGGAAGATTCTGTACTTGGAGAGACAACGCCCCATGACTCTGGACACATATGAACAATACAGCATGTGGGCACTCTGGTTTTTGTCTTACAGAGACATTTGTACTAGCCTTATTTTACCCTTACTGTATAAATATTCAGGGTGCACAGGACAATTCTATACTTTCCTGCTGCTTTTAGCTACTAGCCCTGGTACAACATACAACGTTGCCAGGTTCTGTGCAGCCGCACTTAAAATTTGTTGGATGGTGAGCTATGCTGCAGACCAGACCAAAGGAACATCTAGTTTGTTAAACTGGAGTGTTTTGTAAAATGATGTATATGGAGTTATGCATATTATCTTCAGTTCTTCCCCATACTCGTCTAATGCTCCTACCTTCGTTTTATGTATGTGTGTGTGCGTGTGTGTATTTTATGTTCTATTGTTTATGTTGACTGTTCCCCACTCTTCTTATGTGTTGTTGTACAACTGTCAGTGGAGATTCTCCACCTCTCATCTAAACCACCAAATGGTTTAAATTTCTCTCTTTTCTTTGGCAATGTTTCCTAACTGCCATTTTTGTGTCTACGAAGCATCTTGCATTCGTGGCTGATTCTTTATGAATAATAAAATATCATAATATAAGCATTAATTGTTATGTTGGAGCATTTGATTCAAAAGGACACAAGCTACAGACATAGGATACTATCACCATACTTAAAGGATCCTGTTTAGATTCTGTGTTGCTGGTTTTAAAATATATATCATTTGGGGTGACGATAATTCATCCAGGATGAGTAAGTACATATCAGAAAATAAATAACAGAAAGTAAACCATCTGTCTAATTCTTGTTCTCACAAAATGCCTTCTAGAGCCTTTTGTAGTATGAAACAAACAGGCTCTCAGCCGCAGGGAAAGACACAGGCAAACCCTCTCTGAACAAATCTTACCAAGAAAACTCCATGAGAGGCACACCTTAAGACTACCATAAGCCAGAAAGTCCTGGAGGCACACAACAACAATAACAGAAAGTTCTATTAATATTATAAAACAATAGTCCTTCCATTGAAGTACCAAGCCATTATAATGCCAAAGTAGTGTCTTATGGGAATTTCACTAGGTATAATAGCATTTCTTGTATGTACTTATGAGTGTGTGTATGTGTGTACACACATATAAAGCAATAAAGATACAGAGTTACATATACAGATAGATATACCTGGGCAGATTGAGAGAGACCATACTAAATCTCAAAAGAAAATACAAATTGAACAGTAAGAATAACTATGAGGCTATGAAATTACTTCTGAAGCAGACACTGGGAATTAGAAAGCACCTATTAATGCAATACAAGTGTTCATACGATGCAGTAAGTTACCCAGGGAGATCATTATGGTATTGATCAGGAACGTCAGATAGATTCATACATATTATAGACTCTTGTTTTTTTAAAAAATGCCCATGAAAACTCCCCATTAACTGTCATGTACAGATTTGCCCCCCCCTTTTATTTTTTCTTTTAGAAACAGATAGAAATGCTTGGCATTTTTTTTGCAAACAAAGAGTGCTGACATCCACTCAAAACAAGCATTCGCATTACAGAAGCCACAAAGAATATATGTATTTCTGACTCTGAGTGTTTGAGTATTGTGAAACACTTTAATTTTACACCCACAACCACGTCTGTGGAGATTTTTTATACCTGCAATATGCTGGAATTATTATTGGGGTCAGATAATACCCCAGATTAATGGAAATATTATCTGTTTAGATAAAGATTTGAATAGATACATACTAACCCCTACTAAACCAAGAGATAACACACAGTGTGCAAACCCAAATGAATTTTTCACTTATGATATAACTTAGATTTATTGCAAAACAATAAATATGAATATGAATGAATTTTGTGACTAGTGGGTTTCCCCAATTTAAAAGAAACAGCTGCATTTTTCTTATTCTATCCCTCATCTCTTCCCCTTTTTCTTCTCCCTTTCTGTATTTTAAATTTTTAAATCATTTGATGTTGTCTTTCCCACTGTGGCTTCATGCCTCTAGGTTTGACCCTCAACTCCCTTGTGTACAAAAGTAGCTGGACTCAAATAAGTAGCACATTTTGGTTCACTAGGACAACATCTATGAGCCAAGTTGCTTGTATTCTAAGTGTTTCCAGGTCTCAGCCACCAGTAATTAAAAACAAAAGTGCTGGGAGGCAGCCAAAGCATTGCATAACTGCGACACATGCACTTTTTATTAGTCTTTCACAGATTCTTCCATTGCCAAAGACATAAAGGAACAATGACACTGGCTCAAGGCCATCTCTAGAAGTATCCCATACATGTCAATGAACGTATCTCACACTTGCATAAAGTGACTTCTTAGCTTCCACTGAGCACTGCCAATCGCAGCATCTCATCCACTTCCATTGATAGTATAATGGATTAGTGTCTCCTGCACTTCCTTTGACTTTTGAGCCATTATGATGTCAATGGAAAAAAGTCTGATACAAATTCTCCTACTTGAAAAAAAATGACATTTTAACACTACATTTTAGATTTATACATGCATTGATGCTAATGCTCTCCCCCAACCTGCAGTGGATATGTTTTGCTTTAACGATTGACAAGTTATGACTTCTTTGAAGATGAAATATCTCAACCTTTCTGGCATTCTTTCACAGGCAGTAAATACTAATGATCAAAGACTCTTCCAATTGTTTTTTTTTAAAAAAGCCTACTCAATCCCATGGGTTTTACATAAGGGGCATTTTAAGAAGACTTAGATGTTATAATTAAGTAGGGAGTTCTTCCAATTGCTCTCTTGTTATATCAACTGACCTTAGAGGTCTGCTGACTAGGACTGCCATCTCTAAATTAACTGTCAATCCATCACCTAAACAAAACTTTGACTCAATCAAATGAGAATATTAGTGGGTGTTATGCAGTTGCATTTTGGCTGAAATCCTTCTCCCACTTATCTGGTGTAAGCATCAGTGAACTCAGCAAGACTTGCTTCTAAATAAAAATTTCTGGAATTGCTCTCTTAAGCACTTTAAGTCTCATTGATCTCAATGTGTGAACCGTATGATGATGAACTCTTTGAAATGAGTGGAAAGTAAAATGGGACAATTGGGTAAAGGAAATGAAGTGTCACTTTGTAAGGTACTGTCTAATTACTTTAAAATATGTGCAGCAGCTTTTGAATTACATGCTTATTATTTGTCATAGAGCATCACAAAAAAAACTCAAAAAGCAGGATTTTGTTATATGCCTAAGTGTCTGATGTCACTATTATTTAGAAGAACAGAATAGAAACAAGAGCCAGTTAGGCGAATGTATCACATGGGGTTTTCTGGTCCGAGATCAACCAGTGGGTTTTCATAGCTGAGTGGGGAATCAAACCAGGGTCTCCAGTGTCAAAGTCCAACACTCAAAACACTACACCTCACTAGCTCTCAGGGGAATCTTAGGCCCTTTCTGCACCTTACCTTCTTCCGGCGCTGGGGTGCAGGGATCGTGCGAGCAGCCTTTGGCGAAAGGCTCTCGCATCTGGGGTCCTTCGGCTCTGCACGAGCTGCCTGTTCACGTGAGAGCCCCGCCTCTTCCTTCCCAGTACAGCCTGGGAGATTCCCAGGCTATGCTGGGGCAGGAAGCACAACTCACGAGGCTCTGGAGGCTCCACACACCAGGTAAGTGCGCATGGGGCCCGGGAGCAATGTGCGATCGTGCACCATTTTTGGCTTCTAGCCAAAAATAAAAAGGTGTGCGATCGCCGCCTGCTAGCCCCTGGAGCATCGCGCAATTGTGAGTGGGTCGTGCAGATCGCTTCTCACAATCGGGTGACGCTCCAGGCCCTCTTTCGCATGGAAAACGCTGTGTAAAAAGGGCCTTAGTCCTTCCAGCAAATTTTGGCTTGAAAGTCCCATCAGCTCCCCACAGTAAGGAATGCTTTGTGTTGTGTTAGCCCTCACACCTGGAGGGCCAAAGGCTCCCTGTCCCTCTAGCACACTCTAACATGATACTGTTGTCTGAAAAGGGGAGTTAGAAATCCTTGGTGACCTTCTACAAATCAGACAATTGCTATTTTTGTGAATTACAGCCAGTTTGCATTGCAGTAAATACATGCATAGGTTAAAGACTGCATCTCTTAACCTGGACTTTTGCATTTATCATTGTTTTGTACAGACTGGGATTGTGGTTCATGGAATTTTTCTCACCATACATTTACTAATATACTAATTCCTGGTATAATTCATTTTGAGACTCCTTCCCTTTTATTAGGTGTTGTTATGTCCTGTACGGGTCTTTTTTCTTTCCATATTTCTTTCTTTGACATACTCTGTGCTTATTATATTTTGATGGTATTCTATTATAATTCTCTTTTAAATATTTTGTTTATCAACTGTGCTTTTGTTATTAGTGATGATCCTGTTTTGCTGGACATCCTATGAAGCAACTCATACAATTATTGAAAATGGAGAAATGATGGCATATTTTAAAACAATCAGTCTTTTTACTTACATCATGCTAAACATTTTGACCTAAACCAAGCCTGAACTTGAGAGGAATAGTGATGAATTTATTTTGGAAATAGGATAGCTGTTCTAAGTTCAGACTAAAACTTGGTATGGCCTCAGCACCTGCCACTGATTACTGAAGTTTATTCCAAAAGAGATTTGTAAGTGATGGAAGAAATGTAGGGAATCTATTTGTTTTTTAATGATTTGATGGTAGTGAAATTTGTAGAGATTTTATGCTGGTACAACAAAGGCACTCTCCACATGCTGAAAGGCACTGTTTTCTATTTAACATTATTTCACAGTATAACAGGTTGTCTGGCATATGGAAGTGAAGGAACCATTATATGCCTTGAAGGTTAGGGTTAAGAAACCAAGTTCCTTCCTTTTCCAGGGGTAGACCAGAAGCTACCTGCTCATCTGTCTTCCTCCTGATTTAGGCATGTATCCCAGTCTTTAGCTGCATCCCAAACTCATGAGTCCCAAGGAAGTTGGGTGTGTGTGTTATTTTCATGATGATTTCACTGTTTGTTTGTTTTTAAAAAAAATCCACATTGCCTAACTATATTTTTTTTCCAGAAAATACCAAATAAAAATAATAACTATAGCTTGATAACAGAGTTGTGTGTTTTTTTTTAGGGGAAAATGGAGCTCTGACATTTTACCCCCTCCTCCTCCTTTTTTTCTCTCTTGTAAGAGTTAAGACATATAAAATATATTGGCTGGGATGAAGATGCATATTCTGAATCAATAACTCAAACCTCATGTTACGCAAAGGATAGCAAGCCATTTTCTTTTTTATAATAGAGTTCAGAAAGTGACCACACTTTGCATTTCCTGCCTTTATAGTGGTTTTTTGGTTTTGCAGAGCTCCATCAATACAAAGAAAGTACAAGTCTAGCACGACCAAGACTGCAGAGGAGAGAAGAAAGACGTGAAAGCTAACGGCAAGGTATGAAGGAGACAAATCTATACTGCAGGTCAAGTTTCAGTCTTACCTCTGTCTGCATGTATGTTGTCATGTTCCCTCAAAGTGTTTCAAGTAAGTGGAAATCAAGAAAGAGCTGAAGTAGGGATATTAGCAACTAACATCTAAAGGTGAGTTATGGTCCTAAATCACTATATAACCTTGTCTTACTGCTTAATTTAAACCTGTTATTTGCTGTCAAGTAAACTTTGGCCTTTCCACACCTCACCTGGTCATGGAGACACTTGGTGTGGATCCCAGTGTAAGGCCCCGCTTTGGGAATCCCCGATATCAGTATGGTTTGGATAGGCACCATACGCAATTGGCATTGTGTTTAATTGGCAACTGTATTAATTGGTGTTGATATCAAAAACACGCCTGCGAAGTGACTGGAAGGTCAAATCAGGCAAGGGATCACTCTGACTGAAAACATGAGAAGGAGAGGAGAGTCAGCCTAAATACCCTCAAGGCTGATTAGGTCTCTTGCCACACACAATAGCTGTTGTTCCTGTGGATGATTGGCTTAGGCAGAAGCAGGATGTCTTCCCAGAGAACACAAGACTAGAAGCCCACCAGGTTAACTCCAACCCTTGCATTCCCCAACCATCATCCCTGATCCCTGTAGTATCACAATAGGATGCTATTGGAGCACCTACCACGTCTTTGTCAATCAAGCACTGTGCCCATTAACAGGCGAATAGACCACTGTCAAAACAAAAGTTCCCATTGTCTCGCACCTGGAATCTTCACTGCCACAGGTTATTTCTAGGGTACATATACCCGGATTTCAGGCTTGCAGTTTGCAGCCTCTCATCCTTCTGAGTGTCACTCTGTCCATCCGATTCCCAAACCAAGAACTGCCCTTGGGTCCAATACCTGAGCCACCTCGTCCTGCTTCTCCACTTCTCGTCAGTCTGGTAAATATCACCTGCATCCCTCACAGTCTCTATCCAATCTTCTATACTTCCTGCTCTGCATTGTCATAGCACCCAAAGCCATTTAACCTCTGACTACATATCACCCCCACCATCTGGCAGAGTTATACTGGCTAACAGCATTACTGCCCCCTTCTCAATATCTCTGCCGTTCTGTTGGAAATGCCTTTGGCATGTTAAAAATTAAAGGGCCTTTCCACATTATATGTTATAGTGCTATTATTCCACTTTCAACATCCTGTAGAATTCTGGGGTTTGTAGTTTACTGAAGCCAAAGAGCTCTCTGGCTGAGAATTCTAAATGCCCCTCCCTAAACTGCAAACCCCAGGATTCCATAGGATGTTGAAAGTGGAATAATAGCACTATAACAATGTAGTGTAGAAAGGCCCAAAGATACCTTAGCAACAGCAGTAATAAGATTAAGCTGTTTTCATTGTCACAAGTTCTCATCAATTACCCACC
This sequence comes from Ctenosaura bakeri, assembly GCA_948474755.1. Classification (NCBI taxonomy): domain Eukaryota; kingdom Metazoa; phylum Chordata; class Lepidosauria; order Squamata; family Iguanidae; genus Ctenosaura; species Ctenosaura bakeri. The sequence goes on along the minus strand of CAOLHI010000231.1, from coordinate 149,942 downwards.
TAACCTAGCCCCCTCTCATCTGTAAACTTATAGTCTTAGGGATCTTTCCTCCTCTTCTCCTCCTTGCATTTCTACCAAAAGTAAAACCAGCTTAGTGCTTTTACAGAGCTTTCCTATCTTTAATGGAATTCTTATAATAAAGAACTTTGTTTGGTTAGCCATTTGTGCCTTTACTCCTAAGTTAGTGTTGCTAGGTGTAGAGGTTTGAGCATTGCACTATAACCTTGGAGATCAGGTTTCAGTTCCCTGCACGGCCATGGAAACCCACTAGGTGACCTTGGGTGCGTCACGTACTCTCAGCCCTAGAAAGCCCAGTGATAAGTTTGCCTTAGGGTCACCATAAGTTGGAAATGACCTGAAGGCACACAACAACAACACCATTGAACACACACTTCAAAACCTGAATCATTAACTGAACTATCAGAGGAACCTCATTCTGATTCTGACATCTCCCAGATATCTCCAAATCAACCTGATTCCAACTGGGAGTCTGCCCGGATGTGAAGCACATTCAGAGTATTTCCTGGGCCTGCTACCTATACTATTTGGTTTCAACCACATTTTGGCTGGAATCCTGCCTAAGCAATCCTAACTAGAGTAGACCCATTGAGTCAGTTGCAGTGAGTCAACACTTAGGCAAATCCCATGGATCCCATGGCTCTACTTTAGTCAAGAAAGACGATAGGATTTGACCCTTAATATTTGAAGGTCTTTGGTATTGTATAGATTTTATATAATTTTCAGAGCATATTAAAAAAAAGCAAGGCCTCTTTCATTACTGGGTGTTATAAGAATTCCTTCCGATCGGATAGTGCTATTCACTTGGTCAGTAGCCTTTTAAACTAAAGGCATCTGACCTTTACAGTGAAAAGGGTTCCCTAAATTGTTTCCTGTTTTGCAAAGGCTGGGCATGCATTCTTAAGAGAGCCAGCGGTGTGGGATGAATGTTGCCAAAGTGAACGCCTCAGGAGCTGTTTGTACCAGGGAGAAGAAACAAGAGTCTCTGCTAAGAAAAGGTTGAAAGATCAGGAAATCTGGACAAAATAAGAGCTCAAACGAGCATTCTCCTTTAGCATCAACAGATCAAAGAGTATCGCTTTGGTATTTGTAGCTTGGCTGAAAATGGCATTCTGAAGAATGGTAGTTCATAAAGTGTTACAGAAAGCAACAACAACAACAAAAATGACACACATGCACAGCCCAAAAACAAACCTCTTATTAAACTCTTTCAAAATTGATAGGGTTTCAAACTATTTTTTTTTACTGGCTTAATAGGTATAAAACCACTTAGGAGATTTAGAATGCTCAAGACATTCTAGAGCAGTGCTTTCCAAACAGTGTATCACAACACATTAGTGTGTCAGCTGTAGTATGTTGGTGTGTTGCCTCCCTGGCCGAGAAAGACCACCCCACTTGAACTTGGCCCACTGCCATTGCTCTCACTGCGGCCTTTCCCCGGCAAGAGTTATGGCAGCGGGCAAGGACCAGTTGGGAGGAGGATACCTTCCCCCTGCTGTCGCTCTTGCTAGGGTCTTTCCCTGGCAAGAGCAACTCCAGTAGACCAGGATCGGAGGGGCTGCCTTTCTCCACTCTAGATAAGCCTCTGGGTACCTCCGGTTTGCTAGTAAGCTGAATTACTGTGTCGCAGCACGATGCATGTAGAAAAAGTGTGTCACCAACAAAAAAAGTTTGAAAAGCTCTATTCCAGAGTATAGACTTCTTTTCCCTTAGCCTTACACTTTGACCTATACTTATGCTTTAGCTTTGCCTTCCTTTCTCCCCTAGATGATGACTGCCTGAACATAGATATGTGTTTACATGGAGAATTTCATCTGAAACCTGTGGCGGCTGTACCACTCCAATGAGCCATTTGCTGAACATGTTGTCTGATCCTGTTTTGGGTGGCTGGCTTGACTGGCTGCCCTCCTGTTCCTTCTCTGATATCAGTAACATTTCTGTCTTGTCCTTCAGGGTTGGTTCATGGGTCCTTCATGGCTTTGATGAGTAATCAACAATCAAAATGTTTCAGTCAATTAAAATAAATAAATAATTGACAGTGCAGCCTTACAAATACAACTTGCAGCCTTTGGCCCTTTCTGCAACTTACCTTTTTCTGTAGCCATCGCACAAGGATCTAGGGAAAGCCTCTTCTGGGAGAGAATCACTTCTGCTGCACTCCCCCTCCGCACTGGCTGTTTGCTGGATGGGAGGAAGTGTGATGGGCTCGCCCCTCCCTTCCGCGGCACAGCGTGGCAGTTTCCCAGGCTGCGCTGGGGGAGGAAGCACAGCCATTGCGCTTCCTGCCATTTTGCATGAAAGGTAAGTGCAAGAGGGAGGACTCCACAATCGTGTGTCATTTTCGAGAGAAACCCAGACATGATTTAATCTGCAATTGTGATGGGATGGCCACGGGATGGCTATGGGATTGTGCCAATGTCATGCAGAACCATCGTCACGATCCTGTGGTCATCCCGTGGCCATTGCAGGTTGGAGGTGGTGTGCAAAAAGGGCCCAAGAAATAGAAAATACAACAAAGGTATATTTTGGACTGTGACTTCTACAGTCCCACACATCTTCTGGGACAACTCCCAGACATCATTTTGGCAGGGGGAATTCTGGAAACTATAGTCCAAAAAAGTAACTTTTCCAATCTGTAAGAAAAAAAAAGCATGAGGGTGGAAGGTTATATCCTTTTCTTCTCTCACAAATACTTCACAGATACTCCAAGGAAGGTATATGTTGTCTCTGGAGCATGTACGTTCATGAAAATATATGATCTCTGGAGCTTATAGATGAAGTATATTGCAGTTCTAAAATCCATATAATCTTCTAGAAGCTCTTACCCCATGCAAGTTCCATTTTCAAACTAGGAAATAATCTTATAAAACCAAATACTGATTTGAGTTTGATGTAAATTTTTAAAAAGAAACTTTTTTTGATTTCTTTCATGTGGAAGATGTTTAATACCTAAAGCATCTGTCTCTTGTAGGAGCTCTATTTGTGCTTCTCATTATATACTGGTAAAGGTAAGTCCTCTTTTTTATTTCTTAGTACAAGGATGTGCTATCTAATATAAAAGCTAAGCGGACTCCAGAATTTGGTTTCTAGCAAATGAGAGAAGAAGACATTTAGAGCAGACGCAAGAGTGATTCATACTATAAACAAACTGATTAACATATTTCATAAAGGTTGTTGAGAGAGAAAAAAGATGTAATTGGTATTTTAAACAAAGGATGAAAGAACAGAGATGAAATAAATGTCTGGTTATTGCTGGTGAGAAAAAATGGTCCTCCTTTTTTTTATGAAGTACTAAAGGTCAAAGAACTAAAGTATATATGCACACTCCAACCTGGGGGCGTGCAGTTTAAAACAAGAACTCACCCTTGGTTCAAACCTTCTGTCTCTACAGATCGCAGAAAAAAAAATATATCTGGTTGTTCTGGTTTCTCCTTGTCCTTGTACCAACACACCCTCCCGTTGACATCAACAGTGCCCTCTAATAGCCCATCCTATGCTGGCGGACACTGATGTGGTCACAGTAGGGCCCAGAAACCATGCTGTGAGAAACACCAGATAGCTTGGCTATCCTTCAATCTTTCACTGTGCTTCCAATGGAGCATTCTTCCAGGGCATTGCAGGGAAATAAAATCGCTGCTAGATGCAGCTCTTATAGCTAACACATCAGGGTACCTGAGGCAAATGGCAAGTTCCCCTTTTGGGACCAGCCCTATCATTAGGCAGAGTGACATCATTTCGGGCACCACATTTTGGGTGTTGTGGAAAGGCATGAGATCCTTAGTTATTTGATGTGCTATGTCTTTGGTTCCAGAAGGGAAGAGAAGTTTTTGTGGGTATCTCATGTATCAAAATATCCTGATTGGCACTTTGTCTTAGCAACCATGTCCAGTTCAAGACACAGAAACAGACTAGAAGCTGAATCGTAACTCACTGCTGGCAATAGGACCATTGCACTAGAGTGCAGAAGAACAATTGGAGGGGGCAGGGTGGGCTTGCTGGCACACATAATGCTGTTCTTACCACCACACTGCCCCCCTACATTTGCTATCTGTGGCATCTGCCTCAATCTGCCTAATGAGAGGGCTATCTGTCTGCTCTGATCTCCTGGTTAGAACCCATTCTTTATTTTATTTTATTTTATTTTATTTTATTTTATATCTTATTGGGACACATTTAGAATGCCAGATACAATACCCCAGCCTCTCTAAATTTACACAATCCCATCTTGACCAGTGATAATCAGATAATCAGGCTAGATTTGTGATAGCCCTTTGTTCATACATCATCCCATCTGATCAGGAATATATGTGGAGAAGCCTGTTCCATACTGGATCAGTCTGTGTGTATTTTAATCAATGTATTTTAATTAAGAATGTACAATTGCATGGCATTAAGCATGCCATTATATTTCTAATGGCAGAAGTTACTTCTTTTAATCTGTGGTCTTGTAAATACCAGTTAGCCCTGGCTTTGTCAACCCCAGACAATATTGTGTACTCTTTTTTCATCTTTTGCTTTTTCTTAAAGAGGCGTACCTCTTGAGATACCTTTGAAACCAACAGGAATGAAGCATCTTCTCAGTGGCAGATGATAACAGGATATCCGTATAAAGACTATTCCCAAAGTTCAGGGATACACAGAAAAGATCACCCACAAGGTCTGTGTATATTGTGGGTGACAAATCAAATCTTGCTCTTGCTGCGATCTGTAAAGTCAATTCTTGTTCTCAAACTGTGTATTTTTCTTCAAGGCAGTTGGAAAAAAAAATGCACTACCTTTGTATTATCCCAAGAGATCAATCATAGTTTTCTTGAGGAACAACAATGCCTAAGATGAAAATGGAAAAACACATAAGAGTATGAAACTCCAGTTTTCATTTCCTCAGAAGTCAATGATCTACCATAAACTTGTCAGTGGTAGGATTTGGGCCTACTTCAGCACATCACCAACATAACTGACCTGGGTTGTTTTTGTGTCAGGATTCATAGGATTTATTGGATTTACCCACAAATTCTGTGGGGGGTTTTTAAAAAAAATTGCACTCATTTCAGATGACATCTGGAACTGGACTTTCTTAGAGCAGCCCATTGAAATCACATTCCCACTGGTTTCAATACATCTACTCTGCTTATATATATATGTCTGGATCCAACCCATTGGGCTGAAGCTACTGTTAAGGTAATATGTGTTGTTGCTAATGCTACATTTCCCATTTGTTGCTGTTATTGTGTGCCTTCAAGTTGCCTCTTATTGTGACCTAGGGTCTTCTTTGCAAGATTTATTCAGAAGTTTGCCATCCCCTTCCTTGCAGTCTGAGAGAATGTGACTTATCCAAGGTCACCCAGCTTGCACGGCAGAGTGGAGACTCATTCCCTAGGCCCTTTTCACGCTGCATTTTCCATGCGAAAGAGGGCTTGGAGTGTCGCACGATTGTGAGGAGTGATCCGCACAATGCACTCACAATCATGTGACGCTCCAGGGGCTGGCAGGTGCCAATCGCACACCTTTTCATTTTCGGCTAGAAGCTGAAAATGGTGCATGATCGCGCATTGCTCCCAGGCCCCGCGTGCACTTACCTGGTGTGCAGAGCCTCTGGAGCCGTGCTGGTCACATTTCCTGCCCCAGCGCAGCCTGGGAAAGTCCCAGGCTGCACTGAGGAAGGAAGAGGTGGGGCTCTTGCGTGAGCAGGCAGCTCGTGCAGAGCCGAAGGACCCCGGATGCGAGACCTCTCGCTGGAGGCTACTCACGTGATCCCTGCACTCCAGCGCCAGAAAACGGTAAGGTGAAGAAAGGGCCCTAGTCTTTTGCAGTCCTATTGCAACACTCAAACCACTACACTATGTTGGTGCTCCACATTTTCCATAGATCCCCTCTTTTCCTTTTTAATAACTGATGTTGACAAATCAAACTTGAAACATTGATTTATTTTTCACATTTGGATTTCACCTTTCTTCAAGAATAGTATACATGGCAAGAGTGACTGATCCTTCCATTGCTGGGGTAGGTAGGAAGAGCCACTCTCAGTTTTATGGATGCCCCTACATAGCTGCCAGGTTGTATGGGATCTTTTCCCCCAGTGCTGAACATCTGTCAAGAAAACAAGCTGGCATCTGAATGGCTTTCATAGAACTCAAAAACAGTTGTAAAAATCAGCAGATTCACTGTCCTCACGGCAACAGATTCACCAGACACTCCTGGTGTTCAGTATTTGCACATTTTGCCATTTCCACACTATACTGTTATAATGCTGTTATTCCACTTTCAACATCCTGTGGAATTCTGGGGTTTGTAGTTTACTGAGGCCAAAGAGCTCTTTGGCTGAGAAGTCTAAATGCCCCTCCCTAAAGTGCAAGTCCCAGGATTCCAGAGGATGTTGAAAGTGGAAAAATAGCACAATAACAGTGTAGTGTGGAAATGGCCTAAGTCTCAGAACACATCTGTAGGGAAAGGTAAGAAGTAAAAGAACTGATGGGGACAGGATAACCTAAATGAACTCCATAGCTGGAAAGATGAATCCAGATTTCTCCAGCATGATAGCCACTGTCCTTTTCCTCTCCTCCTGATAAAAATCTCACTGGATCATAGAAATAAGTTCTATATAATTGAGCACTATGATTCCACTTTAGTGGCTCTGTAGATTTCTGAGATTTGTAGTTTGGGAAGGCACTACAGCTCTTGGACTGAAAATTGTAAGTATCCTTTCATTCACAGGAAATCCCAGGATTCCATAGGATATTTCCACAGCAGTTAAAGGAGAATCACAGTGATACAATTGTGTAGTACAAAAAGACCCAAGATGTGGTGGTCTTTGTAAACAGACCTGTCTTTTGTTTGCTTGTTTGATTTCTGTGCCATTTCCCCCTTCCAATGAGTTCCAAGCAGCTGACATGCTTCCTCCTCCCCACTTTAATTTTCCAACAACACTGTGAGGTTGGTTGGGCTGAAAGACAGTAAGTGACTAGCCCAGGTTTTCTGAAACAGGGGTCCCTGGAACCCTAGGGTTCTGTGAGAGTTCACTAGGGGTTTCATGAGATATTGTGATTGATAAAACAAACATTTTTTTTTAGCTGTATAAATTTTATGCATGGATTCTCTGAGCCCTTGAAATTATTTCAAGGATTCTTCCAGGATAAAAGGTTATCTTGTGTACGTCATGGCTCAGTGCAGACTGGGTTGTGGATCTCCCAAATCCCAGTCTGTCACTCTAACCCAGGTTTGGCAAGTCAGGGCTATTCCAGGTGCTGAGATGTCAGAGTCCAATATCTGATGGCCTTTCCACACTACACTGTTATAGTGGTATTATTCCACTTTCAATGGAATTCTGGTTTTGTAGTTTACTGGGGTCAAAGGGCTCTCTGGATGAGAATTCTAAATGCCTCTCCCTAGACTGCAAACCCCAGGATTCCCTAGGATGTTGAAAGTGGAATAATAGCACTATAACAGTGTAGTGCGGGAAGGTCTGTTGTCACAAGAGGCAGGCCCTGGCAATATGGCAAGAGTGATATTACAAGGGCCAGTCCCTAGTGGTGTCCTGATTCCTTAAGTGGCAAACACAGTTGCACAAAAGGTTTAAAAAAACACCAAGTCTATCAAATGAAAAACATTTTTCAGGGCAGTATTCTCGCTTTGAGATTTCTCCCCCACCCCCACCCTGAGGACTGGCAAAGAAGATCCAGGCCCTGTGAGGGTTAGCAACCCAAATCCCTTCTGCATTCCTTCCCCCACCTTAGAGATGAAATAGTTGCTAAAGGATCTCTCCTGTATAAAACCAGTATTTTTTTTTCAAGCCATCCATGTGCCTTTAAGCATGAGATTTTTTTTTTTTAAGGGCCTCTTCAAGTGTTAATATTCCTCATGGTAATCTGAGCCTGATTCCTTGCCAATCCCAAAGGTCATTTCGTAATGGAGAAATAAGTGTGTCCTAAACTTCTTCTCCAAACTGTTACAAACTGCTGCATCTGTCACTTGCTGTATCTTTTGGCACCACTTGCAGATAAATGAGGCTGCTTTGCCATGAAAAGAGTAAGAAATTGGTTCCAATCTAGCAGACTGGTGTTCTCTCTCTCTCTCTCGTGCCTTTCTGTTCGGTGGGACATAACAGGCACAGCAAATCTAGAAGACAATTTGGATCTGATTACTTACTGGGAGTGAGATGCAAGGCATACAATCATCAAAGTTGTCCAAGGTTTTGTCTACATTTCGCACAATGAACATTTACTTAAATTGTTTAACTTTGCAGAAAAGGAAAGCATTGTACATTTCCCCCCTCTGTTATCTTCTTTTGTCTTAGTAGTGGCATAAAAGTCCTACCTTCTAGGGCCATTTCCACACTAAACTGTTATAGTGTTATCATTCCACTTTTTACATCCTATGGAATCATGGGGTTTGTAGTTTAGGGCCCAAAGGCCCCTTCTTAAACTGCAAACCCAAGGATTCCATAGGATGTTGAAAGTGGAATAATAGCACTATATCGGCCTGGTGCAGAAATGGGTTAGGATTCCTGTCATTAGGCTGAGTGAGATTTGGGTTGTCATAAAAGGGCAGCAAATGGTTAGTGACTGATTTTGTTTTTAACCAAATGCATCTGGAGTAGCTTGTTATTGCATAAAGTTGCAAGCTATATTGTGTTTTCTTTCTGATGGCATATTGCCCTTGTTCTCACATCTGCCTCCAAAAAGTTCCGGAGTGCATGCTGAATGGATCTTCCAGATCTTCCAGATCTTCCCTTCCCTTTGGTTGCCACTCTTTCCTCTCTTTTCACTCCAAACCCTCTATGTAAAACACAGGCCCTATCCAAACTATTACAAAAAAGGGAGATCTCTGACAACAGAAAGTCTCAATTGCTTGGGTCTTCTGGGGAAAGCATTTTCAATCCCAAAGGACCTCTCTAACCACCAGGGAGGGGAGGGAGGATAAAGGAAGCTGGCTATGCAATTTGCCAATAAACATTCAGATTTCGTAATGCTACAGATAATCAGCCAGTCATAGATCTCCTCTGTGTCTAAGTTCACAATTGGTTCTGGAAATCTGGATGGACATGATTTCTTTTTTAAAAGTAGAGTGTTGCCAAAATCTTACTGTTCTAGGTAAACACTTTGTGCCCCCACCCCCATATAGCAATGAGCCCTTTAATTGAAACTAGATAACTGCACATCCTTTTCAAAAGGGCCCGTTTTGTTTTTTTGTTTTTTGGCTGCAAATTATCCTTGAATTTTAAAAACTGAGCCTCTAGGTAGGAATAAAATGTTCAAGTTTGTACTGGGAATTCCCTCTGGATGGTCTGTGAAGAGGAATGTCATATGGATTATTTAAAAATCAAGAAGTTTAGCAACAGATAGAGCAATCGACAGGAGCATTTGCTCAGTATCCTTTTCTTCTGAATGTTTTCTTTTTTTAAAATAAATAAAAGTCAGGTACTCAGAAAAAGTAACTAAAGTTACTAAAATGTAAGAAAAACATTTTTAAAAAATCAGACATCAAGGGCTCCTCCAGGTGAAGCAATTGTACTGGAAGCTTGCCAAATTTATTGATGTAGTTCTCAGGGTTTTTAATAAGAACAACAACAACATTCTTCTTCTTCTTCTTCTTCTTCTTCTTCTTCTTCTTCTTCTTCTTCTTCTTCTTCTGGATTATAACAATTTCTGGCACCAGCTCCAACATTTTATGCCCAACTTCAAGTGAGATTCCTTTTAATTCCAAGGCATATCAAAACAAAACGTTTCTTCATCTCAGGAGAAATGTAGGTTATAAATAAAATAAATAGCGCTGTTCTCCATTCTTGTCAATTTTTTTTCTTTTTAGTACTATTACTATCATGTATCAGTGCATCAGTGAAACAGCATTTTTGCCTGATAGTACAGTAACTCTAAGAATGTTATTAAACGAATCATTCAGAGGGAGAAATTTGCCCTTCATAAAATAGGATCCTTTAAAAACACCCCAGTTTTAAAAACCTTTGGAAGAGCCCTGATGCAGATCCAAGAAGCTGCCACATACAAACAGGCCCAAACAAAATGGAGCAGGGGGTGTGGAACCAACAATAACTGGTAAACCCTGGCAAAACCCAATGGTTTAAGGTGTGAGAACGCAACACTCTTTTTATATTATTCTGGTAGAACCTCAAGGCCTCTTTCACCCTATACAAATTATGATTCCACCTCAGCTGCCGTGGCTCCATGCTGAGAAATCCTGGGATTTGTGATTTCATGAGGCATGAGAATTCTGCAGCAGAGAATTCTAAATACCTCCTGAAACTACAAACTCCAGCATCCCATAGGACAGAACTATTCCAATTAAAGTGAGATCAAAGCCCTAGAAATTTTGTAGTCTAAAAGGGACAAGTCTTAGGGAAAAAACACCTTCCTCCTTTTGATTTCCACCTCTTCTCCTTTCTCCTCTTCAGTATTGGCCTCTCATTCTCCTCCCTTGTTTTAGGTTCTCTGTTTGGAAATTGTAGGGTTTGCTTGTTTTAAGCTCAAGTACTCCAGTGGTAAAGAGATACAGTTTTGGAAACTGGATTTTTAAGAAAAGCCTTCAAGCACTTTTGCACAAGAGAGAAACTTCAAAATTTTGAGCCACTAGAAGCCTATAGTGCTGGACCAGAGGTGGTCGACTGTGTGGGTACCAAGGCCAATTTCCTACCCCAACTCTCCACAGACCAAGGCCACTTGTGCACTACACTGTTATCGTGCTATTATTCCACTTTCAACATGCTGTGGAACTCTGGGGTTTGTAGTTTACTGAGGCCAAAGAGCTCTCTGGCTGATAATTCTAAAGGCCCCTCCCTAAACTGCAAACCCCAGGATTCCATAGGATGTTGAAAGTGGAATAATAGCACAATAACAGTGTAGTGTGGAAACGGCCAAGTCCAAATACTTTTCCTCTGTGGTCCTTCTCAAAATGGCAACATAGGTTCTGATAACTGATAGGACAAGCCAAATACCATTTGAATCTCAGAAATAAAAACAACAATTAGAGCAATTTACCGCTCCCATGTGTTAGGACATTTGGCCACTCTGGAGCAGCCTACTGCATTTTCACTGCCAAATGATTGTGCTTTTTTTTTCCTCCCAGTTTTTCAAGATAACCTACCTGGCTTGGGCTACTCTGCACCTTGAACTGGGTGAGGAGGATTGCCGTTTGCTGCTCTCTCTCATCCAGCAAAACTCCTGACCTTGTAGCCTTCAAATATTATGACATCTGCCATCCCTGAAGATGAAAATGAGACAATGCAAGGTTCTTATATGTAGCCCCATGCATGTCACGTGACAAAACTGCAGGATTCTGTCATTTAACTGGGTATAGCACTAAGATGCTATTTATGGCCATTTCTGCACTACACTGTTATAGTGCTATTATTCCACTTTCAACATCCTGTGGAATTCTGGGGTTTGTCGTTTACTGAGGCCAAAGAGGTCTCTGGCTGAGAACTCTAAAGGCTACTCCCTAAACTGCAAACCCCAGGATTCCATAGGATGTTGAAAGTAGAATAATAGTACTATAATAATGTAAGGCAGAAATGACCTATGTTCCATATCCTAAAAGTGAATATGCAAGGCTGCAATCCTCACATCTCAGGTGCTGTATATTTCACAGGAAGGAACTGACAACCCACCTCTGCATATTCCTAAGTATTCCTCCCCCCACCCAAAAACCCTATGAAATTCATGAGGTTGCCATAAGACAGCAGTTGACTTGAAGGCACATACAAATAGACAGTTCCTCCTACGCATTGCTTTGGATTCACAGAGCTCTACACTTAGAGTGAACTTACATTTCACAGAGCTCCTAAACAGAGCTGCTGCAGAGCTCCTACACAGAGCTGCTACACTTAGGCAGAAAAAATGGAATGCACAAATACAGGATGGGCGACATGTGGCTGGATAACAGTACATGTGAAAGGGATCTAGGAGTCTTGGTAGATCACAAGCTGAATATGAGCCAGCAGTGTGATGCGGCAGCCAAGAAAGCCAACACGATTCTTGGTTGCATCAATAGGAATATGGTGTCTAGATCGGGGGAGGTAATGATACCACTCAATTCTGCATTGGTTAGACCTCATTTGGAATACTGTGTCCAGTTCTGGGCACCTCAATTCAAGAAGGATATTGACAAGCTGGAGCGTATCCAGAGGAGGGCAACCAAAATGGTGAAAGGTCTAGAAGTCATGCCCTATAAGGAGCGGCCTAGGGAGCTGGGGATGTTTAGTCTGTGAAAGATGAGGTTAAGAGGGGACATGGTAGCCATGTTTAAATATTTGAAGAGATGTCATGTCAAGGAGGGAGCAGGCTTGTTTTCTGCTGCTCCAGAGACTAGGACAAGGAGCAATGGATTTGAGTTGCAGGAAAGGAGATTCCACTTAAACCTCAAGAAGAACTTCCTGACGGTCAGAGCTGTCCGGCAGTGGAATATACCACCTCGGAGTGTGGTGGAGTCTCCTTCTTTGGAGGTTTTTAAGCAGAGGCTGGATGGCCATCTGTCAGGATGTATGTTCCTACATAGTGGAGGGTTGGATTGGATGGCCCCTGTGGTCTCTTCCAACTCTATGATTCTATGACTCTCTCCTGTCCATCAAGATGAATGGAGACATGCATCAGTGCAGAAGACTTCCACAAATGCACCAGAAGACGATCTTTGTTGAGAATCGCTTTTTAAAAGACACAGCATAAATAAAAAACACCACCAAGGACAAGCGAGCTGCATTAACTTCAGAGATTTGGCTCGGGGATTGATTGCAATGAGGTCTGGAATTGGGTTAGGCTGGAAATGAAGTTCTCCGTCTGGCTTTAGAAAAACCTTTGGAAGTCTCTTCTCCCCCCTCCTCCACAGAACTCTATGCAAATATGCAGAGTAGCACTCTGCAAATATTTAGCTTCTTTTTGATACCAGTGTCAAAACACTTATGCGTAATTAAAAAAAATGTGCATAACTTACCATGTTTAACCATACATTGCAGGGTGCTTTTTTTTTAAAAAAAAATCTCCATTGGAACTTGAAATGTTCCTGGAAACTGGCTTGTTTGGAAGGCATTTATTGATGTTTGTCTCCTGCCCCTCCCTCCCACTCTCTTTCTATTAAGTGAGCCTGCTTCTCAAAGTAATCTCAAGAGGCAACCAAAGTTAATAGGAATGGATTTGTTTGGCCTAAGAGAGGTTACTGAGCCAACTTTTAAAAATGATCCTGCACATTCACGGTATAGGAACACTACAGTCTAACATCAGCTGTATTCCATTTAACAGTTAAATTTTAACTGTCACAGTATCCTATTGGGAAATGAGTTCTGGAGAGATATTTTGAGTTCTGCTAGAGAGCTTTATGGCTATCCTCCAGAGAATGAGCATTTCCAGGGGCTCCATGGATGAGGGAGAGCACTTCTGGAAAGACAGCCTCCTGGTACATATGGTATGGAGGCAGCCTCTTTTTCTTAGTTTGCAAAATGCTTTGAGGGGGCTGCTTGGTGGCCTTGTTACTATCATTTAGACACCTTAAAAAAAAAAGACTATTTTCACAGGTGTTTGAAAACTGTTAAAGTGAGCATTTTTTACTTAAGAGGTGTTGTAATTTTTAGAGTTTGTGTAAATATATCCTGAAGGCACTTGCTCCTATCTGATCACAGAAGCTAATCAGGGCCAGGCCTGCTTAGTACTGGAAAGGGACCCCACCAGGGAATACCAGGTGTTGTGGGCTATATTCACAGAGACACAATGGTAACCCATCTCTGAGTATTAGCCTAAGGGCCTTTCTGCACTACACTATTATAGTGCTATTATTCCGCTTTCAACACCCTATGGAATCCTGGGGTTTGCAGTTTAGAATTCTCAGCCAGAGAGCTTTTTGGCCTCAGTAAACTACAAACCCCAGAATTCCACAGGATGTTGAAAGCGGAATAATAGCACTATAACAGTGTAGTGTGGAAGGGCCCTAAGAAAGCCCTGTAAAATTCATGGGCTCACTGTATGTCAACAGATGATCTGAAGGCACATACTCTGGTTTTCTTTCTGAATGGTTTGTCACTGTTTTAGTTTGCTGTACCAGTGTGGTGTCCTTATTTTCCTCAAAAAGAAATACAATAATGCTTTATGTTTATTACTAATTCCTTAGCTACCCTGGGGACACAATTTTTTAAAAGGTGCAGGATATCAGTTGTGCAAATGAACAAACAAACAGCACAACCTTGAATCTTCAGCCAAGGAACACAGACCACTTGTACACGGAATTCTCAGATTTTTTTCAAAAACAGCTTTGTAGACCTATCTGTTGATGAATATGCTTTTGTTCTTTCTTTTTCATCTTCTACTGGTTGACTCTACAACATGAATAAACTTCCCATTCTGCATCAGCTCTGTCATACTGGAGTTTTACACCTGGGTTTCTCTAATAGAAAAAGATCCAAAAGAAATGAAAGTGCAATCCAAGTGAAAGCTATAAAGTTAAATCTGCCAAAGAGTGGAGGAAAAGAAGGCCTCCTCTGAGCAGAGTTGATAATGGCTCTGGTATTATAGAAGGTCAAGATCCTCATGCTCAGCTGCTTAGGGACGAGAGGGTGATGGAGGTGGTACGCCCTGGATGGTAAAGTTTTTTGGGCATCCCAGCTCATAATCACGCTCCCGCACACATCAGCCATGCCCCCGGCATTGCTCTGCCCCCTCCCACCCTCCCCCATGCACTCCAAGCTCTGCCACTGCTCATATTTCTTCTTTAGAACTGGTGGCTGTTTGTTGAAGAACCTGCTCTGTTTCTAGATGACTTCTGTCAATCATTGCAGTTGACAACAAATGAAGATTGACCTATCCTGACTAAAAACTTACTGTGTTTAAAGTGCAGTGCATTCACTACTTAGTAAATGGGCACAAGGAGAAGAAATCATGTTTGTTTCACATTTGCAGATGAGGATAACAGTTTCTTCATTAGCGGTTACCATGCTGTACATCCCCACTCCATGCTTTGATATAATTGGCAATGAACATTAGAAAATATAAATCATACACTGTTATGGCTGAAAAGCCATGTTGGCAAAGAGGACTGGCTACACACATGCAAAAGTAGGTCAGATGAAACCTTAGGGCATGGCCAAGTCATAAGTTCAAGGGATCAGTCAGGAAGCTCTGGTGCTGATGAGCTTGCGATCACACCCTCAACAACTGAACCTTAAAACACAATAACAAGCAAAATTGTCTCAATAGAGTGACCAATGGTCATCTAGCTGTTCTGTCTTCCTGCCAAAATTCTCCTTTGTTTCCTTACCTGCCCAGATATTAAGAAGCTATCATGATTCCCATCAATGCTTTGTCACCTAATGCTAAGACCATTAGCCTGTTCTGAACCTCATTGTTTATGCTGCCAGACTGCCATTAACGCCTTGCCTTTCAGGGCAGAAAAGGGGTATTTAAATCTTGGCTCTGAGGCTGACAACCCATAGTACACTGAACATAAGCCGTCACTCTACTGCTCAGATTCCTGTTCTTGTGCTACCCTCAGACTCCTAGTCTGAGCCAGACCACTTCTTCTCTTCTTTTCAGGATAGGTAAATTTTGCCCACTTCATCACAATTCCTCACTATCCAATTTTCCTTCCTTCCTTCCCTTTGGTTTGCCTTGTATGGTTGTGAGACTGCTTAAATCTTGTGTATGTTTGTGATTTTCACCAATAAAACATTCTTTTAATTTCAAGCTGATGTCTTTGCATTAGTACTGGTATATAAAGGTGGAAACACCCTGCAAGGTTACCCCCACCCCCAATCGTAGGCCTCCCTTTTCGAGCTATAACGCCCCGCCATTCCATGGAGGCAATAGCACCATGGGTATACCTCTGAATCACCCACCTTTTGGGATAACACAGCCAAAATCCAGTCTACTTGCAGGTTTTTCAAGTGAACACATGTAGCTTAAATATCCAAATCATCATCATCATCATCATCATCATCATCATCATCATCATCATCATCATCTGTTGAGTAAATCTGCATCAAAAGGTAGTGTTTCATCAAGATAATATGGTGGCATTTTAGAGACTGAACAGTTTATGTGGCATGAACATCTGTATCCAAAAGTTTTTATGAGATGCATAACAACTGTGAATATTATGCATCTAATCCACATGATGGATTCGCTTGAGAATAAATCAACATACATCAGTGGCCCATGATATGAACAGAGAGGCTTCCCTGTACAATATCAGAATGACCCCGTTCTGTTTCTATGGGCCATAGGTCACTATTGCCAACATAATAATAAAGGATGGATTACAAGATGCTGAGGCTTTAAGCTGAGTGACGTTTAAGACATTATTCCCCTCTGAAAAAATGTAATATCATAGGTAGAGAAGCTTCCACTCATGAATCTTTTGAATGGGAGAATGGATACCCAGTAATAATTAACAATATTCTACACCACTGATAATCTGTATCATCAATATTGCTCTACATCAGCTACTAAGTTCTGTACATCTATGTAATTTCTCCTGGTCTGATTACCCCCCCCCCAGGTCGCCTTTAATGGGCAGCAATTGCAACAGGGAAAAGAGGTCAGTTCACCTGTCAATTAAGGCCCAGGAAGAAGGATGCTTCCAGTCTTCCTCTATCAGTGAGCAAAGCTGCCACACTCAATACCCGAATGCATTGAAGCCTCACATATTGGTGGGAGAAGGCTGGAAATTTCACCTTCCTTGCCCTCAGATAAGCAGATGAACAGGTCTCCTTTGCTCAAGTGAGGCTTCTGGTTGTCGGAGTGGGCTTGAGGGGGCTTTTACATAGCCTCTCAGTAAGACAATGCAGTTATGAATCCATAACTACTATACAGAATGCCAACCAGTCTCTTAAAAATGCCCTGTGGTGTGCCATCTTTTCTTCCTGGCAGAAATCTTGCACCTTGAGCAGTTTGCTTGATCTACTGTACACCCCCTCCAAATGATGCAACTGACATTCCTTGGCATGAAGATGCAGTGATGGCAACCCTTTCACCTTTTGGATCTCTGCCTACCCATCAATGATTAACTGCACAAGAAACCTGCTAGGAAAAAAAGGAAGACCTTTGACAGATGTGATATCTCAGCTGTACTGCTGTATTTCTACTTCAGGTGCGATGTTGGGAGATTTTATTTCATTTTACTTTCCTCGATATCTTACCTTTCTCCCAGCACGGGACCAAAAGTGGATCTATCTCCTGTGCTCTGTTATTGTCCCAGTCACACAAACTTGATTTTGGACTTTGGCAGAGCCTAGTGTCAGACAGGTGGTGAAAGGGAATATAAAGGCAACTGTTCAAAATCCCCTTGCATTCCTAGCAGACTCTCCCTCCTCTTCCGGCAGTTCCTAGGAGGCAAATATGGCTATGTAAGGTCCATGCCCCTCGGAGACGCTTTTAAAACAGGGGAACTACAAATTGCCTTTTTCTCTGCTTCCATGTGGACTTTGCCTGTCATTATTTCCGAAATAAGTTTTAATTAAAACTGCCCTTCGTACAATGTGCTGCACTTCAGCTGTGTAGCAAATAACACATTAATTTCCCCTGGCTCCCAGTAATCTTACTCTGTTTTATCCTGTTAACATCTTGTTCTAGCAAACACCGGTGGGAAATAACAGGTGTTAGCAGAGAAACAATACAGAGGAGGGTTAGCGGGCCTTAATGAAAGCAGTCATCTTATTTCCAACTTTTTAATATTTTTCGTATCTTGGGATACTTTTTCTTACTTGCATCATGATGGACCTTAGTCCGTTCACCCAGGCTATGCGTGATGCCATGCAAAGCATCACCAAAGTGGTGTATTTTCAACTTCAGCCTCATAATGACTTCTTGGTACTTTGGGGAGAATTTCAATGGCTATGACTTTCCTTGCCCTGGAAGTTTCAATAGATGCATCGGTGGCATTTCTGGCTGTTGTACATAAGTGAAAACCACACATACTGAGGACTCTAAATTGGGTCAAGGCTGAATTAAGCAGGTCTGAGTCTTGTCTTTGCCTGGCTGGTGGCCTCAATGCCAGTGGCATGGTGAATCTGTTCTGGGTTTTAAGCTTACTATCCAAGGAGCTATCCAAGATGTTGTGCTTCTTTTGGACAGAGAGTTCAGCACCTGGATAGCTCCTTTAAATTTCAGACTAAAACCCAAAGAAGATTAAGTACCAACACCAACACCAGCTGCTATTGCTTATGGGACCTCACTCAGAACCCATGTCCCAGTATGCCACCTATAATAAATAAAACCATTCCATCATGCAGAGCCTATATGGGACAGCTGGATGACTTCTTATTCTGGAGGAGTTCTAGCTTCCTCAAGTGAGTCAACTGCTTTAACCCAAGAATTTCTAAATGTTCTTTGTGGATTGATGCTTGCTTTATACTATCATCAAAGAATAACTGCCTTCCCCCTTCCTTCTCACATTGCCTAAGAAGATACAATTGGTGCTCAGTTGATCAGGAAGAGTAAATCTAGAGGTCCAGTCTCCTGTAGAGCAATCCTTGTTATTGTTGTTGTTGTTGTTGTTGTTGTTGTTTTCCTTCAAATAATTTCCAACTTATGATGACCCTAAGATGAACCTATCATGGGGTTTTCTGGGACTGAGAGTGTGTGATGCATCCAAGATCACTCAGTGTGTTTCCATGGCTGAGCAGAGAATCAAAACCTGGTCTCCAGATTTGAGCCAAATGCTCAAACCACTACAGTCCTACCATGCAGATTTACAATGATGTCTGTGTTTAGTGTGTTCAATGACTTTTGCTGACCGGAAGGATCCTGAGATAGAGTTCTCTCATGAACCCTTACAGCAGAGATAGGGAAATTTATTTCTGGTGAAGACCACAGTCCTTCAGGAATGATCTGTCAGGAAGTAAGACTGAAGCTAATCAGGATCAGAGCCAAAACTGAGTAGTGCCACACCCTGCTGGGGGAACAATCACTTTTGGCAATGGCTTGATCATTTGCAAGTAGTTTTGTCATTAGGTTGAGGGCTGCAAGTTGTCTACCAGCTTTACAGCCTTGCTGACCAGAAGGCTTTGTCCATGCTTGGTCTGGGCTGGCAGCCAGTAACACACACAGCAAGAGGTTTTGGTAGCAAGTAATTAATCAATTTACTTTAGCAAGGAAACAGTTTTACAAATAAGAACCAAATAACGTTCCCAGCAAAGTCTATAAATCAGAGGCAGGCAATGGATACACAAGTCAGAGGCAAGAACAACAGGCAAGGGAAACAAACAGAAGCATGGTAGGAGAAATGGTCAGTTAATCACTGACAAGATCTGGAGGAGAATGGCTCAGCTCTTATAGGTTCAGAGATCAGTGCAGCTGGTGCTTGATTAATTGTTATTTGGCATAAATTTCACTGGGAGTGATGTAGGAGCCCCTTTTGCTATCTACACTGGGAGAAGGTGGGTATTGGTAAGTCATTCTCCATGTCAAAAGGAGCAGGACTACCTGCTGGGGCTGGCACTGCCCCCTATCCTGTCTCTGGGGTGGGTGGTGGTACTGTCTGCTCTGGAGGTTCTGCTGTTACAATCTCAGACTCTGAGTCTGAGTCTAGGTCCTGGAAGCCCATGGCAGGCTCACCGGCTGAAGAATTGATCATGTCAACAGGACCATCTTGTCATATTTGGACTGGCATCTTCCTAATGATGTACACAATCATAAGCCCACCTTACTCTTTCAGATGTCCTCTCTTGGTTATTGGGGAAGCTACTCAACAACCAAAGCTGCCCCTCCCCCAGAATTCACCTTGAATGGTGCAATAATCCGCCTGAACAGAACAGCCATCCTATGGCTGGGGGAGAGTGAGGGAAGTTGGAGAAATGTCTGGCTATGCCTCATAGCCATACACAGACTGATAGTAGTATCTGGAGAGACCCTGCTGGATCTTGGTGGAAGATGCCATAGATTGTCATCTATCTATGGAGCACAACCTAACACTTCTCTAATACTCTCTTTTGTCTACCAGCCACAGAATAGTTGGTTGGGGGTCTATTGCAGCAAAATTGTGAGACCTGGGGGTGGTGACTGGTAAGCCATAGTGGCGTTCTGCTGAGAAACTCTTGGGCTACACTGGACAACATAGGATTGTGGCTATGTAGTGTATTTTAGTACTCACCTGAGTAGCTACTATACATGTAACAAAAGCCTTGGTCTAGTTACTCATTGAAAAAATAATCTTGCTCTCAGGTAAAACTTTGCCACCTGTGGATGGATCTCCAGTATGTGTCATCATTCTAGTGTAAAAATCCTTACAGAAAACTTTACATTCAGATTTGACAACAGCTAAAAGTAACTTGAAGTTACTTGTTACACAGAGGATTCACTCATTTCTGGTAGTGGTGTTGTTGTGTGCCTTCAAGATATTTCTGACTTACCATGACCATAGGGTGAACCTATCACAAGGTTTTCTGGGGCTGAGAGTATATGATGCACCCACTGGGTTTCCATGGCTGAGCAGGGAATTGAACCTAGGCCATTTTTGCACTGGACTGTTGTAGCGCTATTATTCTGCTTTCAACATCCTCTAGAATTCTGGGGTTTGCAGTTTTGGGAGGGGCCTGGCTCGGCCCCTCCCCAAACTGCAAACCCCAGGCTTCCAGAGGATGTTGAAAGTGGAATAACAGCGCTACAACAGTCCAGTGCGAAAATGGCCCTAATCTTCAGGGTTGTAGTCTAGTGTTCAAACCTGTGGCTCTGATGGAAATGGCCCACAACTGCAAAACATGGAGATGGACATGAGCAGTTTACTCAACACAGTAAACTTATATACAAGGTTTTGCAGAACAATAACTTCAAGGAAGCATGTTTTCCCCTCATGATATTTATCAATAAAAGCTTTCAAGAAACTGGCCCTTTCATGACTGGTGTCTTTTTTTGGAAATGTATACTGCATCACAAAGATTGTTCAGGAAAGCTCAAGTGAAGAAAGAACGAATAAGCCTTCTTTTGTACAATTGCTGTAGTGTAAGAAATCAGCATCTGCCATTTAATTTTTTTTCATTTTGCCAAAAAGTAGTCATTCCAAAGAGCTGTTCTGAGTCCTCTTACACTAATGAACAGTTTGTATCATTTGTAGGGGGAGGAGGAAATTTACTAGCAGAAAGAACAGAATTGTGTCTTCTAGTCATATGCCAGAAATTTTATTTCATTTTTTAAAATCTAGTCTCTGTGTATATATGATTATGGACTTGTAAGGCAATAAATCATACATTGTAATAAATCATTGCAAATATCCAATAATAAATGATCACTGTTGAATGATCAATACTTGCCATCTTCTCAGATCTAGGAGAGTAGTCAATCTCTGTCCCAAAATCCAAAAGCCCCTCTCTTATATTTGAAGCCCTCTCCTCCAAAAAAGCAAACCATAAAAAGAATTAGTTACAGTTTTGGGAAAATGTTTTCTATCATTCAGATGTATTCATCAGTTTAGTATGTATTCTAAACTTGTTTTGCATTATTTGAACATTCTGTTCAGGTTACATATAAAGCATATTCTTAAATCGCACATCAGCCTCTTCCAACCTAGTGCCCTTTAGATGTGTTAGGCTATAGTCACTACCATCCCAGCCAGCATGGCAATGGTCACGCTGGATTGGAATGATGGGAATTATAGTCCAACATCTCATCTAACACATGTTGAAGAGAAATTAAATGCATTTATTCTATTGATGACACAATTGTTTTGCAACATCAAGAATGCTAAAAATAGTTATGCTCACAAATTCTTGAGATTTGACATTCACAATATTATGTGTTATTGGAATTATTATATCAGACATGGAGGAAGGAGGAGGAGGAACAGCAGCAGCAGCGGTGGCGGAAGGAGAGGGGAGACAGCTGGTGGGACAACAGTACATGTGAAAAAGAACTAGAAATCTTAATAGACCAGAAGCTGAACATAAGTCAGCAGTGTGATGCGGCAGCTAAGAAAGCCAGTTGCATCAATAAGAGTATGGTGTCCAGATCAAGGAAAGTAATAGTACCGCTCTATTCTGCTTTGGTCAGACCTCATCTGGAATACTGTGTCCAGTTCTGGGCACCTCATTCCAAGAAGGGTGTTGATAAGCTGAAATGTGTCCAGAGAAGGGTGACCAAACTGGTGAAGGGTTGGGAAGCTATGCCGTAAGAGGAATGGCTTAGGGAGCTAGGTAAGTTTAGTCTGCAGAAGAGAAGGTTAACAGGCCACATTAAAGCCATGTTTAAATATTTGAAAGGATATCATATCAAAGAGGGAACGGGCTTGATTTCCATGGCTCCAGAAACTAAAACAAGGAGCAATGGATTCAAATTACAGGAAATGAGATTCCACATGCACCTCAGGAGGAACTTCCTGATAGTCAGAGCTGTCTAGCAGCGGAATATGCTGCCTTGGAATGTGATAGAATCTCCTAATTTGGATGTTTTAAAACAGAGGCTGGATGACCATCTGTTGGGAGTACTTTGATGTGTGTTCCTGCATGCAAAGGGGCTGGACTGGATGGCCCCTGTGAGCCTTCCAACTCTATGATTCTATGATTCAAAGAAGAAGAAGATAATTTACACGTATACATGCACAGATGACAGCATGCTTCAGTTCAGTTCAGTAATTATTTTGTGGAGTTTGCCTTATCCCTAGTGTTCAGCATAGATATGATGCCACCCTGAAACAAATATAAGACTCAGTTTTCTATCCTCTTGCATATTATTGTCTCATTGCTATGTCAGAACTGTTTTCCCCTATTTTTTTTTAATGCTGGCTTCACTCTTCATCCCTCTTCTCCCCTCTTCATGTGAAGAAGTGAGAGATTTATATATGGCTTTCATCGGATTGTCTGTGAAATTTCCAAAAGAGGATTTGGGACACAGCCATGCAAATCTGCACTAATTTTGTTCTTGAAATAAGCAAGAAGTAATTTTATCAATTTTTCCTGTTGCATGAATGTTCTTGAAAACTGAAGTTTTCAAAAATTATTCAGTTTGGGCATTTTCTGTGCAGCAAACTGTGAAGAAAGTCATGTTTTCTCCAAACAAACAAAATACACATAGACACACAGACACACAGACACAGACACACATGCATAGAGGTTCTCATGCAGAAAACGCCTGAACTGCTATTGTTGAAGAAGAGGAAATCTCTCAATCAGGTTTCCAAACACTTGGCATCCCCTTTTGGACCATTGATTGAATATTTTCAAATATTAGTTCTATCCCTAGTGGGCAGATATAGTTCACTTCTGAGGAATAAATTCAAGATTATATCCTGAGAATCTCTTATAAACTTTGAAACCTTATCTCTACGAAGATTCATCCAATCCTCTTCCATCCCAATGAATCTAGTCCCCCAAACATCACTGTGGCCAGTGCAGTACTCTGAAAAGACATCATTAGTGGGGATGGGTGGTTGGATTCTCTCTCCTTACCTTCCATATTAATGGCCAATGTACTGTGCAGCAGCTGGTCAAAAGAGCCACATGGAAGATGTCATTTCCCTGAAGAATAAAGGAGTATTTGTATAGTAGCAATCTTGGATACCATCAGGTCTTAGACTTTCCCTTCTCCCAGAAGCCTGGAACCAAATGCCACTTCGGCCAGGTATGTGAAATTTAAATAGAAAGGGAGAAGTGGAATCAGAATGTGGTTCATTTTAAGGAACCACCATTTGGAGGCTGGCTGGCTGAGGGAGAGCTTGGATTGGAAATCTTCATATTTAAATCCAAGGCAAAGATTCTTGCCTTATCTGTAGAGTAAGCAATAATAGTTCTTCACATTTGTACTGAGGTCTTTGTTCACTTCACTTTGATGTATGCATTTAAGGCGTATCTTGTCTTTGCCCAATTCCACTTTCTATTTTTTATCTGTCACTCTATCTTTGCCTTCATTTTCTATAACTTTATTCACTTTCAAGGTCTCTTAATGTTCCTCTTACTCAGTGCTTCTTATTCTTAGATAATCCACCCACCCAGCTGTTCTTTCACGTATTTATGTTCCTGCCAAAATGTTTGTTGTGACTTCCACAATGTCCATAGCTTGTTCTTTTTGTTTCTATAGTTGCAGTTAAGCAATGCACAAGGGCCATTCATAGACACTCTCAGAGTTGGAGAAAATGTGATGTGGGAGAATTGAGACATATCTCTCAACATTTGGATTTGTTTTTTTAAAAGCAACTGAAGGGAGGAGGAATGGGTACACGTATGGTTTTCCATCTGCAGCTATTAGCAACTTCTGGAAGGGAGGACTTCCATTAGGGAACTTGGGTAGGGAATCAGTGACCTTACTTTTCACTTCAAATTTGGGTTGCCACCATAGCTGCTTTTTCAAAAAGAAAAAAAAAAGATACTTGGAAATATGATGATGGCCTTCCTGAACCACATGTAGTTTAGCCCTCAGTGTCTAATCTTGCCTCTCCCATTTGTACAATAGTAATTCATAGACTCCACAGGGACCCATAACTTCTGGGTAGACAACATGTAGCACATAAGATATGTTTGAAGGGATGTCACATAGAAGATGTAGTGAGCCTGTTTTCTGCTTATCCAGAGACTAGAATACAAACCAATGGATTCTAATTACCAAAAGAAATTCTACTTAAACACCAGGAAGAATTTCTTTACTATGATAACTCCTTGACAGAGGAATAGACGGCCTTGGAAAGCACGAGACTCCTTCTTTGGAAGTCATTCAATAGAGGTAGATAGATATATTTCAGCAGGGCTTTACTGGTGTATTCCCGAATAACAGTTGGATTTGATGTCCTTTGCAGCCTCTTCCAGTGCTAGGATTCTAGGATTCTGTGTTACAATGAACCTCAGTACCTGTTAGTCCTAGCTATTTTAGCCATTGGTGAGGAATGATGGAAATTGTAGACCAACAACATCTGGAGGCCCATAGTTTGTCCCCTTTTGATGTAAAACACCATGAAATTTGATGACACTGTATATGTAAGAAGACAAACAGTAAGAATGACTGACTCAACTGCAGGGCTCTGTTTCATCCCAGCTGGTGAGTGGCTATGTCAAATCACTGTTAAGAAATTCTCTTATCCGCCAGTATGTTACAAACTAAAGCACCATGAAGAATGACAGCCAGCATCAACTGGAGGGGTTGCTCCTTCTCTAGGCATATTCTTAGATTGGGATAATCAAGATGGTCTCATCTAGGTCCTTCAGGAAGTGACTTGTGCTACCTATGTTTGAAAAGTGCAAGGCAAGATCTGCACAGTTGTGCTTTGTCTGCTGCTAGATAAAAGAGAAATCCTCTTTTCCTGCAACTCTTGGGACAGCATGTGAGCTTGGGTTCATTTTGTTGGTCTGTGTTTCTGCCCAGCATGGCACAGGCACAAACTCCTAGGCAGACAGAGACAAGCTAGCTAGTCTGTATTCTGGTCTCAGTCCCTGGGTCTGGCACTTTCCGTAAATGACACTCTGTATTTATTTGAAAGCAGCACTTGGTAAATATTGAATTGTGCTAGTCTATCATCAACACAGGTGTTGTTTTTTTTCTGTAAATACCCAAACACTGTGGTTACTGCTGCTTACTCTTTCATATGAGTCATTCCTGCAAAGCTTCCCAAGGTGCATCTTTAGCAAACTCTGATTCATAGGAAGAAAACATATGCAATCCCTGGATGCCGGAAGTGTCTTGTAACAAAGACATTCATACAGAAAGACAGCAATTGTCTGTACAGTACGGGGAACACTTTCACAATTCGGGAGATGAACTGTGTCTCTGCTGCTCAGAAAAGAAACCTGTCACTGCTTGTGGCTCTTATTATCATAAACAATTATTTCAGTAGGTATCATCTTATGAAACCTGTAAACAGAAGAAAGTATGCATTCGCTATTTTTTGAAAATGGTAAATGATCTAAAAATAATGGCAAGTTTCTTTTTGGATCATTTTTGGATTAAAAGTCAGCAACAGAAGGCAACGTAATAAAATGTGTGTTATTCCCCCCCCCCAGAATTGTTCTAAACACCAGCACTAGCTTCTATTTCCTGATGACAGGGAAGGTTCTCAGAATTAAGTGCCATTGTGTTAAATGGATTTTACAGATCTCTCTTCACATATGTGGGTTTGACTCTCGCAAATTTGATTATTTGTGTGGCACTCATGCTTCCCTCCGCAGTTGTCTTCATCCCATTCCATTGTGTTTTGCTGATGCAGAGAAAGAAGGCAAGTGTGCTGAGGCAAAAGGTAAGGCAATGGAGGGGGAAGATGTGCACTTTGCTTGTTCCCTCAGGAGCTCTCCCCGCCTATTGCTTTGCCTCTACCCTGGCACTGAGAACTCATGCTGAGGCAAAAGGTTGGCAATGGGGGGCACACATGCTCCTTCCTTCTCTGACCTGGAGCTCTTCCCCTTCACTTCCTTGCCTCTGGTCCAGTGCAGAAAAGGAAGGCCCTGCACCAGAGCCCCAGAAGGGAATGGGAGGGGGATCACGGGGGAGGGAGTTATTTGTGATTTTTCCACTTCCATGAGGGTTTCTGCATCAAACCCTCGCAAATGTAGAAGGGCCACCATATTCCCAAGTATATATTGGATTGTTGCTTTAGGAGGTGAACCAATGTGGTGGATGTGGAACCAGTGCTACTCTTCTCTCCCTCTCCCTCCTTTTCACTCTCCTCCTCTTCCTCCTCCAACTATTTGGTTTGACTGGACAGGATTTCGGTCTCTCAAGAATATAATTGTGGGAAAGAGTGTATTGGTTTCTGTGCTGGATTACAATTTTGAGAGACCAGAGTTTGTATCGCCACCCAGTCACTGGCTGACTTTGGGCAAGTCACACTCTTACAGCCTCAGAGGAAGACAATACCTAATATTGCCTGAACAAATTTTGCCATTAAAATCCTATGATAGGATTTTCATAATTTGGAGTCAACTTGAGCAGCAGCAACAGCTACAGGAGGTCCATGAAAAAAAGCAAGAAGTTCAAGATCTTGACCCTTTTCAATTAGTACACATTGTCTGAAAAGAGGAATATATGTGTTGTGTTGAATATATTCCTGTATTGAATATATAGGTTCTGGTTATAACTGAAAAGGGTAAAAAAATGAGTCACCAAAAAGCAGGGGATGCCTGTATCTCTCCTAGATCATCCCCATTCAGGTAGTATGGTTGCATTTTCCATTTCAGTTCATTGACTGAATAAGTTGCAAAAGGATGGAACATCATGTGATACGGTGGCAAAGTCTAAGGGCTGAGCCTGGATCCAAATCTTAACTTAAAGTGGTAGATTTAAAAAAGAAGATGAAATAAACATGTTGTTTTGTGCCTTCAAGTCATTTATGACTTATGGTAACCCTAAGGCAAATCTATAATTGGGTTTTCTTGGCAGAACTTGTTTGGATGGAATTTGCCGTTGCCTTTCTCTGAGGCTGAGAATATGTGATCTGTCCAAGGTCCAGTGGGCCTCCACAGCTGATTTGGACTCTGATCTCCCACTGTCGCAGTCCAATACTCAAAGTACTACACACCATGCTGGTTCTCAAAAAAAAAAGTGCAATATCATTATTTTGAACTAAAGAGGAGACCTCTCCAGATACAATGGACTGCCAATAAGGCAAATAAATGCGTGCTAGAGTAAATCAAGCCTGAACTCTCACTGGAAGCCAAAAGGAGTCTTTCATGCTTTGAGGTCATCCCATGATGGCACAATTGACTGGCAAAGAAAATAATGCTTATCAAAATGGAACGCAATAGGGTAAAAAGAAAGACCACATTATAGACAGCTTGCCTTAGTCAATGAAGCCACAACTTGAATTTGCAAGATCTGAGTAAAGTTGTTCAAGATTGAGGCTCATGGAGGTTTCTTATTCACAAGCTGAAGCTGCCTGGACAGCAAATAACAACAACATTTGCCAAATGATTATTAAAAACTGTTGTTCTCCTTCTATACGTGAAGAGCAATAGAGGTGTCAATTACCCTTCCCTGGGCACAATGAAAAATGTTTAAAAGTGCCTTGAAATCTTAAAAGCTCAGAAATTGGTTATGGATTTTTTTAAAAAAAGTGACCAACTTCTGCAACAAATATCTGTTGGAGCAACCTGCTACCTACAAAAATTTGTACCAAATTAAGCTGTTATGACAGCATCTCCCCATACTTGTATCCTGCAGTCTACATCCCATACCTAGCCTCAGCAGCATGGGGGCTGTTTTTCTGTGTCTTCTTTCCATGTTGAACAGATAATGTGTGGATTTGGGCAGCATCTTCCTTTATAGTAGTGCCTATCTACAGGCAAACACGAGATGAGGGGAAATGTGAGGTTTTTTTCATGAGAAGGTACCAAAACCATACAGAGAGAAGCCATAAAGCAGCAGCTGTCACAACACAGAAAGGAAGTAAGAACTGTCCTGTATATGAGCTGCTTTCCTGAAATCATTGGAAGAGTGTACACATAGTTTCAGGGATATTTTGTCATTGTAATAAACATATAAGAGAGACCAAAGGACAGCTTTTAAAAGATTTTTCAGCTGAATGACATGGGTAGAAAAGTATATCAGCAGGTGAAAATATTTATTACCAGTCACTATAGTTTCATAAAGGCAATATACACATCATAGACTCAGCAAGATATATTTGGCTTAGAATTATGAATATCTAAAGTAGCCATTGCGTCAAATGTACGTGTACATTTTTATATCGCTTACATGAGAAAGATATTTCTTACACTACTGGACATATATGTTAATATCACTGGACCCAGACATAATAGTTAAATTATATAGCCTTAGCTTGGGTGACAGATATTTCACTTCTTAGCCTAATGCTGAATATCACATCAACTGGTATTTCTCTGCTAATGTTTACTGAACATTATGAGAAATTTTCATGTACATTGTTTTTAGCAGCAGTCTAATGCATCTGTATATATGCTCACTTATATACAGAAAAAAAAGAATAAACCAAACTCTTTAATGAAATCAAACTGCATCTAATGTACTTAATGTTCACGCACAATTCAGCACACAACAGAAAGATTAAACAAAAAGGATAATATTTGCATTTCATGAGAATGAATGAATCAATAGGAAAAGAGATTTGATAAATTGCTAGCAATGTCTAGAACAGATTAAAAGAAGGGAGAGTATTAATAAATCATGCCTTTCAAGCAAGCTACTTTTCTTGATAGAGAAAGTAAAATGCACTAGGATAAAACACAAGCAAAGCTTAGCTAAAGAGAGAAAAATCGCTTCAAGTTGGATCCAAACATAGTCATAGTTAGAAATCAATAGGACTTGTTCATGCCTCCTTGGGGTTCCATTGACTAAACTTGGATCCACTCAATGAAGATTTCTTTGAGGCATTTTACTATCCAAGTATATGTATATGTTCAAGTTTTATATACAACACTGAAATTGTTGGCCTGGCCTTCATCATAGGACACTGGCACTTAAATGATACAAAACATGTCACTTTGTAGTTTCTAAGCTGTTAATGCATTTTTCAGGGGACCAGAGATGAAGAGAAATCATAACAGAAGAAATTCTTGGATTCAAGAAAGAAAAGAGAAAGATAGCAACTTGTTCAGATGTTTTGCCATTATAAAAGGAAGGAAGGGGACCCACATGATAGTCATAAATATATAACTCATGAATCTTTCATATCCAGTGTCTCCACTGTGCATGCAGAAATTCTCATGTGCACATAGAAGAAAAACACCAAGGAGACAGCTCCTAAATGGTCCCTAATTGTTACAGGAACATTCTGTAACATAGATACAAAACTATAGGAAGCTCTGAGGCCCATGGAAACATCCCATCCCATCCCATCTGAGTGGGGCAGCCTAACAATCTTTAATTGATGGCCGTTATTATAGGCATATGAATAAACAAAAGCTGGACATATAAATCATAGTTTGTGATTTTTACATGCTTCTTACAGCAGGCATTTAGTTGCTGCCAAACTGATAAAAAATGATCAAGATGCCAGACTTATTTATGCATTAATGTATTTTCTTGAAGCCTTGGTAATTTGTTGGGGGGTGGGATGGGAGAATAAGCTTTATGCATATGGCTTGGTCACCTGTTTGCATATGTTTAGGATAATATGTAAAAAAATTACAAGAAATTTGAAATGGTGCAAAGATTTGTTGTGCAGTCAGTGCATTTTTTTAAAAAAAATAATTATTGAGAAGCTTTTATAAATTACATTTGGATGCCCATTTCTAGGTGTATGTCCAGTTTTTATGTATATGCTTAAAAACACTGAATGTGACACTTGTGTGGAAACACATAGTAGAGGGACAGGAATCAATTCATTTCCACATGATGGCAACATTTGGTGACAAATATAACATTACTTCTCATACTATGTGAAATGGCCCACTATCTAAGAAATATGTTAACGTTTCCTTTACTTAACACTACAGCACAGGATTCCATTTCTGATTGAAAAGCTTGAAAGTGTGACAACAATTGATGTGCTTACTTGGAAGTAAATCTCATCTCTGTCCGCCCCCTCCTCCAATAATGGGATGCCCTTCATTTTTAGCTTTTCTCCTCAATGAAGCCTAGCAGAGCACATTTCAGGTTTGCAATGATGTGATTCCCCATGATCTGAATTAGTTAAAAATGAACAACTGGACTAGGATGGAGTGAGATTCATTATCAGCATTAAGCAGAAAAGGTATCAAACCAAAGCTGCTATAAACCTCAGGGTGCTGTCTTCAGAAGACACCCAATGAGTTAAATATGTCACCTGAAACATCAATCTGATGCAAGCATGTTGAGGATCACATCCCAAGAAAATTCTTATCTCCAGCAGGACTGCATTTTAATCCACTACTTCACAGCATATATTTATCCTTTAAATTAGTAATGGTAATGCATGCAACAAAAATATGCTTTATCACTTTATGTAAACATTAGCTTTCTTCATGCAAAATGCCTATAAAACTGTGGCAATAAATTATTCTAATAGCATCATTTTACATCAGCTCAGTCACAGAAACTGTTCTTCCAGATTCCATGATTATGCAGTAGAGAACATTTTAAAGCCCACTGAAAGGTTTCCAGCATACATATTCCAAATCCCTGCTAATTTGATTTTCTGAAGGATTTAACTAAAGAAGCTTATTCTTTGCTGCGGGTCCGTGTTCTGTTAATGATGGAAGAGAAGAGGCCAGTTTTGGGCGGTGGTCCCATCAATATTGGAGCTTGATTCTTGTGAGTAATTTTTATCTGGTGAAAGAAAGAAAAAGGAGTTATATGTCATATTACATAATCACAAGATGCAGTGACTTCAAGGTTCCTTATTACTGTACTAGTTGCCAATCCTTTGAGGGACTTTTTTTTTAAGTCATTGAATGCTGTACTGCTAAATTGAGTGGATATTTTTTAGAAACTGAGTAGCTTTGTCTTCTCCATACTGGCACACAAACAGTGTTATTACTGGTTATTGCCATACAGGTAACTCTGACTTATGGCAATCCTATGATTTAATGAAAAACCTCCAGTTTCTCCATCATCAATATCCCTGTTCAGACCTTGCAAAATTAGGGCTATGGCTTCCTTGATTGAGTCTATCCACCTGTAATGAGGTCCTCCTCTTTTCCTACTGCCTTCTACCTTACCAAACATTATTGCCTTTTCTAATGAATCATTTCTTCTCATCAGATGTCCACAGCATGACCTTCTAAGTTTAGTCATCTTGGCTTCTAGGGAGAGTTCAGGCCTGATTTGCTCCTGGATTGTTTTGTCTTTCTAGCAGCCCATGGTACCTCTAGAATTCTCCTCCAAGATTGCATTTAAAATTGTTGAGTTTCTTCCAATTAGTTTTCTTCACTATATATCAGGCAGATGTGCTCAACCTACAATATGCAGGGTGGAATGATGGGAATTAGGGTCCACTTCACCTTAGGGTCACCGTAAGTCAGAAATGGCTTGAAGGCAAACAACAACAACAAAACCAGGGTGCCAGGGTGGAAAAGATAAAACTAGTCAGTTTTCACTGGGTTGTTATTAGAGTAAGAAAAACACCAATTCACATTGTAATATTTATTAATCATTCATCTTATATTAAAATTATTCTTTCTCTCTAAAACTTTTTAAAGTATCATATCAGTATCATGAAACACAATCAAAATATTAGTGCAAAATAAAGCATAACCTTTATATAAAGCAGCAAATACCAGGAAGGCAAAAGCTTGCCAGAATAAATATGTCAACTAATGGATGAAAGACAGCCAGAAAAGGGGTTGTCTATGCTTCATGTGTCAAAGTGTTCTACAGTACTGGAGCAGTAACTGAGAAGGCCTATTTCTTGTTGACATCATCTGTGCCTCCCCAGGTGAATTCTTAAACACTATAGCCGATTATAATTATAATGGCAACTTTGTAAGAAGTAGTATTGTCAAAGATGCCATGGCTTCCTTTTGGATGTTCACATAGTTAGCCAGCAACATCTAATTTGATATATGTATGATTTATTATTCGCAGAGTTGCAAGTCAAGGTCATTTTGATGCTGTTGTTGTCTACCGGTTAAAAATCAATCATATTAGCTATACATACTGACCCAAGGAACTAGGTATGCCAGAGACCCCTGTGTGGCTGTGGCTGAACACAGGGCTCCTTAAGAGTAATTCTACTGCATAGGGATCCAAACAGTTCTAAACCTAATGCCACATACTGTCCTACTGCATTTTGTGGATGTCTCCCTCCTCAATCACCTGTTATGTCCCCATATGGCAAAACTATGAGTAGGAATTGTTTCTCCTGTAATTTGCTGTTGTGGGGGGTGGGGGTGGGGGGTAATAATGAATATTGTACACATCATGTATTAAAAATAGACACTTAATTATAGTAGCAGGTCTTATTTATACTTCCCTTAATCACATTGTTCATTGCTCTTAACATGAACTTCAATGCTCCATTTCAAAATAACCGCTAGAAATTAAAGTCAAAATCTAATGCACTAAAAAGGTCAAAAATGATGAAGAAGCGTTCTAATTTGTTAATTAATTGATAGTAAAATCAAATCAAATATTGAAAGGCTTGTTTAAAACACTGCAAAAGAGTACTTTATAGCTACCCAGTTTGATTTCTTTGATATAAAACTAGAAATCACCTTAAATGAGACAACCTTAGCATAGATTATGTCTCCAATTTTCTCTAATTCAAGTCTAAATTAGAGAAGACATTTTATGAATGTATGCTATGCTCAAAGCTAATTGAAAGCAATTATCAAAGTGGCATTTTGTCTGTGACTTTAAGATACATTGTAAGATAATAAATGATTCTCATTATGTAATAAAAAGGTCACATCTTGCCTTTAGGCTAGTGACGTTAACAGTTTTTCAAAAGCTATCCAAGACATTTTCTTTAGTGAACTACGACTAATACAAGAACCATCACTTATTAAATATCAGTTGTCATCTGCACAGTATCCACATCACAAATGAGTATTTCTTTCAAAAAGAAACACCACCTCATTAAAACTGGCAAAAAATATATCTCTTAAAGTGCATACCTGACATTTTCAAGCTAAAATGAATATCCTTCACTTGTCATTCACTAATAGTAATGAAAAAAAAAGTGTACACTAAGAGGAGAGGCTCATTAAAATAGGGAATAGGCTGCTTCTTGGGGTGGGAAATTTACTTTACAATCAAAAGAGACATATATATCAAAATCTCAACAGGATAAGTGGCTCTTATTTAACTCTCTTGGCATCTCAGCTTATTCTTCCATGGAATAAGTGATACAGAACAAACCAGGAACTGTATGTAGTATCCTATCAAGATCACTATAACTAAGGCTTTAACTTTATATTCTCTTATCAGAGAGTAAACCCCCTTTAGTTCAGTGGAGTGTACTTCTGAGTAGACATGGCTATGATAGCCATGTAAAATTAGGCTTTGGTATCCAATTCAGCCTGTGATTTCTTCAGATTCAACCATTTGAGGGTATTACTGCAATGCATTTCTTCTCAAGAGACCTCGTAGCAAAAGCTCAATGTTTCACATCAGTCAAATTAAATTCAATATTAGATATTTACATCATAATCTTCTGTAACTTTTGCGCATCACATTAGTAATCCACCCACACCAAGAATTGATTATGAATCAAAACTCACTTGCTTGTGAGCTTCTAAGTGCAGCCAGAAAGTATGCTTAAACTTTGAAAATATAATTAAAATCTAAAGCAGAAGTTATTTATTATATGTCTGCTGGCATCCTGTTCAGTAGTTACAAAATTGTAAGCTGGACTGTTTGGGGACTCGTACTTGCTGTCATAAATGACTGAACACATCCCCAAAACTCTACTTTTCATGACCTGGAAGAACTTGACTTATGTGTAATTGAGGCATTAGAGAACAGGGTGCTGGAAAATAACATCCACAGAATGCTACTGGTTGTGGGGGAGATCTCTTCAGCTGCCTGTTCTCAAGATCCCCCATGAGCAGGAATGTGTTGAGGACACCATTTCCCAGAGTCTGATATCCAGCACCTTGGAAAGATTTTGGTAGGGCTCCTGCTAGGCTGGAAAGGCAGGTGGTGGTGGTGGGGAAACATTGTCAGTCATAACTGTGGCCCTTATCGCACAGCATCACGTGACCACGAGGAGCAGTCCACACGACGCACTCACAATCGCACAACGCTCCAGAGGCTGGCAGGCACTGATTGTGCACTTTTTCATTTTTGGCTGTGAGCTGAAAATGGTGCATGATCGCGCATCACTCCGGGGCCCTGCACACACTTGCTGTGTGCGCGGAGGTCTGGAGCCACGGCGCTTGCGCTTCCTGCCCCAGTGCAGCCTGGGAAACTCCCAGGCTGCACTGTGGAAGGAAGAGGAGGGGCTCTCGCGTGAGCAGGCAGCAGTTGCAGAGCTGAAGGAACCAGTATGCGACAGCCTCTAGCTAGAAGCTGCTTGCGCGATCCCCGCACCCCAGCTCGGCAAAAAGGTGAGTTGCAGAAAGGGCCTATGATAAGAGAGCTCCCTCTTCATAGCTACGATGGTGGGGCAGCAACTCAACCATCATTTATATAACACATCTAAAGTATTCAAAAGCCCTATTCAAACATGCAATATGCCTGAATGGAATACTCTTCACACATAAGAGTCATAGGATTTAATTGCCCCCCATGTCCTTGTACCCACCAGCCCTCTAAGTCTGCCACTTATGACACCCTGATAATGCTCTATCAAACAATTATACCTCAAAATTCTCATGGAGTAGGTTATTTCATGGAATTCTGATGCTTACTTTGTCTATTTTTACGAAGTCAAGCTTCCTTAGTTATTGGATTTAACACTGCATCTTTTTTTGTCTTTAATCCTCAGGCATGAGGACCAGAAAGGCTAGTCTCTCAGAGTCATGTTTTCTTGCTGAATTCACAGAGATATAATGTAGGCCTCTTGAGGCATCATCAGGTGAACAGTTTTAAACAGTTTTGCATAATCTCAACCACTTACAAAGTGCAAAGTTTTCTTGTTTTGTTTTCACAGCCCACCTCCAGTCACTACAGAAAATATATCCCATCAATTCTATTAGTTTGGCTACTAGGGTACTATTATGTAACATTTTGGGGAAAAAGGCCCATCATGATTTTTGGTGAAGGATGATTCAGCAAAACAGAAATGACATATCATTAGGCTAGATTCAAAAGCACAGGAGCGGCAATGGAATTCTCATTGGGGTCAGGAAATACAAGTGTATATTTCACTCCAACCCCAATTCTAACCCTGATCTTAACCTCAAATACATTAGAATTCACACTAAAATCAGAGAAGAACTCACAACTTACTCAAGGTGTGTGTGTTTACTCTTCATATAGGAAGCTTAATTAAGATGATGAGTTTCCTCTCACTGATCATAGAAATTGTCACATACTTTAAATGTCTACAACCCAAAGATAAAAGTCAGTGGCTCAAGTTACACATCAGACTCAACCCATGGTTTGTAGTAGTCACTGTTTGGGAGCCAAACCATGCTTGGAGCTTCTAAATCTGAAGGTAAATCATGGTTCAGAGTTGTTTGTTTGCTTTCATTTTGCATTCCCTCATAACTGTAGTCCCCAGGTATAATTTCCTCTAGAGGTGAGCAACAATTACAACTTTAATTAAATGTGTCAACTTGACAATATAAGGCATATGTTATATTGCAGGACTGGCCAAACTTGCTTAACGTAAGAGCCACATACAATAAACTTTAGATGTTTGAGAACTGCATGACGTGAACAAATGCAATGCATCCCATACACTCAGGTCCTCTGGAGGCCATTTGCTTAAACCAACCAGGACTAGTCACCCAGGGACTGTGGAATGGCCTGCCTGAAGAAATTTGACAGCTAAACACAATGTCTGAATGTAAAGAAGTTCTAAAGACCTATGTCTTCTAGCAGGCCTACTCAGTCAATTTTACAATACTGTATTTTAAATGGTTTTATGTGGTTTTTTTAGTTATATTTTAATTTATGATGTACCCGGCCTTAAGCCATGAGAGGAGACGGGTAAGAAACAAATAATAATAATAATAATAATAATAATAATAATAATAATAATAATAATAATAATTGCAACAAAAATAGTTACTGTTACATGTACAATTTGTTAGAAAAGAATATAATAAATATTAAGAAATACACGTACATAATAATTATTCATTTATATAGTTTTTAAACTGTTAATTTGTATTAGTTTCAATAATAATGAATTACGCATATTTATACCAAAAGTTTTCAAAATCCTGATTGATTAGCATTTTAACTATGGTGAAAGTATTTAATATGGTAATGAACAATGGAAACCTCGATGAAAATTATGCAATTTGCAATTCATGAATGTTAAATAAGACTGCCAAAAATAAAAATAAAAGAGGTGAAAAAGATATTTTTAATGCTATTTGTCTTTGTAAATATCCAGTCAAAATAGGAAGAAAAATATGTAAACTAATAAAATTAGAGATATTTTAATCAGATACTACCTTGCAAAAGTATAGTTTTATTACAATATTTTTATGACACAGACAGATATGTCTACAACTATCAGGCTATTTACTGGCAGTGGAGGTCTTCTGAATCTCCATCTTGAAACAATAAGCTCCAACATGCGCAACTAAGCTCTAAAGTACCTGGTATCACACTAACACCATGCTAATTTCACTATCAGCAACATAGCCACAATCACCACAATCATGTGATCACCAACTACACTAACTAAAACAACCACTGTCAGCACTGGCTTGTATGATAACTGATTCTTCAGCACAGTTCTTCCATAATCCTTGCTAATTCAAAATGTCTTTAATCTCTGACTCAAATCTAGCATTAAAATTAGGATTTAAATTCTTAAATATATTTACTCACCTTTTACTTTTTAACCCAGCATATACCTGCTTGAATTTTTTTTATTTACCTTTTATATGAATTATAATGCAAAAAGGAGCTCAGCCAACATATTTCCGCAAACCATGCATTGTATGTCAAAGAGTTGCATGTGGCTTGCAAGCCTCAGTTTGGCCATCCCTGCTATATCCTATGTACCCATTCTGTCTTAACGGGAAAGAATTTTTCTTTTGTTATTAGAAAAGCATATCCATGCATCTGTCAAAATATACACAATTTGTTCCATGACTTCTGATGCCAGTATCCCTTTTATATAATAAAATAATTTAGTAAGAGATCCAATGGCAATGGGCAATCGGTCATATTTTCTATTTCTTTCAATACAGAAAGCCACAATTATCTTATCAAAATAAGTATAGTGACTCTACATATAGGGCAATTATCTGCCACCTGAGAAAATTTTATTAATCCTTTGTGGAATCAGATGCCATCTACACTTACTTTCTTTTTCCCTTCTTTCTTTCTTTCTTTCTTTCTTTCTTTCTTTCTTTCTAAAACCCCTTTGTCATAAATTCTGGAACAATGTAATTGAAATGTTATGTTTCCAGTCCATTTCCAAACAGTCCATTTCCAAACACTGTTCTGAAAATCATTTCCTCACATAACCTAATAGTTGTTTCTTCCAGTTTCCCAAAATAACTTCTATGAGTTATTCAGTACTCATATTGGGACATGCCTCAAAAAGTAACTTCACATATTCTATACAATCTGGCAAAGAATTGTATTTTCTGAACAATGGAGTAATCATAAATTGAACTTGCAAATAATGAAAAAAGCAAGTTTTCCATCAGAAGTTTAAAGCTGAATCTGAGAATAAGTTTTCAGAATTCCATCCTTAATTAAATTTTCTAATGTTATTAATCTTTCTTTTCTCCAGAGCATTATATTACCTGTCTTTGAAG
This sequence comes from Ctenosaura bakeri, assembly GCA_948474755.1. Lineage (NCBI taxonomy): Eukaryota > Metazoa > Chordata > Lepidosauria > Squamata > Iguanidae > Ctenosaura > Ctenosaura bakeri. The sequence goes on along the minus strand of CAOLHI010000231.1, from coordinate 111,742 downwards.
TATTTCTGCATTGTAATCTTCTGCTGTATAGTGGAACAAAGTTAGATTAATTTTAATTTTTCCCAGTATTTTTTTTTTAAAAAGATTATTAACATTGGGATTTCTTTTATACAATTGTTAATCTTCTTTACTACAGCTCAAAAGAGTATTTTTGAATTTTATGGAGACAGCTTCTTGTTCTAAACTTGTCTGACAGTCCCTTTAAGGCTCCTACATGGCCACTCAATAATATTTTTGGAAATGCCAAACCCACTTATAGTAGTTTTTGGTAAAGTGCTTTAACATTCCCAGTATTTGGACTTATTCCCTTCCCATAGAAAATCCAAGGTATGTTTTTGCCATTTTAGAGTTAATGATTTTAGAAAAAATTGTAGCTAGATATTGGAAAATAGCAATAACAAAGAGGGAAGCACATTCATTTTAGTGTTTGATATTTGGCGCACCCAAGAATTTTTTTAAAAAGATGCTCACTTTATGAAATCTTTAAAAAATGACTTGTAATGACTTATTACGGTTACACTTAGCCACATCTCATAGATGATAAGTTATCCAAATTCCCATGTATCTTATTGAGCTGTTCCTCCAAAGAACAGCATGTAAACTTACAAATTCATTTGTACCATCAATATTCATATTAAATACTATCCACTTGATTTTTTAAAAGTTATAAACTGAAATGGGGCTGAATTGTGATAGTAAATTCAAAACTTGTCCATATGATCTTTTGACGTCCTTCAGAATCATAAGCCTACAGATTTATTTTAAAATAAGATAACTACAGTACATACTAAAGCCTTGTTCCTTTGACTGCAAAGAGCTAATTCCCACCAAACATTTTATTACTAAAACAAAACAAAACAAAAACTAATGATAGTTATGATAGCAGGCCGCCCTATCAAGTACCTCCATTAAGTTGGAATGTTTCTGTTTTATCACCATTAATAGAGATTGGTAATACGAACTTTGATAATACTTGATCCAGATAACCTCATTCAACTCTGTCAAAAACCTTTTTGGCAGCCTAAAGTACTAACATGCATGGCTGGATTTTGGAAAATCATATTGCAGTTTTAGAATTATTTGTTGATGTTAATGTGCCCTCAAGTTGTTTCTGACTCACGCAATCCTAAAATGATGGTTTTCTTGACAAGATTTGTTCAGAGATTTGCTTTTGCCATCTTCTAAGGGTGAGAGAGTGCGAGTTGCTCAATGTCACCCAATGGGTTTCCTTGGTCAAGCAGATATCCCTGAGAGTCATAGTTCAATTGTCATAACACTGTACCATGTTGGCCCTCATTTGGAAATTTTACAAATATTACAAGAAATATTATAAAGAAATATTAAAACCAAAAACATTTTTGTAAAAGCCTTATTGATCTCTTCTAAGATATCATTCAACCTCATCTGAATTTTGGCCCATATTTCAGTCTCTTCGTTTAGTAAAGTGATTGGCCTAAATGTCTCATATCTTTTATTACTTTTTTTAAATCAGGGTTAAGTTTAATGGGTAAGAATTTTTCCTTCTTCCTATATTTCATGGGTAGCATTAAACTGCATAATTTCTTTACTTATATCCAGTAATGGTGGACTACTAAATCTGAATTTTTAAAATAATATTCACACTGATAAATCTAGATCTGGTGGGTTACTATCTTTTTCTGCTTTAATGACTTTTATAACTTATTCTACTAACACTGGCATCCCTAACCTATCTTGATCTTCTAATGTAAGTTGAGACAGGTCTACCCTTTCTGGGAAATCTTCAGTATGTGCTATAACACAAACTTTCTTGATTTAACAAGTTATTTTGCTGATTTACTGTTTAGAGGCACTGCTAGCAGTTTATATCTTTAAAAAGTTGTTTCAGAAAAACTAACCATTTGTCAGTTTGACCAGTCAGTTTAAAATATCAAAGTGCTTATCTGTAAAATGTAGAAGAGGACATCGCCTTTTGTTCTAGTTGTAGTTTTTGTTCTAGTTCTAGTTTCAAACTTTAAAATAGGGAAGACAGCATTTGAATCCTTCCAGTCTGTTACCAAATTCACTTCACTTATGAATTATAGCTAACCTGATATTTCTGAATTTCCTTTTTCAGAATTTGAACCATTATGTAATTATAGAATAATGTATGTATTATCTTACTTCCAAAATGTGCTCTCAAAAGCACGTTCTAACATGCAGCAATGTGATCTGTATAAATGTTTCTGCCTGTTTCCACTTTCTTCGGGTTTGTCGTCAAAATATAAATACATCCTTTGGAGATGAGAAGAAAGTACAATCCCTTTCTTTATTATGAAAATGATACCAAATTTCTATTAAGAAACCCCATGAAACATTTCTTAGGATACAACCGATCTTTTTTTGTTCTGTCTAATGTCAGGGAAATAATCCCATTAAACTTACCCCGTAATTATTATTTTGTTGTCCCTATTTTATTTTATGATTTTTTAAAGGTAATTTTGATTGGGGTTTGGGATATATAACCTAACATAAAAGGTGAATTTTCTAAGAAACATGTTTCAATACATATATACAGATACATACATATATTATTATTATTTTTGATAAATTCTGCCACTTGGCTTTTGTAACATCTGTACCAGTGACATGAAGTTTCCCTAAGTTCATTAACTCTAAATATTTTTCTGTTATTGGAATTCTGTTGCTTGAGTGGACTTATTGACTCAATTGCTGCATGGTGAGTCAACATGTAAGGGAGATTCAGTTCATTCAATGAGTCTATTCCATCAGGACTTAACACTAGGATATAGGTGGTAATCTTTATTCTTTTGAAATTTCCTGTCAAAAACATACTGTATTTCTTGCCATTGTTGGACATGGTGTTTGGATTGCAGAAATATTGATGGATAAGAAAATAGATGCATAAGTTCCCCCTGTTAAACCAAAGAGATAAGGACATCATTCATACACAGAATTGGATTCTATCTTTTTTTTAAGCTACTCGCCCACATCAGTTTACTATACTTGGAAAAGCAACAGTCTGTTTGCATGTTCTCAGGAATATGTTATTAAAGCTACTTGGAATATTGTATTTTGCTCTTGTCCCCAAGGAGAAGCTATTAAAAGGAAGATGCAAACACAGAAACATATTCACACATACAAGTTGGTCTGGAAGATAGCCACAAATATAATGCAGTTGTAGAAAACTTTCAAAAACTTCTACATGACATTTGAATTGCTTAAGGGATGATGATCTTAAAGGTGTACAGAAAGTCTCAATCTTAGAATTAAATATAGAATAAGTTATTAAGGAACGTACAATACATATTTATATGCATGAGTAACAGCACAGTGTAGTGGTTTGCGCCTTGGACTATGACCTAGAGAACAGGATTTGAATCCCTACTTGGTCATGGAAACCCACTGGGTGACACTGGGCATACCATACTATCTCAGCCTCAGAGGAAAGCAAAGGCATCCCCTTGCCCGGACACATATTGCCAAGAAAACCCTGTGATAGGATTGCTTTAGGGTCACCACAGGGTTGAAATTACTTGAAGATCTGGGCTTCATATATTGCTGGGTCTTTGCCCAGAGTTTTAAAATATAGATTTTTGTCATAGTTCACTTAAAACAATTTCTTCGCAATGCCATTGCATCAACAGAAATTAAATCTAATTAGTTTGGCATTAATTAAGCTCTAATAATATACTCTAGTACCACTCCTAAATAGTTTGATCCGTTTCCCCTTCACAGAGGTAAATTGGAAAACATGGTGGTGTCATCATAATTTGTAAACACACTGAGAAAATGACAGAGCTGCAAAATTAAAATAAATGATTAATGGCATTTTTCATGTTTTATACTAATAGGTATTGCTGAGTCTTTAAATTAATAAAGCTGTCAAGCTAGGAGTTGCTAGAGGATCCAGCAAAGAACCAAAATGGAAATTATGTATTCAACAGACACCTAAAGATGACACTTTGGAATATTTTAAATTTTAATTAGTAGATGCAATTGTTTCGGCCCTCCCCCCACCTTTAAACCACCGCAAATTAATTGGCAATTAGTCACAACTAATTCTTTTCTTAACAATCTGAACTGGAAAGATAGGTGATTATGCCTCGGCACAGTTGTCTAAGGTGCAGAAAGCACACATGCAGTAAATTGCATTGTCAATTATACAAAGAAGAAGAAGAAGAACCTGTTGTGTAATTATGAAAAAAAATATGCATAGGTAAACAAAAATAATGTATGCATACTGTAGTGGGGGCATACAAAAATAATACCTGCCTACCCACTAGAGTGTCAAGCTTCAAATGTATGCAAATAAGAGAAGTTCCTACAAAGCTAAATAAGATATAGGCATGTTCGTATCTTAACTCTTTATGTGCAGTAAGATCTTTCTTCTACTTTGTAATGTTCCTTCCCAGGATCAGGGCTTAATCCTATCACTTCTGGGCAACGTTGATTTGGGCAGATGGGTACACTAAAGTAGGCACTATGACAGAATCATCAAATTCTCTCAAAATAAACTGGTTTCCCCAAAGAGCATGGGCCCACAGGAAATACCTCAGGTTCAGCATATGCAAAAGATTCTCAGCTCAAATGACTAGACGTGGCCACTTTGCACAGGTACCCCTTTTGCCTCTACCCAAGCCTGCAAATATTCCTTTGTCCTTTGAAGCATGCTGAAATGCTGGATAGGAAGATGAGATTTGGCGCTTCTGTTGTGGGCTTTAATCAGAGAATAAAATAACGAGATCTCTCTCTCTCTCCCCTCAGCCAATTGTGAAACATCTGCTTGGGTTATCAGCCACAATGCTATCAAGTACAAGCAGAATTCTCCCTGTTTATGGCACTCCACTGATATCCCTTTAGCATATCCAAGTGCCCAGGACATTTATCTCCATGAGACTCAATGTTCTACCTACAGCAGCACACTCAGGCAGACAGAAGAGAATTTTGTTTTAGCACAGACTGTGCCCATGTAACATAGGAGTTGCTGAAACTCTGAGTCATGTACTTCTGTACTGTAAATTGTATTGCAATCTGAGATGTCATTTATTCATCCTCTCCTTGTTAATCTACCAGGACACTCCAGTGAGAGACTGGTAATGTACTGTCTGTCAGACAAGCTTTCTTAGGTTACTGCGAGTAAGCACATTTTCTTTGTGTTGCTATGCATATTAGAGCTCAACTGCACTAGCTAAACTGGAAAAAATGTACCTTTATTTTCTCTTTATTGTTCTCTGCTATTTACATTTTATGATTTTTAATCTGAAGATGTCATACAACCTCATATTAAGTACAAACTAAGGGACTGCAATGAGCATAATGAGCTATCATCAATCAAGTACTAGCATTCTGTAATTTGGGGGTGAGCAACTTATAGTTCTCTACATGTTGGACTCCTAACCCCACCATTCTTCACCACTGGCTATGCCAGATAGATTAGTCAGCCAATAGTCAGATCAACATCCATATCCCCTGTAAGGCTTAGTTTATCAGGAAACATAGCAGGACAAAATAGCAGGAGTTGCAGCTTTATAACCATTATATATTCTCTTAACATAGATAAACATATTGTTTTAAACGGCACAGACCTTATACAGTGTAAGCAGACTTCATATAGGACTGTTCTTTTTTTAGAAACATGGCATAGAATTACAATCCCCTTCCTGGAGCGCATATTTAAATTTATTTCTACACCAGCATTTGTTTTCATTCTTTCAGAACATGTTACAAGATTCTGAACTTATGAAATAACAGATTGCCTTAAGAACACAAGCAGTTGCTTATTTGTCCATCTTGTCCTAATATCAACTACGAATGGAAGAACATTTTAAAAAATCCAATCAGTGGTAGAAAAGGGTGCTTCTTGTACATTGGGAAACCCCAATGAGCAAAAGCTGGAGAAGCTTTGAGGTTTGGGACTTTTCTGTGTGAGAAACCCAAATTCTGTTTTCTGTACAGAAAATACCATTTTCTGTAGAAAAAAAAATGTGGGGTTTTGTACAGAAAAGCACTGAACTAACAATAATCTTTTGTTTGGACTGAATCTCAGATCAAAGCCACATCCCCAATGGTATGGAAGCCACCAGCCGCTGCTAGTTACACCCTGATAAGAACTGCTTCCCAAAGGAAACCTTCCTGTCATCTTAAATGCTATACACTATCCACCAGGAAAAGTGTACCCTGTTTATTAAGATTTTGGGTTTAAATTGCTGGTTTGTCTTACCATGCCTGGCTAACCTATTCAGTTTGAAAATTATTTACTAGCTGCTGTGTTAAACTAGTTGCTGCTATTGTCTGTTATTTTTCTAGAACGTATTGTTTGCGATTTCCTTTTATAAATAGTACCCGTATTTTCTGGCGTATAAGACGATCCCCAACTTTTCCAGTTAAAATGTAGAGTTTGGGATATACTCTCCATATAAGACTACCCCTCTTCCAATGCACACCAAATAAAAATTAAAAAAACATCAGATTTGATTTCAATATGGTAATCTTAATTCAAATGCTTATGACATGCAGGTACTTAGCAGGAAAACTGTCACTTATAAATATAAGGCTGTTTGTCATCAAACATGATGGGGTTTTGACTGGGTTGGTTGTTGTATACAAAGCCTGCTTGGATTGGTCAGCTCTCCCTGCCTGCCCAGCCCTCCCTGTCTCCAAACACGCCTCTTACACCCATCTGGCCCACCCTTGTATCCTATTACTTTACCTCCTTCTCTGCCTCTCAGATCTCGCACATGTGAAGGAGGTAAAGTAATAGGATAGAAGGGCGGGCCAGACGGGTGAAAGAGGCATGTTTTTCTGGGCACAGCTCTCAGCCTGACTTGTCTGACATCTATTTGATTTGTACTGTGTTACTGAATACACAGCTATTATAAATCCACTGAAATCAATTATCACAGTATTTGCATAAACTCCAGCGTGGTAGTGCTGAACTAGTATTCTGCCCATGTGATGAAAGCCTCATAAAATCTCTGTAAACTGGCCTCCCAAAATCTAGTGTGGTGGCATCTTATGATCATATCTGGGCTACTATTGTCAGCATATTGCCCTAACTAGCCAACCATTAACTATTTATCTTGTAAGGATGGGACAGAATCAATAACTATGGCAACCTCCAGATGGCAGCTTCCCCACGGTTGATTTAGCAATGTAGTGCTATATCCAAGTGAGGCCAGAAGTGGGGGAAGGACATCACAAGGAAGAAGTATCAGCTAATGCAAGAGTTTGTGCTACAGATTCTGTTTAGGACTGTATCATCTGCACTGACTCTGTTACCTACCCCCACCCCAGTCTGCCATTTGAACTGATCGTTTTCATCTGTCCTCCACTTGCTTGCAAATGTCAGCTGTGCTGAATGAGCAAGCCAGTTTCATACCAAAGATGGGAGAAGGGGCAGCAACCTCTTCAGAGTCGGAGCCGCGGGTGGGCGGAGACCCCGGACTGGAGCCGGGGCCCGCCCTCCCCGGCGAGCCTGCAGGTGTCCCAACCGCCAGGGCGAGCCCCAGGCCGGCCCCAGCACCGCTAACGGGCCTGTCTGCATGGGTGGAGTCCTCCGTAGCGACAGCACCTCTCCCCGGGTGGGGGCAGAAGCGCCGCGGGAAGCTTGGCGGCCACCGTGCCTCTCCCCGGGTGGGGGAAACGCGCGGGAAGTTCGGCGGCGATGGAACCTCCCCGCCATACCCAGCGTATAAGACGACCCCCGACTTTTGCAAAGTTTTTCGGGGGTTAAAAGGTCGCCCTATACGCTGGAAAATGCGGTTCATGTTTTTTTAATGCAGTTTTGGTAAGCTGCCTTGAATGCTAATTTGCAGAAAGGTGGCTTGGAAATCTTTGGGGAGGGGGAATAGAAGACCTGGAAATGTGTTTGTGTTGAACATGTGTTTGTTTTTGAATGTGGCAAACAGTAGTTGCAAAGATGTGTTCTTGCAAAGGACTGTGTGCATGTACGTGTGTACACGCAAGCATGTCTTCAAGTCACCTGTCAGGTTATGGCAATCTCATTAATTTCATAGTTTTCCCAGGCAAAGAACACTCAGAGGTGGTTTTGCCATTTCCTTGCTCTGAAACATAGCTGACAGCACTTGGTATTCTTTGGTGGTCTCCCATCTAAGTACTAACGTGAGCTGATCCTACTTTGCTTTCAGATGGGTTCTAGTGCCTTTGCAGTATTTAGGTCCTGAAAAGAATTTCTTCCTCCCTATGAACCTGCCCATGTCTTTAGATCACTTCAAGAGGCTTTTCTATGTCCCAGTATCTAACGTGGGATTGGGGGGCATGCAGGAGAAGGCCCTCTCAGCAACCACACTCAGACTGTACAGCTTCCTGTTCTCTGAGGACTTCCTGCTATCCTAGGACAATCTTTTAAATTTTGATGGGCATTTGGCTTTCCAAATTATTCTTTTAAATGTCAGATTCATTGCCCGTTTGTTCAAAGTACTTATCTACTGTCCCTAATTTTTCAAATATTTTTGTTGGTTAATGTTTGATTAATGCTTTAGATCGTTCATTACATTGTTAATCTAATAATCCTAGCTACCTTAGGAGGTTCCCCATTTCCAAGAAACAGAGTGGTGGGAGTAGAAATTTTAAATGATAATCACCTAAATCAGACTGCTAGTCTCAGCTGGAGTAAATCCTTTGAATCAAAGGGATTCACCTATGTGTTGATTCACTGTTCAACAAATGATTCAATGCTTTTACTCTAGTTCATACTATCCAATAGGATTCAGGCTAATAACTGCAATGTTGGTGAACATAATAGTGACAATGACAAAGACAACTATAACTACAGGTACATTAATCAGGGATTGGCTTCAACATCCTGCTAAGTCTACATTTGGTGGCAAATTTGGTGGTAAATGGGTGAAATGGTCCTAAGGTACCTAAATATTTCCACAACATTCTCCTCTGCATTACAAATAACTTTCAACTATTTAATCAAATCCTGCAAAAGTGTCTCCAGTGCCTTAAATGGGCTTGTATAAAATCAATTAAAAGGGCCAGAAATGTCCAGCTTAATTATGCTTACAATTGTATAAAACAGGTGTTTGTTTGTTTTTTTAAAAAAGTGTATGTGTACTGAACTTATATGGAAGCCCTGCATATAGATGTAAATTACATAGAAGGACATACTGCATACAATTGCCAGTGCTTCATGGGCCATTTCCGCACTAGACTGTTATAGCGCTATTATTCCACTTTCAACATCTATGGAATCCTGGGGTTTGCAGTTTTGGGAGGGGCCACGTGGCCCCTCCCGAAACTGCAAACCCCAGGATTTCATAGGATGTTGAAAGTGGAATAATAATGCTTTAACAGTCTAGTGTGGAAATGGCTACAGTCTGGTCTGCAAGAGTCTGGCCAAGATAGCAAAAGATATTAATGAGGAAGAACACACACGGTAGGAAAGTGTGGCAGATTGTTTTTGCCTGAGACTACATGGAAATGCAAGATTCTACCTCTCCTCTCTTTTTCCTCATGCTAAATTAAGTCAGTACAAACTACTTTTGCACTTTGCAATTTTCAGCAATCGAAGTAAGCTGAAGACAAAAGGAGGAGGGAAGAGAAAATGGGATATTTTAAAAGCAGCTGGAAAAGTGGGACAATGGAGGATTAGTCATGACTGTCCTTGACTAATTGGGACAGTTGGGTGTTGCATGTGATATTACCACATGGAAATAATCTACTGTTATCTGTGGGTAGATCTTCAGGATTGGAGCCAAATTCTTTAACCATCTAACTAGCACTGATTACACCGAGGGCATTTTCACATTACACGGTCAGAGCACTATGATCCCACTTTTAACTATTTAATAGACTCCTGGTGTTTGTAGTTTGGTGAAGTACCAGAGTTCTCTGGCAGAGAATTCTAAGCTACAAATCCTAGGCTTCCATAGGATGGAACTGCTGCAGTTACAAGTGGAATCATAGTGCTACAATATTGTAGCATGAAAGGGCCCTAAAAGACTGAGGAGACAATATGACATTTCATTTCATGCTATACAGCAAAATATCATTATGATAGTCTCATTTTTTATCATTATTCTGACCAATTTTATCTGCAATACAGATTAAAATATACTTACTGTGCAAGGTGTTTGCATCCATGGCTCCCCATCAATTTGCATAGGCAGAGCCTTGCTGGTCCTAGAAGAAAACAATTAAAGAATGAACAGTGTCTGGAGAAAATAAAGTGTCTGCTCTAAAGAGAAAACCCATTGTCTCAACCCACCTGGAGAACTTTAAACTGTGCACGCATCACCCTTCCATCCAAAGAACCAAAGATGTAATATTAAGGCCTGACCTACTAAATTTCAAAAACTACCTTGTTCCACCATAGTAAGTAATACATATGCATCTGGAAAGACAGCTTGAAAAAACTACTGTTTACAACTCTCAGAATCACCCAGCTAACATACCCAGTGGCACTCCCTCATTTACAAACACTAACAGTCAAGTAGAAGAATGCCTGATGCAACCAATTCTGGCTTCAGTCAGCCTTGGCCATTGGTCTGTTTCAATAGATCTTCATATTGTGAGTCAGGGAGCCAGAGTGGTGTCATAGTTGCAGTGCTAGAAAAGGACTGGGGAAACTGAATTCCTGTTCAGCCATGGAAATTCATTGGGTGACTTTGGGCAAGTCACACCATCTCAAGTCAGCCTCAGATGAAGGCAAGAGCAAACTTCTACTAAACAAATCATGCCAGGAAAACCCAGTGACAGATTGATCTTCAAGTCATTTCTTACTGGAAAATACACAACAATGACTTGAAGGAAAACAACAGATGTGAACCAGCACATCTTTAAAATCATTTAGGAGGTGGACTGAATAATGACTGGCTCCAACAACTGCAGACACAATGGCACTCTCTTAGCAACAAACCAGAAGTAGTTTTGCCCCCCCCCACCAATTGGATGGAGGGTGATGCTATGCACATTTGGTGCACAAAGATGCTATTGTGCTGTGTGTGCTTGCACCCAACTTATTTGGTAGTGAAAGCCAGAAGTCAGTCTCCTTCTCACATTTGGCCCTCTTGCCCTGCTCCCTATAACATGGGTTTCATGATAGTAATTTTCAGGTGCTGAAGTGGAATGTTTTTACCATGCCCTGATTGGACTTGGATAGATTTTTTTTTTCTCTCCACCTACTCCATGCTCTTTGGGTTTGTCTCCTTAGTCTGTGGTTTCTGCTGCATTATGTGCATCACAACTGGAGGAATGTGGACATTGTCAGGAATCTCTCCCTGCCAGACTGCAGCCAGCAAGGGAGGAGAGAGGCTAGGAAAACTTGGAGAGTCCAAATATACCAAACACCAGGAAAACACAAGCTGAGCCAGGCCAAGGTCCAGTCCAAAGGTTCAGGAGGCACAGATCCATCCAGAGGGTTTCAGGGAGCAGGAGACACAAAGGTCGTGAAGGCTTGCTAGTTATTTGCAGCAAGCAAGGAGCAGCCACGCCAGCAGACTTAAATAGCTCATTATTGTTTCCTCAGCCTAATCCAAGCAGCCTCCCTCTCAGCAGCCCATTTCAGCCTTTTGCGTGATTGAGGGCTGATGGACAACTCCTCTGCATCACTGCTGGTTTCCTCTGCATCATGAGCTGGCTGAGGCAACTCAGTCTCTGTTTGACCTTCCAGTGCAGGAGATGTTTGCAGGCTGACTTGTTCACTCACTGGCTCAGTCCCCTGCACAATCAGTTGCTCCTCAATCACAGCATCATCATCTATCACAGACATTCTGTAAGTTAACTGGTATTTAATGAAGTGCCCTCAAAGGCACTGGAAGGAGAAGGAACCTAACCTACATGCCTCTCATTATGAGTTAGCTTGAGAGGAGAAGTAAGGAGCTTCATTGCCCCAGGCTTGAAATATCCCCCTCTCCCCAGTGTTAACTAGTAGCACTTTCAGAGAAGTGTTGCCTTCATGGGAAACAGGCCATGACAAATGACAGAGATTTCCTTTGTCATTCAAAGCCAGGAGCTATCACCTCCAGGAGGCTTGGCCTAAATGGACCTCCTAGAACTGAACACCCACATGTTCTGTTTGTTGCTATGTTGCAGATTTCTGTTTAGGAATAAAGTTGTGGCCAATTCATACCCAACTCAGTTGCCTGGCATTGTCATTCCAGGTGAGAAGGCAATTGTTTTTCATATTTTTAATTCTATGTTTAAATTGTTTTATTTGTGTGAACAATTTAATTTCATTTAAATGTTCACTTTGTGTATGTTTTAGCTGTATTGTTGTTTAAATTGAAGCTACCATGATTCTCAGTTGTGGGGAAAAGGCACTACAGAAATAATAGGAAGAAGAAAAAGGAAAAGAAGAGGAGGAGAAGAAAGGATGAAAAAATGATCATATGGTCCATCTTTACTGTACGGTGATCTTAATGTGTGGTGACTTCATTAAAACCAATATTAGCCAAACTAACTATATTGGTAAACTTGGTTTGTGTATTCTTGCATAGCAAGAGGTTGGACTAGATGGCCCCTCTTTCAACTCTATGATGCTAATCAAATTGAGGCAGCCCTAACTAACAGCTGATATTTTATGATATGTTTCATATTGTTCCATAATAAAACAAAATACAATAAAATGCAACAATTTCAAACTATTACTGGCAAATATTTGTACCAGGATAACCTAGCATTTTATACCAGGATATGGCCTATGCCGTATACATATACATTTCAGCATATACATATCAGCATATATATATCAGATATCTCAAATCCAAAGCTTTTAATTATGAGTGTATAATCTACAGCCCTGCAATTTATGGAACTCTTGAAACTGGAGGGTCTCACCCACATCTTGCAACAGGAAAATGGAGGATGGGTGATCCGATGATTTAAAAAAAAACTGTCACTGGCGAATGTTTTTTTTTTACTTCTGTCTCTTTGATCCTGAGTGATTCTTAGGTCTCATCAGAGAGGGAAGGGCAGGTTTAATTTTTTTCATCCTTGCATAATGAGGTCTGTGTTTTGTGTAAGCATAACACTCTGGTTCCTTTTGTGCACTCATGTGTGGCTTTCTGCCCCTCAGTAACCTCCGATGCGGTCTTTTGGCCTGTAGATGTTGTGCCTCTCTGCTCCAAATCTTGCCAAAAAACCCCCCCAATGATAGGCTTGCCTTTGGGTTGCCATAAGTTAGAAATGACTTGAAGGCATACCACAACAGCAAGAAAAAGTTGGTTCTGAGATGATTAGGGAAAAAAAATAGTAGGTATGGCAGAAAATGTTGCCACACTGAAGAGTTCCTGTTTAGGGCTCCAGTTGAGCAGCTGTGTCTTCTTCCAAAATACTCTGTTCTATTTCACCTGCTTTTATTTACTAATTCTGCCTATCAAGCCATCCTTCCATACCCACTGAGCATGCTCAGTCCTCACTGGGCTTCTTTTGGTTGCCTGCCCCCAGGGGGGATACATGATGAACTTTAGAAGAATAACCTTGCTAGTAACACATAGGAGTAAAATGCTTGCGCAACGGTTGCTCTACGCACTCCTAACCCCCTTAACACTGGTGCAGGAGTAGAGCTTGACCATAAAACTGAGTATTAAACTTGTAATGGTATCTTGAGGTCTGTTATTTCAGCCTTCAAATCAGTTATCAGTTTGCATTGTCTTTTACACCTGGATTGAAGATAATTTCATATTCAGTTTCAGAACTAAAGTCCATTTCTGCTCCCAGTTTCAAGAGGATTGATGAAAAACAAAATCTCTCAAATATTGTGTTTTACATCTATACACCTTTTAAATCCCACACAATGACAATGAATTACTTTTCAAGTGCCCGTCTAATGTAGCCAAAACAGAACCATGCATGGACAAAAAGATGTCAACAACTTTCAGTAAATATGGAGGTTTCAGAAGTGAAAAAAAGCCTCTTGGGGGGAAAAGGGATCTATGGGAAACAAGATGCTTGTCTGGATTGATCCAACATGAGTTTTCAAATGTTCTTACATTTGGTATGGAATTCAGTGTGTAAGTTGTTTTGCCATTTTGTAATGTGGCAACCGAATGGCCATTGTCACATGAAAGACATAAGAATGACTCAATATATTTATTAGAGACAAATTTCTGCAAATATATATCAAGTTTCATACTTGTATCTCAGTGGAATCATTTCTAGAAAGTCCACAACAGGGTATGCATTGCTATTCCACAGCCCTTGGAATTTAATGATGTGCTGTCTGTGAAATTAGAGTTGTCCTCATGACAACTAGAAGCCACTGATAGGTTTGGTCTCCATGAATTTGTCTAAAGCACCACAATTTGCAGTAGCGAGGTCTGTAAATTAAAGATATCATGTGTCAGCCTTGAACTTCATACTGATCCATTCTGCTGTAAGGCCCCAGCTCTTAGCATCACCTTGTCTGACCATTATGTGCACAGCTCCAGTTATGCAGGGAGGTTTGCATAGATTCATACCTGATAATGACAGATGCACATTGAGCAAGACGTCTTCCAGCACTTTTCAGTCCAGTATATATTTGACCCATCTCCATGGCACCCTCCAGACCAACCACTTCCATCAGTTGATCACTGAGATCTGAAAAAAAAAGGACACAGTTAGGCCAGAATTAGAAGTCAGAGAAATTGTGGCTGTTACTACACATATATTTGTCTCATTTTTGCATCCTCCCAGTTAATATCTAATAATAAAAATGTGCAATGCAAAACATGTTTTTAATTACTAAAGTTGCATGGAACAGAGGTAGAAGAGGAGGAGGAAAGCAGACAGTTGTGTATTCTCTGTAATCTCTAGTTTCGACTCCTGAGTCAAGTTAAAATTCTTACATAGGCTCTAATTTTTTAATACAGTTAGTGTGCAACTAAAATTGAGAAAGATAGCGTTTGACATTCAAATGAAAATCACACCATGTTTGATTAATGGTTCCTGTTCTTTCCCCATTCCTGGTTCAGCTCTCCATTCTTTAGGTCAGTGGTTCTCAACCTGTGGGTCCCCAGATGTTCAAAAACTTCAGCTCCCAGAAGCCCTGAGCATTGACCATAGTGGCTGGGGCTTCTGGGAGCTGAAGTCCAAACACATCTGGGGACCCACAGGTTGAGAACCACTGCTTTAGGTTATTCAGTATCCAAGTATCCAAGTATCTCTTAATTTATGGACTTGTGCAACAGCACCCAAATTTTTTTTGAATAATGTGGTGATGGGTGGAATCCTTAGGACTTGTACCGACATCCTTAAATGAACAACACAAAAGCCCACCATTGGGGTGTGTGAGAAAAACACACACTCGTATGACTGACTGCATGTTTCAGGCCCCCCCATCTCCAAATAGAACTTCCAAAGCCTTCACGAAAGATGCCCCAGCACTTCCAGTTGCCCAAAATGGCAGCCAAAGAAATGTGATACCACCTTATGAACCCTGGAATGTGCCTATCCTTGAAATAAAAGAAGCAACAGTTATAGCAACACTGGAATAGTATGGTCTAAATCTCATTGTTAGTCCCAACTAGTGTAGACACAATGAATCAACAGAACTGCTCTATCTTTTGACTCACTATTTCACTATGGATTCTACAGGCTTTGTCTAATGCTGACTATCCAATAGGATCCAGGCCAATATTTTTACTAAGCAAAAATATGAGTTTCTAACAGTATCGGATCTTAACAAACTGGACCTCCTGGCAATTCATATCAACATTTTATGGCAAAAACATTTTTCAGTAACTGCAGTTTATAAGAATAATACACTATAGTACTTTGAAATGGTCTGTCAGCAGTATTCTGTCATGGAATGGTACAACCTATCATTCGAAAAAGAAAACCAACAACAACAGCAGCTAAATAATAGAAATAAGACTGGGAAATCTTTTCTTTGGCTATAAACATAGTATACTTGTATAGAATAGACACAAATATAGTATATTGTGTAGTATAAAATTACACAAATATAGTATATAAATAATATAAAATATAATGTATAGAAAATATGTTGATACTCCTTAGTATGGATGAAAGAAGAATATTAACATTTAAATTGTTATTGTTATCGTTGTTGTTGCTGTTGCTGTCATTGTTGTATGTCTTCAAGTCGTTTCTGACATGACAATCCCAAGGTGAACCTATCACAGGGTTATCTGGGGCTGAGAGCGTGTGGCATGCCCAAGTCACAAAGTGAGTTTCCATGGCCAAGTGGGTAATTGAACTGTGGTCCAAAAGTCAAACCACTATATCATTCTGGCTCTAAACATTTAAATACCAGACGAAACAAAGGGTTATTTGGGGCATAATTCCCCCGATTTAAATAAGCAGGGTTAGCCCTGGTTGGAAGAGAGACCACCAAGGAATGCCAGGTGCTGTAGGCTATATTTCAGAGGAAGGATCTGGCAAAACCACCTCTGAGTACTCCTTCTTGAAGAAAACCCTAAGAAATTCATGGGATAACCATAAGGGTACAGGTAACTTGATGGACCATAAACAGCAACTTCAAATACCAAGATTCCATAGGACAGAAGCATGGCTGTTAAAGTGTTATCATAGTGCTATGAATGTGTAATGTGAAAGAGTCGAAGGAATTAGAAATGGAAATAAGTAATAGTTACAGAGCCAAGCCAGCAAATTGCCATTTAATCATAGTTTCCCTACTGTGGACATAATGGGAAACTGTGGTTGCTGACAGACAAGAAGAAAAGGAAGTAGCGAGCAGTATTCTTAACAAAATAACAACTTGTGGTTTATTAGCACAGGAATATGACATCTCATGACATCAGAACTTGTCCAAAGATCTGATGGACCCAGTGAAGGAGGTACTTGCTTCTCGAACTGATAATAACAACCCAAACAGATCTCTCCAAAGGGATGCAAAGGATATTCTCAAATTTTCTGATCCTCAATGAAAAAAAAAAAATAGCTGAAGGATTTCTCAACCCTATGTGAGAATAAAAAGACTAGAACTTTTATATTTGGAGTAGCTGTGTAAAAAATTGTAATTTTTTAAATTGTAATGAAATTTTTAAAATTGTAATGAAAAAGGGTGGTATTTTTTACAATTTTTCCAGCAAAAAAATTATTCATTAAATTTTTATTTAAAAACAACCCTCAAATATAACAAATGCACAAAAACTCTTGCAATCTCACCCAGCAGGGAGAAGGAAAAAGAAAAGCGATGTGAAGATTTAGATCCCTACTTTCTATACAGAATGTAGATGCTGAATTTTCTCACAAAATCTTTCATTCCTCTGCCTCCTTCACTGTGTGTATGCTACTCCTGTAATGTATCTAAGCATTCCCATTCAGCCTGTCTTCAGGATTAAGTCTCACTGAGTTTAGTGAGGCATAAATTCTTGTGGGGAGGCTTAGGAGTACAATCTGGCCGTTGAACAATATATTCGTCTACTGGGCAACAAGGTCCCCTGTGTTTACTGGGACTTGCTCCTAAGGAAGCATCCACCGAAGGGAGATCTTAGGCCATTTCTGCACTAGCTTGTTATAGCGCGATGATTCCACTTTCAACATCCTCTGGAATCCTGGGGTTTGCAGTTTCGGGAGGAGCCCTGGTGGCGCAGTGGTTAAATGCCAGTACTGCAAGCCACAAGGCCGTAAAGTTCGATCCTGCCCAGCTCCAAGGTTGACTCAGCCTTCCATCCTTTTGCAGATCGGTAAAATGAGTACCCAGCTTGTTGGGGGTATGTATAGAAATGTTTGGAAATACATGCTGTTTGTAAGTTGTTTGCCGCCTCGATCCATATGGAGAGGTGGGATACAAATAAATAAATAAATAAAAAATGTTGAAAGTGGAATCATTGCGCTATAACAGGCTAGTGCGGAAATGGCCTTAGACTAAAACTATATACATACTTTCCTGGGGCTAAGCCCTACTGAATTCAAAACGAATCTACTGAACTTCTGAATAAACAGGCACGTGATCTTTTAACGTGTTACAGGTCTCCATTTTGCTACGATAAATTTAACATGAACAATCTCAATAAATACTAGAAGCACTTATAATACAGATATAAATCTTTGTAAATTTTGTTCTAGCAGGAAAGAATGGATCATTATTCCATTTTTTATTTGTTGGCTTTGAGAAAGTTGTCAAAAACTGCATAATTTTGGAAGCTTTTTCACAATTCAGGACTTCTTCTATTAAAAAAAAGAAGGGAAGTACAAGGCTCTTGTATAGAAAATAGCACTTCCTGTGCAGAAGTCAGCATATCTGCACAGAAAACAAGTTTTCTGCATGGAAAATAGCATTTTCTGCACAGAATGGGCAGAAGTAATATTTTCTGTGCAGAAATGTTGTACACTGGTTTTCTACCCCCAAAAATGCCATTTCTGCTAACACACACATGCACACCACAGAGGCACTTTTAGATGCAGAGTAAATCAGGGCCTATAAAGATTTCCAACTGTCTCAGGATTCTCAGGATTTCCTGACAATCAAGAAACCATGTTTTTGACCATTTTTCAGATTTCTGAATCTTCTTTCCTTATAGCACATCCATTTTACTGCCCTGGGATCCTTGGGTATTGCTGCCAAAAGGCCTAGCTAATCACCCAAATGGGAATTCATTGGAAGTTTACTTCTGGTTTTGAGAAACAGTAACTTTTAAAAATGTTAAACAGTGTATAGGGCTGCAAATGATTCAACAAATGAATTGTGCTCTTCTAGGCTTCCAGGAGAGGCAATTCGCCATTTTTTGGCCAAAGAAAGGGTAATCTGGGAACTCTGGATGTGTCAAGGGCCAAAAGAACAGCCCTGGGAGCCATACTTTGCCCACCCTAATTCATAGTTTTAAATCAAAATCAACTTCATTTTTTAAAACCTCCATTCTGCATTAAATTTATTGTAAAGAACACAGGTAGAGATGCAGCAGCAATATTTTACTTCAGTTCCAGACTCCAAATGTTCATGCTTCATATAGTTTTCATCAACTTTTTGTTTATTAAATTGCCTAGATTCCATGAAGTGAGAAAGATGGGATGTATTTTTTTAAAGGAATAAAATAAATAAATTATTAGGTTAAATTGTGGGTAGAAATTCTCAGTATAAGAGCAGTCCTTGAGCAAGAAGCTGGTAGGCCCTTCGACTTTACTGATTTTTTTTTAAAAATGTAGGTACCAATTACTAAAGTTTTAGGTCCTTAAATCTAAGGTATATACTCTTTTGTCAGATACCATATTATATATCTCTTTTCAGAAAAGGAGAGTACAAGGTCATTACTGCCCTACATTATTACAGTGCTATTATTCCACTTTCAATGTCCTTTGGAGTCCTGGGCTTTGCAGTTTAAGGAGGGGCCTTTAGAATTCTCAAGCAGAGAGCTCTTTGCCTCAGTAAACTACAAATCCCAGAATTACACAGGATGTTGAAATTGGAATAATAGCACTATAACAGTGTAGTGTGGAAATAACTCAAGACTGAGTTAGACACAGAAATCATCCATGTGCTTGGACAGTCACAACAGGTATCTTCTGGAAACTGTTGCATATTCTACTTTATCAGAGATGAAAATGTTTTATTTTACATAAAATGCAACAAATATGAAGTCTAAAACTGAGCACATCTTGCCACTTGCCATGTGTCCAAATGATACAAGCTTTAAGCAAAGCTTGAATGAAACTACTCAGCTCAGGGACACTCCCCCCTCCCCCAATATTATTTTATGGTGCTCTTGGGTTCTTGAGAGCCTGTTGGCTCTAGGCTGAACTTTGTCCATGACATGAAGACTTTTACTTGTTTTCAGCACAAATGACCTATCAGACTGTGTGGGAATGTTTGCACAGCACCATGCTGCTTCTGCCCTCTTCCACAAACCAAACTACTTCATGCGTCTCTTCAGATTAGCACTGTCGGTAAACACAGTGAGCTCTCATGAGTGACTGCTGATGTCAGCAGCTTGTGAATGGCATGTTGAGGGGCATCTGACCTTTTGCCCTCATTCCCAAAGTGTGTGTACAGGGTGGGGTGGGGCGAATAAAGCCTCTAGGGAGATTTCTCTTCCATTTCCTCCCATCAGGCTGCTTGAACAATTAAAGAGACAAAGTGAAATCTGCTCAACGCTGTGTTTGCAAAGGACTGTCTTCTTATTGTACTGTCCACTTTTAGGTGAGGGTGAGACACTTAAGAGACCCAAGAGCTTTTGACAAGCCTCTGCTACAAGACATCACTAGACCCTTGTTCAATGGAACAACCACATTTAAAAATGTCTCTGAGAATTATAAATCAAGGAAAACAAACAAGGGCAGGGGTGGAGAGAAACCCACTAGTGCTCTGATTAGAAACAGTGATTTACACTAGGAGAATTGTTCCTCTGTAATGGAGCTGTTTTGTAAATACCCAATTCATCTTGGTCATATAGAAGCACTGCAGACCTGGCAAGAGATTGAAAGTCTCTATTAAAATTTGGGGTTACTGCACTTAGTCAAGTACATTTCCATAAAAAACATCATCGCTTGGTGGTAAATCTCTCTCTCTTGGCAGTTTGTCTTTGAAGAGATGAGGATACATGACTGCCGAAATGTAATTAAAACATGGTAATCATCACGCTGGGGGAAAAGTTTGGGTTCCCATTAAAATATAGCACAGGATTTTGAGATGTGGCTGACGGCCAGTGAGCTCTCAAAAACATGCAGAGTTCAGAGCTCTGCATCACATCCTGCTCACTACAGTGTCCGCTTAGAGTGTTGCATTAATTTTTTTTTTAAAACAACGACAACATAGTTTCGCAAGGTGCAGGAAAGTAAGGACATTTTCATACACAAACACAGGAACTGCTTTTGCTTTGAGTGCCAAAGACATGCTTTATGTCATAGCCTTGTATGCTTTCAGCTGGACTATTGCTAAGTGTAATAAAACATCTCAGTGTTTGGATACAAAAAGGAATTGCTGAATGATGTTGCACTGTCAATTGTCCAATTTCTGAAGGGAACACTTTCAGACATTTAACTGGCATGATGGCAGGTAGTGCACACTGAGAAGTGGTCACTGTATTTACTTCAGGATATTTACTGTTGAAGTTGTTATCAATATTCTAGGAGAGGGGAATCTGTCCCTGTCTCGTTTTGTTGATCTACAAGTCCCGCCACCCTTGACCATGAGATCTGAGATGTATGGGATTTGTAATCCAGCATCTGTAACATTACAGACTTTTTACTCCATTATAAACTAAGATTGTGTTTACCTCTACTATGCCTAACAAATTTTAACCCAAAACTGCTGTTGTGTGCCTTCAAGTCAAATGGTGGCTACCAGGTGAACCTATCACTTGACATTCTTCCCAAATTTCTTCAGAGTGGCTTGTCACTGCCTTACTCTGAGGCTGAAAGAGGGTAACCAGTACAAGGTCACTCAGTAGGTTTCCATGGTTGACCAGGGATTTGAATCCTGGTTTCCAGAGTCCTAGAATAACTAGCATACCACACTAGTTCTCACTATACACTAATTTACTCTAGGTTTATTTACCTGGAATAAACAATCACTTCATGGGGCTGCATGCATATTTTAGGCGTGGATTAGGAACCCCAGTATGCCTATAACCATTCCTTAGAAGACTGCTGAAAGTATAGAAATGTAAATACAAGTGGAAATGTGAAATATAGGTTCACCAATCCATTTTAAGTGACACTGATGAATCACGTTTAGAGATTGCCATTCCATATGTGTTAGTCTAAATCCATTGGATCTGATGAATAGTTTGATGTGTAATCCTTGATTCTAGAGTATATAGCAAATGCTTATTAATTTTTCCCACCAGTATGAACTAGTGTCCTGTCTTAAAGAAAGCATTCTGCCCTCCTGTGGTGCTCTTTACAATATAAAGGGGAATGGGAGAGTGCTGCTGTCTATATTGGGAGTTATTAGATCACAAAATCTAAAGGTCACATCCTATAACTTAAAACTGCCTGCTACCTAATGACACGTCATGGGCTTCAACCTTTCACTCAAGCAAACTGTTGCCTTCTTGTTGAAATTATGGTGACAAGAGGATGTGGCCAGTGGAATAAATAAGATACATTGCAAGTTGACTACCATTTGACAGAGAGACATTGCTAATTTTGTGAAACTTCTCTGCCAGAGATCTTTTTCAAATGATGGGAGGTATGGAAAGACAGGTTCAGAACTGTTACACAGGTGCCTTGAATAACAAACCAGATTTATCTGTATTAAACCAACCTCATCAAAAATACTTCAGTTAAACTGATTTAGAATCTCCCTATCGGGATCAATGAATGTATTTTATTTATTTACTTAACAAATTTTTACCCTACCTTTCTCATGGCATTCAAGGTGGGTTACAATAATTTTTAAAAGATTAAGTTAAAACATTAATTTAAAAGAGTGAAGATTCAATTAAAATATTAGTTTAAACAAGTTTTAAAAAGAATTAAATAACAATACATTTGGACCTTTATTTTTGTGAGGGCTAGAAGTGCACGACTGTCACAGAAGTGGAAAAATATAAGTATCTCTCCTCCCACCTGAGCGAGTAAGCAAGGAACACCTTGCTTCCCTCTTCCAGCTGCCCATCCCATCCCATCTTCCCCAACTTGCCTGGATGGATGAATGAGTGAGGGAATGTACATGTGTTTCTTCCCTTCTCCTACTCCCTTGTCTCATCTCCTTTTCCCCCACTCACCCACACAAGAGCACATGCATGAGTAACGGAAGCAGAGGCAGCAGCAAAAAATTTGCAAATACTGTATGTGCTGGTGTATAAGACTCACTTTTTTTCCTGAAAAATACTGCTTGAAAATGGGGTGCGCCCTATGTGCTGGTGTGTCTCATAGGCCAGCAAACAGTGTTTACCAGTGTATAAATGGGGTGCATCTTATACTCTGGTGCATCTTATACACTGGCAAAAACAGGTAATCAAATTTGTGAATGTGAAGAGATGACTGTATTATTTTTTAAAAAAATTACTAAAAACAGTTAAACATTTAAAATGTATTTAAAAATAATTTCAAGTGAAAGACACTACAACTTCATAATAAACATTCAAAAGTATACCTCCATAACAACTTCTTCATCTGCCAACAGAAAGAGAACAGAGAAGGGGCTACCTGGACCTCCTGCAAAAGGGAATTCCACAGCCTGGGAGCTGCCACTGAGAAGCTCTCACCCATGTTCTCAAAAAAACATGTCTGCGGTGGGACTGACCAAAACCCCTCCCCTACAGATCTTAAAAAGGGAGAGACATTATTTCAGATATAGGTCTATCTCAGTTAACAGTATAGATGTGTTCCTGGATGCTGCTTCTTAAACTAAAAATTGGGTGCCAGAGGTAGAAATAACACAAAGGGAACAGGGATAGGTTCCTGCACCCACAAAAAGAAGAGCAGATTAATATTTTGACCAAAACTTTTTATCCAAAACTATCAACATGGACATGTGAACTTAAACTGCTAGGGTCAGGTAATCCCTGCCTAACTGAACAAAAGCATGTTGAACCTTCTAGAGATTACTTGAATGTTTCTTGCATTCAGGGATAACTTTTTCTTCACCACTCTCCAGTTTTCTTAATAATTTCTATTTTGGTGGCCAGACCTGGAGATCTATACTTATTTTATGCGCTATAGGTAGCTGGTGAGGGAAGCTTATCTGCTTTCTCCTTTTCTCTCTGTTTTGCTGTTCACACATGTTCAGTGAGGGATTCTGGAGGCAGCTGCTGTTCACTTTGCCTGTTGTAGGAAGGCACACACACATACAGCAGGAGAGCCTAGAATAGAATCTCATGCCTTTCACAACTTAAGCTTTACTGCAGTTTCACTGCAGACATACTGTCACAACACAACACTGAAACTCTTGTGTTTTTCTGGTCCTCCTTCACCATCCTCTCAGTGTTAATAGTGATTAAAAAAAAAAAACACCTTCCACTTAGACAGAGGACTAGGAAGAAAAGAGGATGGATGAGTGTAAAAAGACTTTGTAAAAAGAAGCTTCCTTGTCTGAGTCTTTGTTAACTGAAGTGTGCTTGCAGTCTGGACACAAGCCATGTAGAGCTTTAAAGGTCAAAGTCAACACTTTGAATTCTGTCTGGAAACAGACTGGTAGTCAGTAAAGCTATTGCAACAAGGGAGTCACATGATCCCTCTGTCCTGTAACCAGTGCTGGTCAACAGCCTGTCTGCTGCCTGTCTGAAGTTTCTGAACAGTTTTCAAAGCAGCTCCACGCAGAGTGTGTTACAATAATCCTAATGGGTTGCAATCAAAGCATGTGTCACCATAGCCAGATCTGACTTATCAAGGAATGGGTGCAGCTAGCACATTAGTTTTAACTGTGCAGAAGGACTTCTGTTATAGCTGAAACTCAGGCATCCAGTCTCCAATCTGGGTCCAAGTTGCGAATTTCGGGGAGGGTGGGAGTGTAAGCCCAAACACCACAGGTTGAATCCCTATTTCTTGATGCCTTCTCACTGACCAGGAGCATCTCCGTCTTGTTTAGATTTAAGTTTCAATTTGTCCACCCTCATCTAGTCCATTATTGACGGCACATACTGGTTTGATACAGGAACAACTTCCTTGGAATCAGATGTAAAAGAGAGATAGCATTGTGCGTCATCAGAGTACTGATGATACTAAACCACAAAACTCTGGATTTACCTCTCCCAGTGGTTTCATGTAAATATTAAATAGCATGGGGAACAGAGCTGAGCCCTGAGGGACATCACAGGCTAGTAGCAACAATGTTGAATAGGCATTCCCAAACACCACCTTCTGAGTCCACCCATCCAAGAAAGAATGGATCCACTGTAAAACAATGCCCCTGAACCCCTTCCAGAGAATCAATCCCATTCCAGGTATCCAGAAGGATACTATGGTTGATGGTACTGAAAACCACTGAGAGGTCCAGGAGAGTTAACAAGGATACACTCCTGCTGTCTAGTTCCCTGAATTTACCAAATTTACCAAAGTGACCAAAGCTGTCTATGTTTCATAACCAGTTCTGAAGCCAGATTGAAATGGATACAGACAATCTGTTTCATTCAGGAATCTATGGAGCGGGGAGGCTACCACACATTCTAGAACCTTGACCAAAAAAGGGATATTGGAAAATGGGCGATAGTTCTCCAGTATGGTGGGGTCTGGGGAGGATTTTTTTTCAATGAATCCTTTTGTTTTTTTAAGAATAGCTATATTAGATTGTCCCCCTGGATCTGCTAGAAGCCACAGTAGAGAAAAATTGTGGGCTTTATAATTTAATTAGCACTCTTTCCTGGGCAGCATGCCTGACCATCTACTGCTAGGTATACAGAAGATGCTTGCTGGATACTGAACTACAGAAAACAATGGCAGCCTGTTGAGCTTGTACATTGGTTAATAATGGCAGGAAGCTGTCTCCCCCTTGTGGCCAACAGAGAAATGAAGTATTCTGGCAGAGACAGTGTGAAGTGCTTCAGGAATCAGGTCACAATGACCATTTTCATGAGCCTCAAAAGCGTGCTCCAGCCCCATGACTTGGAGATTTCAAGGTTTTCATGGAATACTCAAAGAACACAATTCATTTAAGGATAAACAGTGGAATACTCCTGCCTGCATCCTTTTACATGACTGAAAATTATGGCATTTGCTGCCATAGGATGTGGTGAAGGTTGTCAGTTTAGAAGGGTTTCAGAAGGAGATTAGATAAATTCATACAAGAAAGGTATATCAGTGGCCACTAGTCATCATGGTGCAGTCTTCAGGTTCAAGGGCAGTAGACCTCTGAATACCAACCGCTGGGGTCGGGGGAACTACAGAAGAGGGTCTACTGGCTTCAAGCCCTGCTTGTAGCCTTCTTAAAGGCATCTGGAGGACTACCACAGGAAGCAGGATGCTGGATGAGGTATCCAGGGATGATCTTAAGTTTACGTGAAACAGAAAAAATATCACAGTAAGATTGAAATGTGACAGTAAGTCCTTCTTCCTATCTGGCTATCAGCCAATTTAAAAAACAACAACACTAAAATATGCAGATTTAAAACTAAATTCTAGCTTCTGCACATTCACAACAACAGTTGGAAACAGGCACAAGAGTTTTTTAAAATTGGCACATGTGCAATCTAAATGTAATCATCTCCTTATTCCTGTTAACTAGATCTGAGGATAGAAGCAGGTGGGGATAGGAAAGATTTTTCTTAATTTAACATTACTTTGCAAGGCGCTCTATTGCATAAAAAGGGTCTTTGCAAGAATTATTTTTCTTCAGCAACTTAAGCGTTTCCCCATCTTGAAAAAAGAAAAGAAAAGAAAAAGAAGAGCATAGTTTCTGATTAATATTAAAGAATAAAATGAGACAAAGAGCTTCAGCTTGTCTCTGTGAGTGTTACATTAAGAACAAATACCAACTTCCAGAATGCTAACATTGTGAAATATGGGGTTTCATCTTCCACTTTTGGGAGATCATTATGGAAAACCTTTGGTATACCTTGGGGAAAAAAAATGTATTCCTGTTTGACGCTTATTCTTTTAATAGCTGGAAGCACAACCTCTTTGAAGCCAGTCAAGCATGCAAAAAGGTGCCTATTATTTTAAGCTACATTTTAAAGAGAAAGTTATTTGTTTTAAAAGGATGTTCACCATATTACTTTGCTATCCCCCCTTCATGAAGCAGAATAAAAGCTGTACTCTGGAAGGATTCTAAACTTGGACAAACTGTAAAAAAATGGGAGGGGGGAGAGTTTTTTGGGAGGGGAAAGCAAAGTTCTTCTCTGTTTTTATCAAATTTGATTGCTGCAGCTGTTCCCAGTTTCTGTATTTTAAAAATAGCCTTATTCAGTGTCTTGTTGGCTAAAGGCCAGAGTATCATTAGAACATGATGTACAGAAAAACCTCTATTCAGTTACAGATACAGAAATATATTTAAGATCAGTGGGGGTCATCTGAAGCAAACACTTGTAAAGAGAAAATGGAATTTTAATGTGCTCAGACCATTCGCTGCTTTTAGCTGGATATTTAAGAAATTCAAACCTGATATCTTCCTGTTTGTCCAAGCAATATCAGATTGCTGCACATCAGGCACAAAACAATATGAACAAATCAGGATGGTTTCCACCAGCAGAAATAGATCTCGTTCTCAGATTACTTCTAACAGTTTGGGCATTTACTTCAAATGGTTTCTAGTAACATTATATATTTTAGTGGTCTATAAACAAGACCTTATCTAGAAAAGAATGATGCTGGAGCTGAAGAAGCTCGATCAATTTAATCCATCTTTGAACTGTGCATCTTGTTCAATTGTACATCTCAGACATAGCTTACATGAATAAAAGTCAAACCACATTTAAGGATCTCTATGAGCTTCTCTGCTATCCCCCTCAACACTTACATACCGTTCATTCCATTTATGGGTGTTATTTTCTCACCTTGAACCATACAGCACAAGGAAAACATCTAGTATGTAAGAATACCTCAGAGCTTTCTTCTTTGAATGTGTTGTGACCATACTCAGCTCCTACAATGAAAGCAGCTGCCATAGAGTAGTAGAGTAGAATAGTCCCCATTTCTGTTGTAAGGAAAACTTTCAGCATTTTTCACATAGTATAGTAGTGCATATGGTTTATAGGGAAATATGTACATCCGCTCTATCAATTAGGATTAAAAAATGGCATAAAAAGCAGGTTTATAAAGAAGTATAATTAGTCCTTGTATGAAAGTGTTACAGTGTAAGTGTGAAAGAGCTGTACCTTGGAAATGTTATTTTTCACTGCTGCTTCTAAAACCACCCAGCCAGCACGTTTACTGATTACCCTGGCTGAACGGTAGTGTCCCTCTCTTTCTTTCTTTCTTTCTTTCTTTCTTTCTTTCTTTCTTTCTTTCTTTCTTTCTTTCTTTCTTTCAGTATCTTTTCCTGTTTTTGGGTGTGCTCTTGCTCATGGTTCAAGCTAGCAACTGTGCTATCTTCTATTATAAGTGAGTCTTACAATAACCTGCCCTCACCTAAAACTCTTGGGACTACAACCATTTTTCATTGCCAGATAACATGGTCAGTACCGCTGTGGGCAACAAGATAGAGAAGAAAAAGCTTTCAGTGGCTTGATCAGAACATTTTCCTCCCTCTCCTGGTTCACTGGGCCATTTTTAAGGGTTGGGGAGGGGATTTACTTCTGCAAAACTCTTGGTTCTTCCAAGAACACTGCTACTTCCTCTTCTTTCTCAGTGTTTTTAATCCATTTCTTTTGGCATTCATCATCTCATTTTACTAATATGGAGAAGAATAATGAAGGGCAACTGTGCCATATGAAATTGGAATAATAAAAGGTTGGACACTATGGAAAGAAAAATCAAATGCATAAATTCAGGATGGGCAAGAGTACATGCATTTAGAGGTTTTAGTAGAATACAAGCTAACTGTGAGTCAATAATATGATGCAATGGCAAAAAACCTAAAAAACCAAACCAAAACCAAAAAAATTAAGGGAATTCTAAGCTTCCTCCACCAACATATAGTGTCCAGATCAAGGCAATTAATTGTTGCTGTTGTGTACCTTCATGTCTTATGGTAACCCTATCATAGGGTTTTCCAGGGCAGAGAGTGTGTGATGTGCCCAAGGTCATTCAGTAGATTTCAATGGCTGAGTGAGAAATCAAACCCTGGTCTCCAGGTTGATAGTCCAATGTTCAAACCACTATACCAATTTGACTCTCAGGGAAGTAATAGTCTCACTCTATTCAGCTTTGGTTAGTCCTAACCTGGAGTATTGTGTTCAGTCCTAGTCAATGTGGTTGAAGAAAGATTTCAACAAACTGGAACATGTCTATAGGGAGACCAAGATGGTAATGGGTCGAGAAACAAATTCCTATGATGAAGGCTTGAGGGAGCTGGAAATGTTTATCACAGAGAAAAGTGGACTAAGAGGTGATACACTGGCATTTTCAAATATCTGAAGGACTGTCATGGGGAAGATAGGGCAAGCTTGCTTTCTGCTGCTCCGGAAGTTAGGACTCAAACAAAGGAATTTAAATTAAAAGAAAGGGAAGTCCTTGATGGAAAGATAATCCAGGAGAATGGGCTTCTATCACTGGAGATTTTCAAACAGAGCTTGGTTGGCCATCTGTCTGGGCTGATTCAGTTCTGAATTCCTGCTTTGAATGGGTGGATTAGATCAGTGCATCTCATGCTACTTGAGTTTCCTGGAAAGTCTCCAAGGACTGGCAGCCAATGAATGACTCAGAGGCCAGCACTGGTCCATGGACCACTACTTTGAAAAGCAGTGTACGAGATGATCCTTGAAATCTCTTCTAGAGGTACAAGTCTATAAGCCTTTGAAAAAATGAAAAGTGCATAGATTCTTAAGTCAAATGGAGAGAAGCAGATTTTTTTTTAATTGTGTAAGAGTTCATTAACTAGTCAGTGATGTTACACTTGTTACAGAGATCAGTATCCCCATGGTGAATTTCACTGTATGAATCCTACATGATCAAATCATACAGACACTACTGCAACATAATTCTAAAGTCAATGAAAGAAAGAATATAAGAAGGCGTGCCAAATCGGAAAGGTAAGATTCCTAGTACATATTTCAGCTGTAAAACATGCTTCCTCTGTATTTACATTTCAGAATGTTAAACTATTTCATAACATATGGACTGTATGGTAATATTGATTTAAGCAATAATAATTTCTCAGTACACATACTTAGTGAATTCTACTGAAGTAAGAGAGCAGTGATAGGCAAAACTGAGTTTCAGTTTGGAAACAGTTAGCAAAGTTTGGTTGGAATCACATTTATACCATTACCATTAATAACAGAAAAGCCTCCAATAGGCAGGTTCCTTCCCACTCTATATCCAACCACACAAACCCTACCAAAATTTTAGCATAAAGTAACAATAGCATTATATTTTGGGGAAAATGTGGCAAATGCCACCACTTAAAACCTTTTCAGATATGAACAGTGGTTTGGCCAAAAAAGTGAGCAGAAACTTGCTTTGATTACAAAACTAGGATCCATTCCCCTCTGATAAAAGAAGCAGAGGAAAAAGATAGGGCACATCAGACATCCATGCAAAGTCACCCTAAATGATGCTGATCAGTAAACTCTGGATTAAATGGTTTAATCTGCATATTTATTCTCAAAAAGCCAGAAAATGCAGTAGCAGAATTCTGTAACCCCCTGCTGATAACAGTGAATGGAAAAAGATTGCTTGATCATATTTGGCAAGATTCCTTTTTTTTTGCAAAATATTGAAATAATTGACACTGAGGGCTGTACTCTAGGCTTAAATACACACTTCAATGGGGCTATTTATGTGCTTAAAGTTAAGTATGCGGACAAGTGCTTTTCTGCACCATATTTGTATTTCAAGGGCGCGGATCAGAGAACAGCGGCCTTTAAAATAATGTTTCTTATAAATCAAGACAACAAATCATGTGGTTTGCAACCATAACAGAAGTGTGCTTTACAACGTGCACTCTGACTCCATATGATATGCATAGCAAAATAATGTTCCTGAACAGGAAGACCCTTTCAAGAGTACATTAAGTCATGCACACAGAGGAAAGCCATGGGGACATTTTTACCTCTCCATCTTTTTAAAAACAAGATGGTTCTCAGCACTAAGTCCAGAAGTGCAATACTTTGAAAGAATGAAAGGAAGTCAATGATGCAGGTGCACTAATAAATGGGTGGTCTTTGGATTACAGTATTTATGTATGCTGTGTTGAGCTAAACATCAAGCTAAATGTTACACATACAAAGTAGCACAACAAGAACATCTGTGTTGGGGGACTAAGCTGGCATGGCCGACACCTCCAGTGCCAGGTGCAAAGGAAATGTCAGGGCAGCTTGAGAAATCTTGACTGCAAGCATCTGTGCACATCAGATTATCTTCTACAGTCCTAGCCTCACTCTATACACTAGAATATATTTATGTTCTTACATCTGGGCCGGGCCTGGTTAAGAAGTAAGTTTCACTCATTCCATTCCTGATTCTTAGTTTGAAGATGGGAGTCATAACACTTTCCTTTATGTCCAAATAGAACCATGTCACATGATTTCTACTATATATTCTTTGATTTTTTTTTAAATTTTTTTTTGCAAAAATATTATGATTTCATATGATTAACAATCCACAAATCTATGTAAAATATGAGCAAGTCGGCCGTCCACATTCATAGATTTAACACTCACTGATTTGATTATTTGTGGGTTTCTCCAAACTCTGCCTCCTCCAGTTCCAAGCACTTCTTTTCCAGGGAAACCTTCCCTCTCAGCAGCTCTGATCAAGGTGTGCAGCCCTTTAAAAACCCACATCTGATCCTCTTCCTCCAGCAGGCACTGCCTGGCTAGCTAAGGACAGCTCACAATCCAATTTCTCAGCATCATGAAACCCCTTCCCTGAAGCCCCCTCACACCCAAAGAAGGAAATGGTTGAGAGAGAGGGAAGGGAGCCAAGGCATGGTATAGGGCCAAAATTCTGACTCATGGGATGAGTCAGAATTTTGGCCCCATACCATGCCTTGGCTCCCTTCCCTCTCTGACCTGGTTTGGACCCTGGCTGCCCACTCTTCATACTATGCCTTGGCTCCCTTCCCAAAGACAGAAAGATACATACGCATTTTGATATTTGCAGTTTTTCTACTTTTGCAGGGATTCTGAGTCTCTAACCCTAGCAAATGTGAAGGGCCAGCTGTACATATTTTAGAGGGCCCTTAGAATTGTACCCAATGGTGTCATTGCTCAATTGTACCCAATGGTGTCATTGCTCAAGCTTTTAACACTAACAGGACCCTTGTTTTCATCCTTACCTAAGTGTCAGATCAATCATTTTGATTCCACTTGAGCAAAGCATCCCATAAACTGTGAGATGTTCTTACAAGCTGCTGCATGAAGCATGGCACAAGCTACTCCAGAAGACTTTCCATTACTACAACTTTTGGTCTGGTGTTTCTACTGCCACTTTTGCTAGTTGTTCTGGTAGCAGTGACATAACTAATAGAGGAACAGCATCAAGTCTTGTAAGTTTTATGCTAGTGTTATGCTGGATTTAATTCTAAATTGTGGAAAAATCTATAGAACAAATGCGCACGATTGAACATTTACATTATTGTTGAGAACTCTATGCTTTAGCAAACTCAAACATTACTGAGTAGGTTATGGCAAAACATTTACTGGATTTTGTTAAAAGACATATCCTTTCAGAAGCAGTCACTGTCACTAGTCTTTTCTAAGACACAACTTATATTCAAGACACCCAGTACTGCTGGTGGATTTAGGGTTATTGTGTTTTGAAGGTAAGATAAATCCATATGAGCAATTTTTTTTAGCATACAGTCATGTCCAAATGCAGGTCAGGACAAGCTGGAAGCAAAGGAAAGAAGTAGTCAGAGGTCCAGTAGTTTGTTACTGCTTTGTTAAGAAAACAAACGCAAAAGATCATGCTTTTAGTTTGTTTTTGTTTTAATAAAAAGCAGAGAAGAGGAGCCTCATAAGATGCTGAACAATGCATAAAGGGATTGCCGGGTCATGTGTCTAGTCATGCCTCATACCAGTCATGCATTTAGTGAGTTTGAAAAGGGGTCATATGAGGCATCTCCATTGAGGAGGGAAAATGGACCAGTTAGGATCCTATTATATGAAAAAGAATATGTGTATACATTTAGTACCCAGACTGGGCTCCTCACTCACATTTGTCAGGATGCCAGATATTTTGAATTAAAGTATCCAAGAGAAAGGCAGAAGGAAGCACATTGACATAATGGTCACGCCTAGTACAAAAACTCATATAGCTTGCCATGTTACTCCCCACCCCAACATGAAAACCCTTGCAACTCCAAGAAATTTCCTGAAGAATGTGTATTTCCCAAATGTGCTCACTAGGAGAATGTGTTTAAAGCCCCCGTTTTAGAACCCCGTCCCTCTTGTCCTAACCTTGAATGATTAAGGAATGTTTATAAATCTGTTCCTTTTATTATCCTGATTATAGAGGGAAGCATCCCATAACTGATATAAACATTAGCTTGTTAGTATATCAAATCCGGTATCTTGATATAATGCCTCTTTTTGCTTCATTTAAATGAATATCTATTCTCAAACAACTTGCCTTCTAAAGATCTTTATGTATGTTTGCCTTTGTCTATTTACATTTTGACTATTTTATTTAAAACCATCAATCAGCCAATGTCTACAGCATAACAGACTATTTGAATTAAATCAGGTCCATCAGCTTGAAATTTAAAAGGCCTCCTCTTGGCACAGCCCATATAGATACTATGAGGTTAGGTCGATAGAATCAAGTCTTATGGAGAAGACTATGGATGGCTGGATAGCATCATGAACAGGATTACCACTGTTAGAAAGTGATGATAAATGGTGACTTTATTGCAGGTTCCAAAAATATGCAACCATATGCAATTCATGGGATATGATTATAACTTCCAAGCCAATTTGTAAACTGTTGAGGATTAATAAAAGGAATTTTTAAAACTTTAAAAGTCAGCTTGGTAAGACTCTGATATGTATTACCCTTTTTGTCTCTGAAACATGTAAAAGGGCAGAAAGATTGGTCAGAATAAATTATCAGGGAGAATGCTCACCCTAGGAACTTCAACGATTCAGAGCCTGTTCATTCAGACCACCTGTACAGAAAATAATAAGAAATTCACCCAGAGTTGCTGGGGTTGCTTTCCTAATTTTGATTATGATTTGAATTAAATAGAAGTTTAACTAGTACCTCCTACATTTCTTAAAATTTATTCCATATGAAGTTCCATGCAAAATGGATAACAAAACAGGAATTTTACTTCAGAAATCAAAGTTTGCTGATTAGTCCTGAACTTGTACAAAAATGTTTGGGATGCCAACCTAAGTGTAAATAGAATTTGGTCAAAACTGAACCACGATTGTGCATTCTATACAGTCCTTCCCCCACATTTGCAGGTTTGATTTTGATGAATTTGATTATTTGTGAGGCAGGTGCTTGCCTCCCCTCCCATTTTCCTCTTCCCATTCTTTGCTTTCCTCACCCAAGGCTTGTGTTTAAAATGGGCATTTTTTCCTTTTGGGTGAGCACTGCTTAAAGGTGTGGCCTCTCTGCCATGTGGTTGCAAATTCTGCTGTGTATTGGCTGCTGATTGGCCAGGTGCTCTCTTTGGTCCTACTCCTCCTTTCTCAAGACGGCCATCGGAAGTAATTACAACTTCAAAATTCCCGCTTTCTCTTTCTGAGGGGAAAGTACCAGTAAGCCTTTTAGGCTGTCTTTTTCTTCCCCCTACCACTGGGAGGAGGGAAGTTCCAGAGGGGAATGGTAGGGGAATCATGGGGGGGGAGGAGTTATTCATAGTTTTTCCACTTTCACAAGGGTTCTGTGCCCTGAACCCTCAAAATATGGAGGGGGGCTACTGTAGTTTATATACAAAGGTGGGGTGGGGAGAGGGGAAGAGGGAGAGGGAGAGGAATGGAGGCATGGAGAGAGAGAAAAAGAGATCTCATGTGTTTGTTCAGGAGGTAATCAAGTCAGTTAATGGACTAGGACCAAAACTGTCCTATGGTCTTTATTCTGGTTCCACTTGATAGCAAAACCAGTTGGGAGTTTTTGTGATCAGCTATGCGAGATTTGTATACCATTACAGAGAACAGTATAGCTATGAACTGAATGAATCTAGGTAGTGTGTGAAGGTACCACTGCCACTGCTCTGGCCTCAGAGGGAGAGAAGAACATGAAAACACAGCTCCATTGTGCCTAGGCCCTACAGATGATAAAAGGCTCTCCCTCCATCTGAACTGCCACAGCTATGGCTTCAGAAAGAGGGAAGAATAGGCAAACATAGCTCCATTATACCAAACCCAACAGCGAAGGAGAGGTCCTCCCTCTACACCAACTGCCACTGCTGTGGCCTCAGAGGGAGAGAACATCAGCCAGCATCTGTCAGACTTAATCCCCTCCCTTACTGCCATGGTGTTATGCCCTACTTCCAGAGCATGGACTCTGACTCTGAAACAGAGGGCATGCCAGAGGCTGAAACAGAGGGCACGCCAGGGCCTGCTGTACAGAGAGAAGTTACAGTGCTGGAAACAGAACAGGGGATGGTGCCAGCTCCAAAAGAGAGTCCTGCCTCTTCAGATATAGAGGAACACTTACCTTGACCCAGCTTCACAGTGCACAGGCAGCAAACAGAAAGCCAGTGACGCTGTCTCAGGATTTATAACTAGCAACAATCAATCAAGTATCAGCTGCACTTGGCTTGGGACCTATTTTGCCGACATCCTTCCCCTCCAAGAGTTGTCAAAGCATATCTGATCTGCTACCTTGCTGGATGTCTTGACAAATACTCGGATTGACCTTGGACACTCCCTTCCCTTGCCATGAAACCCTGCTGACTTTGTCTATGTTGGACTTTATTTATGATTCCTTGCCTGTAACTAAGTAACAAGCTGGGAGATATTCAGTTTTTGTTTGATTAATCAGCTGTGCCAGGACTGAGATAGGACATTCCTTTTTCCTTATTGTGCATGTCTTATTTAGATCATAAGCCTGAAGCCAGGGAATGTCAAATTAATGATTTGTAAGCCACCCTGGGTGAAGGGATACTCTACACAGATAGATAGATAGATAGATAGATAGATAGATAGATAATAAATAAATAAATAAATAAGGTGAAGCAGCCATTCAGTTTCTTCAAAATAAGCTTACCCCAATTTGACATCCTCCTATTTTTGTGAAAATGCTAAAAGTGACATCTGATCAATAGCAATAGCATTTATTTCTATACCGCTTATCAACTGAGTGTTATCTAAGCAGTTTACAATGTATTTTAGCTAATTGCCCCCAACAAGCTGGGTACTCATTTTACCGACCTGCGGAAGGATGGAAGGCTGAGTCAACCTTGGAGCCGGGCAGGAATGAACTCACAACCTTGTGGTTGCAGTACTAGCATTTAACCACTGTGCCACCAGGGCATGATCAGACAATCATGCAAGGAAAGAACCACACAAACATATACCAGAGAGTGATGAAGTGAGTGTGTGTGAGTGTGTGTGTGAAAGAGAGAGAGAGAGAGAGAGAGAGAGAGAGAGAGAGATTCTTACTCTAAAATTATGGCGGTTTCAGTGTCCTTAATAGATCTCCCATTCCATAATACATTTTATGTACAATTCAGTGCTTGATAAGCAGTTGCTATTCTTTTGATCTTATAGGATGAATGCATACAAGCATCTATTTGTTTTAGCTTTTTAAAACATCTAATTTCTTACAAAAGTTTTCAATAAATAAATAAAATGAGACAAATTACAAAAAAAAAAAGCCCATCAAAAATGCACCAAAAAAATCTTGCCATCTTATCAAGCAGGGAGAAAACGTTTCAAATTATTTACTGTTGCCAGACAGAACTAAATAAGGGATTTATATATATATATATATATATATATATATATATATATGCTTACATCAGTATGTCCTTGTTTTTGTTGCAAAGGGTAACACATTACAGGCAAGGTTGTTATTTGTGACTAGCTATGTCCATGAACCAATTCTACCCCTGTGTTTTTGTAAAAGTTGCATTACTGTTGTTTACTCTGCAACTACCCTCTTGGCTGAAAAACACCACTTTGTCCTCTTCCCATCTGTCATTGTGACTATTAACCAACTCCTGAGCATTTGTGGGCTAGAACTTACCTCAATCAGATGCATGGTGAGCTAGGTATTTACACACTCACATAAAACATGCATGCATGTAACAGAATGTACAATGTAAGCAATGAAAGATGACACAGTTTCCTCCTCTTAGCCTCCTATATTTTTCTAACAAAAAATAATAATAGCACCATCTAATAAATATCTACTCAGAGTTCAATGGACCTACTTCTAGGGAATTTTATCCTGGATTATAGCCTAAAAAGATAATGATCATGGTACAAGAACATACTGAAAACTCCAGAATCTGGTGATATGTTTTGTAAATAATCTGAGTATTTGACATTATAAAAGTAATGCATGCATATTAAAAATAAATTGATAAAAGCTAAATAATGGTATAAGAGAAATTATGAGAAGCTAATCTTAAATGAAACCAGCTATTACAGATTTTAGTCCTTGTTATTCATTTTCTTCTTGTTACTTCAGTTTTAAAAGCCAGACTCCTCCATTATTTTCTGACCTAAAATGAAACACCATCTGGTGTTGAACATGTTGAGATTTGACATAAAAGGAATTAAATTATTTTTTCTTGATATGACTTTAAAACTAAACTTAAAGATAATAAAATAAAAGGATATAAAATTTGAAATATGGGAAGAACAAATAAACTGTAGTATAAGAAAAAAAGTTAATCTTTCAGTTCCAGAAATCTCACATCTAATATTGAATCTGACACTTGGAATATCATCAAATCTACTT
Organism: Ctenosaura bakeri; assembly: GCA_948474755.1. Classification (NCBI taxonomy): domain Eukaryota; kingdom Metazoa; phylum Chordata; class Lepidosauria; order Squamata; family Iguanidae; genus Ctenosaura; species Ctenosaura bakeri. Next base: position 74,485 of record CAOLHI010000231.1, on the reverse strand, counting down.
TATGAATCTGCTCTTATGTGTAGTCAAACCTATCCCACAAAAACCAAGTATGGTATGGTGTTATATTTGGACCTGAAAGACCTGAGTTTAAACCTCAATTCAGCTATGAAGCTCTTTGAATAAATGCAGACCAGCAAAGACCTCTCACTGCATTCTGAGCCCTTTCACACTACACAAGAATAGTGCTACAATTCTATTTTAACAGCTGTACCAACATATTGTGGAACCCAGTCATTCGCAGTTTAGTGAGGGATTAAAGTTCTTACATTGAGAATTCTAAGTAGCACTCTCTAAAACTGCAACTCCCACGATGCCACAGGATGGAAACATGACGGTTAAAGTGGAAACATAGTGGTTTAATTGTGTAGTGTGAACACACAAGGATGGTCTTGGTGTAGTTAAATGTATTATGCCTGTGTTGTACTTATGCATTTCAGCTATAAGAACTCTCAGGCTTAAATATAGCAATAGAAAAGCAAGACTAAGCAGTTGCTGTCCTCAAGCTTACAGTTTAAATAGATCTGATACAAAAGGAAGAGAGAATGAAGAGAGAAAAGGAAAGCCATATATATTTCTCTGACCTCCCTGGAAGAAAAAAATAAATAAAAATAAATCGGTTGAGGTGCACCGAACTATATGTGGTCAGATTGTTTGAATAGATGTGTTAAAACAGAACAAACCTATACCTGCTGCTGTCTTATTTTAAAAACAAATCTGTGACCCTAGTCAAAGTACAGACACATTGGATGTTACATTGGAAAGACATTCAAGACGGCAGAGATCAGTTTCAATCAGTGGTGTAGCTAAGGGGCAGGGGAGCTGTCTGCCCTGGGCAGCACTTTTTTAGGGGTGCCTCCATGGCATCCCCAAATCAAGTGGAACCCACCTCCATAGTCTACCAACATTCCCTTCCACTGGCCTTTCCCTTTTGGTATGCACCATCCAGTTGCTCCCACAAGAGGCGCATGGCTCCTGAGGTGAACCAAGTTAGAAAACCTGGAGGGGACACACAGAGGAGACAGAGCACGGACCTGCCCACCATTTTCTCCCTTACTGTTGGTGGCATAGCTGCTGAGGTAGGCCAAGAGGGCTCCCGTTACCATCATGGCTGCCATCCTGGGGCAAAGGACAAAGTGTCCAGCTGCTGGTTCACTTTTCCCCTGCCTCCTCTTTAGTATTAATGAGCTGCCTTCTTTTTCCACCCCTTTAGTGCTGTTCCTACTACCATGTGCCATTGTTTCATTTTTAAAGCTACCTCAGTTGTATTGAGAGGGGCATCAAAAGCTCTACCTATGCCACTGCTTTCAATATTGCACTGGGCTTCTGTTGTATCCTGACACCATTGGGATCTGTGTTGTTGTATATCATTGTGCACACTGCATGATATAGCTACTGTCTCAAGTTTCATCATCTGTCTTGTGCAATTGTTATGACCAGGTAAATCAAAAGAAGGAAACCCTTGTCCATAAGTCTCGTGCTTTAATCAATTAGTATCTAAGGTGCCATGAGAATTTCTGATTTCTTTGTTGAAAGAGCCCAACATGACAACTCCTCTGGAATGGAGTAAAAGTTGGTCATTAAGGATGATTGTTACTACTCTGTTTTAAAAGAGTCTTCAATTTGTCTCTTTCTTTCAAGAGAGGGTAGCAATGGTAACAATAATATTAACAAATGCATGGCGTCTTCCATCTGGGGAACTCAGTGTTCTTTATTTTGCAGTAAATGTTGAAATTCCAGGCATGTCGCCAAAACAGAGACTTGATTCCACTGATGCTTCTAGTTTTCTCATTAAAAACAACTACCATCTAATTGCTGCATAATGTCCACAAAATCATACTGCACAGTCTCACTTTCAGAACTCATTCATCTCCTTTCCTCACCTGTTTTGTTGATAGGAATCTCAAGGCCAACCATTATGGTCCCAAGTATGGGTGAGTTTAGGCACAACTTTAATTCAATGGGCCTTGGAACTGCTTTACCGCCATGTCCTTCTCATTCAATTCAGCCACATCATGCAAAAATACCTGAATTGTGGCCAGCAGTTAGCACCATGGTAGAATGTCAGTTCACTGTTTTAAATGTGAGAATGAAATAAACTAATTAACTGTTTCACCATGAGTTCAGGTTCAATACAACTCTTTTAACTCCTGATAATTTTGCCTTCAAAGCTGTGTGAATCACTTCTCAGAATGTTCAAGTGTCCCACTGAGGTGAAAGCCACATTGTAATTTTGTTATCTATGTCTATGGATGGGATTTTTTTTTTTTTTGCTTTTTCCCACATGCAAATTATTTCAAACCCAAGTTCTTTCCATCCTAATAGTGTGACTTGTGAACAGTTAAGTCTTTCAAAAATGAAATGAAACAAATTTTTTAACCTACTGCACTGGACAAATAGAGTAGAATTAACTTCTGTCTCAATGTTACAATGTTTTGGTATGTTTAATTAGAAAAACTGCACTGGTACAATTGGACTTCACCACTGCAAATCCATATAAAATAAGCCTCTAGAACAAAATTATTGAGGAACTACACATGGAAACCCACATTCTATCATCAAATACACTCCTCTTTTCATTCAGCTGTGACACTTTCCCATTATAACATAAGGGACAGGACACTGAAACTGTAACATCACGGTGATTCCTAAGAGAATGCCACTCACTTTTCATTTGCAAACCATAAACTTGTTGTGTCCATAATTTATGCCTTTGTCCTGTCAAATGGCCTATGCCCTAACAATGTGCATTAGAGACTCTTTCCTCATAAACTATGAGTGAAAATTTAATTTATTTAATAAGACAGAGGTCAATTCATGAAGAAGACCTATTTCATTTCAAGCACAGTCAAACTGTGTAACAGTTTTACAGACTGCCTCTGAAATTACTATGAATCCTCGTCACCCCATCCCAAAACTGCTGGACATATCACAGTCTTAATGGGCAGATATGGCAGAAATATTTTTTAAACAACTGTATCATCATCTTTTCATTCATATCCCACCACAACCTCATAATCTCATTTATATCTTGCCTTACCCCAACACAGTGACTCTAGATGGGTTACAAATGAAAACAAAATACAAATTGAAACACATATAAAAACATTATTTTAAAATATAATTTAAAAACCCATAGAATTAAAACCATTTAAAAATCCAGTAAAACATAGGAAGACTTCTCATGGAAATCTCTCAAGTATATCCATAATGACTTCAGACTTTTTAGTTTCACTGGTTTATAACATGAGCTAGTAACATTATGCTAATTAAAATTATAAAATCAGAAGTGGCCTTGAAGTGTCCTGGTACATAGAGTACATGCGATTTTTGATTGTATGCGTGTTCTGTGATGGAAAGATGAGATAGAAAGAACCAAAGCCTGTGGTACAAAACATAACATACACACACATACATTTCAGAAACAGATATTTAAATGCCTGTGAGTTAATGTCAGCATTCTGTGTTGAGGAAAGCAATATTCCTATGTATGTGTGTGTTCTTAAGTGTAACAAAAATCACCACTGCCAATTACTATGATGATATATGAATTGCTAAGGATTTTAGGTACAGTTAGCCTGATTTGATTGATATATGAATCGTCTCTGTGTCCACCTGTACCAGAGTAACATCTACCCAATTATTTTCAGCCTTCATGTTTAAGTGAGTGACGCATGGTATAAAGCCCCAATTCCATTTAGCACCCAAGGCTGTATAAACAATATCAGGGTCTGAAATGTCATGTAGGCAGAACTGAGTAAGACTGAAAAATCAGAGCAACTTCAGTACTACCTGAAACTGACCCTGAGACAGTTAGCAAGAGAGTCTGACGTAACCTGAGAGGCCATGAAAGGCTATTAGGTTTGGATAAAGTCACCACTTAATCTTAGCTAAAACCACCAGTAATTACGATCACACAAACAAAGCCTAAAGAAAGACATGCCAAAGACTTACCTTCCAAGTCATGAAGACATGCTAAGGGACTATGCATATGTGGCACAGGCATCTGTGTCTTGCTAATTCCAGTTACTGTAAGCTGCTTTTGTGGATTTGATTTTGCAGCTGAAAATGACTGACTTGCCAGACAAAGGGACAGAAGCAGCTGCAGCTGTTATTATTGATTATTTCCTCAATTTGAAGGAAGCAGACCAGAGATGAACAACATGGGAAGACAAAGGCTAAGTTGTTCCATTGCATCTCCGGCATAGTTAGTCACTAGTAACTATGCTGTGCAGTGAATTAAATCAAAGAATGGATGTATTATCACTGTAACATTTGAGAATTCTTCAGAAGTCACAGTGCTTCATTTCCTGTGATGTGGAATACTTAGTTTGTCATTTTAATAAAATCACAAAATTGTAGAAGTAAATGACAACAAATTCAAGAGAAGCGTCATGTAGAAATAAACACTGTTAAGTATTAGTAATATGTGTAGTAATAGTGGAAGCACCTCTGGAGTGCTATTTTTAGCAAAGAGGAAGAAAACTTTTCTGCAGTTCATGAAATGTCATCACACAAACATAACCTGTGCATTCCTCAAATTGTACAAAGACTAAGCAAGATTGTTACTGATTTTCTGCAGAGATACAGGATAAAATAATCAAATCAAGGCAGGAGACTTATGCAAACTTAAAACCAAATTATGCTTGTTGTTTGTGTCATGGCTCTTTAATTTCCTTCTATCCCTTCACTGTTTTCTGTTACTAAGTGCTCAAAAATAAGGATTTGCATACTGGAAGCAAATCAAAGCCAAAAGCAAACTTAATTTGTCAGCCATACAAGAGCTATGAGCTATTCTAAATCTTTTTGAGTTCCTGTTATGTGTTAAGTATTATATGCCACAACCTACTCATCACAGGTTCTATGGCAAGTTTACACCCTCCTCCAAAAATGTTCCACCACAATTAGCCATTTTTTATGGCATCAGTATTGCTATGAATCTCTAGGTGTTTGTTCCTCATAATATACACCAGGATTCATAATAGAAGATCTACCAGTTACTTTAACTTCACATTAACAGAACTAAACATGGCTTGGGAGATAAGGAATCTTTCCAAGATAAGTGGCTTTCTTTTATATAACTGATTAATAAAAATGATCAGTCTGATCACCCAAATCCAAAATGAACTTTTGGAGAAGGATCTGCTGACATTAGAGGACTACAGTACTCTCTTAATGGATTCCTCAAGTGGAGACCTGGCCTAACATCAAGAAACATTTGCCACCATGATACAGAATTCTCACTGATGCAATGATGTTCTGTATTTTCTCCGTTTGCTTGTTAGACTTTATATTTTATTCTGTTAAACAAACATTTTTTTTTAAAAAAAAGTACTTATTTTAGGGGAACTTCATGAAAATTGGTAACACTGATTTAACAGCAGAATGTTCATATGCACTTGCCTTGCCTTTTTACTGTGTAGTCCATTCCTGTTTTATGCTGCTAGGATGCTCCTGCAAAGCAGGTCTAAAGCTAGTATAGTATATTTTTTTTCCTTCCATGCTGTCATAGGCCAAGAAATGTTGCGCTTATTCCTGTGTTGACTGGCAGGAATGCCAACATTTTCCTCAGGTGCTAGTTTTCTTCATAGGTGGAACTGATATTTTTGTATCTGGCCCCTAGCAAAGCTCACAAGTGTACATTATATGCAGAAAGAGTGATGTAGCACTATTAGAAGGACAGCTTTTCCTCAGTTCCTGCCCTTTTGTCTCAGTGTCCATCTGCACAACCTGTGATAACTGAAGCCCCTGTCAGAGCTGCTGATGACGAGCAGCAGCTGTTGGTCCTTGTAGCTCTGGCTAGAGATGAGTCCTGCAGCTCAAGAGCTCCACCTGCTGCCATGGACCACGCAGGCTCGGACGTTCCTCTGCCTGCTCCTTTAGGGCAGCAGGGATCCGATTCTGAAGATGGTCTGGAGCCTGTGCCAATCAGCCCACAAATAAGGCTGGGCAATGGGAGGCTTCCTAGATTAAGTTCAAGAAGCAGTGACTAGCCACACCTGTGTCTTGGGCTATATAACTGCCTGCCTGGAAGCTTTCCTTTGCTTGTGGCAAACTTCTTTCAAGCCCTCCTCTTGCTTGCTCTCAGCACCCAGTTCCTGCTACCTTGAATGGATCTCTTGACCCTTGGCTTTTGGAACTCTGACTATGGCTTTTGCTTGATGCTCTGGTAAATGAACTCCCTTGTGTAAAGTGCTTGCTTGTCTCCTCCCGGCTGGACTTTGCTGGTTCTCACACTCCCTTCTCTGGGCTGGCTCACCGCCCAGGTCTCTGACCTTGACACAACCAGCAGGCAGTGTAGTTTTCATTAATTTGGGGGGGGGATTTGCAGGGAGCTACATAGCACATTTTTGCCCCTAGACTGGCCATGTAGGATGCTCTGTGGTTTATTTTATTTCAGTTTCTTCAGACTGCCCTGATGATGTGACAGGGTAGTAGGCAAGGGAAGTGAAGATTCAATGAGAGGACATTAGCAATTCACCAAGCACTGAAAGCACCAGTTAAGATTAAAGGACACTTCCTCAGATATATTCCCTTGAGTGCCAGGAGGCTTGAGGGATAAAGAGTAATAGAATCATAGAGTTGGAAGAGACCACAAAGACCATCCAGTCCAACTCCCTGCCATGCAGGAATTCACAAAGTATTCCAGATAGATGTCCATCCAGCCTCCGTTTAAAAACTTCCAAAGACGGAGACTCCACCTCATTCCAAGGCAATATATTCCACAGTCAAACTGCTCTTACTGTTAGGAAGTTTTTCCTAATGTTTAGATGGAATCTCTTTTCCAATAGTTTGAAGTTTGAAGCCATTGCTCCATGTCCTAGAAAGGACCTCCACCTAAGTTTTTCCTTCTGCACCCACACATAGCAGACCCTTCTCAACACACACCATGAGGGCTCTGAGGGGCCATGAGTAGGTAAAAGATTAGCCACTGCTCCTAATCCAAGGAAGGTCCCCAAGAACAGGTTGAAATAGAAAGAGAGAGGGGAAGGGGGAGGGAGAGGGAGAGAGAGAGAGAGAAAGCTCCTCTATGTCAATCTGATAGAGCAGCCAAATGGGAGGGGTGCAGTTATTTAGGTTAGGCCACCTGCCCACTGTACAGCCTTTAGATTTAACTCAAGCTTCCTTTCTTTTAAAATCAGAAAACAATAGTGCTGTGTAGAGGTGACTGGCATCAAGGGACAATATTGATACAACGTAAATGTATTTAGTACCACCTCATGGTCAAATGCTCATCTTGGCCCTCTTTGTTATAAATCTTGTTGGAAACCAATATAGGTAGAAAAGGCTCCTTTCTACACATGTTCTACACAGGGAAGAGTCACACGGCCTTTTGGCTTGGAATAAACAAGCAGTATTTTGGTATCCAGTATTGGTGTTTTATGCAAGTGATGCTTTTTAACACATTCTGCCTTTTTTCCCTTTGGTGTATGTGTGCAGAATGTGTTCTTTCATTTTTGTAGCGGGTGTTTACATCTGATTTTAAAATTCTGTTATAAGTTTTCTTATGGATTTACTGTGGATACAACGGAAAGGTAAAACCTTTCTGAATAAATAAATTAGAAGAGTGGTAAATTTCTTGGGGAAAACTGGGAACAACTTTACCCAAGGATGATTTCTGAGCTCAGTGTAGAAAACCGCAGCCCGTGTATGCTATATCTATATCAGGATTTGCTGGGATGAACACAGGCTGAATCAAACACACCAAGGGTCCACACTGCAGGAGTTACAACCTGTGACATGTGCCAAAGACTTATTGCGAGGAAAGTATTCTCTGAAAACTTGCTTCCAAAAAACTTCTTTTACAAACAATAGCAGTAAGTGGAGTCATCAAGTCAGCATATTGTGCAAACAACTAAAGGAACACAGTCTGCTTGTGAAGAATGGACCACTGCACTATCTATCTATCTATCTATCTATCTATCTATCTATCTATCTATCTATCTATTTTGGCTTGTCAAAGACAATAAGTTGACCACTGTGTGAACAGAATGCTGGACTAGACAGAATTTCTTAGTGTTCTTATTTGTGTTGGAGGGAAATCTTAAAATAAATTGTTTAGGTATATCTTTTAAAACAGTGATCAAGAGTTGCTAGCTTGATATACATTCAAGAACTGGAACAGTATAGAATGACAGCCAATCAGTTTATCTGCCAAAGAACTGTATATTCATCCATCCACACAGATGGTCTATAAACCTAAGCAAATTAGGTGCTAGAACCACAGAAAGATGCCGGAGGTACAGATAATTCTGCATAGGTAAAGAAGATGTTCTAATTTATCTTAGGTTCAGACTAAGGCCCAGATAATTAAACCTTCACTACAGAATTGGAGGGATACCTTGCCCTAATGCAGAATACCAGTATCAATGCCTCACTAGCTAATTGGAGGGGAGGTGATTCTGCCTCTAAGTATTTGCAATTCCCAATACTCAAAATAATGCACACAGGAAAATTAAAACAAATTACTGATTAGTTTAAATGGACAGACCTAATTGTGCCCTTATTGAAATAATTAGAAGACTCCCATTGAGTTCGGTAAGGACAACATGGTGTCCTGTGAATTAAAACATGCCTACACAGGCTCTCTGTTTTCCATTGCCTAATACTGTTTGTCTAAATAGTCTCTTGGAAAGACTTAATCTATTCTTGCATACTTAAAGAGGACTTCATTAATGTTTAGCTTCCTGTAGCTAATTTGGCTGCAATGTACAGCTATAAAATTTTATGACAGTAAACATGAGACATGTGCCCAAGTTGCACACAAATATTATTTGAATGCTCTCTTGTTTTATATCTGTATTACTGATGTCACAGTTATATTTCACAATGTGAAATACTATATTTCACAATGTGTAATTTTTCAGAAAGCCTCATTCTGAAAGTATTATAATACCTATACTAAATTTGTCATTTTAACTACTTGTCTCACGCATGTTTGTATGGCATATGATTCAGAGATCTGACCCATACAAACGTTGTGGAATAGTGCTTTTAGGTAGAGACATAAAAGGCCAGTAATGACAGCAAGGCATCACTGAAATGGGATTTTAATTGTTTACGTATAAGCTGTCTGTTCACAGAGCAATGCATTTAAATTTGCTTCTTGAAAACATTTCTCTGAAAATGAGACAGAGGAAATAAGATAATGATATACTGAATATTGTACTTCCCAGGTGAGTAAGAAAAAAAAAGCAGCCACTAGACTTTTGTGAAAAAGAAAGTAGACCAATGGCAGACCCAAAAAATGAGAGAGAGAACGACCAACAAGTTCAAAGCAAACTTAGTTCAGGGCACCTAATTTTTTTATAGTGATACTGGAACATAGTTTAAGACCAGGGGCAGACAGAAATAATACTGACTTTAGATAGGGATGTAATTCAGGAAGCCTACCAGCTATATATGATCCCATAGCTGTTATTGTGGCCTTATGTCATCTCTCCATGAGCAGTAAGGTGTGTCCTCTCATACTTTGTTCTGTCCAAAACAAAACACTTCTAAAAACAGGGACTGTCTAGTTGGGATGGCCTCTGGAGTGTCTGAGTGTATGCACCTTCAAGCTGCCTGTTGACCTATGGTGTCCCCATGAATTTCATAGGGCTATGCCCTCCCCCCACACACACACACCTGGGCAAGCTATGGTCCTGCCTGGCTTCATTCACAAGCTGGCTGTGGGTAAGTGTTAGACTCTAGAATCCCATACTAGTACTCCCTACCCATGAACACTTAAAAAAAAACCTATTAAGCCACTATCTATTTTAGGGTACCAGTTTTTCCTGTATATACTACTCCCTGAGCTGTACCAGGATTTCATTCATCTACAGATCGTTTTATATGACTTTGAAGTCTAAGGATGCAAGCACTACACTGTGATAGCAATGATGACTGCAAAGTGTTTTGGATAACATGAGAATCTCTATTCAAAGGCAATGTCTGCAGAGAACCTAACTTTGTGCAAGGGATTCTCTGCATGAACACATCCTTGGGGAATCTTGCTTGAAGGCAAGATTGACAGTGCAAACTAGTCCTGGATGTCCTAGTCAAAGGAAAGAAGAGCATTAAAAAGAAGGGGAAATACACAGTGAAACAATTCTGCAACCAGCAAATGTACTATAAAACTAGACTGGAGGACGTAATGAATTGCTGTGGGTATTGAACTCTTGTAATGTGTATGTTTCAACATGCATCTACATAAAAAGACTAACAGCAGGGCAAATCTAGATGGCTTGGTTCATATAAATGTTCCAGACTATGTACAGATCTAAATGCACTACTCTTAATCCAGTTAGTCAAATTATCAGCCAGGAAGATGACATAACCTTCCTACATGGTCCCAGCTCCCTGCTCACTTGTTCTTCCAGAGCCAGCTCTGAATTCATCTATCATATGACTCACTGAACAATACAGATGTGAATTTTAAGTGGAATAAATCAGCTTCCAAACAAAAAGGCAATATAGTGCAAAGAAACAGAACGGTACTTGTCATTTTATTCAACCAACAGCCTTGAATTCTATTCTGTGAATGGGAGGACTGTATTGAATAACAAGATGTGTGCCATTCAGAATAGGAATAGATTGCGACTAGGCTAGTATTTGCTTTGTTGTTAACTGCTGACAAGGTGACTTTGAGTGATGGTGCTCCTATGAATGAGAACTCTTCAAGTCATCCTATCATCAACAGTCCTGCTCATGTCTTGCAGATTCAGGGCTGTAGCCTCCTTGATTCATCTGTAACTATCTATTCATCTGTAATCTGGCCTTCTGACTTTTCTACTGCCCTCTACCTTACCAAGCATTACTGTCTTTTCTAGTGAGCCTTGTCCTCTCATGATGTACATGAGTACAACTGTCTCAATTAAGTCATCCTGGCTTCTGGGGAGAGTTAAGCCTTGATTTCCACTTGGATCCATTTATTTCTCTTTTTAGTAGCCCAGGGTGTCCACAGAACTCTTCTCTAGCACCACATTTTAAGCTTTCTTCACTGTCCAGCTTTCACAACCATACACAGAAACTGGAAATACAATGGCATGGATAATCCTAGCTTTAGTATTTAATGGTATAATTCAGGATCCTATATAGTTCCTTGATAGCTGTCCTTCTAAGTCCTAACCTTCTGCTGATTTCTTGACTGAGGTCTCTATTCTGACTAATGACTGAGCCAGTGCATTGAAAATCTTGAGTTATTTCAATCTGCTTTAAAGTTATGTAAATCATCTGTGGTCACTATTTTTGTTTACTTAATGTTCAGCTCTAAACCCCAGCCTTTGCACTTTTTTCCTTGACTTTCGCAAGTAATCATTTCCAAGTCTTTGCAATTTTCTGTTAGTAGCATGGTATTAGCTACATATCTTAAACTACTTATGTTCCTTCCTCCAATTTTCAGGTCTCCTTCCGAGTCTAATTGTGCTTGATGTATGATATGTTCAGTGTACAAGTTAAACAGATAGGGTGATAAAATGCAGCCTTGCCTGACCCCCTCACTAGTTGGAAACCATTCCATTTCTCCATATTCTGTCCTGATGGTAGCCTTTTGTCCTGTGTACAGGTTATGCATCAGGACAATCAAATGTTGTGGCATAACCCTTTCTGTAACAGTGAACCATAGCTTTTTATGATCTACACTATCAAAGGCTTTGCTATAATCTATAAAGTACATGATGATTTTCTTCTGAAATTCTTTTGTGCACTCCTTTATCCAATGGATGTTTGCAATATGATCCCTAGTGCCTCTTCTCTTCCTGAATCCAACTAGAACTTCAGGCATATCTCTCTCCATACGTGGTGAAAGTCTTTGTTGCAGAATTTTGAACGTAACTTTGCTTGCATGGGACACTAATGCAATGGTCTGGTGGTCACTGCAATCCCTGGTGTCTTCTTACTGGGGAATTGGAATGTATATTGAATGTTTCCAATCCATGAACATTGTTTTGTTTTCCATATTTTTTGATTGATGTTGGTTAGAATTAGAGCAGATCTTGTTTCTGTACCTTGAACCAGCCCTATTGACATGCCATTTGTCCCTGAGGATTTAATTTTTCTTATTGCTCTGAATGCTGCTTGCACTTCACTTTATAAAACCAGAAATGACCCTTCATTGAATGAATCTGTAATCCTTTCATCTCTTTTATATAGTTCTTCAGGGAATTTTTTTCTATTTTTTTAAATTTGCACTTGGTCATGTAATGTATTCCCCTGCTGGCTGTATAACATCCCCACTCTAGATTTAAATTTTCCTTTGTTTTCTTGAATCTTGGGGGAAAAGTCTATTGTTCTTCCTTTTTTGTTGTCACTTTCTATTTGTCATGCAGCTTTGAAATGTCCTATGCCTGTCCATTTTAGCTTGTTTAGCCCACCTATTGCAATGTCTACACATTCCATTTCTTGTTTCACTATATCTAGCTTCCTCTCATTCGTGCTTTTCACATTCTCACATTCCATATTCCTACAATATGTGTTGTGCAGCTCTGGATTTTCCTTTTACCTTTAAACATGCCAACAGCTGAACATCCTTTCAGCTTGAGTCCAGTTGCTTCATTAGCCACAATACTACTTGTAGTTGTCCTCTGCTATACCTCCTAGCTCATTGAGTGCTATCTGACCTGGGAGTTTCATCTTCTGGCACTATCTCATTTTGGACAGTCTCATCATAGGGTTTTTGTGATAAAAGACATTCAAAAGGAGTTTACTGTGCCTCCTTCTGTGTAGTACTAATGTTAGACTATGGTACCACTGCTGTTGTCTCTGAGAGATGCTCTGTCAGTGTCATCCCGCACACACACACACATACACACTACTGCCTCTGCCCATATGGACCTATATCAAACATTTCTCAGACCGTCAAAACTATGGGTAATGAACATACGCCAAGTTGAGATATCAATGTGCTGTCCTGACTCTCAAGTGTAGATTGGGTTTATGTTTACAGTCCATAGTTGTATGATAAGTCTGCACAACAGGGACTCAGAAAGAAAATCACTGAAATGAAGGTCAGGTCAGCAAACATATTACCCCTATTTCCAATGCCATGCCTACCTACAGTTTCAACATTCTGAAAACCTTTAAACAATGACATTTGACCTGAAGTCCTGATCAATTTCAAGAGCACAGAGGAAACTACATTTCCCTGTGTTTCTGGCACCTGACTTGCTTGCAGCTATATTAGCCTTCCAAAAAGACCCCCCTCCAGAAAAACAAGAAAATGAAATACTTCATATAGTCAGAAAAATATAAATGAACCATCGTATAATAATAAGAGAGAGACAGCATGGTGTAGTAGTTTGAGTGTTGGACTATGTCTCTGGAGACCAGGGTTTGAATCCCTGTTTGGCTATGGAAATCCGTAGAGTGACCTTGGGCAAGTCACACTCTCTCAACTTCAGAGGAAGGCAAAAGCAAGCCCCCCCTGAACACATATTGCCAAGAAAACCCCATGATAGTTTTGACTTAGGGCTGCCATAAATCAGAAACAACTTGAAGGCACACAACAACAACAACAAAATAATACTAAGAAGAGGAAAAAAACCCACAAGAAAATATACAATGATAAATTACAGAGACATGTTTTAACACAGTACTAGACTGTAAGTGCTGAATAACAGACTTCAGGTTCTAGTAAATAGTCCTTATCTCACAAGAGATAGGCTTGGAGATGTTAAACTTCATTAAAATACCTATGAGGGCTGCTCATGCAGACAAAATACAAAACTCCAGAAAGACTGTATATCACAGATAAACTGACTGAGATGACTCAGTCAATATTTATTGTAAAGTATATGTTCCAGGAACCCTCACATAAAATAGAAAATGTGTATGCTCTGTTCCATTATTGTCAATGGAAGCAACATGGGCACACTCATGCTGGTGTGGTGCCAGTGTGTCCATTGATGATAATTGGACATAAGGCTTTGTGTGACCTTGCGTTTGTGTGTGCAGAGGTCATGCCAGGAGAGGGCGCACTGAATTGTCCGAAGTTGTTATCACTATACATCTTGTGTATTTTTGTTCTTGGTATTATACATTGGCTTATTTAGAGTCTGCTGGCTATTTGAAGTTTTCTTTCCTTTTCTTGTTCTTTTTTTTTGGGGGGGGGTCATTCTGGAAGATAAGTTTGTATTTTCTTTCAGCTATACTAGTGCAGATGATGGAAAAGGCATAGAGTTCCTTTCTCTCCCCTGCTGGAGCTGCAACAACACTACAAAGTAACTGAATAGATAGGTGGGTGAGATGGTCAGTGTCAGAAACAAATGGGGGGCCGTGGGCAGGCAATGTATGGTCCTTGACTCACACATAATGCTTGGCTTGAATAATCTCCTGAGGTTCCCTTGTAAAGCCATGGAAATCATAAATCTTCGTGAATTTTCTATACAGTATGAATAAGTTACAGATATTCCATTCTGTTTCTGCAGTTTTGCCATTTTTATCAGTGGAACAGTAAATTGCCTACTTTGAAGGTCAGGAATTTTCACATTATTCTGGGTAGGATTATTTTGCCTCATTTTAAAGAAAACAATCCATCACATATGCAGAATTATGGAAATTTTCTGTCCTGTTTGATTGTGGCCATATACCTGTTTCTTTGTGGTTAGTCCATTTTTGTTGATTCATATGTTGTATTTTAAGACACATTGAAAGCAATGGAGGCTAGGAAGCCCCATGTCAATGGGACAATGAGTCTGCCCTGGTTTAGTCTAAACTTTAAAAGAGATATTCAGAGTGTTATAACTCTATTTTGGGGAGAGGGTTCACCAACTGAGACAGCTACTTCAAATTCCAGACTAAACTCTAGACTGGACTCACTGCCCTATTGACATAGAAACCAGCATCCACCACAGGTTGAAATATTAAATACATTAATTTCTTTTATTCTGTGTAATATTGGTACCCCTGTTTTCATTTCTTTTGCTTTTTCAGAGGAAATATATTCCTATTTTTTTTAATGTCCACATTCTCCTGAAATTCTTTTTTAAAATTTCCTTTATAACCTTTCAGGTTAGGTTGTTAGATTTCAAAATTTCAGCAACTGTTGTTACTATTGATGTTTTGACTCTGAAAGTAAAACAAAAAAATGATGCTTAAGGGAAAAATACAAAATTAATAATTTAGCTTTGGATAGTCTGAATTGTAGTATTTTAGAAGCTGCCTGCCAACAGATGGTTGGCATTTATGAAAGTACACAGTGGCTGGCTTCAATCTGAAGAACACTTTCTTGGAAGCAAGTCCCATTGAACTCAGTGGATCTTACTTCCAAGTTGATACAGATAGGACGGTGCTGTCTAATTTGTCAGGCATATAACTGGTATTCTTAGCACAACTGTGCTAACAATTTGGATTTGGATTCTCTCATGTATCTCATGGTCTTACTCCAGAAAAGCTGCTCTTAAACCACTGCTTCTTGCTTTCAACTTTCAGTACCCAAATAGTGGCCTTGCAACAGTTGTCTAAAAGTGTCATAATGATTACATCAACCAGTGGAAGTACAAGCTGCTCATCAAAATATACTGCAAAAAACTGTTGGGTTTGGCCTTTTATTTATCACTGTTATATGAAAAAGCAGGAATCACTATTAACAAGAGGAACATGCAACAAGATGTTGCAGTGGTGAGTGCACCTTTCTAGAGTTCCAGCCATTCCATTCCATTCCCTCTCTCCCTACACTAGTTATCCACTCCAAGCAACTGTCCCATGTTACTGGAACAAGTTCAGCTATCATTTGGGATTGCTCCCCCAGGGGCATGGGCTTCCCCTGAGGGTTCACACTGATACATACATAACTCTGAATAGCTTGGAGTTCCCCAGAATTTGCTGATATATTTCTTAGGAAAATGAAGAATAGTGTTGTTTTGGCTACATAAGAAGCAGTATTCAGAGAACAGTGACTGGTTATCCATGCATATATAATAATAAAAGTAAAGCTAAAATGCATGGAAATATCTTTTTAATTTCTGTAATGTTGAAACCTACATACACACATCATATTTTGGTATTACACCATTTCATTTTTAGTGAGACGTTGATAAGCAAATGCCAGTACTTACCATTTGTGAGATTATTATTAAACCTCACTCCAAGTCTGTAAGATGTAAAGATACTAACTTTCAGTAAGTGCTGCTATAAATCTTTCTACTCCAGTCTTACTAAATTTAATGTTTAATTTTCTCATGTGCTAAAGAAACATGACGAAGGAGTGTATCTGATTCTCTAAAAGGATGCAGGTAACCACAGAACAAGGTATGGGAAAGATGTAACCTAGCCTTAGGTATAGTAAAAAGACTGATGAACTAAGAACTCAACAACTTTTCCTCACAAAGAATCAGCAAAAGGCTCACCAGACAAAACCCAAAGGATGCTACATTGGGGTGCAAATCTCTACAAATACTGGTCAAATGTCCTGTATCAGCAGAGGACCCTTATTTTTTAAAAAAACACAATTGCTTTTCTCAAGTGATGTTATCTGTACTATGATTTCATTCAACTGAGTAGGCTTTTGAACATTCTAAACAAAAGCGGGCATAAAAAGTGGAATAAGTAAGCTTCTCATGCTTGTTCAGAATATCTGAAACAAATCCTGTGCATCTATTACTATGGAAGATGCGTGTTTCTACAAATGGGAGATGCTGGGAGAATAAGTAATTCATCTCACGTATGCTTCCTTTCCTTCATGCTTTGAACAGCCATGACCATTAACAAGAATATGGGAAATTCTGAGCATGTGTGTTGGTATATGGAAGAGATCATTTTAAAAAACTTCTATAGCTTGTGAATAAAACTTTACTAACTTGAGAACTTGAAACATGCCTCATGTAAAAGCAAAGGCTCTCAGATCTTAAGCACGTGCACCTGACCATTCTTTTGCTTCTCAGAACTGAATGACAATGGTGACATTTTATATTTTTAAGTAACTTTAGAGCACCAAGTGAACTCTGATGTCATCAGCCAATCAATTTGAGATCTGTAAAGACACAGCAAATGGAAAAATGATGAAAGTGATAGAAATTTTCATGATGTGTGCTGCCAAAACATTGGGCCCAGTGCTAAATAAAACATGTACAATTAGTTCTTCTTGAAATAATTATGAACTTTTCACATTGATTTTCATGGGATCTGAATGTGACTAATAAAATCTGGCTCAAACCCACTGTGCTGAAAACAGCTTGTTGATCTGCAGATTCTAAAGTTCTTTATTATTCTTTGATTCATTTTTTGCTTTGTTATTTTTATTGGTCATTTCTTTCTGTTCTTCTGAAAAAATTCTAGGTATATATTATCTGGCATAGTTATTGCTCTTCCAGATATTGCTAAGAGAAGCCAGTAATTAAATTAACAACTACAGATCTTTCTTTTATTGAAACAATGATTTGTGAGATTATTATGATTATTAAAGCTATGAAATATTTGTTACTGGTAACAATTCAGTTCTCAAGTAGAAATACAAGATAATTTTGAGGTACTTTCTCCATTCAAGATGGTGAATAATTACAATTAAAAAATACATTAAAAGAATTGACTTTAGTATGATAAGGCATTTGGATTTGGATTTGGTTAAAATTCACAGTTTTATCTTGTAACGCCAAATTGATGGTTTCTCCTGCTGACCTTTATATGAGGAGGCAGCAAAATCTGTCATCGCTATTCAATTTGTTTAACTGCAGACACATGTTCCCCAGAGACGTCTGACACTATATTATCCGTTTAACCCTGCCCTGGACACCTGGATAGTTTTCCAAAATACAAATGAGATATTCCCTGCATATTCTCCTTTGAAGGCTGTGAAACATAACCAGTTTAGGATAAAGCTTAGTATAAACTGTACAGTCTTTGGAATAATGTGCAAAGGATGCTATTGACAGGAACTTAATTGAGTATAACATATCTTAAACATAGATATTATGGTCAGTAAAAAAAATAATGACAAAAATAATCATCACATTTCTCCTATAGCAGTAATTGACAACAGGAATTACCAAATGTTTCTCCACCTAAAGTGGTACAGTTGCAGTTGCTGAACATTTTTATTAATATTTAAAATATTAACAAGATAGAACACTTGTAACACAAAACAAAAGTACCACTGCACATGTATTCTTTAGACATGAGCTGCTATACTAGTATTATGTCAAGATTACAAACTTGGAGATGTCCTCACATGAAGTTAGCACATTTCTTAATTATGTGAGGCTGCAATCTTAGACCCCAGTTGCAAATAAGTTTCAGTGAACCCAATGGCCTAAATATGCTGTGAGGTTATATGGGTGAAAAAGTCCACTAGTATAGTTGCACTGGATTTTTGTGTTACACACAAAGTAGTAAAACAGATAGTATACACAGGCAATACCTTGCACAACTTGTGCAAAGGAAAACTGCTGGATTCTGCCCTTTCAGTAACTCTATATATGTACACAGGCAAATGAAATTTACTTTAGAGTAGAATACACATGATTGCAGTGTTAATATGGCCTTCTGAGGCACTAGGAATCAAGACCTTTGTGAAATAAATGAATAGGAAAAATATAATCAGAAAACGTCTATTTCATTATATATTCTTAGTTAACTAAGTTTGATTAGTCTACTTTTCTAGAGAAGGACTGCAAATTATATTAAATAACTTTTAGCTGTGTCTCTGGAGAATATTTCTTTCTTATTTATTTATCCATCCATCCATCCATCCATCCATCCATCCATCCATCCATCTCTGCAATGTCTTATAGGAGTATGAACATCTCTTTGTGGAATATATTTCTCTGTAATGTTTAATGAAAGAGCAAATAAAGGGGCATATGCTATACATGTGCTGTGATATTTCTGATATTTCAGCCAATACTGACTTTTAAAAAGTTTTTACCAAGGGTCATAAATCATAAATAGAATGTTGTCTTGACAGTTATTTCATCTCCAACACAGTGAGGTGATTTTTTTTTAATGAAGTGCAGCTATATAGAGGTTAACGCTAGCTTTCATTCTGGGCTCTGATTGGGTTTCTGTCTTCCCAAGGAGACTATAATCTCACCTGATTTTTATTTTTAATTTACCTGCTTTTCCCTACTAGGCCGGAAGTAAGTGTAGGAATGCTCATTGTAAAAAAGAAGATAACAAGAAAGGATGTAATTTTGTTCTGAACCCTTTGGGACCCAACAAATGGTTAAGAATAAACCTAGAAATCTCACAGTTTGAATGTCCCCTTCCTTCTTTCCTTGAATATGCTTTATCAAATGCCCACAACAGATAGTTCATTTAATACACTATACAAAGATGCCCTAGATGGCAGAGGTGATGAATGTGTGGGCCTCTAGAAGGTCTAGATAGTTCCATCAGTTTTAGTCACCACAGCTAATGGCGAGGGATGATAGGTGATAGAGTCCAATATCTGGAAAGCCACGCATTTCCCATCCTTTTTCTCAAATACAATCTCCTGTATTTTCAGTCATATTCAATCTTTATGAAAACATAAGCAGAGCCAGTCCGGATTACTAATGGCTAGTTCAATATAACAGCATATTTAGGCACCAGCAGCTTTTTAAGGGAAAAAGGTTGACCCACGATTTAGGAGGGAAGGTTGGTATTTGGGATACCTGCTTGGCCCATTCCTGTTTTTTTCACTGCTTTTAAATTGTGCCTCTTTTTCTAATACTTTTAATGTGTTGCCAGTAAACGCCTTGGGTTGTTTACATGAGCATATTGTAAACAGGCTGCATTGGACAGCACAAGCTGCCTTACAAATTAATGGCATTGTGAGGTGGTGCCTGCTGGGGTGAAAATAAATTGTCAGAAAATGTAGGGAGACAGGTAATGGGTCCCAGCAATGCTGCACAACACTTTTCAAATAGCTGTTGACGGTGTGCCAATAGATATGGCAATAACTGTCAACAGGATTTATAGTACTTTCACATTTACACAGTCAGAGTGGAAAGGCTGAAAGAGTTCTATAGTTTTATTTAAAGTTGAGTGCCAACTGTTTCTGTACCAGCCATTTCCAAGTAACTGGGTCACAAACACTCTGGCTGTCATTCATATGTGTTGCTAAAGCACTTAATTTTTTTTTTGTTCTTGGTTATCACAAGTCCTTGAAACATGTTTTCAGAATCTTTATGGTGATGTCAAGGCATATGCTCACTTAACAAAATTCCAGCAAGGGTATCTCACCATCTGCTGTAAATACCACCAACTTCAGTTGGCCTAAATTGATCCTGGATGGTCTGTGTTGCTTAAAAAGAGCTGTTCATCAGCGCTTGCTACACTGATTTTGCTGCACACTAATTGTGGCTTCTTAATGAAACCATTGTCATCTCCCTTGGACTAACCAGTGATGTCCCCAGCAGTTAACACCACCAACAGGTCTATTCCATTTATTGGCAGTGATCCACAAAATCTCAACCGAACTGAAAATTTCTTGGAGTTTCCAAAATTTAATTTTCACCAGGTTTGGAGTGTTATGCAGCAAGAGCTGGCTTTCAGAAAGCAACAAAGCAAACAGAGACTCATTTACAGCTATGACTGCAGCTTTTCTGAATCTCAATGATTCAATTTTAGTTGTATTTCAGTTACCACATCAATCTGGTACTATTGGTATAATTGTTATAAGGTTTTGCAATTTGTGTCCCTAGTAAAATGGGTTACATCCTTTGGCCAAGATCCAATTTCACATGTCTGCCAAAAATAAGGAATTCCTTTGCCTATTACAGCCCTCAGTGCATACCCTAAAAACCTGGTCCTAGGAGCTGGGGAATCCTCTGAAACAGGTTTTCAGTTCAAAAGAGGGCTGTAGTGGAAGAGGGAAAAAGTTCTCATTCTGCTGACACTGGATACAGAAGGAGCCAACTAGATAGGAAAGTCCACCACTGTATTGTGGCCTTTGTCCATTACACCAGCACTGAAAATCTGCACAAACTGTTGCTACTGAATGGCTCCTAATATTTAGCCATTAGGCTGTCATCAGAACATTTTCCACTGCTGATGCTTGACTGCTTTTTGAGTTTTACGTTGATAAAAACCTTTAAACTTGATGGCCACTTTCTTCTCAATCTCTAAATTAAATGCTGGCAAGGATTTTTATTCCTTCTTATTCCACTTTTGTTGTAAATAAAATAGGAAGAAAGTTTCCTAAAGTTGACTTTCATGTCTTTGGTTTTATGTTTTTGTTTGTCAGTGTGTGGCACTCTTGCCCCTACATAAAATGATATACATGGTTGTGTTCTTCTAAAACAAGCCTTAGAGGAGCAGCCTTTTCAAAATCCTACATTTCTCAAATATTTCTGTAGAGTAGCCCTTT
This sequence comes from Ctenosaura bakeri, assembly GCA_948474755.1. NCBI lineage: Eukaryota > Metazoa > Chordata > Lepidosauria > Squamata > Iguanidae > Ctenosaura > Ctenosaura bakeri. Next base: position 53,226 of record CAOLHI010000231.1, on the reverse strand, counting down.
CAGTTCTAGCCTGGGTTCATAGCTGAGCTGGGGGGGGGGAACCTTTTACTTAGCAAACTGGCACATGGGAAAAGCAGATCTCTCCTTTTGGAAATGAATGGATTCTGCTAAAACAAAAGATAAAAGAAAACAGGTTTTTAAAAAAGAAAGAACTACTTGCAACAACTTGAAAGAAAGGGTGACACTGTGACCACCGAATTTAGAACTGCTGAATTCAGAAACTAGATTCCTTTAATGGCACCTGCATCAGATCTCTTTTAGTCTGGGACACGTGTTTGATTTCTGTAGGGAAACGGGGGTCTTTAAAACATATATTCCATCATTATACGAATCTGATAGAACTATTCAGTTTATGGCAAGTTTGATAATGTGAGCTGCTAGATAATTGACAAAAATGTTGCTAGGTAATTGAAAAAGAAAGAATCTATTTAACTAGCATGAACAGCATGGAGAATGGCGTTGTTATATAGCTGTCAAAAAAGGAAGATATAAAATGCTGGAACTTGCTTTTGTTGGAGTGATAAGATGTCCAACAAGTTTATGCTCCTGAAATAGAAATTATAAAGCCCACAAGAAACTGGCCAATTCCATCTACTCTTTTTATTAAGACTGATATGCATAAGAGTCATACTGGAAGATGCTGATCAGTAAATCACAAAACCTGTGGTGCAAATTGGTTGTTCATGAATAACTTAGATGCATTTCTCATTGTATGGCTATGGAACTTCTATGGAGTAACTAAGAGTTAAACTGATTTGTCATTATTTAACAAGTTAATCAGTAGTCTTTGGCAGATTAAATGACAGACATCAATGAGTGAGGGTTTGACAGAATTGTTTGTTTTGGTGCCATTTTGATTTTCCATGTGGAAAATAATATTAATGTAAGAAGAAACATGATGGAGACCTACCTGACCCAGCATTCTGGTCACACAATGGACAGCACAGCATGAATATACCTGCACCCTCCCACTTGTGTTCCATAGCAAGTAATATGCAGAGACTTAATGCTTCTAATATTGGAGTGAGCATATAGTCAACCTTTGTAGCCATAAGATGCCTATTCCTCTTTGTAGTACAAGATAGCTTTTTAAAATGAAATTAGTTCTTATATTTCTTTCACTATGTAAAAAAGTACTTACATTGAAACTGTTGCTGTTGTTGTTGTTGTGTGCTTTCAAGTCATTTCTGACTTACCTCAATCCTAAGGTGAAACTATCATGGGGTTTTCTGGGAGCTGAGAGTATGTGACACATCCAAGGTCACCCAGTGGGTTTCCATGGCCAAGTGGGGAATCAAACTCTGGTTTCCAGGATCATACTGAAATCACTATACCATATTAGCTCTTTTTGAAACTGTAGTAGTATTTAAATAGATATACCTCATCTTCCTCCTTCAGATCTCCTTGAAATGTTTTTGTAACTCTTGATTCACAGATTATTACAGTTAAGACTATACTTTCTAATAACTTCAGCTATATACTACAAAGTGCTGTTGCATGGGAAGTCCGACTAGAAGAAAATACAATGGGTGCCACCTGCTCCAGCGAATTAAAAAGTGGTCTATGGTTATGTACAGCAAATGGCTTTATTCTTGACCTCTTTAACCAGGCAATTAGACACTACATGTAACGAGATTAGGCGTACAGAATTCCATGCCTGCAGCTATGGAATGTGGACTCCATGGGCTCTCTCAGAAACTGTATACTGCTAATGGAGCCTTCCAAACAGCCTATGCTTTGTCTGAAGAAGGTCTCAGGGTCTCAACTGAAGACATGGGGCTGAATTTGAAACTTTCTGCATGGGGATGATAGCAGATCATACGAAAGACCAATGTCTAAGATCCCAAAAAGACCTTCCCCAGTGGGTGTAGATAGCACTGCACCAAATGGATAAGTACTATAGCATCTCCACATTTGTGAGGGTTCAGGGAACAGAACCCTTGTGAAAGTGGAAAAATAGCAAATAACTTCCACTGTGATCCCTCTCCCATTCTCCTCTGGAGCTTTCCCCTCCCATTCCCTTGCCTGTGGCCCCAGAGCTTCTGGCAAGCAGAGAAGGAAAAAAGACAAGTTAAAGGGCTTATCGGTACTTTCCCTCAGACAAAGAAGAGCGGAGCTCTGAGTTCTGGAATTCTAGCTACTTTTGGTCACCATCTTAAGACCGGAGATTCCTCCCAGGGTGAAGGGGTAGTAGCAAAGAGAACATCAACCAATCAGTGGCCATTACACAGCAGAATGTGCGGCCACCTGGCAGAGGGGACATGCCTACAGGGGGAGAAGAAGGGGGTGCAGACAAGCATGTGCCTCACAAATAATAAAATTTGTGAAAGTCAAACCCGTGAATGTGGAAGGAGGACTGTAGTCTGACTTGCTATAACATATCTTTCCTGAATTAGTGTCCAGTTTGGGAGAAAAATAGATAATTTCTGAGGGTAACTTTGAAGCTTACTGAAAACTAGAAATTGTTTTGACAACAGTGAAAGTGAAAATTAAAATAAAAGGCCCTTTTGCCTAACCTCTACTAAGCACTCCCTTTCTAAAGTTGAGAATTTTATCTTAATATGATGCTTAATTTTCCTTGGTCTAATTGTGCTGTGGGTTATCAGACACCACATATGAACCAATACAAACACCAATATGAACAAACCTTCATGATCATTTAAGAATTCACTGACCTCCTAAAAAGTTTGAGAAGTAAGTCTATTTAATATCCTGTGTGTAAACAGACCTAAAGAGCAAACAGTGACACCTTGTGACAGAATCATTGCAGAACATTACAAAAATGCACCCAATTCAGTGCTGAAGTTTTGACTGATTCCATATTAGAGCACTTTAATGCTGCTAAAGAACTACAACTCTGTAAGAAGCTGGAAGTGGAATCAATACAGCTCTCAGTACTATCAATATTATTCATATAATACATGTGAATAAATATTACACAAGGAAGTCTCATTCAGCAAATGTCCCTGCCAGTGTTAATTAATTATTTCCTGTCTGCATTTCCTGCCTATTTTATTGGTTCCTATTGATCATGGGGGAGGATTACTGAATAATGTCTTCTCATTTCCCAATATCAGTTCCTGTTTCCATGTGGAAGGAGAGGCTCACATGACCATTGTTTTCATTTTGTAGAATCAAATAAAGATATTTGGGCAATTTTTAAAAAAATTAGGGAAAAACATGCAAAACTTAGGTAATATGGTCTCCTCTTCTTCCACAGGAACAGATATTGATGTTGGAACAATTTAAAAAGATGATTCAAAATGCAGTTACAAGTAGTGTGCATCACTCATCCTCCCACCATGATCAACGGTTAGCAATAAATAAAAACTGTAAATAATAAATAAAGAATAAAGTCAAATATGCTGTGTACACAGACAGGGTATATTTTGATGTGTGGGAGCTTCTAGCTTTCTGCCACAATCCAACTTGATCAGCAACTGGAGAAGGGATGGAATAGATTATGGATCTTAAGGTCAATTGATAGGATTGTAGTGACAGGGAGGAGGTTTATCCATCACCTCAATAACATGTTCCTAAGTTCACCCATTTGTGGCAACTGTTCAGTCCCATGAGCCAAAGTAAATCTTTGCTCCCGGAAACAGAGGTGGAGTGGAGGAAATATTAGGTCACCCTCCTTGGCTGTTGGTGGAGGGTGTTTACTGACATGAAGGGATATAATGTATCATTCTGTGAAAGAGACATATAGGTAGACTACATTCCCAGAGTCCTTGCTTTGTATGAGCTCTCAGCCTGTACATAAACACGCACAGCCTCTGCCATAATGATGGGGATTTTCCTAGAATATACAGAAGCTTTCAATTTTGTATCACAGCCACATTTTGTTCCCATTATAAAATATATTAGACCTGCAATGTCTGAATGCCACAATATACTCAGAATAATATTTGCCTAAAGGTTTTCTCTCTTATTATTATTATCCACAGCCTAACTCCAAAGCCATAGGAACTGGTCTCTCTTTCAAAACATGGACAGTTAGGAAAATAACAACCCCTACTTTAGTCTCTGATTCTCTCCTCTCTCTTGCTCTCTCAGTGAAAACTGTATGTTAGTGTTTTTACTTTTGTTTTTGTTTTTGAAAAAGTACATTGTAAAATCCTCTGCCGCTTGCTGAATTTGTTTTGGCATGCAGAGCCTCTAATGCACCTGCGGAGAGAATGTTTTCAGTAATGGGTGACATCTGGTCTGAAGACAAAAGTGGAATGTCAGTAGTTATAGTAAAGGGTATGACAGTGGTTAGAGCCAATCTAGTTGGCAACTGCTGTGAGGTCTCTGAACAACTATTTGGAAATGCCAAGCTTCTTTACAAAACTGAAGAATTCTTATGTACTATAAGGCTCCAAAGATAGCTTTGGCTGGGATTCATCTGCTAGATGTTTGGCTTAAACACTTTTCAGTAGCATGACCATTAGCATATTAAAACTGATCTTTAGGGAAAAAAATTAATCTGCAGGTGTACATGCTACAGAAATAAAGAGAGGGAAAGAGAGACAAGAAAAAGAAAGGAGATGGGAGGTGGAAGGGAAGGAGAGAAAGAGAGAGAAAGATTGCTAGTTTTAGCTATTCTCCCACATGAAGTGAAAATAACCCCCCCTCCTCTGGGCTGGAGCTCACATTTTGAAAATGAGTCTGACTGAGGGAAAATATCAAGACTGATAAATGAAGATAGCACTCCTTTTTGGAATCTGCTGCCCATAGCAACTGCTTCAGTTTGTTTCATGGTGCGGCAAGCATGGGGAGATGATAAAGTTCATACAGTGAATGTCAGACATTAGTATTTTCTAGGGACTGCATTTAAGTGCTAGTCAAAGCAAAAAAGAAACTGCTTGAATTTTATTTGATATCCTTATGTTTATAGCACTCTATCCTAACATCTCAAGGTAGAAACAGAAATTTCACACCAATGGATTGGTTTTTTTAAAATACTCAGAATCCCTCATCTTTTTTGTGTTGAGCTTTACTGTCCTCTTAATATTTTCAAATCTAGTTCCAGATAGATCCCCTACATTTTTAAATATAGAAGGAATTTTCCAACTGTTTAAATATTCCTTGCCACAGTGTTGTAGAATGGGATATAAATAATCCCAGACATTTTCTTCCCTTGTGAGCAACTCTCTAAACATAAGAAAATCCATGCTGGATCATATTGATGGCCTACCTAGTCTACGATTCCATTCACAGAGCTGACTGGAAGCCCATGATGAAGATATGGGTACAACAGCACCTTCCTGTTCATGTTCTCCAGCTGTTGGTACAATGAGGCGTGCTGCATTTGAAAGTGGAGACAATACATCTCCAGTGTTGAGACAAGTAGCTTTGATGGCTTTGACGACCCTTTACCCAACATGACGGCCTTTCTAATCCCCATCATGTTGTCACTCAGTCTAAGGTGGCCATCATGACATCTCACTGCAGTGAATATTACAGCTAAATTATGTGCTGTGTCAGACAGTACTTTGATTTATCTGTTCTGAATCTCCCCACATTCAGTTTCATTGATAGACATATGAAACATCCAGATTCCAAACTGTGTGCAAAAGAAGGAGAAGGGAAAAGTATTTTCAGGACAGAGGTGACAGGGAGGGATTGTGTATGCTTGATCCTTTCCTTCTGAAAACCTTTCCCAAACTACTTTTTCCCCATTTAGAAACTCTTTTTCAGAGCCAAGGTGGGAAAAATGTTGTGTGAATGAAGAATTAACCACATGACCTCCCACTGGGAGAACAACAGAAGAGGAATGATGTCAAGTGATAAATCCCAGCCAAAGATGATGTTATTCTGGTGTAATTGCGATTTACTTGCCTTGTACGATAAAGACCTTAGCCAAATGCCCACTCTGCAATCATCCATGGGTTTCTTCTCCTGCAACATTTTCCATTCTGGAAGCTCTTCCAATTTAATTTTTCATTCTTCCATCTTCTTGTGTGTGCATGTGCTTTCAACTCTCCTGTTTTATGGCAACCCCATGAATTTTATAGGGTGTTTTTAGGTAAAGAATATACAGAGGTGGTTTTGTCAATTCCTTCCTCCGAAATATAGCCTACAGCACCTGGTATTCATTGGCAATCTCCCATCCAAATACTAACTAAGCTGATTCTGCTTAGCTTCCAAGATCAGAAGGGATCTGTTGCCTATATAACCTGTTCTATTGCTATAATCTAGATGATGTTGTAAAGTGAAGGCTGATTGCCAGTCCAACAATTACCTGACTTCAGAATCCACATTTTAATCCTAGTCAAACCAACCTTTCACCTCCCTCACAGAAACTGAACTGTTTGCAAACATAAAATTGTTGGCATGTTCATTTCCATACTAGTTAGAATGTCTGAGATCATTCCTTGATAGTGCAACAGTTCTATTAACGCGTACCAGAGTCTTCAACTCACAAAATCTCTTATTACAAAATAAATACACAATACAAAAAATTCAAGCACCATACATAAAGTACCCATTTAGTGGGAACAGCTACCTTGGGATTCCATGAAGAGGAGCAAAATATGACTACCTTTGACTAGCATATCAGTACCAGTGGATGGAAGTAAAAGTCATTTTTTGTACATTAATTCCCAAGTCCTACTAAGAAAACTAAAATATTAGGACGAATAGAAACCTGAACGACTAAAGACTTGGTTGTAGTATTAAGTCTGAGGTTCAGTTATGTTAGGGCTAGTGATCATTGCACCATTCCAGAAATGAAACCATCTGATATTTACTCAGTATAAGTAAACAAGCGAAAAGAGATTAACAAGCAAGTATATATTTGTCTGTTCTCAACTCAGCAGAACAAACATTGCACAAGCCTTGTCATTTTGTACAATGCACCAAACTAACGTAGACAAACATATCTCTATTAAAATAACCTTTATATAGGCTGAGAAAATACATTATTTTGGAAACAGAAATCTTTTTCTGAACCTGTCAAGAAGTTGCAAAACCTGAGCCCATACAGGAAGCATGCTGTTTAGATAGCTGATAGATTTAAACTTTTCACCTGACCTAGTTAAGAACTCCTCTATAAATCCACCACCTTTAGGAATCTCAGCCAGAGACTATTTCATACATTAAACAATTCATCTTTTATTGGTCAGGTACACACAAAATCTGAAAATTTGGACCTAGAACCAAGTATTTATTTCCACTTGGAAACTCACCTTGACATGCAAACTTCAGTTCTTTAGCATCTGTAACAGTAGTTCTTTTATCAGACCTGTTTTTTTCATATCGATGACGACTTCGCCTTTTCTTGGTTTCACCCCAAAGATTTGATCCACCATGCATACTTGGAATGTTCAAAATGGCAATCCCTTCCAGAGAAATATTGCTCAGGTCTATTTGAATTCCATCACACTTGTCAGCAAAAGGAAATGGAAGGAAGGAAGGAAGGGAAAGGAAAGGAAAGGAAAAAAGAAGGAAGGAAGGAGGGAGGAAATATCAGTAAAGGACTAAAAAGATGCTAGAATTAATCTACCATTTTGGTTATAGTGCTATATGTACTTATATAAATATTTTTGCTATATATCAATGTTTAGTAGGGGCAGTAAAATCTTGTTGCAAGTGTGTCCTTCCCACTCTATGCCTGAACTATAGGACTTTTTATAACACAACCATGTAAGAACTAATATAAGGACCAGTTTGGAAGGCATGATGACATCACAGAGATTAATTGATAAATAATGTCAGCACTCAAGCTATCTGCACAGTCCACAATTAACAGTATATTTTTCCTCAATAAAGGTAGTAAGATTTGATTCACTAAAGGTCATTGTATCTTATCATTTCTACTCTTCAATGGGCTTTCTGGGGAAAAAAAACAATGTTCAATTGTCTAATTAGATCATACACACACACACACACACACACTAAAATCTTTGAATTTTGGCAGATTTATATAAACAAGTCTGTAGACCAGTGGTTCTCAGCCAGATGTTTTAGACTTCATCTCCCAGAAGACCCAGCCAGTATGGTCAGTCCTCAAGGATTCTGGGAGACGTAGTCCAAAACACCTGGAGGTCCAAAGGCTGAGAATCACGCTGGGTGACCTTTGATAGAAGTCTATAATTCATGGTAATATGTGGAAAAACTTCATTGTGATGATTACGGCAGATATCATGAAGCAGGAATATGGTAATGGAAATGCTATGTACTAAACTGTAAAATGGCTGAAAAATGCAGTACAATGATATAACAATGTTAAGAGATTTTGGAAATGAAGTCTAGATCAGTTTGGAAGATTCAAGAAATAATTCATGTGAAATAGCAATAATAAATGGTTGTTTTAATTGTGAAACTTTAATAAAATGATATTATAGAAAACAAAGGTTGAGAATCACTATTGCAGACTGAACTCCACATAACAAGCAATTTGAATGAGAAGCTCCTTTCTTGATTTTGATCAATTTTACTTGTATTTTAAAAGCAGTCTTGTAGGAAATCTGGGCTAATATGGTTAAAATCAATCTGTATCACAACTGGAGCTATTTATATAGCAACTTTTCTTATGGCAAGCATTATAGTCCTTGCTGGTGTGTTAGGAACAGCTACTATGCTACCTGAACACAGTCAATCTTGTCTGATATAGGAAACTATGCAGGAGTAAAAAATATTTCTTGAAAAAACTTTTTTGCTCCAGAATGCCCCCAAATGCTCTCTATGGGTGTGCAGGACATTTCCACCATGTTCAGAGGGCCTTGGAGCTTCCAGGGGTGAAAAAACTATTTTTGCAAAAAAAATTAAGAAACACAATTTTTGTCCCCAAATGTTCCAAAATATCCATCAGGAGGCATGGGGTGCATTTGCCTCACATTTTGCAGGGCTCCTGGGGAGGCCTTTTTTGAAACACAAAATATGGTGAAACTGTCCCTTTACCCCTAGAGGGATATAGGGGCATTTTTTTGATGGAGCATGATCCTCCATGGTCTCCTAGGGGGCTAATGAGAGTGTGTGATCTGCCAAACGTCATCCAGTGGGCTTTCATGGCTGAGAGGGGAACTCAACCCTGATCTCCAGCATCATAGTCCAACACTCAAACCACTACAATCTTAATATATTGTAAGGCATCACAATACAGCAATTTCTTATCCACAAGGGCAATCTCAATTTCACTAAAACAATGACACAAAAAGAAAAAATAATAGGTCCGTATATGAATCTTTTCAAAGTCCTTAATATTGACTTCCTCTGTATGAGTTAAAGTCTACTAGCTATACATCAAGTTTCCAAATGGAAGATGCGTGGTAACCATTATTATTAATATGAGACTTTCACCTTATCATTGGTCTCTTTGCTAAGAGAATCTGAGACACTAAATGATTACTTATGTATACTTACATCTTAATGTGGTAGATCTGATTTTATGATCTGTATTAAAGGATTATCAAAGCCACTGTATTTTTAGTTTTCTGTTGTTGAGAAGGTAATACTACTTTAATCTTTTCTGAAGTTCTTTTATTCTATTTTAACTATTCAGCATTGGTGCAAGGAAATCTTATTCCTATTTCTGGTTTGATAATGTTTGTTCATGATACTATATTAATTTAATTGCATTTTATCATCATCCTTTTTTTTTCTTTTTCTTTTAGTTGTGTTCATGAACTGCTGCTGTAGAGGATGAGACCACGACATTTCAGAAATCCAGTAAAGGACTATTTTACATTTTATATCGTTATCTTACAGGGCCTACTCTGTTCTATGAGAATCAAGTGGTGAGTGGTGGCATTTCATTCACAGAAATGGAGAATCCATCAGGGAGATGATCCACATGCAGCAAATTGGCTCTGGATGGCTAGGAAGACCTCTAGACATGGGAGCAGGGATAGAGAGTCTCAATTTTCCCACTTCCCAACAGACATCAAGGAAAAGGCATCAGTATTTCTACCCACAGTGTCAAAACTTTTTCTTTTCTTTTTTTTCCTTGCAAAAGATGGGAATTCGGCCACAGTCGTTTAAAAACTGTACTTTTTCCAGAAACTCATGCAGTTTTACTCAGAGCTGCACAAGCTTCTGAAAAACAACCCTGCAGTTGTAGGTCTGCCTCTGGCCAACACTATTTCATTTTGCACAACTTTCTGAGAAATAGTAGTGGGTCAGCACAGGAATAGATGTATTAGATACCAGGAATTAATAAATAAAAGTTGTTTTGCATACTGGAGTTTTGGGACTGGTTTTCTACTCTTGCTTCACAGAAGGGCCAAGGCATGCAGCAAAAATCACCATCAATCTCATTTTACTCTCTAGTCTAGAAAAGCCCAAGTTATCTGATATGTTGTCATTCCTCTGGTGGATGCTTCTTGCATGCATTGCCTTTAGGTTGGGAGAAAACAGCAATCACAACCACTAGGCTTCCATTCTGCATTTCTTTTTAAATATCAGTGTTTAAAGCTGCATATAATATTTATGGCCAGAAGCCTAAAAAATGCTATAAGCCATTTCTACATACTAAGAAGCTGTGACAATAAGAAAATGGGCATATATTTTAGTGAGCATCGTTTAGTGAATCGTTAAAACTGACTTCGGCTTTAATATCATAAAGACAGCAAATCCTGTCTGATCTTGGAAGCTAAGCAGGATCAGTTCTGGTTAATAATTGGATGGGAGACCACCTAGGAATACCAGCTGCTATAGTCTATATTTCAGAGGAAGGAACTGGCCAAAACCACCTTGTCTAATAAAACCCTACGAAATTCTTGGGGTCACTAGAAGTTGACAGAGAGAATTGACTTTACTTTTTTCAGAACAATCCAGCTTTGATTATTTTTTTAACATCTCATATATGTGTTAAACATTAAGATGACTTTCTTTTACTAAATATTCCGCTCATGTGTATACTCACTTACTGCTATACATTCTTGATAAACAGATATTAATTTCATAATTAAAAGTAATCTTGTGTAAATACCCTGCAGGCCTCAATGAATCAAACACATACTGTGTGTCAGGCCTCCCACTGTCTTCAAGTGGAATGTACTGGCTGGATAATTAGATAGTACATATTTTTTAACCTTATTTGCATGCATATTATATCTTTTGCACACTGACAAGCAGCAGTAACAACAAAAGTCAGATTACCACAGGGAATTCCCACAAAGAAGTCTTCATTCCTTATAATTTGCAGCCTAAATTAAAATAATTTGATCTTTGACAAGGATGAAATGTCAAGCAGAAGGGGGTCCTCTACAAGCCACAGCCTGTGGCTTCTGAAATCTGCCTAATTTATGTCAGTCACTTCTTAATACATATTTAAGTATTACACGAAAAAGATGATAAATATGCAATCTGACACCTTTGGTATTTCCCTGCTGTTAATTTATAAAGGTCTTGCACCCCCCTCAAACTGACTAAAATTATTTAAATAAATGGAGAATTGTGATATAAGATGGTGCAGGGAGCATTTTCACTCAATATCAAACACAGCAGGCAGTACACTAAGACAATTATTTCACTAGGCCTCAGAATCCTGCTGTGATGGGTTACTTTCAGAATTAGTAAAAGAGAAATCTTTTGTTCAGGCAGCGAATGATTTTGAGTACAGGTCTATTTCCACTGCGCTACCATATCTAAGTTGAGTATGTATGTATGTTCATTGTTAGTACATAGCAGGACGTGTGTACATATGACAGTATCGGTTAACATATACATTTATATACCATAGCAGGACGTGTGTACATATGACAGTATCGGTTAACATATAAATATATTTATATGCCCAACCTATCCATCCATCCATCCTATTAGAAAATAGAAGGACAGATGTAAAAGAATGAGTTAGTTGTAAGGACAATAGGCAAATCCATTTCCAACTGAATCATGCTCACCCAAGTCTGTTCAAAATGGAGCACCCCTTTTCAAACATGAGAGTTTTCCAGTGATAATTGGTGGTCATCATGTCAGTGGGGCAATTAATCTGCTTTGAGTTTTAGTATGAACTTCATAGGAGCTATCCAAGGTATTGAACAAATCTGGAGAATGCCATTCAGCACCTCTGATAGCTCTTTGAATTTGTACTAAAAACAGGAGTGGAATCACCATCTCACTGACATGGAAGCCACTAGCTACAACTGGAGTCTTCCTTTAAAGTTGCTCCCTGCCCCATTTCATAAGCATCCCTAAAAATTACAACAGCCAGCAATCAGTAACCTGGGGGTTTCAAGCTATGTTTTCCTACACTGTTCTTTCCAATATGACCCATAATTTATTATGCATTACCCCACCAAGTGGTTGCTGTAAAAATATTCTCAGTAATGTAATATAACATCTTTGTAATTTATTTTTAAAAGGCGTGTGCATTTAAGAACTAATTTGGACATACCAGGAAGCAACATGGCACATTTGAAAAAATAATGCTTATTAAAGTGGAAGGTAGTAGGAAAAGAGGAAGACCACATGACAGGAAGGGATGTCATAGCTCTGAGTTTGGAAGATCCAAGCATGGCATTTGAGGACTGGAAGCTTTTAGAAGTCTCTCGCTGATATGGTCCTCATAATTCAAAGTTGAATTCATGGCAAATAACAAAATTTAGCTTAACAACCAAGTCAGTTTAACCACCCTTTTGTCACTACTAGGAAGCTAAAGTGAGAGTGGAAGAAAGAAAGAACTTGTTTCAAACTTAGTATATTCCAGAGAGAGGAACCGTGATGTCAGTCCTCATATTTCATTTATTATATAGATTTACATCCCATTTTTCTTCCAATGAATGCAAAGTATCACACATGCCTCTTTTACTTTCCACACACTCCTCACAGAAATGCTGTGAGATAGGTGAGGATCAGAGAGAGGGTGATCCAAGGTCATCCAGTGAATTTCATGGCTCAGTGTGGACTAGAATCTGGATTTCTTAACACTAAGCACTCTTCACTGGCTCAAGCATCATTGCCTCTTTGCCTGGAGGAACCTAAGGCAATCTGCTGTACTAAAACTCATAATCCAAAACACTCATCTCACTGTGAATACTCCTCTTTCTAATGCTATCTCTTTTCTAGTGAGCTGCTTGTCATTTCTGAATTAGAAACATGAGTTGTGCCAATCACTACTCCGTGAAAGAATTTCTTGACCGCTCGTTTCCCTGACCAAACATGGAGGACAGACATCTATTGCAAGTACATATCTTGCAAACATTCATATGGGTGCCTAGATTCAGGGGAGCAGGGCTATTCCACCAGTAGTGTTGAAAAACTCCACCTCCCTACACCTCCTTCACCCCAAAATGTCAACCGTTGCATATTTTCCAGCAGGGTGAAGCAGAGTGAGATGAGGTGGGAAGCAGAATAATCCATTAGCATTCCTTTCCTCCTCTTTCTCTCCATGATGACATTGTTGTGTGCCTTCAAGTTGTTTCTAACTTATGGAGACCCCTAAGGTGAACCTCTCATGGGGTTTTCTTGGTAAGATTTGTTCAGAAGGTTTTTTTTTTTACTTTGCCTTCCTCTGAGGCTGAGAGAGTATGACCTGCCCAAGTCACTCAGTGGGTTTCTATGACTGAGCTGGGATTTCAATCCTGGTCTCCAGAGCCACAGTCCAACACTCAAATCACTACATCAGGCTGAGTCTCTTCCTACCCATACCTTAGTTCTTTCTGACTGACTGTACGTAAACTGGTGTGGGAGTGTTTTTGTCTCAGGGCAGGATAAAAATGTTTTCAACAAATATATAATAATATTCAGTACATTTCTGAACACAAAATTCACCCTTACTAAATTGGAATGTATGTGACCATAATTTTAAATAGATAATTTCATGTTAAGTGTTTAAGAGTGCCACATCTCTGAAACAAAAAACCTGATATGAGCCTTTTCTACAGGTCAGGCTTATAATGAATCCATGAATCTTTTTACTCCTCTTTCTATCCAGTTCTTTTCCAGCTATCTTAAATGCTTAGTGACAAACTGGTCCACTGCACAAAAGTCATTTAATGAAGGTGAATGCTTTTCTTAAAAAATGCATTCTTTAACCTTTAGTTCAGGAAGGTAAGTACAGGGTTTTTTTGTGTGAACTGAGCTTTAAAGGTTGGAAAACTCAGAATTTAGAAATAAGTTTTTCAACTTCACACCCCAAAGCAATTGTTTCCATTTTGCTCCCCCTTTATAATCTGTGCTCTAGACTTGTTAACTTCTCTGTCAGTTCTAACATTAAGGGGTTAAAATGTTGCATTTTCTGCTTTTCTTAAACATTTTAGCATGCATTTTGTCATTTCACTGTGATTGTGGTAACACATATTGAGCTTGCTAGCTGCTTTCTAGATTCAGGAATGAGTGGACGAGCATGGTACAGAATAAAATAAAAATAAGGTCAATCTTCTGCCATTTCCCTTTTTTTTAACTAAAGTAAAAAGTGGCTACAAGCACCTATCTGACAGGTTAGGGACCAGAGCACTGACAGAAAATGGAATTGTTTGAAAAGCAGAATCCAAGTATTGTACTGTAGAGAGCATGAAGGACTTATGGAAGCTCACCTGGGACAGACCACACGTGTGCTGCTTGCAAAGTCTTTCAGCGGACTTAGTAACTTTTTTTTAACCCCTTTCAACTTGCTTTGCAACAGCAAAGCAACATATGTGAGAGGTTCCAAGTGAGCCTCCAAAGCCAAGAAGAACTGATGAAAGAGCAGAACCCCTTTGAATTAATAGAACTTGTCCTTAATTTGGAAGTGTTAAAAGAGCAAGCTGTATATAATGGGATTTCAAAAGGTGGGGGCTTGCTGTAATTACAACGCTTAAGTATGTGAAAGGTTACAACAAAGGTATAAAATAACAATTACATTTGGGGGATTGAACTTCATAAAAAATGTGTTGTACTACCTAACTGAATCCCTTGAACATGGTATCTCTCTTCCACTCTTACAATTTAATAAGACATTTCCTAATGTACTTTTTGAAGAAACATCTCACATATTTAGATTAACACACAGCCTTGCTTTTGCTAGAATAAGACACAATTAGTTCCTTACTTCTATTTCTATAGATTCATGCAGCTTCTTGCAGGTTGCTGAGAAAGTTTCAGAAGTGCCAAATTCGAAGTACCAAAATTTATTCTTCATTCTGAAACATGAAGACAAAAAAGAAAGGTAACATCAATATCTGAACATTTTTTTAATAATAAAAAAAGTTAGCATCCTGACTTCCATCATAAAGGATGATAACATCTGACATCCAGTTTGAAATAAATGAGCTCATAATTTTCAAAGAATTAAATGTGGCTGTCAAGAGGTATAATATCCCTTATAGCTATAACAGGAAAGTCCTATAACAGAGATAGATTACAGGTAACTCTTAGGGATTTTTGGCAATTGCCACTTAAACAGAGACATGTCTTGAAAACTGACTATGTACCACATTATGTGTTGGACTTCTTGATTTGCATTCTGATACTGTGCAAAATCTGCCATCATAACAATGCAAGGTGAGGAAAATAATAAAAAAAAAGAAACAGTGAAAGCTTTCCCCAAGCTAATATCTCATTGTTCTTTATGACATGTATTGAAAAAGAAAACACAAACATTCCCCATATTCCATATTCTTCAAACAATTGGCTGTAAGGCAACTCTGTAGGGAGGAAATTGGAAATCACTGACTAATACTAAAAAAAGAAGAAGAAGAAGCACAAAAGTTGAAGTTTAAAAACTAAAAACTCAGGATAATTTATTCTATTGTCTCTTAATAATCGAAAATAGATGGGATATCCTTAAAACATGCAGTTTAGACAGAAACACCATACTAGGTCATTACTAATAGGTGTTTTATGTATTTCACATACTTATGTAGGACAACTTTACATAAAAATTGTGTGATGAAATGGTGTGCATCTGGTCTAATTGGTCATCTGTCTGCCCCCATTTTCTCCTTAATATTAAAATGCAACATAGGGGGTTAGCAAGAAAGTTAGTGAAAAATAGACATTTCTATTAATACTGATCTATGAGAAATTCTTTGAGCATGCCCAATAGTGGTGTATCAATACTGCTGTGACAGTGAGGTTGGTGATAATACAGGCCACAGCTGACATGTTCAACTCTATTTAACATCTGAGTCTCAGAATTAAGAACATTTCATGCATTGCCATTTTAATGGAAGTATATTATAGACACGTGAAAAATGCTTTTAAATTCAGGCTGTATCTGGCACAATATTTCTAACAAACTTATCTTATGAGTGCAAAATAGCCAGCCCTCTCCCTCCACCTTGTGCTCCTTTAGCAAATGATCCAAAACCTGGACCTTTCCACTTGACTGATTCACAACAGCTTTCCAGTCTGTTGTTCTTAATTTAAGCTTTATGCTGCTGAATTTAAGATTTTTCTGAGAGATCCAGAAAGCTACAAGTCAATAGAACCAATATACAATTCACGGGGTGTTCAGTGTCATCAAGAATGGCCTGCCTTATTTCTCTGAAGGTCAGAACTTAATATGAAGTGGTATGTTCTGTTTTATAGGAGGCACTTCTACACATTATTTTGAAGAACTGGACAACCTTGCGCCTGTTATTTTTTCTGTTACTGAGCTCAGAAAATAAGGCTGACCAGGGTAGGTCTATTTAAAATAATAAAGGTTTTGGCAATGGTTATGGGATGTTTTTAAAAAGCATCTTTTATTCTAATCTATATTTTTTTATAAATTAATAAAATAATGAACATTAGTTATCTAGAAATATATATATCAGCTGGTATCAGCATCTCATGAATAGAATACTAAGATGAATATTAACCATATGAAATCTCTAAAAGATAGGGGAACATAAAACATACATATATTTGTGTTCAAATGGCAATGAAATACATTAGCCAACAGAAAGTTTTGTTCTTGCTTTGTTGAAAAGAAAGCATCTCCTAATCTGTAAGCATGTGGTAACAACTCTTCTTCCTGATATCTCCACTTTGACAGAGTTTTCTAAGTCTGTACTTGTTTTCTTTATGTCGCATAAGCTGAATGTTTTCATTATAAGCAATAAATCTTCATGAGAACCTCTTTGCACATAGCCAGATCCATGGGACATATTTTAAGAGATAATAGGTGTGATGTAGAAGGTTCACTCTGAGATTTCACCTACTCTTCTTCCATGTAACTTTTTATTTACAAAATTTAACATTTTAAAAACCTACTTGTATCAGCAGAATAATGTATATAAATGCATGCCTTCTTCTGTTGCAGTTATTAAAGTAAAAATACAGGCTGCAATATATATACTAAGTTTATGCCCTGGTCACTCAAAGGTCAGTGCACTCATGATAGAATTGCAATTTTTTTTTTTAAAATGAAGGTCACTAAAATATATAGGTTTCCAGATTCCCTGTACTCTGTGTCTCTTTAATCACACATGCCAGCACTATTTTTTTTAAGACACCAATGGGATACCTATTGCGTACATTCAGGAATAAGAGGGACACTGAGAACATTATAACTCATTCCAGTGCTTGGGACCTCTATGAGAAGTAGGTTAGCTGAGATCCAGAAAGCACACTGGTGGGGTCCAAGTCTCTACCACCATAGTGACATTGTCTTTTGAGGTGCTCCCTCTTTTCACTTCTTTCCTTCACTTCTTTACAACAGCTGTGTGTGTATGGGGATGGCTATCACACCCCAACAGTTCATCCACTTGGCTATCCATCAGCTGGGGGTATGAGCTGGGCTTACTGTGGTGGCCTTTATAAACCAGGACAAGAAGGAGCCGTCTTTGCCCTTCTTCCCTGGGTGTACAAAAATGTGCCAAGGTGTCCCTGCAGAACAAGGCTGAACCTGGAAGCAGCCTGGATGCTGATGTGTATCTAAGACAAATAGCATTCTGCAATGTCCAGAGTGTTGACTGGTTGTAGGCTGGATATAGGCAGTACACAACTCCCTTGTATCAGCTCCACTGGCTGCCACTCTGTTTCCAGGCACAGTTCAAAGTGCTGGTTGTGAATTATAAAGCCTCATACAGCTCAGATCCAGGCTATCTGAAATACTGTATCTTCTCATAACTGTCTATAAGCTCTAAGATCTTCAGAGGAGACACTTCTCTCTAGCTCATCGCCCTCACAGATATGGTCACAGTGGTTCATGCCCTAGTTACCTCCTGATTAGACTACTGTAATATACTCTACACGGGGCTGTCAAAATGGGTTCAGAAGCTGCAGCTAGTGCAAAATGCAGCAGCTGGACTAGTGTCAGGTGTGCATTTTCAAGACTGTAACACTGGTCCTTCAGGAAACACACGGGCTTCCAACTTGTTTTTGAGCTGAATTCAAGGTGCTGGTGTTGACACACAGAGCCCTAAATGACTTGGGGCCGGGAAACCTGAAACAGTGCCTCCTCCCATATGAGCCTGCCAGAAATTTGAGACCTCAGAGGAGGACTTGTTGTCCCAGCACCTCTCAAAGGGAGATTGGTAGATACAAGTAACAGGGCTTTCTCTAGCCGCACCTTGACTGTGGAACTCCCTATCCAAGGAAACTAGGCTGGCCCCCTCTCTTTTAAGCTTCTGGTGGGCAGCCAAAACAGTGTAGTTCCACATGGCTTTCTGTGTTTGAAACTGCTGTTTTAAATGTTTTAAAACTGCATTCTCGGATTGTTTTTGGACTGCTTTTAGGAGTTTTTTAAAGAGTTATTTTAATGTTTTTTTTAAAATACTTTTCTCTTTGTTTTGTTTTAACTGGTTTTTATTTGTTCTTGTGGAAGGTAATTCCATTACCTGGGAGCAGCCACCAAGAAGGCTTTCTCCTTTTTTCTCACCAGATGGACGTGTGATAGTGATGGGACCAAGAGAAGGCTCTCCACAAGGAATCTTAAGAATATGGCAGGTTCATATATGGAGATACTATCTTTCAGATAAGAAACTAGGAAAAGCCTGTTAAAAGAAGTATTTGCTATTTGTTTTAAGAGAACTTCATGTGGTTTGCTACTGAAGTTTGATGGAAAGGAGATGTTGTATTGTTCGGGGTGGGAGTGGTCCACAGACTTACTGAAGATGTGCACACCTTTCTAAAATATAATGGTTGTATCTTGGGGATGCTTGTAGATTCATCTTTTTTCTGCTATACACAAACATCCTTGTGGTGTGGAATGCCTTTACCAGCTTAGACTGATATGCCTGCTCTGATCCTACTTGGATACAGCCATCCTGCTTCAATGACCCATGCACTGGGAACCTCCTGGTTTCTGTAACATGATGAATATAAAGGTGTCTTCCAGAACAGTCCAATAATTCCATAGGGGAACAAGAGTATTGACTGGAATCACAATACTATTACAAAATTCCTGTACCACCTTCATTAGTTCTGAGCAACTTCCTGGGCCTAACTCAAAGTGCTGCTATTAACCTACAATGCCCTCCATGGTCTAGGGCAATGGTATGTGAAAAATAACAGTGTCTCACATATTTCCACTTGACCTCTTTGATTGTATCAGAGGTCTTGCTTTGACTGTGCTTTTACACTGAGGCATAGTGAGTAACCATTTGAACGAGGGCATTTCAGCTGTAGCCAATTCCCCTCATTTAGGCAGGTTTCATGTGAAACTTTTTTATTCTCACAGGTTTTTTATCATTCTTTATTTAATTCTTTTCATTTTCTGGATAATGCTTCTATATTGTGTCAGTGTCATTTAATTCTGCAACAACTTCTAGATCTCTACCTTTTGTTTTAACTGAGCAGCATATCAAAATGACTAAACATATAGAAGTACTCCTCAAATTCTCAATTGCCCACATCAAACACTCCTTTCAATGTAACACTGTATAGAAAGAATACGACAGCAACTTAATCCCTCATCAATGTAGTCCAGCAGCCTTGTACTATCTGGAAGAGGCAAAGAATATGAGGTTCTCCAGAAATTATCTGACCACAACCCCAGTTAGCATTGCAAGTGGTAACTAATAATGGGAATGTGGTGAAACAGGAACAAGAGCGCCCCTTTCTTTATTCCTGTATTCAGCTCAGTGATACATCATACACCCTGCAGGCAAAGATCCCATCCCTGACATTTACCAGGTAGGGTTAGAAAAATAAGTCCTGCCTGGGTCCCAAAAGAGGCTTTGCTAATCAGTGCTGACCATACTGGTTTAAATGGACCAGTGGTCCAACTGCGGGAGGACAGTTCTATTCATTCTGTGACAGCTTGGCAGGTTCTTTAGAATTGTCCCATCCCTGTTACTTCCCTCCCCTTTTGAGATTCCACAGATCTTCCTTCGATCACAACAGATAAGCCTGTTTGATCATCCAAGCAAATAAGCAACATTTCATTAGTGGTTAGCTCTTTCAACCTGACAAAAAAAGACTACAACAGAGTTACAGTCAGTAAAGTTTCTTGTCATTTCATTAAGGTGAATAACTTTGGGTAAAATTAAGCTGCTTTGGTTATCGATACAAAAATAGGCTGTGGTGCAGCTTTGCATTATGATGTTAATTAAAAAGCCCCCTACTGTTAAAACTATTTTATATAACCTTTCTGATTAAGCAATTAGATAGCATATTATCAGAAAAATTGCTCTGAGTCTAAATATGGAAATAATAAATGTTTTATTATACACCAGATGAACATGTGAGCAATGCATCACATTCAACCTTGAAAAAAAAATAACAACAAATTTAGTTACAGTTTATTAACAGAAAAAACTTGACCAATGTGGAAGTAGAACATAATCTTCTTTTTTTAAAAAAAGCTCATTCTTTCGATCTTAAAGGTGGCCCACACAAGGCACAGCACATAATTACAGAGCCCTGAATTTATCAGTCTTTAAAGGAAGTAATTTTATAAATTTTTCACACATTTGCACGCTTTAGCCTTGATCCAGGGATCTGTGATAGAAGAAACAAATTGTGAATGTGCCCTGTTTCACATCAGAGCTCTCAGTGCTGTTGAATTACAATAGCTGAATACTGCACAAGCCATTAGACCTAGTACGGGCTATGAACAGAATAAGTGACTGTATTTTGACTGCTTGCTGACTACGATCATATTTAAAATGGGGACAGGTTTCTGGAGGGTTTAGTACTCTCAAACTTGCAACTTGCCATACATACATATATATATAGGTTATGTCTGATATATATATCAGACATAACCTCAAGACCACGAAATACTGACAGCAGAAATGTAGTGTGCATATTAAGGAACATGATAAGTGTGCAGCTTGGATTTATTTGATTTTTAGAATGTATTCATTTTACTTAATTTAATTTTTTCTCTGCATCTGAAACCTTCAGTGCCACTTTCAGTCAATAGATTTCCCAGTCAGTGCATAAGCTTGTTGTCAATATAGTCTGAAGCATGGAGGAGTTATAGGGCTGCTGTTGGAACAACCAAATAGCTATATAGTGAGTAGCTCCCTTCATCTGGGGGCTATAATGGTGAAACACAGCAGTGAACATGCCAACAGTCCCACTCTTTCAGCCTACACTCAGACACATGTGCACAGTATGTCCAGCACTGACAGCTGTATAACTTTGGTTTAAGGTTTTGATGTGTTAGAGACACAAATGATTATTAGTTCTGAAATTCATGAGCAACAGAAGAGGTCTGGATATTGTACAGTTCTATCAGTTCAAGATACTATTTTAAAAACTACCTTGCTTTAAGAAAAAGTGTTAACATTCAGTGCTTTAGTAAAGACGAGTGAAAAATTCAATCTTTGGGAATTGACTTGATTTGCATTTCCTGGATAAATCTGTGAATTAAAATTTACTTATTCATCACCTGTTGCATGTTCCAGATGTTCTGATGCACTTCTCAGCTCAAAGAGTGAAGCAAAATGCATGTTTTTGAGGGAAAACATCTTTAAAAATTTAAATACTATGTAGACATTTATGTAATTTCGGAAAAAAATACTCAAATAAATTCTCTTTCTTTCTTTAAATGATATCCTGTCCTTTTCCTCAGTGGAGACCACGATGGCTTATACATGACTTAAAGTATATGAATTAAAAATTAGTAGTAAAAAAAAGTTAACATACAACTAAATAAGGCACCATATTACAAATTCAATGCAAGTAGGGGCCGTTCCGCACTATGCTGTTATAGCGCGATGATTCCACTTTCAACATCCTCTAGGATCCTGGGGTTTGTAGTTTCGGGAGGGGCTGGCCGGCCCCTCCCGAAACTGCAAACCCCAGGTCCAGAGGATGTTGAAAGTGGAATCATCGCGCTATAACAGCCTAGTGCGGAAATGGCCTGGGTGTGCTGTTTAGTATGTAATATGTATTACAAGTGTTTTAATTGTTTTAATGTTAATCTCTTAAAAGCAGTATTTTAATTAGACATATAATTTAATGCTTTTAAATATAGTACTCCATATTGATTTAGATGTTCTGTGTTAATTTATATTGTAAACTACTTTGTGTCCCAGTCAAAAGAAAAGTGGGATATAAATCAAAGAAAGAAAGAAGAAGAAGAAATGAGAAGGAACCATTTCATGACTAAACATAAGCAACTAAAAAGACTTAGAATGGACTAATTCACTTATGTTTTAATGTTGCAAATGGTATTTTTAATCCCTAAGATACCTGCACTCATACAATATGCTCTTTTATACCTAAACTAGCTTCTATAATTTCATCCAAAGCTGGCTCTTTTTTCCTGGAAAAATGTTTGCCGGTCACAATGTCTCTTTTAATTCTTCTTTTTAAAATTATTGATCTTCAACTTGCTTGGTTTATTATTCCAAAAAGAAAGAAAGAAAGAAAGAAAGAAAGAGAGAGGAATACTACAAATTCATGATGTAATGCACCTGAGTAATATATACCTACAAGCAATCCCCCCCCCACATAACTGGTAAGGTAATTACATGTGAAAATCCATTTGTATCATCCTTAAGGGCCTATAATAAACCAACAACTGATAATCTAAACTGAATGACTTTCAAATTATCAACAGAGTTTTCAGGAAATATGCATAGACTATCTTACCTCCAATAAAAATGATTGTGATGATTTTTAAAAAGTGAAAATGAAATAAAATACCATCCTCATAGTTAGACACAACAAATATTTAGATAATATGGATAACCATATTTCATTTTAATGAAATTTTATAACATAGTACTTCTCACTGAAAAACAGCCAACCTTTTCTCATTGCTCATAAATCTATTACCCAGGTAATTTTGTACTTAGGTAAAATGATTTCATTGTGGCATATAATATATATTAATAAGATTGTATGACTTTTTTTAATGTTCTCCTTTTCTTTTCTGTCCTGTCTTGGCTATCATATAATCCCCATTCTGTTTTATAATGAATCATATGAAAAGATAAGGAAATGGTCAGTGGTAATGCATATCCAGAAGAATTTTATATATCTGTAGAAAGATTTATAATAGGCCCAGTTTTGCCATTTTTTATTTCAAATAACTAACCCTTGGAATGGCAGGTTAGAGGTATTCACTTCCTATATAAAGGTTAAAACTCCACTTTTAGAGAAAGCTAGAACCTATATTCTTTAAAGCCCATCACTATAAATCTTTATGGTCAGTCAGCTGCTGAATATCTTGTCCATGTTCTTGATGTTGCAAGCACAACATGTTAGCTCACAAGGAGCAGGAAGCAGGAAAGAGGGTATCTGTGATACAAACAAGCCATAACAGTATTGCTAACAACTTTAACAATTCTGGCAAACATATTGCCAGGATCTTGGGCTGAGGCAACTGCTACACAGACAACTAGGGAGAATTTGTCCCACCTATACCTTCATGGACAGATGGAACATAATGTTGACTTTTCCAATGGTGCTGTCCACTTTTGTCACATCTTACATGGCATGTCTTACCATGTTAACACATTTATGGCTGGATCCGGACTTATACACATTTAGTTCCCACTGAAATAAGTATCGCTTAAGTTAGTTCTGACTAATTTCAGGCACTGATTTTAACAGGAGCCAGCTTAGGTTGGCTTCAACTTCATGGCTCTCATAGTATCGTTTGAGAGTTTTTTCATACATTGTTACTCTATATGATTTATAAAACTGAAAACAGATTTTTTTAAAATCACAAAATAGCTTCTGTTTGTAGGCTTATCATTTTAAAGATATGACAAGAAAGAAAAAAATAAAAACATTAGTAGATGTTGTATTCTTTTGGTCAAGATGCTCAACCCACTCAGTATATTTTATTCCAGCACATTTTATTTTTGTAGCCACTTCTCTAGTCTTAGACTATCCCTGGCCCTGGACTATCAATTTTTTTTATCATTGCCCACATGTTTGTCATGCATGTTCTGTTTGCCTAAAAAATGATAAGATCTCTCAGTGGAGACCTTTCTATGATTTATCCCTCTTACCCTTTATAAAGATGATGCACTGATAACTAGAATATGTCTTGACAGTAAAGATGAATTTGGGAGTATATACCTCAGGATGCACCTGTATTAATCCTGGCATGCATCAGGGAATAAGAACTGCTTTGTTAAAACATCCCAAAGGTAATATGCTTTATCAGAATTATATAAATGTGATATTTTGAAGTGGCATAAATTAACAAGAGGTTAACTTCAAGCACCTGGTATAAAACCAGCACCTGGTACAAAACCAGCAATTACACAGCAGTGTGAGAGCTGAATGATAATAATTTACAAGAGACTTCCCGCTTAACTGAACAGACTTTCTGATCCATGATGCTTTATCTTCAAAAGCAAATGCCAGTATTCATAATCACAGTAAGATGCTTATTAGTGTCTTAGGGAAAAATGTGATCCACATGGTGGGGAAAAATGCTAGACATGAAGAAAAAAATGTGATATAAAAAATTCTCTTCATTTCTATTTTTTGTATTTGATTTTGTAGATGCTTTCCTTAAATATACATTTTTATTTTTCTCTGCAGTTTTGCTTACTTTCTCAGCTTGTCAGTTCTATAGGCAGTTGCTGATGTAGCAGTGGTGTATTAATGCGACAACTGTTTTAGGTGTATGTGTACACATATACATGTTGTTGTGAATGAGCAGACACAATTATCAATGTTTGCTTGTATGTACAATGCTTATACATATGCTGTGCATAAAAACAAACATTGACTCTTTCTTTCTCTCTCTTTCTATATACATCTGCCTGCCCACTCACATAGATATAAAGAATGTGCTTAAAGTAAAACTTCCTGGTCAATATTGATAACTGAAAACAATGTGAAGTTATGACAGATATTTCAGTTTGATTTCTTAATACACCTAATTTCCCATATTATCAGTGCAATATATATAGTCTTTATTTAATCTATCCATATATATATATCTAAAAGTGAAACATTCCTACAGTTTTCACCTGTTGGACAAAATAATAATAAAAAATTTGCACATTTTAAGTGATTTTTTAAAAAATTGCATTTGGGAACTTTTACTGAATTTTTTTTTTGAGAAAGACTTTTTATGTGCAAACTACTTTTTTGCTCAAAATATTTGTAAAGGAATGAAAAGACTGATGGTCTTTTGACTCCCATGATGGACAAAAAGAATCTAGAGACTGTGGGCAGGTGTTCTGGTGGGATGTTTCAACACTCTTTTTTTTTCAAGGAAGAGAAAAATTATGAATGCTCTTTGTATACTTTCCCATATAAAGTTTTGCCATTTTCTTGCATATTATATAAATGTATGAAAATTGCCCAGTTATGTTGTTACTAATTACATAGACTCCATGTTTTTATGGAAACACATAGAAAAAATTAGTGCTCATGGTTATTACTTTTTAATTCAGGTCTACTATATAGTAACACAACAGAAATATTAAAATACAGCAGGATATATGAACTTCTGCCTTCTTCAGCTGCTCTGAATCAAACTATACTGTACCCACTGTGGAAGTTATAGAATACAAAGGAGCCTTTGTATGCCAAATTGAAATCAGACATTATCTTCTAGGTTGAGGCTTGTCTAAATGTTTTTGATGGTTCAGAAATCAGAGGCAGTTTGATGCTTTCAACATCTAGGATTGCACAGAAAGTCTGTAAACAGCTTTGGTTTACCAGTTCTGATCTATTTTGCTAAATCAGCAAAGCCCTCTATGAAAATCTCTGCAATTGTGTGACTTATAACAGAGAACCTTATTAACTTTATAGCAAGGTCATAGAACTTTACACTTCATTTTTAAATTATGTCAGAGGAATAAAACAATTTTCCTTGTCTTTACCTCTAATATCCTGCTATGCTAACGTAGACCTGACAGAGACTTTTACTTAAATTAATGAAGCTATTATTATAATTCTCCATAGGGCTATGATCAGTTTTCTATGAAGCAAATCCTAGCTGCCGGATCCCACTGCATAATTCTTACTGTATTTTAGAATCAAAAATGTACAAAGCATTTTTATGAATTGCCTTCATGTAAAGCGGGTCCACATGGAATTCATTAATCTGCCTGTGAACCAGGTAGTTTTTAACTCTTACTGGAAAACTAAAGACACTAGGTGATATTCAGTTCAAGATTGCCTTTCAAAAATTCCAATTCCAATCCCAAACTATAAAACTAATAGTGGAGATTTGTTCTCAAGAGATATTATAAAGACATTCACTTTATATGTTTACCAATCTTAAAACCAAAATACTGGTAACATTGCCTTTGTGTCACAAAGTCAACTTTCTCAATTGTGGTGCCCCTAACAATTGTTTTGCAAAAACAGACACAACCAATGACATCCTTGTCTGCAGGGTGGCATGCCACAGGTATGAATGCATTGTCTACTTATAAGGAGAATCTTTACCAAAAAATGCAATGACACCAGAAGAAATATATAAGAAACCATGGCCTTCCTCCATTAAAAGGCATTCTCTCAACACTTCCATTCAAGGATGAGTGACCAGCAGTTTTTGTTCTTTAGCCTATTTATCTCCTTGCTGTCACCCTCTACGGTCAGCACTCCCCCCCAACACACTCTGGAAACTTTCTTCTGCTTCTTGTGCTTGAAGGGGCACAAACAGATGCACCAATTTTTTTTAAGTCGGAGCTGTAGTGTAGGTTCCACATTATAAAAGCATCCTCTCATTTGAAATACTTTCCAGACGTGAACTGTATCTATGAAAATTTATGCCAGAAATTTTCATTCCCACTTAGTCTCAAAGGTGCTCCTGGATTCCTTTGCCTTCTTATGCTAAACAGACTAACATGGCTACTTCTTTGTATCCTCTGGGCTTTACATTCCCACCTTGGCAAAGGCATGTACAGCCTTCTTACCATGAGAAGCTTATAGTAGACAAACTTCTTAAATCCAGTGCAGTTCCTAAATGACTGCAAAAAGATCCTAAAAATCCAGGTTTGCTGTTCACCTCTATTAGCTTTGCATACATTTCATTATTTATGCCAAGTTTTATTCTGTCCTTCAACTGGTGCATGTGCATGTGAGTGAGAAAGAGACAATTCCATCAAAAGTCTAATGCTCCAAATACAACTGACATATTTCCAGGAAGACGTTTTATCTGAACTATTAGTCTTTGGTTGTGTTCTAAGTAAAAGATTTACATGGTCAGGTGAGATTTTCTTAGAAAAATAAATCACCAGGATGTACTTGTCTAGTTCATATGAATTCCCATAGTTTACAAAACTCTTCAACAGCACTGGGTTTCATGCAACATGGCTACATTCTTGGCCACTCTTTGGAAAAAGTGTCTGACACCACGCTAGTACTCAGAATTCATATATTACTTGTTCCCCATTGATTTGCAACCAAAGAATTTCTCAATAAGTATTTTTCTTTAACATTTACTCTTAGGGAACCTGTGCAGTGGGAGATATTTACGAGTTGCTTTCAGCTTAAAAATAAATCATCTCTAATTCCTCTAAGCAAAATCAATCAAAAGTCTGTAAAAAATGGGCTGGTTGTTTGGTCGATTCTGGCAGAAAAGTAAACAGCACTTCAGCTTTTCTCTACCATTAAGGCCTAAATGGCCTAGAAAGTAAATCAATATCTCCAGTCAGCCTTCTGGCGATTGCTTAGCCAGTAGATATGGATTTTTACTGGCTTACTACACTCCTTTGGGACTAACCTATACTCCTCAGAGGGTAATAATAAGTTCGTTATCTAGTTCAGCTCTTTGTTGTACATTTAAATGGGCCACATCCATCAGCTGCACTTGTTGAAGTTAAGAGATGATGACATCCCATTCCACCTATTTCATAATGAAACAGTTGCAATATATTGCAGCAGAAACTGTTGTAAAAGTCCTGTTTGTTGATAGATTATTGAAATGGGGAAATGTGGGGGAAGGAGAGCTGAGGGTTTAAATCCCAATTTCTGTATAGGATTACTTCCACATTAATGAAAGAAATCTTGATGCTATTTATTTCTGTCACACATACATCATACAAATTGTTCATTATTCATATCAATCTGTTTCAAATATTTCCGGTTAAACACTGCTGCGAAGCAGACAGCTGTCAGAACCAATCAGTGCTCTTTGAGTTTAGCTACCAGATGTTTGCTGGACCAAAATGATTTCCCTTCCCCCCTCCCCAGCCCCACCTTGGACAGAGAAGAAAGCACTCATATGGTTAGATGCTCGGTGTCTTCAGACAGAGATAGTTACAGGCCGTGACACTGAGTACCCCTTTCCACGGTGCATATACGCTCCCCTTATAAACAAAAGTCGTTCTGTACCACTCGAGGAATCCACAGAGTGCTTTTACTGTCATTAGTTTCTCTTTATTCTAAAGGTTATGCAGTAGCTAAAGAGCTGTTAATCACTCATCTTTTTATGCTTCCGAACAGTCATTATCTCTGGAAACTTCTAAGGTGTTTTAAAAACAGCAGTCTTTCAACAAGGCAAAATGACTTTTGCTCCTACAAAACTTCAAGTTCAAGTTCTCATGATCTGGAAGGAGAATATCGTAATGCTGTTCTTTCTGTTAATTAAAATCAAGCCTCAGGTGGAGTAAGGAAGACATATTGAAATCTATTCTGCCATTTTTTTTTTATTTTTTGCTTTATGACAGCTATCATCCAAACAGGGTTTATACTGTTAGTATGTGCCGCCTAAGTTATAACTTTTGTGCACTTCTAGAAAGCTCTGGGACTTAAAAATGTCTGATTTTGAATTATTTTTTACACACCGCTTTTTGTTTAAGTTTTTACTAATTTCAAATGTTATCACTTGTTAGGAATGAAATGCGGATCCAACAATTTCCTGAATGTGGTTAAAATATGGTCTTCCTGACCACTGGAAACACTGATGGAAAGAAAAATAGATCTAAAAAATGCCCACAACTTGTGAGAACTTATTTTGGTTGTTGTTGTTCTCAGCACAGTAAAACTGCACAATTTTGGCAATTGTACAGATTGAAAATCTGTGCAGTTGGAATACTGAGCAACTTTTCAGGGCAAAGTGGCACTCCTAAAAATGTGCACGTTTAATAGCGTCTGGATGGTGCAATAATGAAAAGGGGAATAAAACATTCCTTGAATGCTAAGCCTTACAGTTATGCATCTCAAGTATGAAAACTGTGACTATTTTATCCTCTGTTACCCACCACTCACCCAGTACATTAATTGTGAGTGATGCTCTATAATTTGCAGAGGGAATTAAAAAACAAAGGAATGGCCTGTAGTTCCACCATTGGCCTTTCAGAAGGCATTGCAATTGCAATGAAGTATCCTTCCCATTTTCTGAAATTCAGCAAGAACTGTTCTCTACCTAATAGAATTTTTGCACACCTTCTTATCATTCCAGTCAAATCCAGGTTGCATGAGGGCACGGTTATGGGCTGGGACACCCCAAAAACATTGCCTCCCAGGGCGAATTGCCCCTCGCCCCACACGGCTGGCCATACATATGTAATGAGTAAGTAAAAACAAAGTGAAACGGTTGCAGTGACTGACCACACACAAATGATAATGAGGGAGGAGGGGTGGCAGGGGAGGAACAACCTTGGTGGAAGTGAAGTGAATTAGTCACAATGAGAAGTAGTCATGAAACCAGAGCAGGCAGCAGCAGAGCCAGAAATGAGAGAGCAAGTTGCACAAAAAGAGCCAAGAAAGGGCAAACGAGGAGAAGGTAGCAGGAAAGTAACTCTCTTATTCCTTTTCCTCCAAGAAGCAGGTGTGGCCAGGAGGAAGACTTTCAACTGTGCAGTTGTTCTTCAAAAAGCTGCATAGTTCCAAGTAAAATTGCATGGATTTAATGAAAATGTGCAGTTTTTGAATGTTGCAGCAATATGCACAACCTTTTCAGGAAAATTGTGCAGTTTCTTGATATTTATGGGGGAAAATGTATTTCAACACTACAAGAAGAAGAAAAAAGTATTTTCCTCAAAATTGCACAGGAAGCGGGAGCATCAAGAATATACACCCCTATTATCTGTTCTACATGGCCTTGCCCCCCACCCCCAGGAAGGCAATGTGTAAATGCCTTAACTAAGTTAGTAAGTAAAAAAGAATGTGTTTTTAAAAATAATAAATACATAAAATAAATTTGAATTATTTACAGCAGTTCTAAGGATGCTACAAACATTTCTCTATCTTTGGGTTCTTGAGGGGTTCTTGGGACATTAATTATAAATCTGGGGAATTATGGCATGAAGAGCATAGGACAAAGCAGACACAGGTCCAAAGGCAGTCAGAGAAAGATCAGGAGTCCTTTCACATCAAAAAATTATAGCACTGGGATTCTGTTTAATTGTCATGGTTCCTTTCAGTGGAATTGTGGCATTTGTATCATTTTGTAAACTATCCAGAATTCCCTGTTAGAGAGATCTAATGCCTCACCTCATCTAATGCCTACAAACCCTACAATTCCACCCATGTCAGTTAAAGTGGAGTTATACTGCTATAAATTAGACTGCTGTAGTATGAAAGCAACTGAGGGTGAGCAAAGACCCAGAGTCAGGTAGAGACAAAATTGGGAAAGAAGTCAGGGACCATCAGAAAAAGTTAGGGTAATTCAGAAGTGAGAAACTATATAGGGGGCAGGGGGCATTTTTGCCCTGCAGTGTTGTTGTATGATTTCAAGTTGCTTCTGACTTATGGAGAACCTAAGGCAGACCTACCATGGGGTTTTCTTGGGCTGACAGTGTTTGTGATGCACCCAAAGTCACCCAGTAGGTTTCCATGGCCAAGTGGGGAACTGAACCCTGGTCTCCAGTGTCATAGCCCAATGCTCAAACTGCAACATCACACTGGCTCTCTCATAATTCCCAGTGCAATTGGAGGTTGCAATCATTGTGTTACTTCTGGTTCCAAGAATTACCCCCAATATGACCAATTTCTGTGATTTTAGGGGGAGTTAGATGCGAGATGGTTTGGGGAAATGGGAATCCAACCTGCCACATTTTGTGGTGGGTGTGGTGCACTGCAAGTTGGCACTAACTATTTATGTCTTCCCAGTCCTTTATTCTCCTTATACCAATTCTGCCATTAAAACACCCACATACACATGCACACTCATAGATCCCCAAAACACATCTTCCAGCTAGAGAGAGAACACGGAGGAAAAAAAGATTTTGGACAAGTATAAAAAGACTTTCTGTAAAGGAGCTTCTTTGTCAGAGGTTTTGTTAATTGAGGTATGCCTGCACTGAAGTATGTCTTCACTTAGACTAATTTCAATATACTTGTAAAAGTAAGGCGAGGATGACTTGTTTTTTAAAAAAATGTACTTAATTCACTTCCTCCTTAATATATTGTTTTATATGTAAGCACAACTATATGAACTGTAAGCACAAATATATCAGCTGAGATGGTTCTATGTTTGTATTACTATTAAAGATATAGAAATCTGTTGGTCTAATTCTTGGTGCATTTTGAAAAACCAGTTAGTTTTCTAGATCCATCCTGCTTCCATACTGCAAGAAATTTTTCTTTCCCAGCCAGAAAGGTGTGTGTATATATGTGCATATGTTTACATATATTTATTTCTGCACATTTTTTTTCAAAATGGACAGATTTTTACACATTTTCCTCAGTAATTAAAATTATTAATTCAAGAATATAATCTCAAAATGACAGAGTATCTTAATAAAATTAAGTCTTATCAGAACAGTAAACTTTACATAATATTTGATTTTGAGTTTACCATGGCTGCTAAGATTATAGGCATCTAATATATTTTATGTAGATTTTTTTAGGAAGGAAAAAAATTAAAATCATATATATAAATTTAGATATTTTGATCTTTAGGTAGAAAGAAACAAATCCCGCTTGCATTAATTCGCACTGAAGAAAAATATACACTCCAAGATATCATAGCCAAGATATGTGTATAGTCAACATGTATAAATGTTACTGTCACAAATTGTACACAAGCAAAAGACAATGCACATATTCACTTGTTGTGAATATGCTAGGATGGTAAGTGCATGATAGGTTCTTCTTTTTCTGAAGCAAGCACCTTGGTTGCAAACTCCATCCCCCAAAAAAAGCCTGGAAGACACCTAGAAGGAGCTGTTGTGTTCCACACAGCCTTTGGGCTTTAAAACAGTTCTAAAACTGGCATTTTAATCTTCTTTTGTTTTTAAAGGAAGTTTAATTTATTTTGTTATGCATCACTGTGGGAGTGCTGGGAGACAGAAAAACAATAAATAAAACAAATATTTTTTAATAAATTGTCTTCTGTGAGGGGCAAAAAGTTCATTCTAAACATGGAGTGGGTGGCTGCAACAAGTGAATTTTATGAGTGTTGCACTAGGCCTTCTCAGTATGACTATCACTAATTTTGACTTTTTACAGGCCATTTCCCTAAATTTATTGCAAACCCCAAGATAACATGTTCACTACATCATTTTTACTAGTGAGATGTTATAACCCTTGGGTTTGAATCCCCAGAGTCCCTGAGCAGTAGTTACTTCCAAGAAGGAAATGTGGATTCACTTTCAAGGCTATCCTGAGTAAATCCATTAGTACTAATTCTGCACCCCTTTAAGCAAGTTTGCCTATGAACTCTGAGTAATAGACTGTTGGCTTCTCTGAAGAGGAAGAAACCCTTCAGAGCCTCCACTGACCAATTCAGATCATTAAGCAGTCAGTTTCTAATCATTTAGAAAGCAATATGGTAATCACAAGAAGTCAACATGGATTTCTCAAAAATAAGTCATACCAGACTAATCTTATCTCTTTTTATGGTAGAGTTACTAGCTTGATAGATGAAGGGAATGCTGTGGATGTAGCATATCTCGATTTCAGTAAGGCCTTTGACAAAGTTCCCCATGACATTCTTGCAATGAAGCTGGTAAAATGTGGGCTGGACAGGGCTACTGTCAGGTGGATTTGTAATTGGTTGACCTACCGAACCCAAAGGGTGATCACGAATGGCTGCTTTTCATCCTGGAGAGAAGTGACTAGTGGGGTGCCACAGGGTTCTGTCCTGGGCCCAGTGCTGTTCAATATTTTTATCAATGACTTGGATGAAGGAATAGAGGGCATGCTCATCAAATTTGCAGATGATACCAAATTGGGAGGGGTTGCTAATACGCCAGAGGACAGGATCAAAATTCAAAATGACCTGGATAGATTGGAGAGCTGGGCCAAGGCGAACAAAATGAAATTCAACAGAGAGAAGTGTAAGGTCCTACACTTAGGTAGAAAAAATGGAATACAGAAATATAGGATGGGAGACACGTGGCTGGATAGCAGTACGTGTGAAAGGGATCTAGGAGTCTTCATAGACCACAAGGTGAACATGAGTCAGCAGTGTGATGCGGCAGCCAAGAAAGCCAATGCAATTCTCGGCTGCATCAATTGGAGTATGGTGTCTAGGTCGAGGGAGGTACTGGTACCACTCTACTCTGCTTTGGTTAGATCTCATCTTGAATACTGTGTCCAGTTCTGGGCACCCCAATTCAAGAAGGACATGGTCAAGCTGGAGCAAGTCCAGAGGAGGGCGACCAAAATGGTGAGGGGCCTGGAAGCCATGCCCTATGAGGATAGACTTAGAGAGCTGGGTATGTTTAGTCTGCAGAAGAGAAGGTTAAGAGGGGACATGATAGCCATGTTTAAATATTTGAAGGGATGCCATGTAGAGGAAGGAGAGGGCTTGTTTTCTGCTGCTCCAGAGACCAGGACAAGGAGCAATGGATTCAAGCTGCAGGAAAGGAGATTCCACCTGAACCTCAGGAAGAACTTCCTTATGGTCAGAGCTGTCTGGCAGTGGAATGTGCTGCCTCGGAGTGTAGTGGAGTCTCCTTCCTTGGAGGTTTTTAAATAGAGGCTAGATGGCCATCTGTCGGGAGTGCTTTGAGGGTGTTCCTGCATGGCAGGAGGTTGGACTGGATGGCCTGTGTGGTCTCTTCCAACTCTACATTTCTATGATTCTATGATTCCTCACAACCCCATGTCTGCCATCTAGATGAAGTCCAGGGATGCACCAAAAGAACACTGGGATGACAATTAGAGCAGAGCAATTGTATTAGCTGCTAAATGATGTCAATGCTTATGTAACCCCCACTGATTCAGGAGGTCTAGTTTAGTTGGGACTAGCTATTAGCTTTAAACTGCTATGTTGTAGCACTTAGGGACACTAGCCTTGATCCTCTAGGTCTGATTATAAAGCTCTGTCAGCTTTAACAAATCAGTGGTGAGATAATTTGATCTCCATACTCTCAAGTAGCAGGACTGTTGCCTACGGTCCTAAATCTACTGTTCGTGCAAGTTGACCTATCATTTTTGTTCCTATGGAAGGTCCTGTCCTCATTCTGTCACGAAGCCAGTTTGGACAGTCCTGGGGCAGCTTGTTAGGGCTGTTACCTCTTTTAGGCAATAGATTAGAACAACTAACAGTCAAAAGTAAGTCTGATAAGTAGCTTTGTCCACACTCACACCTATTTGTTCGAAAGTTAAAACAAAATGAGACTAACAGATTCTGGATTTGGTGAATACTTCCTATTTATTCAAGACAATTGTAGAGATTTGTTTTCAAACTTGAAACACAATAACTTATTAAATTTAAATCAACAGGTCAGACTAGCACAAGAATCTATTTCATGAAGCCCAAAAATTTACTTCCTCTCAATAACAGGCTTGATGAATATTCCTACAGGATAACCTTGAGACCAAAAAGAGACTAGATTAAAGATGCACTAAGAAAATCCATACAGATAGCTGAGTGAATCCATCAGTGTTAAACTGAGCAGGATTAGCCATTTATGGAAAGCAGCATAACCAGGAGGTAATAGTGACCTTCAACCTCTACTAGAATTGCAACAGGAAAAAGTAACGACAGGGGAAACATCCAATATTACAGCAAACAGACTGCTAATCAACACATTATTGATTCCTCATTTTTGTCAAGGTCATTTAGTGTCTTAAAAAATGATCTCACACTAAACCTTTAGAGAAAAACACAGTAAAATGCTATTAATTATGGAAGACAGTCAATAAAAAGCTGATTCTCTTAAACACAAAGGCAAATCTTGTGCTGTTCTTGATTTATGACAACAATTATAATGATAAAACATATGCAGTTCTCAACAGTTCCTCATTTAAGTTAGGCTAATAACATAGCTAAGAAGATGCACGTAGTATATACATAAAAAGTTAGCTACTTTTAAGGTAATATTGTTCAACTAAGAAAAGTAAAAATGATGGTAATATTCTTGCTCAAGCAAATCTGCTACTGTTACTCTGTGTACCTTTCATTCACAGACCATAAATTTGCACACACTTATGCCCTAAATGTACTTGAGTAGACCAGAAGACACACAGTAAAAAACAAAACAAAATAAAACAGAAACATAGATGTGGTCCATGGTGTGTCTTTAAAGTAAAAAGTTTGAAGAATGTTATTATATCATTTTGGGGAAAACTTGAATAAAAGCACTGGGCTGTACAAGAGGGAAAGACTCACAGATTTTCTCACTAATACATTCTATGCATCATATTGCATGGTGTTCTCCCAGCCTCAAAGGGCTTTCCAACTTCCCAACAAAAAGAGATTTTTGGAGAATAAAACAATGCGACTGTCCAGGTGTGACTGCATAACTCTACACATCATCCTTTGCATCTCACCCTGTACTTTTAGTCAATAGTTTTAAGATTAGCTAATAGTTTTAATACAAGTCTACTATCAGTTTTATAGCAAAACACTGGAGGCAACCTATGTCTCCTTCTTGTTGCTACATGAAACATTTTTGACCCAGTTCTCATCTGTCCTGGTCAGCTTGGTCAAAGACTATGGGAGTTTTAGTAAAGTAACATCTGGAGTGTCATCATCCCTGTTCAATCCAATTTTACCAGTCCTTTAAGAATTTAAATACTGTCTTTTCAGATTTCATCCATTCATCTGCCTTAAAAATAATGAATTTCCTCTTTCTAAATAATCATATTAGTTCTATATGAAGTAAAATTGTGGAATTTATTTTCCGTTGGCTTATAGAAAGCAGCAGTAAAAGCCAATCACTTTCCTTGCCCAAACCCATCAAACATCGGATGTATGATAAAGACACACACTGCATATTACAGGATGGATCTTCTTACAGTGCCCTGCATCAGTGCAGGCTAAAAGCTTACATGTTTTCCTACACTATCTTGTGTTTTATTTTTCCCAGATGAACAATTATTTGGACAGCACGTGATTAACATACATTTGGAAGTTGTAGGCAACAGGTCTTGAACTGAAGACCTTGCTATCCTCAAAAGCTTTCACAATGTTTGCTTTGTTGTTACCTGAATGACATGGCACTTAATTCTGACAATCTGTCATATTCCAAGCAACTTTAAAAAGGGTAGTACTCATCTTTTCTATCAAAAGCTTTATGGTGCAGAACTGCCCATCTTAATGTCATGTCAATCCAGCAAGCATTTCAGCTTTCTGTCATATTGCTTTGAGACTATCAGCAAAGAAAGATACAGAACTTACAGCTTTCTATCCGCAACTACCGTTGATTGCATTAGTATGGAAAATCTGAGTGAGAGAGCCCATGTGGTGTAATGCTATGAATGTTGGACTAGGACATTAAGAGACCCGGGTTCAAACCTCAATCAGTCATGGAAACCTCCTGGGTAACATTTGGCAAGTCACACTCTCTCAGCTTCACAGGAAAAACATAGCAAACCCCTTCTGAACAAATTTTGCCAAGAAAACTCCTTATGCCTTAGGGTTGCCAGAAGTCAGAAATCATTTGAAAGCACGCAACAAAAATGGAAAGTCCAAACATGCACAACAAATGTTATAAGAACATGGAATGTGAGAAGCATGAATTAAGGAGAAGTAGACATAGTAGAACCTATAAACATTGCGATACCTGGGGTGAGTGAGGTAAAGTGGACAGGAATGGGAGATTTTGAGTCAGATAAATAAATAGTTTTTTAACCAGGAAACGAAAATCTAAGAAGAAATGGGGTGACATTAACAGTGAGGAGAGATGTAGGAAAAACAGTCAAAGGATATCATGGAAAATCTGACCAAATAATATAATATAAATAAAACTTCAGGGAAAATCTATTAATAAAACATAATCCAAGTATAAACTCCAACTACAGAGGCAGCGGAAGAAATTGTAGGAGTCTGTGCTGAAGTGCAGGAGGAAATTGATTACAAACCAAAACAGGACTTCTCTGGAACAGTAACAGTAGGAAACAGTGAAGAATCAACGATCATAGGAAAATTTAGCCTAGGATCAAGAAATGAAGCAGGAGAGTGACTGACTGAATTTTGTGAAGCCAACAGTTTGTTCAACACAAACAATTCTTCAGACAAACAGAGGCGACTGCATACATGGTCATCACTGATGGCCAATATAGAAATCAAACAGACTACATAATTGGGAGCAAAACATTCAGAAGTTTCATTCTCTTTCTGAAAACAAGACCAGGAGCAGCAGTCTGTGGCACGGCACATGAATTGCTAATACCAAAAATTACAGTAAAGCTAAAAAAGAACATTAAACCAACCACCATGCTGAAATACAACCTGAAGAACATCCCGGCAGAATTTAAAGATAATGTGAAAAATAGATTTGCAGTATTAAACCTAATTGCCAAGGAGCCAGAAGAACTCTGGACTGAAACCAGGGATATTATCAGGGAGGAATATGAAAAGACACTATCTGCAGCCAAAAAGAAAAAAAAAATACTCAATGAAAGACAAATGAAACTCTTCAAGCAGTTAAGGATAGGCAGAAGCAAAAGCAAAAGTAAAAGGTGACAGAATGCAACCATTCAATGACTTGTGCACAAGGACAAGGAGAACTACTATAATAATTAATGCAGAGAAACAGAAGATAACAAAAAAGAAAGAACAAGGAAGCTCTTCCACAAGATTCAAGAAATCAAAGGGAAATTTAAACGAAGAGTGGAGATGCCATACAACAAGCAGGGGAACACATAGCATGACCAAATACAAATAAAAAGACAAGGGAAACAATATACGGAAGAACTACATAAAAGAGATGAAAGGATGACAGATTCATTCAAGGAAGAACCATATGAAGCTACTATTTTGGAAAGTGAAGTGGAAGCTGCACTCAGAGCACTTGGGAGAAATATATCACATACTGTGCCAATAGAGCTGCTTCAAGCTACAGAGACAGAATCTACTCTAGTTCTAAGTAAAATCTGTAAACAAATATAGAAAACAAAACAATGGCCTATAGATTGGAAATACTCCATACATATTCTAGTTCCCAAGAGTTGGAGACATCAGGGACTGCAGTAACCACAGGACCATTGCATTAATTTCCCATGCAAGCAAAGTCATGCTCAAAATTCTACAACAAAGGCTTTTGCCATATATGTAATAAGAAATAGTGGACATCAAAGTTGGGTTCTGGAAAGGAAGAGGCACTAGAGATCGTATTGCAAACATATGTTGGATAATGGAACGCACTAAAGAACTTCAGAAGAAAATGAGCCTGTGCTTTCTAGATGACAACAAAGCCTCTGACAGTGTAGATCATGAACAGTAATGGATTGCTCCTAAATAAATGGGTGTGCCACAACATTTGATTGTCTTCATGCATAATCTGTACTCAGGACAAGAGGCTACGCAAGGAAAATGAATGATTTCCAACCACATGGGGGTCAGGCAAGGCTGCATTTCATCACTCTATCTGTTTAATTGTATGTTGAACATATCATATACAAAGCAGGATGAGACTTGGAGAAGAAGGTGTAAAAATTGGAGGAAGGAACATAAGCAATGTAAGATAGAAGATAACACAAGGCTCCTAGCAGAAAATAGCATAGACTTGGAAGGATTACTGAAGCAAGTTAAGGGAGAAAGTGCAAAGGCAGGTTTACAGCTGAACATTAAGAAAACAAAAATAATGACCACAAATGATTTATATAACCTTAAAGCAGATGATGAAGACATTCAAATGGTTCAAGATTTTCCATACACTAGCTCAGACATTAAAATTAGAATGGAGACTGCAGTCAAAAAATTAGAAGAAGACTAGGACTTGGAAGGGCAGCTATGAAGAAACCAGAAGAAATCCTGAATTATAAAGATAGATCAGTGAATAATTAAATTAGGATTGTCCATGCCATTGTACTTCCAATTTCTTTGTATGTTTGTGAAAGCTGGACAGTAAAAAAGCTGATAGGAAGAGAACCAACTCATTTGAAATGTGGTGCTAGAGAAGTTTTCTATAGTTACTGTGGACTGCTCAAAAGACAAACAAATGGGTCCAAGAGCAAATCAAGCCTGAATTCTCCCGAGAAGCCAAGATGACTAAACTGGGACTGTCATACTTTAGACATAAGAGAAGATATGGCTAACGCTTGGTAAAGTAGTTTACTGCTGATCAATGACTCACCAGTAGAAGACTATGCAATGAAGT
Source organism: Ctenosaura bakeri (assembly GCA_948474755.1). NCBI lineage: Eukaryota > Metazoa > Chordata > Lepidosauria > Squamata > Iguanidae > Ctenosaura > Ctenosaura bakeri. The sequence goes on along the minus strand of CAOLHI010000231.1, from coordinate 13,567 downwards.
GCAATTTCAGGAGGGCCATCTCAAGCTTCCTCCTACCTCTACCAGACTTGGGAAAGGCAAGATTACAAATGACTACAGCTAAATAAATGCTGGAATGAGCTGTTTGTATGTTGCTTCTAATTTGCCAAAACACTAGACTCTTAAAACTGAGAAGCAGTACTAAAGATATTGTCACAGCGTGTATTCCCCAATAACAGCATGTTCCTTTAATTTACACATGTCTCCTCATAAAATAATATTATTCCTCTGCCACAGCTTTCTGATTGCACAAAAATATTCTATTTTCCTGTTTTTACTGTCCCTAAGGCACTTTAAGTGGAGACAAAGCCGTCTTTGAAAATAATTCCACTATAAGTAAAAAAGCCTGAAACCATAAAATGATCTTGCATTATTTATCTAAATAAATGAAGTATTTTCTGGCAAACATACAGCTCTGTTTTTGTTTTGCTTACCACCAGAACACAAATTACATTAAAAGACATGAATCATATATATATATTTTAGTGTTAAAGCTCTGTGAACACCATTTAATGTGCAAATGATACTTTAAACTGATTCAAACCAAAACAAACACCAGGCACTAAATCTTTCTGAACCACTACCTGTTGGTAGCCATGATCTGAAGGAAATTCATCCTCGTAACAAGCAAATTAAAATTAAATTGGGCAAAGACTTAACTAAGTCACATATCAGTGATCTGACTTTTTTCAAAGTAACTAGTCCTAAAACATCTAAAAATAGTTATTTGGTTTTGATACCAAGGCTAAATTGGAAGTATAATTGTGTTCTTGTCTGGGAAGAACATATAACTTTGAATTCATAACTCACTTTTTTTTTTCTTTTAAGGGGAAGTCATGCAAATTGAAATTTTGCAATATTTTGAGAAAAGACCAAAAATATCAGACACACCCTCCTCAATAGCCTCTTGGGGAACTGAATCCATTTAAAGGCACTTTTATTTGTTTTTGTCTATTAAGAAGTCTATTGGTGTCTCTCTGCATTCAAATAATGACAAGTCCATCAGTGAGTCCCCATATGCTTTTGTCTAAATACTTTCTTAAAATCTTTCCAGATAACATTCCATGTAAGTTGCACATAGATGACCTGTTGCAGCAAAGTCTATGGACACACAAAAGAAGGCTTTTGATGATCAACAATGAAATAAAGAGACCAGACATATAAATTGGGTAATAAGGGACATTTTATTTAATCTGAGCTCTTTAAAATTATGTTGGACTATAAAGGAGCAGCTAGGGGGAAGCAACCTGGTCCAGCTGAGGCCAGATGTCACCACATGACAATAATCTCAGCCTTCCCTTGGGTGAAACACCACGGTCCAAACTGCTTTGGTTGCTCCCCGATCCAGAATAACTGGAAAGTAACCTGCAGGATTCCCACTCAAGCTGCAGAGCCCTACAACTGACAGCCCTAATACCAGGTGAACCTCAAGGATAGCCTCCTTCTTTGACCCTCTGAGATACAATGTTCTAAAGACAGAGTTCCAGAACCCTACCCTACACCAAAGGGTATCAAAAGTCTTATTCTCCGTCGCTACTGGCCAAAGGAAAGCCTACGTAACACACCAAAGAAAGAACTCCTGCAAAAAGGTGGGGGGAGTTCCTACCTGTCCCCAAAGGGCCAGGTAAACTCATACTGCAATGAGGCCGGGGCAGTGGGTTGATCATCTGAGCCAAACAAGAACGAAGTGGGCTAGCTTCAAATAGCACAAGCCCTGCCCCTGGTTCATGTTATGATCTGGTGCCATGTGCCAGTCACTCTCTGGTCTCTTCCATGGAGACCATCACATTTTTACCCTCCCCAGCAATGACTATCACCATGTAGATCTGAGTAAGTATTCTATCTACGTGATCTTTCTTGATATTTTTGTGAATGTTCAGAAAGGTCTTGTAGTATGGAAAGTGCTCAGCTTCTTACACCTGCATGAGGCTATAGCATGGATAATATTGCCAAAAGAGCTGATCACACACGTGTTTGATGGTATGGATCTTCTGTGTATGTCACGGGGAGCGGGAGAGATAGATCTGAAAGTATTGATCATCTACGTATGGAAGAGGAAGGGCAACAGCTGAATTCAGGCATCTTTCCCCCCCAAATGTCACATTTACCAATTTTAAAGCTAATTTCTTGGTAATTAATGCCATTTCCGCCCTACATTGCTATAGTGCTATTATTCCACTTTCAACATCCTATGGAATCCCAGGGTTTGCAGGTTAGGGAGGGGCATTTAGAATTCTCAGCCAGAGAGCTCTTGGGCCTCGGTAAACTATAAACCCCAGAATTCCACAGCATGCCAAAAGTAGAATAATAGCACTGTAACAGTGTAGTGCAGAAATGGCTTTAGTCTCAGTGTCTGGAAGATAACAGTAACGTTTGGGATTCATTCTAGTTCCATGCAAGGTAATGGCTGGTATTATAGGAGCAAAACAGTACTGTTTTGCTAATTCACAATCACCACAGTGGAACAGAAGTGGTAATTCATTTACTGTTCTCATCTAACTTAACTCTATTTAAAAGTACTTGGCTTTGATTGTGCCGTTGCTCATCAAAGCACCAAATGGAGATTCAACTGATATAGTTTACTTTAAAAATTGTAGCAAGTCTTATTCAAAGCATATGAAAAACAGCAGTATTTCAATGTATATATTCACCTGAAGATATTTTTTTCTTTAATGACCTGAAGAATCCACTGTTTTGAAACTATTGAAAAATGGCTAGAAATTATTACGTTTAAAAAAAACCCCAAACCCTGGTATGTTGCCATTTCTCCTGCTCTGAGACCTTCAAGACAGACTGGACTTTATATGAAAAAGAAAACAAGAACACCATATAAATACCTTTGTATTCATTCAGTTTCCTAACTATAGCAAGAAAAAATAATAATACAAACATTCCTAGCCTTAAAATTTATGTTAATTATTTTCATTGTCTCCTTAGCGGTTGGTTAATGAAATATAGTTGACAACTGTGCTAATATCAATGCCACTACTTGATACTGACAGTTTTTCAGCACAGATACTATCTTGTGCATAAATTTGTGTTTAAAATCCCTAGCAGAATTGCACTGTTGAAGGACTGTCATGGATCTACAAGCCCTTTTAATATACTTGCTTGTTCTCCTAGGGGAAAAACCCTACATTTTCTAATTTTCTTCTCTATCCTCAGCCCCAGAAGAAGAGGCTAAGTCTTCTCATACAGTACATGATAGAGATGCGCACTGACAACAAGAATCAAGTCAGGCCCCAATTTGGTAATTTGGAAAAAGGTCTTCTTCAGCATGGACTCCACATTCACTTCACATTGCTTTGGGCTCTAACCCCAAGGTGAGACACTGAGATGGCCAAATTTGATTGTGGTTTTACTGGGTGCTGCATTACTCATTTGGATTTCTTTCTCTGGCATACAACTATAGCTCTGTTCTCTACAGAGGATTAGATTTTCATCCTTCATATAGGTAAATTGCTCTGGTAAGTTGGGTCTGATCATTGGCTGTGGGTTGCAGGCTTCCTATGGGTAAGTACCATAGGTCTTTAATCCCTGCCAATTAATTCTCTTCTCTGCTGTTTTTTCAGTCAACACCTATTCATGTTTTTCCAATTCTCTTCCTGCCTTTCCCCTGTGTACACTGGGTGCTCCCTGCCATGAAGATCAGTTACATCTCCTCCTCCACAAGACATAGGCCCTTTTCGCACGCAGTTTCTTTTGCAAGAGGGCCCCTTGAGCATCGCGTAACTGGGAAGAGCGATCCGTACGATGCACTCCCATTTACGCGATGCTCAAGAGCTGGACGCAGAGCGGACGCACACCTTTTTATTTTCGGCTTTAAGCCAAAAATGGTGCGCAGTTGCGCAATGCTCCTGGGGCCCGTGCGCACTTACCTGCTGTGCGGTGTGTTGGGAGCCAGGCTGGTCGCGCTTCCTGCCACAGCGCTAGCCTACAATTCCCAGGTTGCGCTGCAGTAGGAAGGGGAGGGGCGCTCGCATGACGCTTGCGCAACCAGGAAGTGCTGCAGAACTCAAGCAGCAGGGAAGCGGCAGCGTACCTGCTGAGGCTTTTCGCGCGAGATGCCCCCCCCCGCCACGCAAACCGGTAACATGCGAAAAGGGCCCTAGTGTTTTCAATGGAACCCCTACAGTGTGGGAAAGTAAATCTAATGCACGGGCAGGAGGGGAGTATGGTGTTTTCCCCCTAACCTAAGCCTCTCATTCTCCAGCAGAGTCTTTCCCCTTGCTATAATGACTCTGTCTTCATGGCCAATAGAGCTTTCCTTTCCCAGATCCCTCTTGCTATCACCTTTTTTTATTCTTGCTATGGTCACTTCCCTGTACCTCTTCAGTCCTTGCTCCTGTCCATTCCTCCATCCCTCTCTAGTCTCCCTTCTGTAACTGTACTTTAACTTCCCTCCTTCTGGCTTTCTTCTGCCTGCTCTCTTTCTTTGGTGTCCCTCCTCCTCTGTCTCCTGACTTTGCCTCAAATTCCCAAGATTTCTTATCTTCCACCACTCTAACTATAATGGAGCCTATTTTGAAGCCTGGGTAGTGTTTGTGATATGTGGTGCACATCTATGACATCGTTACTGGGCACCACCATCACCCAAGGTCCATGGTCAGCTTCTACTGTAGTCAGAAGATATGCATACTGTGGCAGGCAGCCCAGTGTCTTTGGAGCCTCTTCATGCATGCTTCAACTACTATAAAATGCTATTGCTTTGAAGGTTTACCAGAAACTGCAGCTGCTCCAAAATGTGTCAGCCATATTTCTGTTAGGGATGACCAAAGAGATGGTATTGGTTGAAACAATGAAGTTGAAACAGATACTGCTCACAGTCACATTGGGGGGCACAACTGAAAGTAACTTTTCCAAGCTCTGTTTTTCTATCAGTGGACTGGTAACAAGTGAATTCCACAGGAACACTTTTACTTTTGGATACAGAAATATCTTTACTTCAATTGTATTGCTTTGATTGTCTTGTTGCATTATTTTATATATATATAATACTGTACATGGTATGTGACTTTGATTGTCTTGTTGCATTATTTTATTTATTTATTTATATTTATATTATATATATATATATATATATATATATATATATAATACTGTACATGGTATGTGATGTTTTTAAATCACAGAAGCTGCTTTAATAAAAAATTTTTAAGAACTGGGAAGTGACTGGAACATTTCAATAGCAATAAAACAATGACAACATTACTGTACTAATAACAACATAGCTTTTGTGTAACTCCAAATCTGCACGGAAGATTTACATAAGAACAAATACATGAACCTAACGTCATTACATCAGACATGTTTTAATACAAGTATGTATAATAGTGTATTTATAGTCATAATAAAGAATGGATGAGCCCCTATAAATACACACTATGACTGGATGCATTATTTACAAATGTTATATTTTGCATCATCTTGACATTTGACAGATTCTAAGGGCTGTGTCAGCTCTGCTTCAGTGAGTAATAAAAAGCACTTATTCCTGAACCACTAAAAGAAATGCAATAGCTTAGGAAAACTTCCCAAGTGGAATATTTTTCAGATGTGCAGAATAGTTCATACATATTTCCATTAGAATAGGTGGGAGAATATCTGTAAGTGCACCATCAGTCACTTGATCAAATCAATGGAGTATTATTTATTTTATTTTATTTTTAAATTTTATTTTATTTTAAAGACTTATACCCCACTCCCTCCACCCAGAGAACTCTAAGTGATTTACAACAATTAGATAAATGATAGAGAAATAGATGGATGTATTGTTCTCTTCCAAAAATGGATGCAGTTCCAGGCCTCCCCAAGAGCACATTTAGTACCAAACACTTTGTACTGCTTTACAGTAAATTTTATTGGGTAAATGATGCAAGAGTACAGAGCAGGGAAACATTCTGTCCCTTTTGCTGATAGGGTCCAGCATCCCCTCACAATGGTAGATCTGGCTTTCTAAACAAAATCTAGGCAGAGAGCACTTGGGTATAAATATAAGTGGAGAAAGAAGTTTAAAAACAACATTGCGGTAGGCCACCAAATCAAGACGAGATGGTGAGTGATGTGTTTCTGAAACAAATCCCAAAATTCTCCAAGGAGTAAAAACTGGTAGTTATGTAGGACTTTAATTATCCTGATGTCTGCTGGGAGACTGAAGCTTCTACGCATAAGCTATCCAGCGAAATCCTGATGTATCTTGAAAAATGGTAGAAGAAAGAACAAGGAGATCAGCAATCCTGGGCTTGATCCTAACCAAAAGGAGTTGGTCACTGAAACTGAAGCAGTTGGTACTTTGGGACAGACCAAAGAAGGGTAGAAAATGGAAAGTCTCAAGTGGGTTGCTTCAGGATTCTGTCCGGGGGCCAATGCTCTTTAATATTTTTATCAATGATTTACATGATGGGGTGGAGGGAATTCTTATCAAAATTACAGATGATAAAAAATTGGGAGAGGTATCCTACAGATTGGTAGATAGGAACAGAATTTGATAGGACCTAGCTAAACTAGAAAACTGGGCAGAAATCAATAAAATGAAATTTGATAGAGAGAAATGCAAAATTCGCCAGTAGGCCACAAAAACCAAATGCACAGGTATAGGATAAAGGATATTTGGCTCAGCAGTTCTACATGCGAAATGGACCTTGGTATTATTGTTGATCATGAGTTGAACATGAGCCAGCAGTGTAATGCTGCAGCAAAAAAGGCAAATGTTATATTAGACTGCATTAATAGAAACATAGCTTTCAAGTCAAGGGAAGTGACAGACTCTCTGTGTTCCACTTTGGTCAGGCCTCAGTACTGTGTTCAGTTCTGGGAGCCTCATTTTAAGAACGATATAGACAAATTGGAGCAATTTCAAACAATGACAACAAAAATAGGAAGAGGTATGGACGTAAGGAAAACGAAACCTATGAGGAAAGGTGGAAGAAGCTCGGCGTGTTCAGCTTGGAGAAGAGAAGAGGTGACATGATCATACTCTTCAAATACCTCAAAGGCCACCACAAAGAGAATAGTGCAGATTTTTTCCCTGCTGCCTCAGAGGGTAGACCAGGTCTACTGGTTTCAAGTTACAGGAGGGCAGATTTGTACTGAACATCAGAAGGAACATGTTGACAATGAGAGTGGTTCAGAAATGGAACCAATTGTCTAGAGAACTGGTGGGGACTCTTTCTTTGGATGTCTTCAAAAAGAGTTTGGACAGTTACCTGTATGGGATGCTCTAGCTAGAGATCCTGCATTGAACAGGAAATTGGACCTGATGGCCCATAGGGTGCCTTCCTGATTCTATGATAATCAAACTCTCTAATTGATGGATATATGGGGAACCCTTCAGCTGGGATGCATCCTTCAAAGGCAAGGCCCAGGGAAAAATGGACTCCCAAGGGTTTATAGAGCAGAAGCAGCCAAAGAAAATCAAAGTGTGCAAGCGTAACCCATCACTTCTCCACCCTCATAGCTATCAGAACTGTACAAGCAGGTTAGCTGGACAAGAAAATTTACTCCCCCAGTCTGTTCCCTGCCTTCACAACTTTTCCTAACTTCAATCTGCAAAGAGAATACAAGAAAAGATACAAGAAGGTCACTATTATAAACACTTTCTTTACTACTCATGTTGCTAACAAGGACATCAAAACCCATCTACGTGATCGTAGAGGCCCAACTTATTCCATGTGTGTACACAAAACCATACATAAGAGGAGGGCCCTATAACCCCATACTTTTACCAAATCTGCTTCAGAAATGGACTGTTTATGAATCTAGTTTACAGCACCTTATTTTATATAAACATCATATACAAAAATGTTTGCAATTAACGTACCAAATTCACAATATAAACTCTAAAAATAATAATTAAACAAAATAATTTTAGACACCCTCTTTCTAGCTCATATGTCTTCCGCACAGAAAACGGGCAGAAGAAAAGCAGGGCGATTTTTGCTTGTTCGTACATCAGAAGGGATTTTATTTACTCAGTAGCAAAATTGCAGCAAGAAGAGATGTTTTACTGTTTTAAATGGGATGTAAAAAGACAATGGTGACTGTCAGCTGAGTTGATGAAACAATGATTACATGCAAAAGACGTTTGTTGTAAGAAGCTTAGCACAGCAATACTGAACATTAAAACAAAGACAGTGTTTGTTGTTTCAGAGAATACATGGTATAGTGATTAGCAATTGCTGCAGAGGAACTGTAATTTCATAGCGTTCCTTCAAAACATTTATTTATGAAGATACACGTATTATGTATATCTATATTATATCCATCTATATCTATCACTATATCTAAGGATAATAGACTGCATTTGTGTGGTGTGGCCCTATCACTTCTTAACTGAATATATATGACAAAATTCCTTTCACAATTCCCTTTTCAAGAATTGTCTTTTTGTGGCTCAATTATCTTGTCCTGATATTATATCTTCCATTTAGCCTGGACAGAGAGTCGTTGGGTATGGCTACACAATTTGCTGTTGTTTTGTGCCTTCAAGTTGTTTCTGACTTATGGAGACCTCAATGTAAACATATTGTGGGATTTTCTTAGCCAAATGTATTCAGAGTTGGTCTCTCAGAGTCCTAATCTAATACTCAAACTACATATACCATGCTGGTTCTCTGATTACACAACACTATAATATAAAAGGTTTAAAATATAACAAAATTATATGATCAAATTATAAGTGAATGAGATCATGAAGAAAATGGGTATTGGAAACACAAAGCATTTGTCTCTCTTTCCAAGTAACCATAGTTTGCAATCTTGTCTAAACTGGGACAAAATATGATTATTTTAAACAAGCCACCTTCAAATTATGGTTTATGATCTGAGATGGCTTGAATAAACCACAGGTTAACTGCAAGTGGCAGTTACTTGATCTTGGAAATGGATATTTCCGGTCTTTCATCATGGCTGCTGGAGAATAATGGACAGGCTTTTAAATGTAATACTAATGTATGGTTTAGTATTACCTCTGAAGCAGGCTAAAGTTTTGGGCAGTGGTGATGGAAAAACTCAAAGAAAAGATCTCATTTTTGGGAAAGGGAAACAAACAATAGGAAGAAGTCAAATGGCAGCAGACTACAATGTACCAACTGCATTTAAAAGAAAAATACCCACCATAAAATCCTTAAAATTTCTTTATTAGAAAATTGTAATCAATTTGCCAAATATTCCACAGGCAATCTTTATTTGACTAGCTTTATTATGTTGATTGCATTCCTCCTAAATATGTTTTCCAGTGAGATAATTGTCTTAATTGACATCCTGAAAGAGCATCTCTGAAATACAGGGAAATGTGAGGAAATTAAAGAGAGAATCCAGCATCTATCTATCTTTCCATTTTCCATCCATCCATCCATCCATCCATCCATCCATCCATCCATCCATCCTTCCTTCCCTCCAAGGCCAGATCATTCTTCTGACCTTGCAGAAGAAAAAAGTTATGTAGGAAAAACAAGGTTTCAAAATATAAAATAAAGAAACTAAGTCTTGCATAAATAATTAGAAAGGAGATGAATTTTTTTTTAAAAAAAATCGCAGTAGAGATCCTACATCTAAGCACCTTCCCTAGCTCTGTGAAATAGCTAAATAAACATGACATTTAGAACATTACTGCAAGTGCTATGATGCCACTGCACCTCCCCTCCTCCCCCTCCTCCTCCTCCCCCTCCTTCTCCTCTAAATAGCAGGCAATTCTTAGAGGTCAAAAGGGTGAGGGAATCCAAACTAGGCCATTCGTATGGAAACAGGAGGGGAACTTAACCCTTTCTTCTTCACCCCTCCTAAAACTTGTACTAGCCTTAGAAGGAGATCTCCCAAGTGCAAATGAGTTTTGAAGGACGATTTTCATTTGGACTGTAACAGAATAATAGAGTTGGAAGAGACCACAAGAGCCATCGGGTTCAGCTCGCTGCCATGCAGGAATACACCATCAAAGCATTCCTGACTGATGGCCATCTAGCCTCTGTTCAAAAATCTCCAAAGAAGGAGAGTCGACTACATTTTGAGGCAGCATATTCCACTGCCAGACTGCTCTTACCATCAGGAAGTTTAGATGGAATCTCTTTTCACGCAGTTTGAAGCCATTACTCTGTATCCTAGTCTCTGGAGCAGCAGGAAACAGGTTCCATCCTCCATATGACATCCTTTCAAATATTTAAACATACCTGTCATGTCACCTCTTAACCTTCTCTTCTCCAGGATAAAGATATCTAGCTCCCTAAGCCTCTCCTCATACGGCATGGTTTCCAGGGCTTCTACGATTTAGGTCACCCTCATTTGACATGTTACAGCTTGTCAATATCCTTCCTGAGCTGTGGTGCCCACAACTGGACACAGTATTCCAGGCGAAGTCTGACCAAAGCAGAAAAGAGTGGTACTATCACTTCCCTTGACCTAGACACTATAGTCTTGTCGATGCAGCCCAGAATCACATTGGCTTTCTCAGCTGCCACATCACACTGCTGACTCATGTTCAGCTTGTGGTCTACTAAGACTCCTTGGTCCTTTTCATGTGTACTGTGGTCAACCCAGATGTCACCCATCTTATTATCTGTGCATTTCAATTTTTCTGCCCAGGTATAGTACCTTACACTTCTCCCTGTTGGTTTCTCGGTTCTAGCCTAGCACTATAATCTAAGACCATTTTGAATTTTGATCCTGCCCTCTGTGGTATTCACTTCTCCTACTTTGGTGGCATCTGCAAATCTGGTAAAAATGCCCTCTATTCCCTCACCCAAATCATTGATGAAGGTGTTGAATAGCAATGGGCCCAGGACAGAACCCTTTAGCACCTCATTAGTCACTTCTCTCTAAGATGAAGAAGAGCCATTAATGAGCACTCTTTGGGTCTGTTCAGTCAAACAGTTACAAATTGTCTAGCCCACATTTTACTAGAATGTTCACAAGAATATCATGGGAGACCTTATCAAAACTTTACCGAGGTCAAGATATGCTACATCCAGATTAGACTGGCATGAGTTGTTTCTGAGAAACCCATATTGACTTTACTGGTCACAGCATTGTTTTCTAAGTAATTACAAACTGTCTTTTTATTGATCTGCTCTAGAATCTTTCTGGTTATCAATGTCAGAGTGACTGAGTGGTAATGGCTTGGGCCCTCTTTTTTCCCTTTTTAAAGATGGGGACAATATTTACTCTCCTCTTGTTTTCCAGGAATTCTCAAAGATTATTGCCAGTGGTTCTGAGTTTACTTCTGCCAGTTCTTTTAATACTCTTGGATGTAGTTCATCGTGTCCTGGAGACTTGAATTCATTTAGAGTAGTCAGATATTCCTGTACTACCTGTTTACCTATGCTGTGCTGCATTTCCCCTACTGCATAATGTGCTCTCCTGACAGAGCACTGTTTTGCTTTTGGGAGAAGACTGAGGTAGAGCCCCTACCATTTCCTTGTTCTTTTTGCAATGGATGTAATTTTAAAAGATCCTTCTTATTGTTTTTAACCTTGCTAGCAAGCCTCAGCTCATTCTGCACTTTAGTTCTTCTGATTTTCTCCCTACACTTGATGGCTATTTGTTTGAAATCCTCTTTGGTGATTTCCCTATTTTCCATTTCTTGTGTATGTCTCTTTTAAATCTTAGCTCCACTGAAATCCTGGATTCTCCATACTGGATTCTTTAGACACTTTCCATTTTTCCTCCTCATTGGAATTGTTAGAAATTGTGCTTTCAATGTCTCACTTTGAAGAAAATCTCATCCATCATGAACTCCGCTCTCTTTTACTATGCCTGACCATGGGATCACTCCCAGTATTTCCCCAAGTTTACTGAAACTAACTTTCTTAAAGTCTAGAATGCATGTCTGATTATGCTTGGCTTCCCTTTCTGCTGTATAGTAAACTCCAGGAGAACATGTTCACTTCAATCTAAGGATCCTGCTACCTCCACCTAATTAACAAGATCATCACTGTTGGTTAGGATCAGATCTAAAATACCCATCCCCTTTGTTATCTCCTCCACTTTTTGGACTATGAAATTGTCTGCAAGGCAAGTGAAAATTTTATTCGACCTAATACTCTTGGCAGAGTTTGACTTGCAACAAATATCAGGGTAGTCAAAATCTCCCATTACAGCTCTATCTCTCCTTCCTGAATGTTTTGTATCTGTTCCAGGAAGGCATCATCCAAGTTCTCAGTCTGGATGGGAGTTCTGTAGTAGCTCCTCACAATGGCATCACTGTTGTTTCTTTCCCCCTTAATTTTTACCCAAACGCTCTCAACCTGGCTTCCAAGTCATGCATCTCTTCACAGGTATAAATGCCCAGATATATAGAGCAACACTCCTCTTTCTTTCCCACTTGGTCTATTTTTCTGAAACAGGTTATACCCTTCTTTTGCTACATTCCTATCATGAGACTCATCTCATCAGCTTTCAGTGATGCCTATTATATCATATTTACTCTGCTATGCTACAAGTTCAAGTTCACCCTGTTTATCACTCATGCTCTGTGCAACAGTGTAGAGGCATCTGATACTATGGGTCTCTTTTCCTAGCTGCTTAAGTTTCTTTCCCTCCCATCATTGGGTCTGTGTATTGTGTGCTCTGTTCTCCTTATAAGATTTGGACTATTATCTCTGTGGTTAGGAATCTTCTGTGCCTGGTATTTAGAGTGCAAAAAGAGAAAGAGTGATTTAGAATACTTGTGTTTATACATTTAGTGCCAGATGCAGATTACCTGCAAGATGGAAAGCCACTCCAGTATGGGGACCAAGCCTGACAAAGATGTGCTACGTCCTTTCAGCAGTCATGCTATATCTGCTATGCAGATGTACAAGAGCTCATACAGTTAATGCCAAAGGAGTCTTGGAAATGCTATGCATTCTCATGCCCCAAAGTGGTAACCATGAACAATGCTCAGCATATTTAGTTAATTGTGCAGGTAAGCAGACAGTTTTTTAAAAAATCATACCATCTGCCCTTGTGACCTTGATTAATTCACATTACTTCAAATTGCTGATCAGACCTGCCCATGATATGCCTGTACAGAGGATATTAAGAATACAGGGATCAAACAGCATGCCTTGTTATCAGTGTGCATGTTGTCACAGCTTCTCAGCGAACTGTGACTGAGATGTATTAGTAGGTCAAAAGGGGAAAGCTCTTCAATTTTTTAGAGCCCTAGAAAACAGCTGACATTTGAAGAGAAGCTTAGGCTTAGCAGGAGACTTAACTCAATTGTTTTTCCTTCCCACTCCCCATATCACGAAAATGAGGGAAGGAAAGATAAACATGAATTTCTTTTATTAAATGACTCAGGTTTATGCTAGATGCCTGCCCTCTGTTTGTTTTGTATGATTTACTCTCCATACCCCCTATAAAGCTCACATAATGATTTGGATAAAACTGTAAAGAAATGTGTTATGAATCTTGCTTCCTGGAGCTGTAGAGGTTGGGCCAGAGGTGAAATTTCAATGAATTACACTCATAAGTGCCCATGAATTATAGATGACAGCATAGCGAGGTGCATTATTTTATCTCAAATTATGGCCGTACAATAGGATAGTCAGAAGAACTCTCTCTGTCTCTTGGCACC